>CM026329.1:6226785-7472142 GCA_014843725.1 Amphicarpaea edgeworthii
GACTTGAGTTTCCAGCAATTATCTAACTGGAGCATTATCAGAGTCAGTGGAAGCTTCGACAATGACACCAATTTTCGACAATTACTAAATTGAAGCTTTACCAAGGCTGGAGGAAGCTCTGGTAGAGACACCAATTTTTGACAATTATTTAAACAAAGGTCTATCAATGTTGGTGGAAGTTTTGGTAAAGACACCAATTTGCAGCAACTATTTAAATCAAGCTTTCTCAGGGATGGTGGAAGCTCCGGCAAAGACACCAATTTTCGGCAATCATTTAACCAAAGCATTGTTAACAATGGAAGGTTTTTTTATGTTTGCAGGCAAGCTCTGAACATTAGTTCCACTTAGGTCTAACTCTTCTAAAGATAATAACTGCTCAATTGATGACGACAATGCATATAAAGCCGTGTCAGATAAGTTCAATGTTGTTATTTTCTCTGATATAACTGAAAATTCCTTGAGCGATGAACAACCCTCAACTGCTAGCACACTGAGAGATTTTGCATGAACATTACTTTTGATGCTTTCAATCTTTACACGGTGTCTTACATACACATATGTAAGCTTGGAAAGAGATAACATGGATGGATGGAGCTGACGTAAGCTTTCACAACCATCAAGAGAAACTTTTTCAAGTTTTTCTGCCTTAGATAAGTCTGGGATCTCCACCAGCTTGCAGGAGTGTGAAAGGTCAATTGTCTTTAAATTCACAAGATCCTACAAGAAGAAAGATGCATCACTATTCATAAGTTTTAACTTAAGCAAAATGTAGTATGTATAGCCACATGCATTCATATATACCTGAACTCCGTCCCAAAGCTTTTTAAGATTGCTAAAACGCATGCGAAGCTTTACAAGCTGTTTTGCACAAAAGATAAGAGGCCAAGACTTAAGAGAACATCTATCCCAATGAAGGTACCTCAATTTATGAGATAATGACTCAAGACCTTTAGGAAGGTACACATTAAATGTACTATGCCAGGGGATATCTTCATGGATTATATGAAATGTCACGTTAGACATCTTTGTATGGGAATGGGAGCTCAAAACCTCATTCACAATAAATGTACTATGCCTGGAGATATCTTCATGGATTTTAAGAAACCCTACGTTAGTCATCTTTGAAAGGGAATCAGAGCTCAAATATACATCCTCCTTTAATTTATATAAATTTAATATTATGCCTTCAACAACATTAGATCCCTGATAAACAAAAGTTAGAATAATAATTAGCAAAAGACTATTATCCTAGCAACATTCAAAACAAGATTCACATTATTATCAAATAGAATAATTGCATCTTCCACTTACCTTGTTATTTTTAAATACATCAAGAACATCATGATGTTCCCACAATCGACTTCGCTTTTCAGGGTTACTTGTAGATTCTTGATAAACAATTTCTTGTCCCATTTCTTGTATTAAATCATGTATTTCAATTGTATTATGATTTGAAATTGTTATAAGAGCTTTATCTAAAAGGACTTCTATCCCAGATGATGGAAAGAAATCAGAAATCAAAAGCTTCCAATATTCCTATTATTGTGTCTCTTTCTTCTCCTTTGAAAAAGCATGTAATGTCTAAAAATATATCCTTTTTTGAGAACGATCTAAGCTATAGTAACTTAATTTTAATACATTATGAATTTTCATATTTGGAATCTTTTCAAGTTTTCTCAACTCACAATCCCATGCTTTTTTACTTCTTTTTCGAAGACTTGCACCCAAAACCTTTAAAGCCAAAGGAACACCTTTGCAATAGGAAATCACTCTTTTTGATAGATCTTCATATCCGTGTTGAGGTTGTTTATCTCCAAAAACTGTCAAACAGTAAAGTTCAAGAGAGGCACCAGGGTTCAATTCGACAACCTCATATATTTTACTGCTTTTGCTAAGTATTTGTCTATCCCTAGTAGTAACAATGACTCTACTTCCTCCTTTATATTTTCCAGTTAGTTTTTCTAACTGCTCCAAAGTAGACACATCATCCAGAACAATGAAAACTTTTTTACGCTGAAGCCTTCTTATATCAGAATTATTGAACCCATGGTTTTTTTTTCCTAACAACTTAGAAAAAAGTTCATCACGTAAAGCTTCAAGGTTGCCGGATTTTTCACTAACATTTGCGAGGAAGCAATGGCCTTCAAACAAATATGCCAGATTGTCATATAAAGCAGTAGCAAGGGTGGTCTTACCAATACCACCCATACCCCATATTCCAAGGGTGATTACTTCATTTGACCCATCTTTTAGAAATGATTCAATCTCTTCATAAATTTCCTCAATTGCAACCGGTTTTTCAAGCTGGTTTGGGTATATATGAGCTAATTTTTGCAAAACATCTTGAACGATGCCCTTAAGGAGTTCAGCCTCGGTTCTAGCATATGAGAAGTGCAACAAATTAAAGCAATAATTGTGTTATAAGTCTAGAAAATTCAAAAGAAAGAAAAACAAAAACTTCAAAAATGATTATACCTGTCTTTTAAACGGTGCTTTTTAGCCTTTGTCTCTTCGAACTCGTGATTACAAAGGCTGTTATAAGAAGGGCAACAAACAAAAAATTTGAGTTATAAGTCTAACAATTTCAAAGAAAGAAAAAAAAATCATAAATTATTATACACAATCAACCATCAATATGGATGTGAGGGACGGACCCAAACTCATATGTGAGGACAAACACAAAAAATAAAACTCATCTAACATAATATACCATTAATTTTATATAAGATATGAGAAAAGTGTTCAAGTCAGTCAATCATATCTCTTTATATTTCTTTATATTGACTTTTTACAATAGTGGATTATGATTATAATTTAATAATTTAATAATTTTATATAGTGTAGGAATATTTTACTCATAAAATATTTATAATTTAATATCCCAAAATGCTAACTACAATAATAATTTCTCCAAAATAAATGTTTTTTTCGTACATCAAGAAAATCATCATTAAGTTTATACTAAATATTTGAATAATTTTATTTTCAATATATACTTAGAAATAATCATTTAAACACTCGTTTTTTTGTCTTGTTAGAAAGTATATTATTGTTATTAAAACATCAAATATGAAATATGAAAAATTAAAAATTAAAAATACCTTCCTCCGTGTGGTGCCTTTTATTAGTCTTTGTCTCTTGTATCTCATGATTACAAAGACTGTAATTATGCCAGAATTTGAAATAAAAAATTATGAAAAAAATTATTAAAATTGTACACACAATAGATAGATAATTAGAATGTGAAAAAAAAAAACATTTAACGAAACATAGATATAAAATCTAAAATTCATGAAAAGTCTAAAAACTAAAATCAAACTTAAAAAATTATGAAGACCAAAAATAAAAAATTGAACAAGTTGGAGAAAAAACATATTTACCCAATTATATATTATACTCCATCTACAATCAATATGGTTGTCATATAGACGGACCTAGACTTAGACTAAGATGACAGGGGTTCAATAAAAAAAAAAAATTATTCACCCAACAAAATGTACCTTGAATTTTATAGAAAACATTCATAATTTAATGTTCTAAAATGTTAATTATTTTAATAATTATAGAAAAACAGTATGTCTTTTTTTTTTTTTTGTCATCAATATTTTTTTTTATCGAGAAATATTAATATTTAATTTTATTAATAATTTTTTGCAAGCAAGAATATTCAAATTTATAATTAAGTTTATACTAAATTTTTCATTAATTTTCATTTCAATATATACCTAGAAACAATCATTCAAACACATCTTTCATTTTCTTAGTAAGTCTAGTCTTATTACTAAAACATCAAATATAAAAATAAAAGAAAAAATGGATATACCTTTCTTTCGTGTGGTGCCTTTTAGTCTTTATGCCTTGTAGCTGGTGATTACAAATACTGTAATTGTTTGCTCCAAGAATTTGAAAATTATAACAAATTCTAGTTAGTCCAATAATATGAGATTTGAAAAACAAGAACTACAAGGAAGGGTAATTTTGTTTCACGGACTATAATTTTTAGTTTCGGGTAAGAGGCAGGAAACAAATTTACTATGTTTGTTACACAGTGATAAATAATTAGTTTTAGGTATAATTTTATTTTTGGAAAGATAATAATTTGACTTTCAATCGATATTTAACATTGGTCACGAAGGTAGGTAATATTTATTTTCATGGGACACTACTTATCTTGGCGAGTAAAATTATGTATATACCATATTAATCCTCCCTTAATTATTCCCGTCCATTTTGTTTCATATTATTATTTTGTTCTCATCAAAATTGATAATATATTTATATATATAAAAAAAGATTCTACTGCAATTCAATCTTGATCTAACAAGATCATCAGAATAATTTGTTCTTTGTTAGTTTTATTTACTGTCGATTTTTTTCTATTATTTTCCCTCAAACACTAGTACTCTTTTATACCATTTTTTCTCATCTCTTAACCCAATTAGTTCCCGAGGAATATATTTAAATTTATTTTGCATACTTGTCTTAATCGACGGATTCAGAAATTTAGTCAGGAGGGGTTAAAATTTTTTTTACAAAAATTAAAATTAAAATTTTGAAAAAAAAATATTTAATGTAAAATTAAAAAAATATAAAAAAAATGGGTACAAAATTTATTAATTTTTTAAAAAAATTGAGAGTAAAATCTATAATCATATAATGTAAAGGAAAAATCTTAGAGTAAAATTTGTAAGATTTTAAAAAAATTAAAAATAAAAGATATCAAATTAATTTTTTAAGAGTAAAACATACCAAAAAAAATAAAATAATAAAATAATAATATAATTAATTTAAATATTTATTATTAATTGTTAATATAAAACTAAAACATATTTTATTAATAAAATTAAATTAAATAAATATTAACTTAAAAATGTATTTTTTTAATAATTTTTTATTTATTAATAATTATTATTATTATTTTATATATATATATATATATTAAAGGGAAAGGGGGGTGGGGGGCCTCAAGCCCCTGCATGCCCCCCTGTGTATCCGTCCCTGCTGCTGTGTGAAACTCACACTCGGTGGTGACATGGTCTCCCGGGCAGAGGAAATAAGCCGGATAATGAAGCCTATGATCATTAAGATATTGTTGATGTAAGTAGGCTACGCAACTTTGTGACATGTGCTATAACACTAGCCCTTGCGTGATGTCTGTCTCCAAAGAAATGCAGTTAAAGGCCCACACATCAATCAAAGACGGTGGAAGCTCGGGCAAAGACACGAGATTCAAACAATTATCTAATCCAAGCCTTTCTAGGGATGGTGGAAGCTCAGGTAGAGATATGAGTTTTCGGCAACCATTTAAATAAAGTATCCCCAAGGATGGTGGCAGCTCTGGTAGAGACACCAGCTTTTGGCCATTATATAAATCAAGCATTTTTAGAGATTGTGGAGGCTCTGGCAGAGATATGAGTTTTTTGCAATTACATAACTCAAGCACTTTCAAGAAAGGTGGAAGCTTTGACAGAGAGATTAATTCCCGACAATCATATAAATAAAGCCATATCAGGGATGGTGGAAGCTCTGACAGATACACGAGTTTCTTACAATTCTTTAGCTCAAGCCGTGTTAGCTTTGAAAGGTTTCTGATGTTTGGAAGAAAGATTTCAACATTAGTTCCACATAGTTCTAAGTTTTCTAAAGAACATAAGTGACCAATTGATGGCGACAATTCATTTGATGTCACTGAAAATTCCTTGATCGGTGAACAACCCTTGACATCCAGTACATTGAGAGATTTTGCACAAACATTGCTTTTAAGGTTTTCAATCTTTCCGCAGTAACTTAAATTCAAATATTTAAGCTTTGGAAGCAATAAGATGGATGGATGCAACTTACGCAAGCTAAAACAACAAACAAGATCAAGTTTTTCAAGTTTTTCCGCCTTGCATAAGTTTGGGATCTCAATCAAATTTTGGGAGTTTGAAAGGTTGATTGTCTTTAAATTCACAACATTCTGCAACAAGAAAGTTGCATCACATTATTCAGAAACGTTAATATTCTTAATTGTGAGCTTAACTAAACGAAATTAAAACCTTAGCAAAATGTAGTATGTACAAACAAATTCATACCTGAACCCCATCCCAAAGCTTTTTAATGTTAGTGCGACAGACACATGTGGAGCTCTACAAGTTGTTCTGCACAAAAATTAGGCGGCAAAGACTCAAGGCAACAACTATCCCAATAAAGATACCTCAATTTATCGGATAATGACTCAAGGCCATTATGAAGGTACACTTTAGAATTGTTATTCCTCTCGAAATCGCGATAGATTTTAAGAAATCTCAAATTAGTCATCTTTGAAAGGGAATCAGTGGTCAAATATAGATCCTCATTTAAATAACGCAAATCGAATACTATGGCTTCAACAACATTTGTTCCCTAACAAAGAAAAATTAGAATAATAATTAGTAAAGGCTGTCAAATTATTGTGGATGTTTAAAGTGAGAACAACTTTTAATATGAGAACACACAATAATAATCTTGAATTAAAATTAAAAATAATAAACGCATCACTCAATTTTAAGTGTATTATTATGAGATTTTACCGTCTCTCTACCTCAATTACGTTTTCTTTGTCTTTTTGCCCAATTATTGGTGGCATAACATAACATAAGCGTCTAAGCACATAGGCAGGAAGAATTGTCCTTATCATCATGACCACCGCTACCACCACCATACTGCCGTTCTTGTTGTTGCCAAGGCCATCGTCACCACCATCGTTATGGTCACAACAACAACAGGAACGAGATGGTGGCAGAGACGGTGGTCCTGGCGGTGGTGACCATGTTGATAGTGGTGGCGGTAGTCATAGTGGTGACAACAACTTTTGACGGAAATGGTGGCCCTACCGGCGAAAAAAATGACGGTGGTCATGGTAATGAAAGCAACTCTTGCTACCTCTATACTTGTGGTGTGTTGTCAATAATTGGACAAAAATGCAGAGAGAAAACATAATTGAGGGAGTCTCATAATGATGCACTTAAAATTTAGGTTTATTAATTTTAATTTTAATTCAAGTGTTATTATTATTTATTTGTTATCATTTTCTCACTTGAAATGCCTCCTACTAACTACATTGTAAAAAGGAAACATATGGAAGTAATTGCATCTTCCACTTACTTTGTTATTTTTCAATACATTAAGCACTTCCTCATATTCCCACAATCTAGTTTGTTTTTCAGGGTGTCCTTCAGACTCTTGATGAACAATTTCTCGACCCATCTCCTGCACTAAATCATGCATTTCTATATGATTTGTATTTGAAATTGTTATGAGAGCTTTATCTACAAGAACTTCTATTCCAGATTCCGGAAAGAAACCAAAAGCTTTCAATATTCTTGCTATCCAACTTTTTTCTTCTCCTTTCAAGAAGCATGCAATGTCTAAAAATATATTCTTTTCATTACGATCCAAGCCGTCATAACTTAGTTTTAATACATCATGAATTTTCTTATTTGGAATCTTTTCAAGTTTCATCAACTCACATTCCCATGCATCTTTACTTCTTTTACGCAGACTTGCACCCAAAACCTTTAAAGCCAAAGGAACACCTTTGCAATATGAAATTACTCTTCTTGATAGATCTTCGTACCCTTGTTTGGATTCTTTTTCTCCAAAAACAGTCAAAAAGAAAAGCTGAAGAGAGTGATGAGAGTTCAATTCCTCAACTGAATATATTTTATTAACATTGCTAACTATTTGCTTATCTCTGGTTGTAACGATGACTCTTTTCTTCGATTAGTTTTTCTAATTGCTTTGGGGTGGACACATCATCGAGGACAATGAAAACTTTTTTACGTTGAAGCCTTCTCATGTCAGAATTGTGAAACTCGGGACTTTTATTTCGAGTTAACTTAGAAAAAAGTTCTTTACGTAAAGCTTCAATGTTGCCAGATTTTTCACTTACATTTGCGAGAAAGCAATGACCTTCAAACTGATAAAACAGTTTATTATATAAAGCAGTAGCAAGGGTGGTCTTACCAATGCCGCCCATGCCCCATATTCCAATAGTTATAACTCCACTTGATCCAATTTCTAATAATGATTCAATTTGTTCACAACTTTTCTCAGTACCAACCAATCTTTTACATTGATTTGGGTATCTAGGAGGCAATTTTCGCCAAACATCTTGAACAATGTCCTTAAAGAGATCAGATTCAATTCTAGCATATCAAATGGGCAACAAAGAAATAAATAATGTGTTATAACTCTAACAAATTCTAAAGAAATAAAAACAAAACTACACAAACTATTATCAATGTGCTGCATGTAGTGGAGTGGAGAAACAAACAAAACCATATAATTGGGCAGATAATCCATGTCTTTGTTATATATTTCTATTCAAGCACTACTACAAAAACTACCTAAAAAGAAAAAACATTACTCATTCTAGGACAGCTTTGGCAATAACTGTCTTAAAAGGGGTCTTTAAGGAGGTTTTGATCATAATTGTGGGATCTTTAAAAACTGTTATTGTCATAAATGTCTTGAAAGGGGTCTTTAAGGATAGTTTTCACCATAATTGTCTTGAAAGGGAACCTTTAAAGACCGTTGCTGTCGCAACTATCTTAAAAGGGGTTTTTAAATTTTGACTATAAGCCTCTTGAAATGGGATTTTAAAATATGATTATTGAAAAATCGTCTTGAAATAGCAGTCTTTAAAAATGGTTAAATTATTAACTTGTTTAAAATCATGAGCTTTTAAGACTGATACTAACTGTTCTAAAAGAATGCCCTTTCAATGACACCTTTATCAAATACATTTAGGAATTGTCTTGAAAGGGCTTCTAGAATCTTCTTGGAAGTCTTTATTTTGTAGTAGTTTAAGGAACTTTTTAAACAAACTAGCATGATATAGTTGTTAATTGTTATACAACAAAAGTATATTAAATCTATTTTAAAATACGTCCAATTCAATTTAAATAGTAACTTGTTTTTCTCTTTTTTATTTCAGAAAATTAACTTAATCTCAGTTCATATTATTATGTACCTATTTCGAGAGTCCCATCCAGCTAAATTAGCTGCTTCAGCCAGATTAGCTTTCCATTTGGTGCACATGGATTCTCCCTCATATTTAGTAAAGGCTTCCTCATAACTCCCGGTCTGCTTCCTTATATGGGATGGATCTACATTGTAAAACACAGGTATCACTATTTGTCCCTTTTCTTTCTTGATTTCCATAATCTTGTTGAGTTCATTCAAGCACCACTTTGAGGAAGCATAGTTCTCTGAGAAGATGACAACAAATATATGAGAATCTTCGATGGCTTTGATGAGGGCAGGTGAGATTTCATCTCCCTTTTCAAGCATGTAGTCAATGAAGGTTTCGATTTTTGCTTCAGTCAAAGCATTATGCAAATGACTTGTGAAGTTCAAGCGTGTATCTTCACCTCGAAAGCTCAGAAAAACATCATATTTTTTAGATGATGCTTGATAAGAAGAGTTGGAGGAAGAAGCAATGGCACCGATCCTTTGTTGCTCATCCATTTTGAAGGGTTAGAGGAAAAACAAGTGGCAGCTTCAACAATCAGAATGCTGCAGTTGGACAAATGAAAAAAGCTTCAATAATAATAATAATAATATATAGGGTTTTAATAATAATGGGATTTAAACACCAATAATAAATGAAGTCTTCTTGAGACCAAAAACATTCCATCATTACAAAAAAATGGTGATTACCAATTGACAAAATCAGTAGAAAATTGTCAAATAGTAAGAAATTAACATAGTAATTACAATGAGGTAACAAAGACTAAAAATGCAAGAAAGTAACAAAGACTAACAAAGGGATTAATGAGTTATATGCAGTACGTACCAAAGTAAGAAAAGTAACAAAGAATTCTTTTTACGAATCACTTCTGCAATTAGAAAATCGGTTTGAAGCAAGGATAGGGAAAACAAGGCAACTCAACACAACAAAACGAAGACACAGTTCTTGGATCGAGATGCAGAAAGTAAAAGGAAAAATTATCATAAATTAAGGAGAGGAAAAGAGAAGGCAGAAATATCTAAAAAGATTGAATTGCACAAAAATGAAAAGATGAGAGAGGATAGCACATGATGAATCTCATTCCATTATTTATTGCCAACCCTTAGTTGAAGACCGCAAACAGCTAAGCATGTTTTCCCTGCCTCCTCCCACTGTTTATCCACATTGCACAATCCCTTCACGTAAACGTAGCACACAACTCTTAAAAAAAGGTTTACTTTTCACATTCTTCCACCCTCCCACCTAATGAATCATTAAGATTTGTTTTTAAGAAAAGAGAAATGCGAACACACTCCCTTTTATTGGTTTTTCTCATATCTAAAAATTATATGATATTTTAAGAATATTGATTTGTTTTTTTTTTTCATGAATCGTACTGTGAGCCTTTCTCAACATGTTAACTAGTGGATTATTATTATAAATTGGAACCACAGGTGAAATCCTACTTCTGCCACTTTTTCTTAATCATAGAAGTGTTAGAGGAGTTTACTACAACATGGACACAGAGAGCTATAGAAGTAATGTTATCATGGAAATGCCATTAACATGGACGTTACCAATATGTGGAGAACTTGACATTGTCTTTTGTCAAGAAAGCTTCAGGTTACCAAAGTAGTAGTAGCATTACCTTTCTCTAGTTATGGCCTTTGCTTGTATGGAGCCTTAGATTGTGTTAGAAAGGTTATGGTTTGTTGTTATTGTATTTCCCTTTTGCCTAACTAGTTTCCTTTTTGTCCAATTGAAAAATGTTGTCACTAAAATTTTTTTGCCTCTTTTTTTAAATAGCAATACTCTTCCTTGTTGAAATGCTAGTTTTTTAATTATATACAAGGGAAACTTGTTATTTGAATCTGTTATTGACCATTTTGGACATTAAAGGTGATCTTGTTGTTTTCTTCTTTATCTTACATAAAATGGCATTCAAATGTTTAGAATGGCTTTGCATTTGATGTTCTGATTATTCATGCAGCATGCTCATTGGTGAATTTACTTATGGTCTATACTTGGTGGAACTTTGTTTTCCAAAAGAATTTGTGATAATTGTAGAATTAGTAATCTTATTTTGTATTCCTCTTGTGTTTGGTTTAATGGAAATAAATAGATTTTCAACTAAGTCCTGGTGTATAGATACTTGATTGTAATTGAAGAAATTGATTCCTTATGTTTATATTTGTGGCAGTGACATGATTTTTCTTCAAATTTTTGGTAGATGTTAAGCTTAGGGATAGGTTATGAAATTATGAATTGTTCTCGTATTCATTAACATTTGAGACGGAGTCAACTCTGAACTGAGTTTAAGTTTTGAGCCAACAAAATTTATGTTGTAGAATTCTAGCAGCATAGAATGTTAAGACATGGTTTTACTTAAAAAAACTAAAATAAAATACATGAGAATTGTATTTTTATGTGAGAATGAGAATGAACATTCTCATTTATTAGATTAAATTAGATGATTAAGATTAAAACATTCATTTAAAAATTAACCTACACCTACCTCACTTGATGTCTCTGTTTCCCCTCTTTAGTGCACTCAAAAAAATTAAATTTACTAAATATTCAAAAGATTTATTTCCCCTATCACCATGACTGTCGCCACCACCAACATGGTTACCATCACCATTCTTGCCACCTCTACGGCCATCGTTGCCGCCACCATCATGGTCATTGTCCCCATTGTTGCCGCCACCACCACCATCAGCGATGGTGGTGGCGATAACAACGGGGATGACGACCATGATGATAGCAATGACGATGGCCCTAACAACGATAACCATGATGGTGGCAATGATGGTGGCCCTAACAGTGATGACCATGTTGGCGGTGGTGGTCATGGTGATGTGGGCAACTCTTGATGGTGGTGATGATAAGTCTGAGATATTTTAGGACATGATAAAATAAATATTTTAAGTATTTGGTAAATCTTTTTTTTAAATCTTGGGTTTAATCTAAGGGATGAGAATGTTCGTTCTCATTCTCAATGCCAAAACAACAACCAAATTAGCATTTCATATAAAAAACTTCTAAACAACAAATGCCATCAAGCCAACCAGCCGCACCACATCAACTAAACACAACAACATCAGCTCGACCCCAACCAACTCTGATTATAAGTCATATATAACGAAAAAGCACAAACACACATACAACAATTTAAATCAGAGAATAGAAGAGAAATTAGCAAGCTTCCCTTACCTAATTAGCTCGAAAATCAACTTTTTGGGGGAACAAAAAGCAAGCTTGATAACCAAATACAAAGGCTCTCCTCTACTCCACTAGCTATGCTACACCTCATACGAAACCACAAACACCCAAGCACTTCCAATTTCAGAATCTCAAACCCTAACCTAGGGTTTTCTCACTTTGGACACTAGGGCTTAGAGGAACTCACCGAGTCAAGGGAAAGGGATGGGTCTTTGCTTAGAGCTCCCTAGGGTGGTTCGTCTGTAGAGAAGAAAAGAGAAACGAGGGAGAGTCAAATGAGAGGAGAGGAAACACAAAGGATTTGGACGTGGCGCGGCGGCGTGTTTATAGTGTTTAGTTTATTTTCTGTTGTTATTCATGTTCTGCAAAACAAACCAATGCTAAAACCAAACTAGTGTGTAGGAACTGATAATCTTACTAGTAGTCAATACAGACAATTCCTTGTGGATTCGATACTGGGATCTTCCCTTTTAAACTACTTATGCGATATTTGGTATGTTTGCCAAAATAGTTCATCAAGTTATTTGGCGCTGTTGCCGAGGAGTTGTTCATAGTATTCGGCAATTAGTATTTCGTCAAGTCTTATTCATTAGTTCAATTTTGCTTTATTGTATAAAATTTCTATTTTGCATAAATTTGTTTCTTTTCTATTTTACGTTCTGTTTTGCATTGTATAAATTTCTGTTCAAGAAGCATCTCCTCCTTCACAACATGGAACCTTTGTAGAACCAATCTATAGAAGACTTTTGGAGTGGTATGCTCACACAGGAGGATTCTTACTAACCAAATAGAGAGGTTGTCTGAGCATTTGGGAATCATGTAGCTGGGGGTTGGTCACCCACAACCTATCTATTGTGATTTTTGTGGAGGAGAACATTTTCATGATGATTGTTATCACTACTCCATGGAAAGATCTTGGTGGGAGCAAGAGTTATACCCTTCTAATCAACATGAAGAAGATAAATTTTCTAATCTTGAGAATATGTTGATGCAATTCATGGAAGCTTCTCAAGCTAGCTTTGAAGCTGATCAAAATGCAATTCAAAATCTTGGGATTCAACTTGGTGAGATAGCAAAACAAGTGGCTGAAATGCCTTTTATGACCAAAAAGGAAGAAAATTATCTAGAGGATAAAGCACATAAGGAGAGTCTCGAAGAAGAGTTGGATTTAAGAGAAAAGGGTGAAGAAAAAGAAGAAAAAGATGATGAGAGAACACAAAAACAGTGGGAGAAGTGCTCAACAATAGAAATTCAACAAGAAAGCCCTCCTCAAGTCAATATCTCTCTCCATCAACTGATGGACAAGGAAGAAAGGCATGAAGAACATGATAAACCTTTAAATACCTTCTTTGCCTTGTTCGCCAACAATCCTTCTGCCATGGTTTGGAAGCCGCTTCATGGATATATGATTTTTATGGAGTTCCTACCTAAAAAGCAAAAGAGAAAGGAGGATGTGTTCTTTTTGACTTATCTGCCACCTTGATTACCTCACGGTCGAAACCGTCAAGCTAATGACGTTAAAGAAGCGCTTGCTAGGAGGCAACCCAGGTTTGTTTTCTTTCATGTTATTATTTTGGTTATAATAAGAGCCAAAGTTCTCTTTTGTCTCTCTGCATCTCTCGCTAAGCTCGAGTTCACGCTAAGCTGGCTCTGCAACATTTTTGCAAAGAGCGCTGAGCGCATATATTCGCTCCGCGAGAGTTTGGCTCGAAATGTTGTTGCGCTAAGCTCAACCTTGCGCTTAGCGACATTTTGGCTCGAATTGGCATTTCGCTAAGTGCAAGATCGCGCTAAGCTGGCTCTGCAACATTCTGCAGAACGCGCTAAGCTCGTTTCTTCGCTAAGCAACGTTTTAGTTCGAATTGTTTCACCGCTAAGTGCACATCTTCGCTTAGCGAAAGTTAAAAAAAAAAATTAAAATTAAAAAAAAATCTAAGAGAGTGCGCTAAGCTCAATCTTGCGCTTAGCGCAAGCATCAGAAATTTAAAAGAGAGCAGTTGCGAAACTGCTCACTTTCCTTCTTCCCCATTTTATGTTTTAAATTTTCCACTCATTCTCACACACACATAAACCTAATTGTTACCACTTCCATTTTCTCTTCCTTTTCTTCACTCTCACTTGCACACTTTCTTTCACTCACTCACACACATTGCATCCACGCATCCCTTTCTTGCTGCATATTTTCTTTTCCCTTATCAGTTTCTTTTTCAGTCTGCACAACCAGGTAAGTCTCACGTACCCTTTTTAATTTTCATTTTCGTTTTCTATTTTTCATTATTCATTTTTCCTTTTTGTTTTGCACTATTTCTTTGGGTGTGTTCTTGAGTTTGGTTGCTTGCTGATTAGATTAAGTTCTTGTATGATTTTCGTTTTTTGTTTTTGGTTATACGTTTTCTCTATTTTGTGTTTGGGATTTCGTATCCACGCTAAGTGCGCCTTTGCGCTAAGCGTGCATATGTGAATTCTGGGTTCCTGTTCTTCATGTTCATGAACCTGGGTTTCAGATTCAAGTACGCTAAGCGATACCTTTCGCTAAGCGCACTTAATGTTTTGAAGTGCTAAGCAAGAGCCTTACGCTGAGCGAATTTTCGCCTTGAACTCCATTATTTGAGGAAAATTGCTAAGCGTAAGTGTTCACTCAACAAGCCTAGTCTATTTTTCTTTAGTATTGTTTTTTTTAGATTCAGCACCGCTAAGCGAGACTTCTCGCTAAGAGCACTTAGTGTTTGTGTTCGCTAAGCAGATGGACACGTTGAGCGATTTTTTCCCTCGAACTCCAGTATTTAGGGAATTAGCTAAGCGCAATTGTCTGCTTAGCACGAATGGTTTGTTTTTACTCTGTTTTCTTTCTTTCTCTATTTTGTTTTTACTCTGTCTTTGTTCCTTTTCTGCTCTCTTTATTTTTTGGTTTCTTAGGTGTTCACTTAGCACGATCTAGCACTTAGCAAACACCTCACTTATTTATTTTGTTGTCTTATTTGTTCCTTTTGAGTATAGATGGCACCTAAAAATCGCAATACCCGCAACACATCTTCTTCTAGTGCTGCACCTGCCACACCACAGTCTTCGAAAAACTAAGTGTGCCCATTACCTTCCACTTCAATTGTACCTTCTGCTATAATGAAGCCGATCCCAACAGACCCAAACTTCCTCCTAAGACTAGAAAGCGACCATGCACAAAGATAGTTTCTGGGAGCTCCTCCTCTGCTGACTCAGTTGTCACTGAAGACATGCTTCAGACCACATCGATGGTCTCTAACTTACACTCGCTCAACAGATGGAAGAGAGGACCAACACTTTGTATCCTAATTCCCAAGCCCATGTACATGGCCTGTGGACAGGCCCTCCTTTTCGTAGGGGTGGTGGTGGTGGTCACCACAAAGGTGAGGAAGAAGAAGGAAATCAGGAAGGTGACAAAGAGGAAGGTGATGAAGAGGAGAACTAGGAGGACGATGCAAGAGATGACAAACTAGAGGATGACCTGGAGGAGGACTAGCCTGGATGTGAATCATGGCCATCTACGAGAGGCCAAGTGTTTTAAATGTTTTGTCATCTGAACAATTTTACTGTTTCTGTTTATTCTTACTTTACATATTTAACAGTTTTATATAGTTTAGCATTTCTGTGGTAATTCATCTTTTTATGCAACGTTGGATGTCTTGTGAACATTTGGTTTAGTTTCTATGTTTGAACTATTGCTTGTTTTGAACCATTGGCACAATTGTTTTCGAACTAGGTGAGAGCGTGTTGTTAGGTTGCTTAGTTTTGAGGACGATGTATGCATGTGAGTTTGGGGAATTAATAACTGTGATCATTTGACTTTTGAAGGACTTGTGAACACTGTGAAAATTAACCGATAAGTGTGAGAATTATACTGTGAGAGAACAATTGAGTTGTTGCACTAATTTTTGAATGATTCTCTGAATTGATGTGTGCATAATTAATGTGGAAATGATTAAGGCCTTGTTTGCTTAGAGTGATTCCCAGAGCCAAAAAGTCAATTTAGTAAGGTTGAAAGAATCCTCTACTAAACCATTGAGCCTAATAAACAACTATTTTGTCTTGTGAACCTAGAACCTAAACAAGAATTGCCTACCTTGCCTTAGGGAATAGGAAAGCATATCTTTTATGATTTGAGACAAAATTGTTCCAAATTTTGGGGAGTCAGGTGAAGATCCACATTAAAAAGAAGAAATGATAGTAACACACCTGCTGCAATATGAATCATAAGAGGCAAAGCCTCCAAAAAAAAAATTCAATCAATTGTGATTCAAGCAGAAAGTAGTTGTTGTCCAGATGTGGAGAGTACTATGAGGCATATAGAGGAAATTGATAATCAAGAAGGGGGATAAAGATATGTTTTCTTCAATCCTTAGGAATTGTAATTCAAGAAAAACCAATGTTCTTTATAGCCCAGCCGTGATTCAACCTTGACTAAGACCTTAATGATCCACATTGTTTGTACATCTGCAATAAATTGAGAAGAAATTCAAAAGTTAAGTGCACAATTTCAATTGGAATAATTTAACCATCTCATACTTTATACACTAAGTGCTGAGTGAAACACTGGCCTTGTGAGGGTCATAGTGTTCACTTGAACTTCAAATTGCTGAATGCTCCTTTGTTGGTTTGCTAAATTTGTGTGCATGTTGAAAACTCTCTTTGTGACCTTAATGCGTTTAATCTCAATTGAGAACACCTTTTGCAAGTGTTATTGGTCTTAAACTTGATTCTGATCTTGCCAATTGTTCTTCTGCATCCACTTTGTTGTTATGTAGATATTCTTTTGCTTGAGGACAAGCAAAGCTTTAATTTGGGGGAGTTTGATAATCGCTTTATATACATAAATATTGCATCATATCTTATAGTGATTATCCAATGTTCTCAGGATTTTTAGCTTAGTTTGAATTCATTTTATATAAATTTGGATAGTTTTGTTAATTCCAACCATAGGAAGCTATTTTGTGAGAAATATATTCAAATTCATATTTTGCAGGCCTATGTTCAATAACAAGGGAAGATAAAGAATTAAGGCAACTCGCGCTTAGCACCACATCTCGCTCAGCGGCGAGACAGGCAGTTTATGCAGCGCTGCTGAGCGCAAACTTACGCTATGCGAAGTTTTCTTTTGAACTGAAGATTCGCTTAGCGGACGTGTGAGCTTAGCGGAAGCCCTGTATCTAAGATGAAGATTTGCAAAATCGCGAACATGCGCTTAGCGGACATGCATGCTAAGCGAAAGTCCACTTATAGTATATAAGCTTCACTTTGTAATTTGTTAAACGAGATTCAGACTTTATAGGATTGAGTTGCTTCTTCCATCCCTTGTTCTTCCCTTTCATTTTTGTAAGCTTCTCATGACAATGAGAGGCTGATCCATCTATGTTGAGGATTTGGAAATAGGTACTAACATGTAAACGCTTTCCTTCATATTTATTCATTGAGTATTCAATTTAAAATCCATTACTCTATTTTATCGTTTGTTATATGATTCGGTCCGTTATATATGCATGTTGTGGAGTTTGATTGTCATAGACATATGCTTTTGAACTTGGAACTGAGACTAGGAAAGAGTATATCACTAGACATAGGGTAAACTCTATCCTTTCTCTATTTTTATTATATGTTATATGATTGGCCTATTATATATGCATGTTGCGGGATTTGGATGTCATAGACATATGCTTTCAAACTCAGAACTGAGAGTGGATTCTAATGAAATGTATTTCTAGACATAGGATAGATTTCATTAGCTTTGTAAAGATCTTCGAGCTTCACCAAACCACTCAACTAAACTTACCGAGACATCGGAAGTGAGGTTGAGCAGTTTAGGCTTGATTTAATGAGACATCACATTTTGAGCACTTCTAGATTGAAGTAAATCTGAATTATTGCTTGAATAGAGAATATATTTTTGTATGTTTACATGGAAGCAAACCGGTTGAACCAAAGCCTTAACATATCATCATCATTGTTCCACATCTACGCATTCCAACTGCTCGATCCTTGTTCTGAATCAAGTTCCTTATCTTGTTATTTATCTTTATAATGTTTAGTTTATTTTCTGTTGTTATTCATGTTCTGCAAAACAAACCAATGCTAAAACCAAACTAGTGTGTAGGAACTGATAATCTTACTAGTAGTCAATACGAACAATTCCTTGTGAATTCGATACTGGGATCTTCCCTTTTAAATTACTTATGCGATATTTGGTACGCTTGCCAAAATAGTTCATCAGTTATTTTAGGCAACATTCTTAGATGAGTCCCCCCACTTTTCTATTTGTGGGTGGATGGTACATTCGTACCCATTCACCACGGTCCCCCTTTCTCCACGTGAGTATTGCTCCTTTGGGGACCACAAAAAAAAAATATTTCGGAAGAGTGGGTTTTGTGTTTCTTTCCATTTAACTATGCATTATTTGTTGAATTTGTTATACTTTCCTTATGATCTTCTTGCTATCTACACCCATCCCTTGATGCACCCCCGTTTCATTGGACTACTCTCAACGATTTTTTGGCTCTAGTAGAATGGCCTGAGGACAATCCAGGTCCTTCAGGTTGGGTAGGCAATGTTGGAGAAGCTAAAGGCGACTCTTAAAACTAAGATGGCAATGGTTCTGAAGAGGAAGACTATTAATGAAAGCCCGAGAGCAAAGTGTATGGAGGTTGTTGGTAAACCTCCAAGGGAAGCATGTTTTAACCTTGTTTTCTTAATTTCAATTATTTCTATTTGGTGTGTTTGTTTGTTTTTATTTCAAATTAGTGATCTTGGTAATGTTGTCTCAATCATCTTTGCATTACTTTAGTAGTTTGTGTTGATATGGGTTGAGAAAAATTTCATTGTGATAGTATCCTTGCATGTTCCTTTTCACATTCTTAAATTTGGGATGAATATTGAGATATTGTTGACTCAATATGGATATTTTCTAATGGTTAATATTACCTTAATATATCAATAGAAAACTCTCAAGAAGAAATAAAAAAAAATTTATGACCAGAGATTATCATAGTAATTAATAAATCATTTGTTATATTTTAATTTAGGATACATAATGTTCTGGACATGGCGAAGCCACGGCGTTGTTTTGGGGAATGCTGAGTTTCATGAAGTGGCTGATGTCCATAGTAAGGGTTAAATCCGTGAAGTGATGAGCCCAGGCCCATATCCAGGCTTAGGATATTTTTGGGTCCATAATGAATTGGATTTGGGCCCAACTGATGTAGTCTTTATTTGACCCCAAACAAAGTTGTTGAACCATAAAAAGGATATGTGATGTTGATGTAGATTTTCAAAATTCAAGTAATCCTATTCCGTTGAACTTTAGGGAAGGTTAAACAAATCAATAAGACAATAGCACTTTATTTTTGGGTCCATAATGAATTGGATTTGGGCCCAACCGATGTAGTCTTTATTTGATCCCAAACAAAGTTGTTGAACCATAAAAAGAATATGTGATGTTGATGTAGATTTTCCAAATTCAAGTAATCCTATTCTACTGATCATGATTTTAGGGTTATTTTGAATATGATATTAGTAACCCGGATAGATCAATAAATGTGTGATAGTATTCACTTGATGAATATTAATAGACCCCATTTATTAATTTACACATACAAATGATGCACATAGGGACTTGATCATTGAATTGACTCAATATGGGGATTTTCCAATGGTTAATATTACCTTAATTTATCAATAGAAAACTCTCAAGAAGAAATATAGAATTTTCTTTGATCGGAGATTATCATAGTAATTAACAAGTCATTTGTTATATTTTAATTCCAAACACATAATGTTTTGGAGCATTGGTTGAATGTAATTGATTACTTGTAGAATTGATGATTATTCAAGAAGGAATCCATTGACTCTAAGTAACGGGTTTGAGCTCTATAAATTAAGACCTTGGCCAGGGAAATCCAATGAAGGATGGAATGAATTTCTTAGATTCATTTGTTGAATAAATTTACTGATTAACATATTTGAATTTGACAGTAATACCATATTCTAAAGTTAATCTAGAGGTGCAGATGATGGAAGAAAATATTATATTAGTCTTCCAGTGGTTCTTAAAAGTAGCAACAATTACTTCATGTTATCTGGACGTTGAGAAGTGTTGCTAGACGCCTACCTCGATTGGTAAAATTAATTTGATTAATTTACTACCAGTTTAGTATTGAACCTACGAGGTCACACACAAACGAGTGTGTTAATCTTTACTAGAAAATAATTATTAATTTGATTGACAAATAAATTCTCTATATGGGATATTATTATATTCTATGTTAGCACCAAGAATATAATCAGTACATATATGTATATGCTAAAGATAGACGTCTCTTTATTATTGTGGCATTTGTGCACGATAATATTTTATGAACAATAGAAAAGGAAAGAAATAATGTACATAGAATAATTTGTACAAAATTTTGAACTGACAAATTAAATTCAAATTTGAAATATCTTATTGAGAGAATATATTATTTATGTTGATAGGTTTGAACTAATTTGAATATGTACATGGGCTGGGATAGCATCAATATTTCTATTTGAACACCAGATGAACGAACATTCGGCATGTCGAAGTACGACAATCCATCATCGAATGACGCTATCGGCGCTAGCCAAGTCTCCCACGTAAAGGAGAGGGTTGGGTTTAAGCGTTGAGATGGTTGCTTTAGGATAGAACGCTTTAAAGAGGTGATGGTGGCATGCGTGACCTGGCAAGGATTCACCATCCTTGTTTCCCCAAAACAAACAATTAATCACACAATCCTATCAACCAATCACACAAATACAAATGCATTGGAAACATAATTCATGGTTTCAAATGCCAATTATTAAAATGCATGATTCACAAGGAATATTTAATCACATATCAACATCACATAATACACAATAACCAGAGGTATTTCCCTTCTAAGGTAGAACATCCTCTGCTACTTGCATTTCCAACAATTCATGTCACATTCATCAAGTAATTCAAGCGGAAAATGCTAGTACAAGAATTATCTGACATACTTATAGAACTCATAATATCATGAAATTTAGCACAAATACTCTCCATCACCTTTATTTAGACTCATAAATTTTTCAGTTGAAAATTATAAGTATAAATATTTTATTTAATTTAAAAAGTGTTTTTAGACCAACTCAATAATCCACGGTTTTCTATTTATTTAAATTATTTTAAGATCTCAAACAAATTTGAAAATTATTTAAATTAGAAGATAAAGTTTATCATCAACTATTTTTTAAATTAGATGATAAAGTTTAGGGTTATGACACTTTTTCAAATTTTTTATTTTTTACTATGAACTATTATTTAAAAATCATAATTTGAAAATCATTGAAGTGGGATCTTGCTAACATAAATAGTTAGATAAAAATCTTCTCAATTCATCGAACTTTGTTGCAATAAGTGTTATAGATGAAAAATCAAATTTAAAAAAAAATATAGTTAAAAAAAATTAATACCAAATAATTGATTTAAATTTAAATTGATATTTGTTTACATTTTTTATATTCATAATCCTTAAATTTGTTATATTCATAATCTTAAGATTTGAAAATCATTTTTTATTTAAAATTATTTCTAATTTTAATTAGTTGATAAAGTTTTTTTGAAAATAATATAAAATAAAAATTATAACCCTAAACGAAATCAAACTAACAAAATAATAATTAATATATTATTTAAAAACCATAAATATTTTTTGAATTTTAAGATCCCAAACTAATATTTTTTATAGAGCAAATTACAGTAACACCCCTTGAGGTTTGTTTCAATTACACGTGCACCCCCTCCTTTTTTTATCTCTACACAAAACCACATAACTTTTGGTATTCCATTACACTTACACCCCTTCCACTATAAACGGAGTTAACTCTGTTAACCTTTTATGTCATATGACTAACACATGACTTTTATAAAAAAAAATTTCTCAAAAATGCCCTTATCTTCTTTTAAAACATAGGGGGTACGTTTGTGATATATTAAAAAGTTCAGGGGGTAATGTGATGATTTTAAAAGTTAAGGGGATACATGTGTGATGTGTTTAAAATTTAAGGGGGTACATGTGTGATGTGTTTAAAATTTAAGGGGTATATGTGTGATGAGTTTAAAATGTTAGGAGATACGTGAGTGATGAGTTTAAAAAATTGGGTTTAGCATCATCATAGAGTTGTGAGTCGCAGATGGGATCGTCATCGCCATGGACAAAGTCGTCATTGGATTGAAAGTCGTTACGCATGTGGTCGTTGAACACAAAATAGAGAACTCACATATAAGAAAAATATCCATCCTTTGAAGAAGAAGAGGAACAATTCTCTCCCCTTAAATAGTAGCACACGGAACAAAGAAAGAATAACCCTTCTCTTCCCTTTAGAAGACTAATAGCATGAAACAGAGGAGCAATCCTTCTCTCCCTTTTAAAAGAAGGGTAGCACTAAATAGAGGAAGAAAAAGAAGAGAAGAATAACGTTTTCTTTTTAAGTCACTTAACTATAAGAGTAATTACGGGATTTTAAATAAATCAATTAAAATTAAATATAAATTCATTTAAAAAACTAACAACAACTTAACACTATTAAAGCAAGAGATGCCAAAGTAATGGTAGAAGAGGTGTATGTGTAATTGAAGCAAACTTCAAAGGATGTTGCTGTAATTTGCTCCTTTTTATATTATTGTAAGGGTGATACTTAAGCCTTGTTTATTAATAATAATTGCATGAACCAAATCTACTTAATTTTTATGGTCATCCATCCACGGCACCGACATCGGATATGGATTAAAGCATCGATCATCAAATAGATCAAAACGGGCAGAACTCAAGACCTAATCAAACTTGGCATTGTTGACAATAATAGACTTGGGTGTCACCTTTTTAGTGCAGATGGAACTAAATACTAATGCATGTGAGAAATAATTTTAACATTAGTAGAACCCAATGTATTATTTCATGTCTATGATAAAGTTTATGTAAATTAAATGATAAAGTTTATTTAAATTATTTTAAGATCTCAAATAAATTTGAAATTTATTTAAATTAGATGATAAAGCTTATTTTAAGATTTCAAACGAAATTATACCAAATAATTGATTTAAATTTAAATCCATTTAGTTTGAGATCTTAAAATTCAAAAAGAAATTATGATTTTTAAAAAATATAAATTAGATGATAAATCTCAATTCATTGAACTTTGGCATAAGTGATAAAGTTTATTTAAATTACATGATAAAGTTTATTTAAATTATTTTAAAAAACTTGGAATTCCTTGTTGAATAATTATTATAATATTAAAATAATTACAATAATCATATAATAATAACCACGACGAGACAATAATATAAAATAAAAATGATAATCCTAAACGAAATTAAACTAACAAAAGAAGAAATATTTTAATTACATTAGTAAATATTCTAAAGAAATATTATAATTTTAAGATAATTACATTGGTAAACATTATAAAAAGAAAAGAGAATGCAAAATATGAATTAGAAAAAAAAATATAGGAGAAAAAATGAAGAAAAAACCTTGATCCAATCGGTGGTAGGCTGGTAGCATAAAGAAAGAAAAAAATAAATTTACAGAAGAATGAAGAAAAATGGGAGAATAGAAGAAGAAGAAAAAGGATGTGAATATATAAAAGAAATTAAAGAATGTAGAAGAAAAAAGAAAAGAAAAAAATATAAGCAAAACAAAGAAAAATAGAAAAGAATGAAGAAAAAGAGGAGAATAGAGGAAGAAGAAAAAAAAAAAAACCTGGATGGGATGGAAGGGAAAAACATGAATATATAGACAATAAGATTTTATTTAACATAATTAAATGTAGAATTAATATGGAATTACTACGTGTCATCTAACGACGTGGCAAAACGTTTTTTTTTTTATAATATATAATAAATAAGATTTTAATCATTTATCAACAAGATTTTAATATATGTTTTATTCAAGTATAATTAGCTTATAATTCGAAAAAAATATATTCTTACCCAAAATATTAAGTTTATAGAATATTTTTAAACTGAATTTTAAAGTGGTGATGGTTGAACGTTACTTCAATAAGGATTCGTTATATTAAAATATAAGATATATACTAATTAATTATTATATATATTATTTTAATAAAAATAATAATTAATAATTAATAAATATATAATATATATTATTATTTTTTATATATTAATTATAAGATAAAGCAAGTTCGGACGATAAGAATGACAAATGTTTAAGTGTCCATGGCAGATGTTTGACACATCTCTTAAACCACCATGAAGAGAAACAAATGTGCTTAACCACCTAAGAGAGGCAGAGGCAAATCAATGGCAAATGTTTAACCATCTATGGCAAATGTTTGACACATCTCTTAAACCACCATGGAGAGAAACAAATGTACTTAACCACTTAAGAGAGGCAGAAGCAAATCAATGTCTTCATGTACTAGAAGTCAATATGAGACACGATGAGGCACGTTTTGTGCCATCCACAGATCCGACGAGGGTCACTAGAGAAATTGTTGTTGGAGCACCGGCAGTGATGGTGGCGGAGGACAATGACAACGAAAAAAAAAATTAAAGGAAGAGAGGATCGTTGGAAGCGAAGAAAGGTCATGGAAGTCCATCGGATAAGTGCACCGAGAATGTCTACCGGGGACAATTTGCTATTAAGCTAGGGATCGATATTTGCTATTAAGCTAAAAGTTCTAATACCATATAAGAGAAGGTTTTTGAATATGAAACCTCGACTGAATATTATTATTGAATAAGAGTTCTAATTTATAGAGCACATCAACTAATAACAATAATTCAAATGTAGCTATTGATGTGCTCAATAATAAACAGAATAATAAAATAACAACTAATAAGATAATAAAATAAAAACTAACAATATTATAAATTTAAAATTATAACAAAATGATTGGTATCTAATATTAATAATCTTTTCAAATAATAAATATTGGTATATAATCTATCTGAAAAATATATAATATAATAATTAATATATATGATTAAAAATTATCTTATGGTTTTTTTTATTAATTATTATTATCTAAAATAATTATATTTTGTGAATTATTACTTTTTATCTATGTATTATAAATATTATAAAATTTAATAATTTTTTTTTTAATTTTGTTAAGTGTGAAATTATTATTGTTAATGTATTTGAGAATAAAAGTATTTCAAAATTTTAAAAAATAATTTAAAATTATAAATGCATGTATTTTCTTCTTTTATTATTTGAAATAAAAAAATAATTTTAATTTTATCGATAAAATTAATAAATAATTTTTATAAAATTTATTATTTAATAAATATTTTTTTTAAAATTATATATTTAAATAATTAAAAAAATTCGAATCCCCTCTTGTCGATCCGTATCTGATCCTAATCCTTATCCTTATCCTTATCCTTTCTTAACTCTAAAATATCGGGACCTAGAAATTTTCCTAAGAGTGGCGTGAAGTCAAATCAATGAAGTTGGGCATGCACCCTATTAATTAAACAGGTGGAACAGTGTCAATTTCATTAAATTTGTAAATCCGTTTTGATTGTCATTCACCAACTCAGTACGGACTTAATCTCATTTGAAGGACTAGGTTTTAGCTTGAATGGGTATTATATAAAGCACACGAAGCATTAATATTTTTAGCAAGATGAGTTAATCGGAAGTAAATGGTTATAATTTCAAAATGTTCAAGAGTCCTTCTTTGCATGTTGGAGACTAAACAACTTGATCATCAGGTTTCTCCTCTTTCTTTTGCGATATTTAAATGTTTTTTTTTTTAAATTTCATACAAGAATATTCGATAATTTACAAATCTATTAAACGGGTTTCAATTTTTTTTCTTTTTGGTCAATTATTATTTTTTTCTTTATAATTATCCATGTTTTGACAAATATCATATAATAATAATAAAGAAATAATTTTTCAATCATGAGAGGATTAAGGATCCGCTTGATTCACTAAACTTTGAAGAACCGAACAACACATCAATAATTCTATGTCTAATTTGTAAATTAATCATGAGATTGAACAAAACACATAACGATACAAGACAACGCTGAAACAACAAACAAAATTGTTGTTTTGTGTAACAAAATATGAAAAGACCAAAATCTTCATAATTTCTTTGCAAGTTTCCATCTTTTTCATAATTTTATAAATCAGATTAGTATAGTAGGTCACTAGTTGACCCGTATGATCTAGTATATATTGAAAAAAATTTAAAATATTTATTATATGCAAATTTCAAATTTATAAAAAAAATATTATATTAATATTATTAAAAGTTATTTAAATTATTCTTCATTTATTTTTTAGCATATCTGATTATTAGTTGTAATTTTTTATTATATATTTCACTTTTTATTTTATAAATCACTTTCTTTATTTTAATTTTATTCAAATTATTAAATTTTGATTGAAAATACAAAAAATAATAAATAAATATATGACAATAGATGAAATTTATGTGAAAAATTTATATATATATATATATATATATATGGCGACTTGAATGAGAATGAGAACATTCTCATCTATTAGATAAAATTACATGGTTATTATTAGAGCACTCATTTAAAAATTAACATACACTTATTTCATTTGATCTTTCTCTTTCCCTCTTTAGTGCGCGCCCAAAATTAAAATATCCAAGACTTATCATTATCGTCACCAAAAGTTACCCCATCACCATGACCACCATTTTTGTCATTGCCAAGGCCACCATCACCACTACCACCATGGTCGTCATTTTCATTATTGCTATTAGGGTTACTGTCACTGCCACTATCATGGTCGTCATCCCTATTGTTGTTGCCACTACAACGATGGTGGTGGCGGCAACAATGAGAACAACGACCATGATGGTAGCAGCAATAGTGGCCTTAACAACGGTGACCATGTTGGTGATAGTGACAGTGACCCTGACTACGGTGACCATGTTGGCAACAATGGTGGTCATGGTGATGGGGACATCATTCTCATTCTATTTCTAACCATTTAATTTAATTTAATTTAATGGATGAGAACGTCTATTCTCATTCTCACATAAAGATGCAATTTTCATACAAGTCGCCCCACATATACATATATAGATGACGTTTCAAGTGAGAATGCATGTTTATTATGAGAGATGAAAAGTTTAAATAATAGCCATTGATTAAATATTAATGGTTTAGATGTAATTTTGAATTAAAATCAAATGTGATCTTTATTATATACAATTATATCTTTCCTAATTATTGTGCATGTTTCATTCACATTTACATGCAATTGCCCCATCACCACTGTTGCCACCACCAACATGGTCAATATCATTATTTTTACTGCCACCACCAACATGATCACCACTGTCGTTTTTGCCACCATCACCAACAAGCCCACCATCACCATCACTATCATGGTCGTCGTTCCTGTTGTTGTCGCTACCACCATCATCACAGTAGTGGTGGTGACAACAATGGAAACGACGACCATGATGGTGGTGGTGGCCCTGTTGGTGGCGACGACAGCAATGGCGGTTATGATGGTGGCCCTATTCATCGCCACCACCAACAGAACCTACCTGTCGTCCTCGTTATTGTCGCCACTACTACCACCACAATGGTGGTAACAGCAACAATAGAGACAACGACCATGATGGTGGTGTTAATGGTGACCTTGGTGGTGGCGGCAAAAACGATAATGGTGACCATTTGTGGTGGCAACAGTGGTCATGGTGATGGGGACAATTGTATGTAAATGTGAATGAAACATGCTTAATAATTAGGAGAGATGTAATTGTATATAATGAAAATCACATTTAAATTTAATTCAAAATTATATCTAGACCATTAATATTTAATCAAGGACTATTATTTAAATTTCTTATCACTTGAAACACCCTCGTATATGTTATATTTAGAATTGTTATTAAACAGAGCATTGGTATTGGCCGGGTTTCCAGGTTTGGATGGCGTAACTCTGTCCTCAATGTTCTCGTATAATTGATATCCAATTTAAAGTTGGCACTTTCTTTATTTACTCATAATTATGTTTTTATTTTTATAATAATAGTAATAGAAATTTATTAGCATAATCAATATAAATTTTATTAATATTCAAAATTTTATTATATAGTAAATTATATTCTTGTGTTTGTACTTTCCATTATCCACCAAATAATTCACATAACAAAAAGTTATCTCATGTAACTTAAAATTTTATTTTGTGCTGTTTTATTTATTCTGTTCAATCCCTTAAATTTTACCAATCAAGAGTTATAAAGATCGAGATATAAAGAAGAAGAAAAAACATTAATTAAAAGATTTCTTGTTAGCCTAGCTTAATAAAGAGAGTGCACTGATCAAGTGATTTGTGAGTATTTTTTCTTTTGGTCCGTAAGGGGTAAGAGGTAAACTTATTGCTCATGGCTCTATATTTGTACTCCTATGCGAATGTGAATGAATTGTGCACCTAACTCAATTCTATAAAATTGATTTGTAAAATCAGGATTGTCCTATTTATACACATCTAAGGATCGGTTTTGACATTTTATGGACTTATGGTGAAACAATATACAAGGACCTTTTTATTCTATAAAATTGATTTGTAAGATCAGGATTGTCCTATTTATACACATCTAAGGATTGATTTTGACATTTTATGGACTTATGGTGAAACAATACACAAGGACCTTTTTATTATGTAAAAATAGAAGATATTGTCGAGAAGTTTATAATAACATTGACACATCATATTTAATCAATTAAGCTAAACTCGCTTAATATATATGGACATTTTCACAAAACAACGTATACATTTTGATTAAAAATAATATATTTTGTTTATTTTATTCATGAATTATATTTTTTTTCTCGCATTATAATTATTTAAATTTTTTTTAGCCTTCTTCGATGATGTGATCAACCCTCAGGACCGGCCACGTATAATATAAGATTTCCAACAACTCTTAATTCATCTTCATTGACAAAATGTTGTCATCACCAACCCTTGCTTCAATGTCTCAATTGTTCACTTCCTTGATTTCTTATCATGAAGGAGTAACTGGCTATCAGACTTGAAATTCACTTTGAAGATCAAAGCCAGAATCTACTAATTAAAACGTACTTACACTGAAGAGGGTACCAAAAAAGTAAAAGAAAAATGTGGAGATTGAAGATAGCAGATGGAGGGAACAATCCATACATATTTAGCACAAATAATTTTGTGGGAAGACAAATATGGGAATTTGATCCTGAGACGGGAACTGTTGAGGAGAAAGCTCAAGTCAAAGCAGCTCGCCAAATTTTCTATGAAAATCGCTTTAAAGTCAAAGCTTGCAGTGATCTACTTTGGCGGTATCAGGTACATATGACTTATTATAACAACAAAGTTTAAAGGTTATCTACTATTTATATTATAAAAAATTATAATTCTCAATTTATATGTTTTTTAAAATATTTTTATAAAAATAATCTGACTTATTATAAATAAAAAATTATGATTAAATTTAAAATTATTTTACATTATTGTCGGTGTGTTACCTTTAAACTCCTAAAAACTATCTCTCGATGAAATTTTACATGAAATGAAAATAGCCAATTTAGGAAACACAAAAACTACTAGCTAGTTATATGATTTAAAATGTTTTTCAAATTTAGTCCATTTATATACTATTGTTTCATAGTTGATCTTTTCAATCTAATTAATACATGTATGTAGTGCAAGTTTGGGTATACTATTCTAAAGGACTTTTAAGATAAAAAAATATGAAATAAACTTCTCTAATAATTAATTTGTAAAAAAAATTTCATATAATTTCTTCTTAATGTGAATCTTTTACAAATTAGTTAAGAGAAAAATCAATTTTAATTTCTAGAAAAATTAATTTTATTTTTTCTTCCTATTTTCTTTTTCTTTTCGTAAAAGTAAGACATTTACCCTATCACACCCATAATAAAGTAGTAGAGCACCATGCTGTTAGTGAAGTTAAAATTTGTAGATAACGAGTGATCAATTCTTGTATCAATGAAAAGGAAATAAATGACAAGATCCTCATCCCTATTATAATTTTTTTCTATAATTTTTATTTTTTTTCTTTAAAGATATAACTTTATTTTCTTGTTTTTATTTTTTCCGTTTTTGTTTATGGGACTTCAATAGATATTGAAAGAAAAAAATTTCAAACAAACATTACCTAACATGAAGATACAAGATAATGAAGAGATTACATACGAGAAAACTACCATCACCTTAAAGAGGACCGTCCATTATGTATCAGCGCTACAAACTAGCGATGGTCATTGGCCTGCTCACCTCGCGGGTTGCCTCTTTTTTACCCCTCTATTGGTAAGTTTAACTTATTATTACATATTTCTAGGCTTTAATATATTTTTCTCTCTCAAATGTAAGTCATTTTTTTAGTCTTTTACATTTAAAGTTGTTATTTTAGTTCTGATGTATAATGAGATTTTTAGTCCATATATAAACTGAGAGTCAAATATAAATTTGTCACAACTTTTGATTGTCGAAAATTGATATTCTATTTTAAAACTTTATTAAGTACAATTTTTATCAGTTTAAAACCAACCGAATCAAGTCAATAAACAAAATTAAAGCAGCTTTTAAAGAAGTTGATGAGTTTTTAACTTTTATTGACTTATTCAGATGGCTTATAACTCTGAAATTGTACTTTAGAATGTAAAATAGAAAATTGTGCAGGATTAGAAAAAAGAAGTTTGCGAATATTAGAGATTAATGGATTAAAAACATAGTTTATATTGTTATTGAAAACTTTTATTATTTTTTCACTTTTATGGATAGATACTTCGTACCATGGACAAGATTATCAAACAAACACAAGTTGATTCTCTGAGAAAAAGAGAGGTTAAATACTAGTTATAATTTCAAATTGAATTGCATACTGTCATAGTTGATATCGATTAATTGTTGTAGATAATTTAGCGATGCACAATGAAATTATTATATGCTTCTTATTTTACCTTTAATTGTCAATAACTAGTGTTCATCCGTGCTATGCATGGTATTTATTTTAATTATAGATAAAATAAGGTAAAATACAATATATATATATATATATATATATATATATATATATTTTATTTTTTTTTTTTAAAATTATATAATATTTTTTTTTAGTAATGATTGACTATATGAAACATATGCATCATCAAACTAGTAAAGACGCATACTCAATAACCACTTTCTTTAAACAGTAAAATGCTACATTGCTACACTGATAATGTAAAATCATTTTACATCGTTGATTAATCATAATTCATCATTTTAATGAATTTTGAAATAATTTTATAAAAATCAACTATCTTATCATAAATGAAGAGTTGTAATTAATTGATTTACACCATGCCGTACATAAGTCTTTTTCTCTTCTTTAAATTGCTATAAATAATCTTGGTTACAATATATTTTATGTATTGCATGATATAATTAGAAAATATTTATGATGTTAGAGCTTAAGTAATTTAAACTATTTTACAATATAAACATATTTAATGAATTAATTTCTTGTGTAATTTGAAAAAAAAAACAAAAAAATATCATTAAAAACATTACATGAAGAGGAATTGTAAATTATAACTATAATTAATCGTTCATAATTAAAATGTGTTATATAAAAATATATATATGCAGAAATAAAAATAAATAATATTTCAATTTTATAATATAATAAAATTATTTAATATTATCAATATATTTATAAAATGGGATAATTTAAAATATTACTTATTCAATTTGCCAGATAAATTCTTTTTAATTAATATCATTAATATATATATAAAAAATATTTCCATGTAGAAGACATTTTATTTATAAAATTATGAAAAAATGATTTTATACAAATTTACAGAAAAAATAAATTTATTTAGTGAAATTATAATTTATTTCAATAATTACTTATATAAATTTATCATTTATTTGATATAAAAATAACATCTTTTTATCCAAAACTATGTTTGTTAATATATTTAAGATCACATAGAAAATATTTCAATAATTTTATTATTTATATGTTTATTGATAACATATTATAAATTCCGATGCGTATAAGAAAAATTGATGAAAAATGATTGATTGAATATCCACTAAAATTAATAATAATACTATAATTATTGTGTACTTATCGTACTTATCGTTTTACAAATACTAAGTAATAATAGTCATTATTTTAAATATATTTTTTTTCCATAGATCAAAGATAGTGTATATCTTAATCCACCAAGTCAAAGACTAATTTAATTTAATATTATTTTAATTACACTACTTATTTTCCTGAATAATCATGACTCTCGTTTAGGATAATTTTCCTGATGCCAACCTAGTTGAGACTAATTATTTTGTGATGATGCCTTACTAGTTTCATATTCATAAAAAAAAAGTTATAATAAAAATAAGGTCTTCTCAGTTGTATGAAAGTACTATAAAGAAAAAGAATGCTTTATAAGGTAAGGAGTAAAGGTGATAACAAAAAAAAAAAAGAGAGGAAATGAATATTTACATGGTAGAAAATCAATCTTTTGCATTCGTAATTTATATCCCACAAATTAATCAATTAAACATTTAAAAGAACTGTATTAACAAATTCATATCTAAAAGATTCTCTAACTAGCATTTAATTTTTACTTGTTGACAATATTATAGGTGATCTGTATATACATTACTGGACATCTTGATTCTATATTTTCAGAAGAGTATCGCAAAGAGCTTCTTCGTTACATATATTATCACCAGGTACACCTATTAAATTTTAATTTATCAACTTGACTGTGATATTGAAAAATAAAAGTGAACTAAATATTTAATTATATTTTTTTTCTCTTTTTTTAAATTATTGTATCAATGAATTATGAAAACCATTTCCATCATTTTGTATAATCAAGAAATTTGAAAATTTTCAATAACAACAAGTAATTAATACTAATCGATAAACATTAATTTGAAGAATGAAGATGGAGGTTTTGGACTACACATAGAGAGTCATAGCACCATGTTTTGTACTACACTAAATTACGTATGCATGCGAATTCTCGAAGAAGGGCCCAATGAAAGTCTTAAGATTGCTTGTGCTAAAGCAAAGAAGTGGATTCATGATCATGGTGGCATAACACTTATGCCTTCATGGGAAAAATTTTGGCTTTCGGTATGAATATTTTTATATAACATTTAAATACACAGCATACCCATCTATGTTACTGATTTAAATAATCTTATACTTGTAGGTACTTGGTATAGTTGATTGGTGTGGAAACAACCCATTACCTCCTGAATTTTGGATCTTTCCTACTTTTTTCCCCATGCATCCGGGTTAAATGAATTATTTTTTAATTGTTACTCTTTGCAGAATATACAGTTACACCAAAATATTACACTCCATCCTCACCATTCATTTTCTTAAGATTTAATGGTTAAGATTAGTGACTCAACCATATTAGATTTTAAGAAAATGAATAGTGAAGATGTAATGTAACTCTCTTAAAGTTATATATATATAAATCTCAACCATTAAATTAAATGAATATTTTTAATAAAAATAAATTGTTAATCTCAATCGTTAGATTAAAATCATTTAAAATTCGAATTAAAATCTCATTTAACCATAAAATATCTAAAATATTTAATTTGTCACGTTTTAACATGTATTAAATCTTTTATCACTACCGTCATGATAGTCAGCTGCTGCCATGAGTGCCTCTATGACCACTGTCGTCGCCATCAACATGGTCGTCCTCGTCGTTATTGTTGTTGCCGCCATCACTGGCGGCAATGGTGGCGGTGACAACAACAACGAGGATGACCATGTTGGTGGCGGTAACAGTGATCATGATGGTAGTGGTTGCAATGACAGACATGATAGTAGTGATAGTCATGATAATGGTGTCAATGACCATAATGATGGTGGTGAAAATTATGATAATGATAATGAATTTCAAATATTTAAAACGTGATAAATTAAAAATTTTGATTATATACTAAAGAATCTGTTAGAGATTTTATTATTAAATGAAACTTTAATTTGAATTTTTTTTAATGAGTTAATAAAAGCCATTAGATTTAATTAAAATGAATGGTTGAGATTTAGTGTGAAAGTTTAAATTGACACCTTGGTGTCAATTGATCCTAACCCATATATATATATATAATTGAGTATAAAATATTTAATTAGTAAATTGAGTATTGACTTATTATATGTTTACCTTAAATATGTAGCTAAAATGTGGTGTTATTGTCGATTTATATATATGCCTATGTCTTACTTATATGGGAGGAGATTTGTGGGTCCAATAACACCATTAGTACAAAAGTTGAGAGAAGAACTTTTTATTCAACCTTATGATGAAAATAGTTGGAAGAAAGCACGACACAAGTGTGCAAAGGTAAAATACTTGATCATTAACGGATAAATGTCATATGTATCGTGGATATACTTTTAAATTTAGGAAAAATATAAAATATAATTTTAAAAAGAAGAGTTCTTCTAAAAAATATTTTAAATTATAAAAAATACGTGATTAATTAAAGTAAAATTAATAAAAGATCAAAAAGGAAAATACATTTAATATTATAAAATATACATAACATAATTAAATTTGAAAAATGAAGACCTCATGTAACAATGGGCATATATGTTTAAACTCTTGGCGATAAAAATGATAATTGTCCATTTTATGCATCACAGGAAGATATTTACTATCCCCATTCTTGGATACAAGATCTAATATGGGATAGTTTGTATTTACTTACTGAGCCACTTCTTACACGCTGGCCTTTCAACAAGTTGGTTAGAGAAAATACACTTCAAGTAACAATGAAACATATCCATTATGGAGATGAAAATAGTCGCTACTTAAATAGTGGATGCGTGGAAAAGGTAGGCATTATAATATTGAAAAACACACACACACACATTAGTATGCATAAATTGAAATAATGTGCAATTTGTAGTTTTTTCTCAACAAAGGGAATTCATTCAAATATGCTACTATCACTTTTGTATTATTCAGGCCTTATGTACACTTGCTTGTTGGGCAGAAGATTCAAATGGAGATGCTTTCAAGAAGCATCTTGCAAGGATCCTAGATTATTTATGGGTATCAGAAGATGGAATGACCATACAAGTACACATATTGGATTGCGATTTCTTTTCTTCTTCAATAAAGCCATCATCATATTTGAATACAAGACTCATCAACAAAAAAAAAAATATATATATATTTGAATACAAGATACCATTTATTATAATATCTAATAATAACTTATAACCTTAAAATGATAAATTAGATAATTCATTTGTCTATATAATGCAGGGAATTGGTACTCAATCATGGGATGTTGGTTTGATTATTCAAGCTCTACTCGCTACTAACTTAATTGATGATTTTGGCCCTACACTTGCAAAAGGACATGATTTTCTCAAGAAATCTCAGGTTAGCTTAAGTTTCATGATATGTATATGATAAAATCACAATTCCCTTTTCCATGTTAAAAAAGAAACTTGTCATTTGAACTAATTTCATCCATGTTGTAAAAATCACGTAAGGAATTATTTTGGAGCTATAGTTTTATTTAATTTATATATTGACCAGACCAATTAAATAATGAAGTCAAAGTAACTAATTACTTGTTAACTATTTGCTTACTCAGCTTATATATTGACTATAACCATTATAATATATGTTCTAGTTTGATCAATAAAAAAATGATTTGACATTATAATGTTCTAATTTTGTAGGTTACAGAAAATCATTCTGATGATTTTAAAAGTATGTATTATCATCTTTCTAAAGGGTCGTGGACCCTGGCTGATAAAGATCATGCATTGCAAGTTTCTGATTGTACTGCAGAATGTTTGAAGGTAACTAAATGCTTAAGTTACACACATTTTAATTTGTGAAAAGGCTTCAAGAACAGCAACCTATACATGTTAACATAATAAATCAATATATTGTTTCAGTGTTGTTTACTTTTATCAGAGTTACCACAAGAGATTGTAGGAAAAAAAATGGAACCTGAAAAGTTATATGATGCAGTAAATTTCATATTGTCACTTCAAGTAAGTATTATTAAATCTATTGTGACATTCTTTTTGTTGGTTAAGTAGGTAATTAGTGGTCCTTCTTGATTATTATGTAATTTTTGTTTATGTCTTGCGTGCTTTGTACTATAAATATGAAAAGTAAAAGGTTGCCTAATGCACACAAGTTATTCATCTTACATAAATAAAAAATTTCAATAATTTCTTGTTTTAGTTTCTTCTTCTATATGACATGTCGTTTCATCTTTATTTTACATTTTTAGGGTTTATAGTAAACAAATCAAATTTAATTTCAAACTCTTTTTTCTTGTTAAGGTTTTTCTTTTACTTTTATGTTTTACATTAAATTTATTTTTTTCCTCATATTTTATTTGGATATGCTCTTAAATTAATATATTCAAAATATTCTCTTTATACTTTGAATAAATCTTTGTTATTGTGTTCCAATATATTAAATTAGCAAATAATCATTACAAGAAAAAATGATTTTAACAACCAATTTATCCATCTCTAACTTCATCAATTTAGTCTCTAAACATATCAAAGAGTGATTTAGAATCTAGTATATTAAGTAGCTAAAACGTTGGTAGTTAATTGTTGAGACTAAATTAGAAATTGCTTCACAAACCAATTCAGCAACCATTTTTTTAGAAACTATTTCAGTAATCAATTTAATGACATTAAAAACCACTTTAGAGACTAACTAGCTAGTTTTTAATCTCTAAAATAGTCTTTAAAGTAGTTGTTGTTGTGACTGAAAATTTCAATTTTTAAATCAGTCAATATTTAATAAATTTCTTATAGTGAATATATTGAGAGTTATTTTTTTAGTTTATTATTTCTTATGTCATTCTTAAGTTCTTTCCATTTTTTAAAAAAATATGCATGTCTTTCTCTTTAATATTTTTTTTCATTTTATAAAAAATTACTTTATATTTATTTTTCTTGTATATGCTTTTTTTGTATAAAAAAAACTTCAATTCCGATTATTATAGAGTAAAAATGGAGGCATGGCTGTGTGGGAGCCAGCAAGAGCTCAGAAATGGTTGGAAGTAAGTGTTACAATAATTAATGCTCAAGTGTATACAAAATTATTATTTACAAATTGTTTTGTTACCTAATGTTAATGGATTAATTATCTTTGTTTTTAATTCTAGCTACTCAACCCTGCGGAATTCTTGGCCAACATAGTGATTGAGCATGAATATCTTGAATGCACTGGATCAGCAATCCAAACTTTAGTGTTGTTCAAAAAGCTATATCCAAAGCATAGGAAGGAAGAGATAGATAATTTCATTACCAAAGCAATAAAATTCATTGAAGATACACAATTAGAAGATGGTTCTTGGTTTGGATATTGGGCAGTTTGCTTCACTTATAGCTCTTGGTTTGCGCTTGGAGGTCTAGCTGCTGTTGGAAAGACATACACCAATTGTGTTACCATTCGCAAAGCTGTGAAATTTCTACTAAAAATACAAAACAAAGATGGTGGATGGGGAGAGAGCTATCTTTCATGCGCAAAAGGGGTTTGTAATTAAATGAGCATTTATGATTATAACTTCTTTCAACTTCAATAATTATAAGAAATATTATTAATGATACCTTAATGGTTGTTATGTACAATGAAGATGTATGTACCTTTGAAGGAAATCGATCAAATGTTTTACAAACAGCTTGGGCTCTAATGGCTTTAATTCATGCTGGGCAGGTATTTTTCTTTTGATATGCATTTGTGAAAGAGACAATGAGTCCATTTAATGTATCTTGGATTCAACATGTTTATTTATTATCATATCCAAAATAAAGGTTGAATAAGTTTTCTTCTTTATTTTCTAATTTTTGCATGTAGGCTAAGAGGGACCCAACTCCCCTCCACAATGCAGCAAAGTTACTCATTAATTCTCAATTAGAAGATGGTGATTGGCCTCAACAAGTATCTTTCGAATCTCAATCCTTTGAATTTGATAATAAGTCTTTTGTTAATGTATATGCTCATGTTATAATAGTAAGAAGTAGTTATTTAATGATCAGTTGAAATTAAAACCTTTTAACTAAGTCATCCAAAATATAATTTTGTTTTTAGTTTTAGTTTTAAAAAAATTCTTGTCTATTTTGGTCCATGCTATTTTTGTTTAAAATCACAAATACACACACACACACACACACACACACATATATATATAAAAGGATGTTTCAAATGAGAACACTCTTAAAAATGAGACATGAGAACAACCATTAATAGCCCTTAGATCACAATTAAAAAAAATATTCGGCTAAGATTAAAAACTAATTTAATAACAAGTTTTAATCTTAGCCGCATATTATTTTTAATGTTAATTCAAGATCTAATGGTTAAGATTAGTGACTCATTACAACCATTAAATTTTAAAAAACGAATGGTAAGGATGAAGTGTAACTCTTAGCGTTACTTTTGTTATAACTTGATCCCCCCTCTCTCTTTATATATATAGGGTAATAATACATGCTAATTTGTTTTGTAATTGATAGACTAGAATTAAGTATTTACTTTAATTTTTAAAATTTTTGTTTGTAACTTATTTATGACAGGAAGCCCTTGGGGTATACATGAGAAGTTGCATGACTCATTATCCATTATTTAGAAATGCTTTTCCAATGTGGGCTTTGGCTGAATATCGTGTGAATGTCCTATCACTCCCAACTACCGTTTAACTTGAAAAGTTGTGACCTAAGAAAGATAGTTACATACCAATAATAATAAAAATCTAGCAAATAAAATCAAAGTTGTTAATCAAGTTTAATATGTTTATTTCTATTATGATATTTTCTAATTTTGAACCAAATATCTTGTATCAAAGATTACAACAATAAAAGGGACTATTATATGTATGTATAATCAAATAAAGTTATAATGAAATTACAAGTTTTAAGTTTATTTTTTGAGTTTTACATTTATATGAGATTTATGGTTATCTATTACCCTTTAATGGAGCATGCTTCCATAGGAAATACACATCTTAAACTTAAATTAAATAAAGACAATATTTTCCATGAATAAAGACATAGTGAGGATCTCTACAATTAATTTAATCTCAAATTTATTTGTATAAGACAAAACTGAGTGACCTTTGTAATGTGAATTTATTATTTATCAAGTTGTGAAGAAATTATAATCCAAAAGTTGATACTATTCTATCCTTCAAACATTTAACAAAGGTTTCAACAATAAATCATATTATGATGAAACCAATATGACCATTTATAAAAGCTAAGCTAGAGAGAAGAACAACAAAGATGGTTACGAATGGTGTCTTGACCCTTCCTCTATTTTTTTTTCTTCAAAACTTTTCATTTATTCTTTTTCAAAAGAAAACAATTGGTATTTTTTTTCTAGTTGTTTTAAACCTATAGGCTAAACTTACTACTAAAAGAAAACATATAAGTCATTCATACACTTAAAGTCAAATAAATACAAATTGATTCCTCATGTCATGACTCTTACAAGTTATATATGACTAAATACTATCAACTACAGCCATTAAACATTATAAAATGAATACCTAAGCTTATCAACATTATACAAAAGGCTAAACATAAAAGGAAGAAAAATATGCGCATCTTCATGTCCTTACAAGTCCATTTGCATTTGTAACATCCCCCTCTCGTTACATAACTAACCAAAGTAAGATTGGATTTTATTTTAATTTAAAAACTCTTTCATTAAATTATTTATGAAAAAGGCTGTAAACTTTTCTCGATTTCTAAAATACTATTCAAAGCTTGAAGTATAAACCATGAGTTTATAAAACCAAGCAACATCCACTCTCTTTAAAAGAAATACAACTTGAATAATATAAAACTCTTGGAACAAAAGCTTAACATCAACCTAGGTTATCCATACATAAAACAAAATTAAAGAGAAGAAAAGGGAAATGCAGCTTCAAACTTGTACACGTTCCATTTACAATGACTCTAAGAGAACTCCACCTAAATGTTAACTGCTCCCCGGTACATCAATGTTGGGATCATCACAGTCACCACCACATGTGGCACACGCAAGGGTAAGCTCACCAAAACAAACATATTTAAAGAAATTTATAATACCAAATAATAACATTTATAAAACAATCAGATTATGTAAAAGTCATATCTGAACATTCCCAATAAGCAGTCACAACATTCAATCCATCCATCTCAAAATATTATAAGAGATAACCATGTACATAAATCTTCAAAATGAGTCAATCAATCAACGAAAGTCACAATTGACACACACAGTCACCATTGGACAATATCACCAACTCAACATTAGACACTAACTCAACTTCATGGAGTTTCAACACAACATGAGCAATCCCCCATAGGCCCCATCCCTTAACATAGTTTCACTTTCTGACCATTCAAGGAGTCCCTTAGGTTGATTATGTGAGGAAAGTGTGATTTTATCGAAAATAGACAAGTGTATATATTGACTTACCTCTATAGGTTTGCAAGACCTTACATCTATAGGATTCATCCACTCGTCTATTCTATAGGCTCATTCCCATTAGCCACCACAAAAACCCCTAACACTAGGTTGAGAACCTACCTAGCACTCCCAACTTATGTGCCTACTCATATGCTCGTGCACTAACTGTGCACCTACCTTATACCAACGACAACACATATTTGGAATCCTCTATAGTCCTAGATACGGCACCTCCGTATCCACCATCTCCAATGACCAGACTTAAGGATCCAAATACATCTCAACAATCCACACAACAACAGATAGACTTGGATTACTTGAGGTTTGAGATACAATACCACTGTACCCGCCATCTCACTCATGGCCCGTCTTAAGTATCCAAGTTTCACCAACAACCACCACATTCCATCTCCTATATGCTAAAGGGTCAATAAACCTCTTGGAAAGTAGCTCTCACTACTTTGATATGGCATCTAGAATTAAAACAAAGGGGTGGTACTTGAAAAGATTCCCTACTAGGCGAGACCCCCGAGTCACTTTAGTGGGGCAGAGTCTTGGCATGGAACTCCCCCTCTCAAGTATACCATTTTCATTAACAACAAAAGTCTTCCCAAACAACATAGCTACACCTTCTAACATATAAGGATGAATACAACAAAAACAAGATTATCATTAATCATCAATATCTCACAAACATTTCATTCATATTTATTTCCCACATTCATAAAACATCATATGCATTTAAACAACAAATTTATATCATTCACAACATTATTCATGATTAACTCAACTATAATGCATTCATCTCATTTAATTTCTATCATAAGTTTAAAACTATTATTTGTTATAACCATGATATCTATAAATATACTTACTCATTATAGTTGCTTCTTATCTCATTTTAAAGCAATGAATATTATCTCCAACTCTTATGTTTATCTCGAGACTTTGAAAGTATACTATGCCTAAATTATGAGCAAAGTGAAACTTTTACCAATTTGTGACAGCTTGACCATTACTTACTAATTTGATCATATCTATAGTTTCACATAACATTTTTGAAAGAATCAAAAGTCATTCATTAGTAAACATCCATATCTACAACTTTCTTGAAGATTGCATTTTCAAATTTTGACTTTAAAACTGAGTTTCTAACTAAAACAAATTTAGAGCGAAAGAAGAACATTGTAGAGGGCACAGTTTTAGGCCTAACTTTCATTTTCTTTCAACAATATAAATTCATTTTCAGGCAAAGTTCCAAGACAGCAGAGACAAAGTTCTATGGCAGTGAAATTTAGAATCTCAGGACAGTTAAGAGTAGAGTTCCATGACAACAAGAATAAACTTCAGTGACAGCAAATTCAGACTTCCATAACAGTAATAAATCAAGGCTGGAACAACAGCAACAAATTAACATCCATAGCAGAAAATTTTAAAACATGAAACAGCAGTAAAACTACCTTTTATATCGGTAAAATTCAAAGCCAAATTAGCATTTCATATTAGAAACTTCTAAACAACAAACACCATTAAGTCAACCAACCACACCACATCAACTAAACACAACAACATCACCTCGCTCCCAAGCAGAAGCCATATATAACAAAAAAGCACAAACACATTCAGAACAATTTAAATCAGAGAAAAGAAGAGAAATTAACAAGCTTCCCTTACCTAAAAGGGTTCAAGAATCAACTCTTTGGGGGAAACAAAAATAGAGCAAGCTTGATAATTAAATGCGAAGGCTTTCCTCTACTCCATTAGCTATGCTACACCTCATAGGAAACAACAAACAACTCAAACACTTCCAATTTCATAATTTTGAACCCTAATCTAGGATTTCTCACGAAATCCCTCTAGGTTTCTATAAGGAGAGGAAGAAATAAAACTTAGGGCTACTAAGTCAAGGGGAATGGATGGCTCCTTGAAAGAGTGTTAATCTTCACCACTTCAAGCTCGGTGGTTCGTCGGTGGAGGAGAAAAGAGAAAGTGAGGTTCGTTCGTAGAGGAGAAAAGAGAGAAAGTGAGGGAATGAAATGAGAGGAGAGGGTTCTCTTATTGGAATTATATAGAGGATTTAGACTTAAGCTTTCCTATCTGCACTCATGCTCTTTATTAGACACACCCCCTTTTGCTCTCATACTATATACTAATCCAAAACCAAAATATATATAATTAAACTATAACCAACACTAATTTATTCATTCTAAACACTCCAAATTAAATTTAATTTCTCTTATAATTTAATTAAATAACTTTTTAACACAATTACTAAAAACACAGTGTTACACATTTCCTATTAGAGCCTAAATAGGTTGAATTTGAGGTAGATCTCTAAGAAGTTGAGTGGAAGCTAAGAACCTATTGATGTTTTATATACCAAAAGTGGCATCAGAAGTTGCTACTTAAGGGTTTGGATAACAACAACATTTTTTTGAGGTTTCATTTAATTATACAAACACAAGTATCTCTAATTTTTAAACCATTATTTTTGTATCCCCTGATGAGGAATGTTAGTGTAAGATATTTGAGAGGTGTACCAGTAATGATTTCAAACTTAAAGTTATATTAGCGTAATAAAATAAAATAAAATGTGAAATAATGTGCAATTTGGTCAAGTCAAATCTCATGGGATATAGTTATAATTTGTTCTATATTATATTAGGAGTTAAATGATGATGTACCAATAATATAAAATAGTTTTATATGGTTATTGAATCACAATTCATCTTTTGCATGATTTTTAAGATTGTTTTATAAAAGTCAACAAATTTATCATTAATGAATGTTTGTGATTGAATTGAATGAGAGTATCAAAATACTATTTTACAATGATAGTTTATCGCCTTGTTTCAAAACAAAAAGTGTTTGGTAAAAAGTGTAATTGTGTTAGTTTTTAACTCAATTTTAAATATTAATAGACATGTCAAAACTTAGAAAAATAAAAATTTGGACCAAGACAAAAAAAGCGATTAAGCCAAAATTAAAATATAGAATTGTCTAACTGCAAACACGTAGTGACGACCAGAAGTATTTTAGATATATTGAGATTATATATACATATGTGAATAGTTGTTTTTCTAGGGCTGTCCTGTTAGATTATTTAATCTAATAATGGCTCATGTAATTATGCAATAACTTTAATGAAAAGAAGTCTAATGTGATGGTTGTTAGACTTGAAATTCTGTTAAAGTCATTGGAAATTATTTTTAAGTTATTAAAATAAGTCCCTCTCTTCTCACTTCGTTAAGGGTTATTTTTGGCATTAAAGAAAAATTAAAGGAAGTTATGGAAGTTGGAGAAGTTATGGAAGTTATTGTTGTCTCAACAATATAAAAGGATGACTTCCCTCTCTTCTCTAGACACTTCCTCTGTATCTTTTGTCAACTTCTTCAAAACTTCTGAAAAGTCTCTCACATAAGGAAACTGTGAAGAGAAAAGCCAAAAGTGATCAAAGAGATTTCTATACCATCAAAGAGATCAAGTAAAGGAAGTCAGAGAAGGGAGAAATTCTTGTAGATATTTCTGCAGACATTATGGATCCGGGTAAGTCTTTTAGACTCTCTTAACAGATTATGATTGAAGTGAGAAATAATAATATCCAAGATCCTATGGTGTGATTTCTTATATGATGACTCTTAAGAAATTACATATGAGAGTAAAATTTTGCTAACAATTGGTATCAGAGCATAGGTTATGGATATTATTTTCTCCATAAAACAATAATCTAATTTATTTCCGCTGCAAAGAAACTTTTCACGGAACCCAAAACATATTGACTTGGCCTTTTGTTGCATTACCTTTATAAGTTTGGATTGGTTTTGTAATATGTGTATGTGAAAAGTGAACACATAATGGTTCTTGTAATATGTATATCAATCAACAAATAATTATGGCATTTTGATATATATTTACATGAATTGAAGAGTTATTGTTATTGTCTATATGTGAAATTTTACATAATTCAATTCCATGAAGGTTCCTTTATGTGTTATTTTAAAATTTTGATTTGTAAAATTGTTTTACAGAAATGAATTATTTTGGAATTTGTTAATCACCAAAGTGATCAAATCTATTGAATTTTGTATTTCCAAAATATAAACTAATTGGTATAATGATATTAAGGAATTGTTTTCATGCTTGTTGAGTATGTGTATATCCAAAGATATCATGTATGTCAAGAATAGCATGGTTTGATATAATGATGCTATAAAAATTTTATGTTTGGGCTGAATGGAATTTTTAATTATAAGGCACATATGGATTACCCAAAGGTGAACCATTGCTTATAATTAATGATATTAAGGATTTGTTTTCATGCTTGTTGAGTATGTCAAGAATAGCATGGTTTATTGCTCATTAAAGTATATTTTTTGGCATCATTATTGATATGGGAATGTGTTTATTTATCATCTAAAGGTGAACTTAGACACATGATTAAAGTCTATATAGTCTGAATCCATTAAATATACTCAAAGCATTAATGTGTGAGTTTGTTTGAATGTATCAGCCATGGCTAATATGTTTGGTTTGGGAAACTTAATGATCAAGTTCAATGGGCTGAATTATGTTGATTGGTCCGAAATGATCCAGTTTCAACTGGGTGTAACAAATTTGGACTTAGTATTAATAATGGATGAAAGCCCCCCAATCATTACAGAGACCAATACTGATGCTGACAAGTCTCTATATGAGGCTTAGGAGCGGTCTAACAGATTGTGTTTGAACTTGATGAGAATGTCTATGGTTGCAAATGTGAAGCCATCTATGCCCAAAACAGACAATGCAAGGGAGTTCATGAAATTGGTTAAGGAGTACTCACAATCAGACATTACTGACAAGTCAATTGTGGGGAACCTATCAAGTGACCTAACAAATAAAAGGTTTGATTGGTCTCAACCAATTCATGATCATGTGACTGAAATGGCAAATCTGGCAGCAAAGTTGAATTCCATGGGAATGGAAGTGAGTGAGACCTTCTTAGTACAATTCATTTTGAACTCTCTTCCTACTGAATTTGGCCAATTTTGAAGTGAACTATAACACTCTTATAGAAAAATGGAATTTTTAAGAAATAAAGGCCATGTTAATTCAAGAGGAAGGGAGATTAAAGAAATTGAAGGACAACTCAATCCATCTCATGACTCATAATGAAGCCAGTAGTAGTAGAATCAAGTCGGGTAAGAAGGATAAGGGAAATTCTCAATTAAAAAGTTAAGGATGGAGGAGTCCGAAAAGAAAAGAAGTGCTACTTTTGCAAACAAAGTGGTCACTTTAAGAAGGACTGCCCGAAAAGAAAGAAATGGTTTGAAAAGAAAGGTATATTTTATATATCTGTAAATTTCGAATCAAATCTTGTTGAGGTTCCTAATAATACATGGTGGCTTGATTTTAGAGCAACTATTCATGTGTCACATATTATGCGGGGATTTCTTTTGATCCAAACCATAAAAGGAACTGAAAAGTTTCTTTACATGGGAAATAGAATGAAGGCAAGGATACAAGGCATAAGGACGTACAGATTAATCTTAGACACTAGGTGTCATATAGATTTGGAAGGATTTCTTTATGTACCTGAATGTGCCAGGAATTTAGTTTCTGTTGCAAAGTTTGATCAATTAGGTTTTACTTTCAAGATTGAAAACAATACATTTTCTTTAATTAAAGATATGTACTATTATGGATCTAGTACTTTAAAGGATGGTTTATATTGTTTCAATCTTGATGTAAAGTTTAATGAATCCTTGTTTAATGTGGAATGTCTTGTTAGTAGTAAGCAAAATGTTCATGATGATAGTTCTGCCTTTTTGTGGCATCAAAGGATAGGTCACATATCCAAGGAAAGGATAATGAGGCTAATGAAAAATGATATTTTGCCTCAATTGGATTTTAGTGACTGGGATATATGTTTGGATTGTATTAAAGGAAAACAAACCAAACAAATATCAAAGAATTATGCTACAAGAAGTAATGAACTTCTAGGATTGATAAACATTGATATTTGTGGACCCTTTGATATTCCATCTTGGGGTGCTGAAAAGTATTTTATCACCTTTATTGATGACTTTTCACATTATTCTTATTTGTATCTTTTGCATGAAAAATCTCAATCATTGGATGTCTTAAAGATATTCGTTGATGAGGTAGAAAGGCAGTTGGACAAAAAAGTGAAAGTTGTAAGGTCTGATAGAGGTGGTGAATTTTATGGAAAATATAGTGAGAACAGACAATGCCCTGGTCCATTTGCAAAGTTCCTTGAAAGTATAGGCATATGTGCATAGTATATTATGCCTGACACACCACAACAAAATGGTGTGGCTGAAAGGCGGAATCGTACTTTAATGGATATGGTTAGGTTTATGTTGAATAATAGTACTGTACCTTTATCTTTGTGGATGCATGCAATAAAGACTGCTTTATATCTTCTTAATAGGGTTCCTAGTAAGGTAGTTCCTAAGACACCTTATGAACTATGGACAAGAAGGAAACCTAGTTTGAGGCATCTCCATGTTTGGGGTTGTCCGGCAGAAGTAAAAGTGTATAATGAACATGAAAAGAAGCTAGATGCAAGAACCATTAGTGGTTTCTTCATTGGCTATACTGAAAAGTCTAAAGGTTACAGATTCTATTGTCCTAACCATAGTATGAGAATAGTTGAGTCTAGTAGTGCTAGGTTCATTGAAAATTATCAAGTCAATGGGAGTGAGAAATCAAGAAAGGTGGATATTGTAGAGACTCATGGTGAATCTTCTTCACCTCAAGTCCCTCATCAAGATGTTGTTCCTCTAGTTGTATTACAATCAAACAACACCCAGAGACAACATTAATATTCAAAACCCACAGGATGATGAACTAGCAGACAATGTCCAAGTCATAAATGAACAAGTGATAAAAGAGTCGCAAGAGATAGCACCAAGAAGGTCTGAAAGGCAACGTAGACCAGCTATTTCAAACGACTATGTTGTGTACTCACTTGAACATGAATGTGACTTAAGCATTGATAAAGATCCAGTCTCTTTTAAACAAGCCATGGAAAGTGACAATTCTGAAAAGTGACTCAATGCGATGAAAGAAGAGTTGAAATCAATGGATGACAATAAGTTTTGGGATCTAGTTGAGTTGTCTGAAGGTTCAAAAATAGTCGGTTGTAAATGGGTCTTTAAGACCAAACGTGACTCGAAGGGGAACATAAAAAGGTACAAAGCTAGACTTGTTGCCAAAGGTTTCACTCAAAAAGATGGCATTGACTACAAAGAGACCTTCTCTCTAGTTTCCAAGAAGGACTCTTTGAGGATTGTGTTGGCTTTGGTGGCTCATTATGATTTAGAGCTTCACCAAATGGATGTAAAGACCGCTTTTCTAAATGGTGACTTAGAGGAAGAAGTTTATATGGACCAACCTAAAGGGTTTGTTTCTACAGAAAGGGAAAATCTAGTATGTAAATTAAAGAAGTCAATATATGGACTAAAACAAGCTTCTAGACAATTGTATCTTAAATTCAATGATATCATAACGTCGTATGGTTTTGTAGAGAACATTGTTGATCGATGTATCTACATGAAAGTCAGTGGGAGCAGATTTGTAATTTTAGTCTTATATGTTGATGACATTTTGCTTGCTACTAATGATGTTGCTATGTTACATGATGTAAAGAAGTATCTCTCTAATAACTTTGAAATGAAAGATATGGGTGAGGCATCCTATGTGATAGGAATAGAAATATTCCGTGATAGGTCACAAGGATTGTTAGGATTGTCTTAGAAATCATACATTAATAAAGTATTAGGGAGATTCAGAATGAAAAAGTGTTCTCTAGGGATTGTTCCAATTTAGAAAGGGGACAAGTTTAGTTTAATGCAATGTCCTAGAAATGATTTGGAATGGAAAGAAATGGAGTCTATCCCCTATGCATCAGTGGTTGGGAGCTTGATGTATGCCCAAACATGTACACGGCCGGATATTAGCTTTGTCGTAGGAATGTTGGGCAGATATCAAAGCAATCTTGGAATAGAACACTGGAAAGCTGCAAAGAAAGTTCTTAGGTACTTACAAGGCACCAAGGATTACATGCTCACATATAGGAGGTCAGATCACCTTGAAGTGATTGGCTATTCAGATTCAGACTATGCTGGATGTGTGGACTCAAGGAAGTCTACTTTTGGGTACACATTCCTTTTGGCTGGAGGAGCAGTATCATGGAAAAGTGCAAAACAATCTGTGATTGCCACTTCTACCATGGAGGCTGAGTTTATGGCATGCTTTGAGGCCATAATTCATGCGTTGTGGTTGCGGAACTTTACTTAAGGATTTGGCATTATTGATAGCATAGCCAAACCGCTGAGGATTTATTGTGATAATTTCGCAACTGTCTTTTTCTCGAAGAATGACAAATACTCTAAAGGAGCAAAACACATGGATTTGAAGTATTTGTCAGTTAAAGAAGAAGTACAGAAACATAGAGTGTCAATTGAGCATATAGGTACAAGCTTGATGATAGCAGATCCGTTAACTAAAGGACTACCACCCAAAACATTCATTGGCCATGTTGAAAGGATGGGTATTATGGATAAGTCCTTGTTAACAATGTAATGCTCGTACTGTATGACACTTGTGAATTCAATTACAGTAGTTTTTCTGGTTGTTATGTCATTCACATTATATGGTATACATTATAGTTTTAGTGAGATGACAAAATGTGTCTTAGAAAGGATATTAAAGACACATTACAGTATAAATTAAAGTTGAGTTGAATTGGATGATTTATGATACATGGAAGGAACCAAGTTGTTTGAATAACTTGCAACCGCCATGATTCAATCATTCTAATTCAAATAAAGATGGTGTCTTGTGGTTTCAACGTATGGTGCGCAATTACAGTTTAATGTTGAATCTTCAAGTCATCGCATGAGCCAAGTGGGAGAATGTTAGATTATTTAATCTAATAATGGCTCATGTAATTATGGAATGACTTTAATGAAAAGAAGTCTAATGTGATGGTTGTTAGACTTGAAATTATGTTAAAGTCATTGGAAATTATTTTTAAGTTATTAAAATAAGTCCTTCTCTTCTCACTTCGTTAAGGGTTATTTTTGGCATTAAAGAAAAATTAAAGGAAGTTATGGAAGTTGGAGAAGTTATGGAAGTTATTGTTGTCTCAACAATATAAAAGGATGACTTTCCTCTCTTCTCTAGACACTTCCTCTGTATCTTTTGTCAACTTCTTCAAAACTTCTGAAAAGTCTCTCACATAAGGAAACTGTGAAGAGAAAAGCCAAAAGTGATCAAAGAGATTTCTATACCATCAAAGAGATCAAGTAAAGGAAGTCAAAGAAGGGAAAAATTCTTGTAGATATTTCTGCAGACATTATGGATCCGGGTAAGTCTTTTAGACTCTCTTAACAGATTATGATTGAATTGAGAAATAATAATATTCAAGATTCTATGGTGTAATTTCTTATATGACGACTCTTAAGAAATTACATATGATAGTAAAATTTTGCTAACATATCCTTATATATAAATATTTGTGTTTGAAGAAGAAAGAATTGCTTATAATAAAATAAAATGCAAAATAATGAATTGTTTATAAACAAACACGGTAAAAGACAGAAGAATTGACTTTTTTTTCTCACGAAATAGTATATATATTAGAATTGGTACCAGTAAGACAGTATCAATAGCCATAAAGGATAGACAATTTTCAACAAAATTATTCTTACAATACCACATATAAAATGTCCTAAATCTGCATTATTTATACTGCAACGTTGATATTGCATGTATTGTGTTTGTTTTATTCTTTTAAGTTCAATATTATAGCTTAGTTATAAATACTTGTTAACATAACAAAGTTAGTATCGAGAATCAATACAAATAAATTTATTTTTAAAAGAAGAAATTAATATTTTTTTTTATATTTTTCCAGTAATTCTAACATATTCTATCATTTAAAATATGATGTTAATAACAAGGTCAGATATTTCTTCCATGCAACGCTGTACAAAAGGAAAACTAACTCTGACGAAAACAATTACTAAAATTTATTAACTTTTAACACCATCAACCATATATCTACCAACACATTAATAATAGTTAATGTATATATATATATATATAGCCCAAATTAATCTTCATGATATGTTTCTAACTACTAGAATTCAACCATATTATATAATTATCTATACGTGGATATGCACCAAGGGCAAAGGAGAAAAATGATAATACCTAAATGTGTATAGGACAATAATGACTCTTTATTTATAATAAATTTATTGATTTTTATATAATTACCTTAAAAATCATATAAATAATAGATTAGGATTACATAATGATAATATAAAATTATTTTCTTTCCCAATCAATGTGTGCATCATGGAACAACTAGCTGGGTTAACAAAGTGAAAATTTGGGCAAGATCGAATGCAATTAACGTATCGTCCTTTAAATTTACGTATACCTAAGCTTGTAATTATAATTAAATAGTTTCTGAACATCTACTTGCTCAGTGTATGTTTTCTCTCAAGAGTATATTTATTATTTATATTTTCTCTTTTTCCAAGGAAAGTAATAAAAAATCAATTATATACATTTGGACAAATTGCATTCAATTTTCTCGACATATTAATTTCCTGCTGTGCTGTATTAATATAGTAATGACTAATGATATTAAGGGAAACACTTAGGGGTGAGGTTTGTGTCTACCTCTTATAGTTATAATAACTATTTCTAAATTAAATATTCTTTGGTTATTAAAATAACCAAATTTTTTCCTATATGCCCATATACAAAACAATTGAATCCCCACAATCTATAGCCTTCGAAGAGGAGCCCACAAGCATGCTATTTTGTTTAAAATCACACACACCCACAAACATATTTATAAAAGGATGTTTCAAATGAAAACACCCGTTGATAGGTCTAAGATCACAATTAAAAAAAATATTCGACTAAGATTAAAAACTAATTCAAGAACAAGTTTTAATCTTTGTCGCATATTATTTTTAATATTAATTTAAGATTTAATGGTTAAGATTAGTGATTTATTACAATCATTAGTTAAAAAATGAATGGTGAGGATGGAGTGTAACTCTTAGAGTTGCTTTTGGTGTAACTTGATCCCCCCCTCTCTCTCTATATATATATATTGTAATAATACATGCTAATTTGTTTTGTAATTGATTTGAAATTGACAGATTAGAATTAAGTATTTACTTTATTTTTTAAATTTTTGTTTGTATTATTTATGGTAGGAAACCACTGGAGTATACATGAGAAATTGCATGATTCATCATCCATTATATAGAAATGCTTTTCCAATGTGGGTTTTGGCTGAATATTGTGTGAATGTCCTATCACGTCCAACTATGGTTTAACTTGAAAAGTTGTAACTTAAGAAAAGTTGTTAATCAAGTTTAATAAGTTTATTTCCATGATGATATTTTTTAATTCCGAAACAAATATCTTGTATCAAAGATTACAACAATAAATGGACTATTATATGTTTGTATAATTAAGTAGAGTTAGAATGAAATTACAAGTTTTAAATTTATTTTTGAGTTTCACATTTGTATGAGATTTATGGTTATCTATTACCCATTAATGGAGCATGCTTCCATTGAAGACAACATCTTAAACTTAAAAGTGAGTAACTTTTGTTGCTTGAATTTATTATTTACCAAATTGTGAAGAAATTATAATGTAAAAGTTGATACTATTCTATCCTTCAAACATTTAACAAAGGTTTCAACAATAAAGCATATTATGATGAAACCAATATGACCATTTATAAAAGTTGAGCTAGAGAGAACAACAAAGATGGTTATGGACGTGTGTCTTGACCCTTTATTTTTTTTTCTTCAAAACTTTTCATTTAATCTTTTTCAAAAGAAAATAATTGATATTTTTTTTTCTTATTGATTTAAACCTGGACGCCAAACTTACTGCTAAAAGAAAACATATAAGTCATTTATACACTTAAAGTCAAATAAATACAAATTGATGCCTTATGTCATGATTCTTACACGTTATATATGACTAAATACTATCAACTACAACCATTTGAATATATAAGTCATTTTTCTAGTTTTTTTTTTCTTTTTGATGCGTCAGAAATTTCTCATGTTCTTTTAAGTAAAGATAAACTTTTATGTAAAAAGAGAAAAAAAAAACTTTTATGTAAGTTGCAACAAAGTAGATAACATTTCACTTTTTACTATTTGTGGAACAGTTTTGTGACAATTATAACTTTTATTTTTTTTAACTCAACCTCAAGTGTGTTATTTATATCAGTTAAGCTTTGTCTAGTAAATTAATTCTTATTATTTGTTTTTATTCTCAATTGAATCTAATATTATTTGCTCAATTGAGTTCTTGTTTTTAAGGGATGAAGTTAAACGAAATGACATATAACTCAATTAAACATTTTTAACAATATTATAACCCAATTGAGAAAAAAAAAAACGATCATTAAGCCTATCATTTATTATTATAAGAACATGTTTAAACACTTTTCTGTTATCATTTTTTTTTTATAATTTATATTCTATCTATTTTCTATTTCAATAACTTCTTAGGCTAGAAGAACTACAAAACTAACCCTATCCAATTTTTTGACACCTATCTAATGTGACACTACTAGAAAAAACATTTTTAACATCGATTCTTTAAGCCTTTTAACATCGGTTTTTATAGAATTGATGTCGAAATTTGTCCTACATCGGTTTTCGTAAGAACTGATGTTAAATTTGCATAACTTTTTAATTTGTTTTTCCTATTTGCAATTAGCTCAATCTGTAATTTTTGAACCAAACTTGTAATAAATTATAGAGTAGTATTAATAATAAATTATAAACTCTAAACTAGTGATGCAACAACGGTATCAAAATTATAAACAAGCAAATTAGGTAATTAATACAAGTTAAACTATTCTAAACATCCATTTTTAACCATGTTTTCCGGTGGTGTACAAAACCCGTATGTATATTCTGATTTTCGAAGAAATATTTGTCAAAACATTAAATTAATCTGGTGAGATTCAACAGTTGATGACCACATTTACATATAATTAACCATGTTTTCGGGTGGTGTACAAAACCCGTATGTATGTTTATTTTGTTTTTCAAAGAAATATTTATGTAAAAACATTAAATTAACCTGGTGAGATTCAACAGTTGATGTAATGATGTCCTTGAAGGATGCAATTGGAAGCTTGGATCTCTTCTCATTGATCTGCATGAACGGAAAGCAATATACCCATTCATTACCATAACATGTTACATATACAGAAGATGGGTAATAATATGATAGAATCCAACCACAAAATACATAAACAATGTCTATGCAATGTAAAAACCAGAAAAAAAAAAGGCACCAGTTTCAAGTCAGAGAGATTCTTCATTCTGGTTGAAAGTCCTCCAATTTCTTAGTAATTTCAACTTTGCTCATATAAGGCTTGTGAAAAAATCATATTCCTTTTGTTCTGTTCCGTCAGTAATGTCACTGTATGCTCCAATCATCTCTCCACAAAGTTGTTCATCACCGGATGGATAAGGCATTAATAAACCTCATAGCACCTGCTTTGACTCTTCAGAAAATGTGAAACAGGGAAGATTCTCCAACTTGGTAGTGGTGTGATTCTTCTTTTCAATTTTGTGCATAGACACTTTCTGTTTAATCCAACTCCTACACAAAACACAAGTTCCTTATCAAGAAAACAATATGTAAAACTCAATAAAAAACACATTAGTAAAAATGTAAATTAATTCTTACACAATGAAAAGGAAAATTTCATTTGCAATTTTATAAGAGCTATACTTGGCGGTTAGAAATTACCCCAAATTTTCAACTCTAAACCCCATTTTCTGGGATAATTGATGCACTGCAACACATTTTTTAGGAGACAAGTAAAATTCAAAATTGTACACTGCAGACAAAAGTAATATTCTGTGAATGTAAAGGAAATACAATCCGCATATGCCAAACAAACTGATACCAGCTATATAATCATCCTCTGAAGATTCAAATTTAACAAAATGCCAAAACGAATGCCCAATTCTCCAGAACGGTTCAGGAAAAGACCACTAAATCAAACTAACTGGTTTTCTAAACAACAACAAAAATTGTAACCCAAATCATATTTCCATGTAAAATAGATAAACAACACAAAATACACCATGGGTATTCTTTAGTCAGTATAACAAATGAGGCCCACATCATATTTCTGCATAAAATAAACAATAACCCCAAAAAATAAATCATGGGCAATGTAAAGGAGTCAAACCTACATCTTCTGATGCTAAAATGTTTTCCAATATCCGTGAAATCTGAACCTTTTTGGGTTCAATAACAATGGAATACTGATGTTGAGGTGGCTCTAGCTCCTCTTTCTTTTGAGATTGCTTCAACACGTCAACCTAAATAAAAAATGGAGGGGAAGTATAGTCTCTCACACAATAATCAAAGACTGGATGCCAAACAAGTTGTCTCCCAATACCTGGTCTGATTCTGCAGAAGATGTGAAATGAGGAAGATTCTCTATCATGGCAGTGTGGTATCCCCTCTTTTTGGTTTTGTGAATAGATACTCTCCTTTTAATCCCATCCCTACAAAAAATGTAGGTTCAATATAAAAAAAAAAATAGAAATGTGAAACCAAATAAAAGACAATGATTTACCAACAATTCCATTCCAGACACAATAATATAATTCTTAGATATATAGAAAGGATTTCTATACGTGCTAAACTTAACACTCACCAAGAAAGACTATATCTTAAATCCATTCCATTACAAATGCTATACATTAATGCACATTCATCACAAGAAAATTTAAATTCAAAATTGTAGATTACAAAATAATAATAATAATAATATAAAATTAACAAAGTAATATAAGCTTTTCAATGTCCATAATTCCTTATGAACTAACTAAACCAAAAGAATTTGAAAATTAACAATACCAATTAGCGAAATCAAAAAAAGAATTTAGACAAGGATTGCCAAGTTATTCCTCAAAAAATTGAACTTGAGAAGATAAAATGATCACTGTCTATAAAAAAAGTGTGACTAAAAAATATGTAGAAACAATGGTATAAAAACATATTTTGCCCAAAAAACTAAAACATAAAAGATTAAAAGTGATGTCTTGTAGATTTTTTAGTAGCTAACAATGGTATAAAAGTCGTTACAAAACTAGTGTTATTAATAAACTAAAAAATATTCTAATGTCATAAAAATAATTAATTAAGAAGATAGTTAATATTTAAAAAATACCATTAAAAGTGTAAAATTGACAATAAAAGATAATATAAAAAAATATTATATGTAATTATTATTTTTACATAATACTATATTTAATCTATATATTATTTTGGTCCCTCTAAAGATTTTAGTCAAGCTCCACCACCGCATCCAAATATATTATTTATTATCTAAATTATATTAATTCATGTGGTTTAATATTAATAAAATAAAATAAAATATGTAATATCATAATTAAAACCCAAAAGAATAATAAAAATAAGTTTTATAATGAAACTATATTAATTTGTAATGTGTTTTTTTAATTGTTTTCAAGGTCAAGTATAAATTTTCAATCTTTTTTAACCGAAACCATGGAGTTTAGTTAGTGATTATTGATTTAATTATTAAAACATAATGACTTAGTACATTGATCGATTTTTTAAATTCAAAGGTAACCAGAGAAATATAATTAAAAAAATTATAAAAAAAAAGTTATTAATGCACCTGTGCAAAGGAGATGGAGAATAGTGAGTGCTTGAGTGGGAATTTGAAGGAGAAAAAAGATAAAAACAATTAAAAGATAATATTGTTAATGAATAAAAGTAAGTAGTTTAATTTGTTCTATAATTTTGATTTTTTTTAATGATATAAATTTATTTTCTTGTTTGTAATTTTTTTCATTTTTGTTTATGGGGCTTCAACAAATATTGAAAGAAAAAAAATTCAAACAAATAGTACCTAACATGAAGATACAAGATGATAAGGAGATTACATACAAGACAACTATGATCTCTTAGGAATTTTAATTATTCCTAATTAATTAATATGGACTACATATTTATATTATAAAATTTATATTAGTTATTTATATTTAGAATAATTCAATTTAAGTGTTTTAATTTAGAGAGTTATTAGACTGTCAATAGAAAAATAATATGGACTTAATGAGGGAATACTAGTTTGGTCCATTAAGGGATAATGAAAACTATAATCCCAATACACTAAATTAGAAACAATTTTCTCCTCTCCCCATCTAAAGAGAGAACCAAGATCCCTTAAAGAGGAAAGCGATTTGTTTAAGGAAGATCATTGAACCAACAATTCCTAATTACTAGGGATTTTGTTGTGTGTCCATCAAAACTGTTCTATGGATCTAGTTATTCCTTAATTAGAACCCTTCTTGTAATTTGACATAATGTGCTCTTCAATTATTTAATATTTTATTTGGTTTAATTAAAATATTCAACACGATCACCTTAAAGAGGGCCATCCATTATGTATCAACGCTACAAACTAGTGATGGTCATTGGTAAGTTTAACTTATTCAATATTTGATAATCTTTAGTCTTTTAAATTTAATATTATTTTTGTAGGTTACTTTTGATTCATAAAAAAGTGTGGTATTGGAAAGGGCAATTCTATTTGTTTCATGTTTAATTTTAAAAAATATTATGGACTACACAATATAGAGTGATAATAAACAAGACAAAAATCTAATGATTTGTTACTTACTCCATTAGCCAAAAGAAAACTTTTTGTTCTCGGAACGAACTACTTAAAAGACAAAAATACATATTTTTTATTCTTTATTCTCTCTCTTCCACTACATTATCTTGTCCTATTTTACTTTTTTCTCTCTTACTTTTTTTTAAATTATTGAATAAATTTCTTTATTATGGTTTGTACCAACAACTTTTTAATCAATTGTATGTGTTATTTACATATTTGATTAATAAGTCGTTGATCTGAATGGTAATGAATTTGTTTTCCTTAAGCTATGACTCAGGTTAGAGTCTTGTAGATACAAAAAAACGTGGTTGGTAGGGGATATAATAATATTTTTTTTATGGTCATGTCACCTCTAGTGTGATATAATATATTATTTTATGTTCATATAATATAATAATATTATTTATAACAAAATGTTATATTATAAAGTATATTTTACTTTACAATAATAAAATAATAATAATAATAATAATAATATTATTAATAATATTAATATTATGAATTGCATTAAGATAATTAATCATAAAAAAGATATTTTGGTTAATTTTACATTGTGATGTCCATTGTCCACCAAACCACACACAAGACAAAAAGTTATCCAGTAATTCTAATATTTGTTTTGTGTTGTTCTTCTTGTACTTTACCATTATGCGTATCAAATTTATAATTTGCATTATACATTCTTTAGTTCATCTCTATAGTGCTAGCCAAACAGAAATTTGTGACAACTTTTACCTGTCTAGGATTAATTTTCTATTTTAAATTTTAAATGCATTTTTTGTCAATTTAAAACTACTAGAATGAAGCAAAAAAGAAAAGAAAATTAAAGCAATTTTTAAAATAATTAATGAGTTTTTAAATTATTTTTATTGACTTGATTAAGTAAAATCCTAAGGTTAGGAAAATCATTAAGTAAATTAGGACATTGTGATGACAATTCCAAACTCTATATTTTCATAACCATCATTATAAATGTTGTTTATCATTGATGACAGCCCATCTCAATAATGGCATCCTCAATCTCAACTTCACATAGACAACTAAGAGCTTCTTCAATGTCATGTCCTCTCCTTCATCGGAAAAGGGGGATACTGGAGATTCAAGTGTCTTCATTTAGTTTTTGGTATTTGTATAATGCCAAGTTCTCTTTTCCTTTTAATCCAAAACACGTATAGGTGTTGGCTATATATTATTTGTTTTAGATTTAAGCTTTGATTGATATTTTCATATGTCTTTAGGCTTAATCTTTATCTCATTCACTTGATAAATTCTTGCAAAATTTTATTGAATGTCAATTTGATGTATAAGGGATTGCATGATGGTTACAAACTTATATGTAAATTTAAATTCATTAGCATTGCTCTATTTTCTAATTTATGATAGAAACAATTGATTACTACATTATGTACAATCGATTACAATTAATTTTTCAATATAAGAAATTTGCTCTAACTTGTTATAATTGATTATCACATTTGGTGCAATTGATTACAATTGAAAACAAACACAAGAACTGTCTTATGTGTGACGATATAATCGATTACAACTAAATACAATTGATTACAAGTGTTTATGTTAAGTTCTCAGACTCTCTTTTAATGAATATAATCAATTATATTTTGAAAACAATAGATTATATCCGTTATAACAGAAGTCTTAAAGATAGGATATCTTATTCATTTTATTTTTACAATGAAATATTTTAATTTCAAATTATATATTCATTGGAAAGATAAGAATTAGATCTTTTGGGACCCTATATAAGAAACCTTGGAGTAGGACTTTAGAGTATTCAGGTTCCAAGCTTTCATATTACTCTTTTGCTGAACTTGACTCTATTGTTGAATTTCCATTGAAGAAGGTGAAATACACAATAACACACTGAAAAGGGGGGGGAGGGTTGAATAGTGTGTTATGAAAGTTTTTGGCAAACAATATTAGTTCACAAATCTTTTCGAAAGAGCACAGTATGCATGACAAATATATGTAATCACAAGACAACAAGTAGAAGCTTGTTTTTATACTGGTTTACTCTAATTGAGCTACGTCCAATTCTCCTTTAACAACTGTTAAAGGGTTCCACTATAATCAACTAATTACAAAACAAGTATTCTTCACTGCCACTTCTGGTTACAAGTATTCTCTATGTCACTATTGGCTACAAGTATTCTAAACCACTACTGATTATAAGTATGAATCTCCCCTAAGATTTTACTTCCCAAGTATTCTTCTATCACTAAGCCACTCTTGGCTTTCTATACAAATATGTATAACTCTTAAAGAGAGGATATGATCAATTGTTGAATCAGTATGAGCTTGTAGAAGATAGATATTCTCTTTTCTCTCAGCTCGTGTTTCTTTGGCTTTTCTAAAAAAAATGTTTTGCTTGTTGTACAAATTGTTTTGAATGGATTCATTTCAATTCATTAGTCTTCTCATTGCATGGAAGCTTCTATATGTAGTGAGCTTCATGAATTTGAATGTTGGAGAAGATTAGTTTCCGTTGCCTCACAATTGAGTGTTGAAGTTGCTTTAGTTGAGCCTGATTTGATGGGAGCAGTATCTTGTCTTTTCACAACTTGCTTTTAGCTTTTAGGTGAGCTTCTCAAAGCTGATTAGTTCTTTGGCTGTACCTACAAACTTCACACATTTCAAGACATGCAAACAATATGAGGAATAGAAGAAAGTAGATCAAAGTATCTTCCTTTCTTTTTGTTACAAACAGTGCATTGTTAAATGATAGAGATATTAAGTCAATGCATATTCCTCAGCACATGCAGCAAAATAGTTATAGACTTAGTTTGAATCAAAATAGACATTGTCTGGCTTGATAGTCATGGTCTGGTCAGGCTTTGGACATGGTCTGGCCTGACAAACATGGTCTGGTCTAGCTTCAAACATCATCTGGCCTAATAGACATGGTTTGGTCTGTTCCAAGATTGCTCGTAAGTCCTTCTATGACTTGTGTGATTTGTTCCAAAGCTTATTTTAGTCTGATTAAAAGCATTACTAGTGCTTGATAAAATATTATGAGTTATCAGACAGTTAAAGCGTGAGAGTTTGAGTGATTATACCATTATTTGTTCTCACTTTGATTTCCTGAAATCACTTAGTTTGAAATCATTGGTTGATCAATTATTATCACATTTGTTATAATCAAAACTCATCAAAGAATTAGGGGCTAGACATCATCTAATGTGTTGGTTCTAACAATCTCCCCCTTTTTTTATGATGCAACACATGTTATAATTTTGATTAACAAACAATAAATCATAGACATTTATGTATCAGAGTGTAGATTATTTCATGTGATATAAATATGTGCAGTTATTAACATGATGAACTCCCCTAAGTCTATCATGCATATGCATATGACAGATTAAGGCATGAAATAATTAAAGCAGATAATAACAGACAGTAAGTGAATTGAGTAAAAATTAGTGAGCCATTTACTATTTTTATTGAAGAACTCAAGCATTGTCTAGAAATTTTTATACATCCAAAATTCTCTCCCCCTTTGTCATAAACAAACAGGTGGAGGATGGAGTAAAAAATTTCCATCACAGTCAAGGTTTGGAAGGTGGGGTTGACTATTTGGTTAAGGATTCTCTAGCTTTTGATGGAGCAATGGTTGCAAGAGAATCTTCTTGTGGTGGTGGTGGAGTTGGAGGTACAGTAGTGTGTGGAACAAGAATAGCAGCAATGGAGGCGTTGAAGGCAATTGTCATCTCCTTAATGATGCTAGCTCTTTGCTCGTCTAATTTGGTGTTGAGTTGAGCTTCAACTTGGGCAGCAACTTGAGCAACAACTTCAGCAAATATTCTTGATCCCATCTTGGATTCCAATCTAGATTCCAAGGCAGTTTCAAGAGCCTGTTGTGTTAGGTTGATTGTTTGATTGTGCTGTAGCATTAAGTGGTATGGTTGTAATGGGTGTGCTCGATCTTGACTAAGTGGACACCAAATTAGTGCACTGTTGGGCTAGTGTAGATTCTGTAGACTTTCAGCCAAGTCTACAGCTTGCTTAATAGCAAGTTTAGCAGCCTGAGCTGCCTCAGCCTCTTACTTCAAGGCCAACTCCCTAAGTCTACTTTCTTCTTCTTCCTTAGCCTTTTTCTCTTGAGCCAAATCATTAAGTATTCTCTCCTCTTCTTGAGCTATTAACATAGCTCTTAGTCTGGCAGCCTCTTGTAGGATTCTTGCTTCTTCAGCTGCTTCAACTATTGCTTTGGTTGTAACTATCAGGGCCTGAGCAACTTTGTACTCAACATAGTACTTAGCAAGCATCTTCTTAGCATCAGCTTCATCTCTAGGGGTATGAGGGGTCAACAGAGTGGGAACAACCACTATGTCTGACACATGAATGAAATTGCTGAAGGAAGTGAAGCCTTCATCGACAGTGTCAATCGTCTTCTTTTCTTCATCTAAGAGGTTTGATGACCCTGTGGTATGGAGCATGTCACTCATCATGTTCTACTAGTAGATGTCAGCGTCTAATTCTGTATTTTCTGGTAGTTGTACATGCTCTGGTTGAGGTAGAGGCTCAATGTCTGGTATGTGTTGTGGGAGATTGTCTACTCTTGCAATCTTCTTCCCCTTCAATTTGTTGGGGTTAACAGTTGGCAGCCTCGAAACGATACGGTCTTGAGCGACGCATATATCATTTTCTTTAGAAATATGAAAGCTTGGAAGATACAACTATCTAGGGGTTGTGCCTTGAAACTTCAAATTGCACATGGCCCTATATTCAGCACATGTGGCCTTGAAGGTTGGATGATTGGGGGCAACTCCTCATGTGATCAGCCGAGGAGGTCGAATTGAGATCCTTGCTCTCGACAGATAACACAATGCATCACGATGCATATTTTTGACAATGGCCTCTAGTTGCTTCTTCTCATCTTTTGTTAATTCAACTGGCAGTGCTGGTTCCACTGTGAAGTAGTCCAATCCCTCTCTTACACAGTTATACTAGTGTTCAATTTCATGCACCAACTAACACATTTGAGGGATGGCAAAGACATATTCTTCCTATTGTAGCCTTCTCGCAAGATTTGCATCATTTTCAACAGCATCCAGAAGAATTGTATTCTGAATGGGCCTCTAGAAAGGAATGATCCCTTGATCGATCTGTAGAGGAGGAAGTTTCTTTAGTTTTGCTTCCTTGATGACAGTTACAATCATGTTCTCTGCAAGTGGCTCCATTTGAGTCTCTTCTTTATAAGCAGCAGACTTAGTGATAGAGTGTATTTTAGCATAGTATAGAGTTTCATTTAGCATAGTCTAGACATGTTTTATACCTCATTTTGACCATTTTAGTTGAGTTTTGTGAGATTGGGTCATTTTGGACCCAAGTGTCAAAAATTACTATTTGTCACGTTTTATTGATGCTTTTGACAATGTCTCTTGTGAAGCCCATAACTTTTGACACAGGTCTCCGATTTTGATTATTCTTATCTTTTTTGAAATATAAGGAGGAGATCTACAATTTCGTGTCTCACAAGAATTGGTTAATTCTGACTTTTCAGAGGTCAAATTTGGGATTCAATGTTATGGTCCTACACTTATAATAATTTCGCGTTTTAGTTTGTAACTAGGGACCATTTTGGTAATTATAATTGGTCAAGGTAACTTTTATTTAGTGGGTTCAAACCTTATGGGGGGGGACCACATTTTTGGCATTTTGTTTTTAGTTTTTCCCCTTTTGCAAAACAACAAATTACACAACACAACACTACATTGAATAAAAATCACACCTTTGCTCTCTTCTCTCTCTTCTCTTCTCTCTTCTCTTCTTTTCCCTTTCTCCATCAAAAATTTTGTGCAACCCCTTGCAGCCACCATGAGGATCTTCATGGAAGGCTAAATACCCTTTGCAACCCAAGAATCATGTACTTGTGGGTAAATATGAGTTCTTCTATTCTCAATTTTAAATTTTGCTCATGAAAACCCTTTTCCCCCTTTTCTAATTTTCAATTTCCTTGTTTAATGTATGATAATGATTAGATTAGGGAATTAAAATCTAAATTTGGGTCAATTACAATAGATTGATTGTGATTTAATACGATACATGCTTGAATTTGGGAAAACTAGGAATGCAATAGTAATTCGGATTTTTCCGAATGAATGTAAGATGATTGCCTTAAATTTTGTATTGTTGGGAATTTCATGAGTATGAATTTGACTTATCCTTGTTGGAACTGTGATTATTTCTCCATAAGCATAGGTTCTCGAGTTGTATCTCTTTGATTCTGTTTTCGTTTATTGCTCAAAATGTTGTTTTGTTACTTTAATTTTTGAAAATCATACAAAATCCCCCCTATTTTGAATTGAATGCAAGGTGTTTTGATAAATTGTATCTTTGAGAAAATGACTTGAGTTAGCCCTATATTGCAAAATTTATTGGGGAACTTAATTGCTTTTGATGGCATGTTCGACGCACTCCGTCACTCAATATTCTCTCCCACATAGTATAAGGAGAATCTTTGCATCATCTTCTAATGCTAAGAGCCTGAGGGAGGAGGAGGAGGTGTGTCTTCTCTGAATTTGGATAAAGGTGTGGTGGCATCTAGACTGAATGGTTTGTTGTTTCATGAGAGAGCAGTAGACACCTTAGGAGATAGTATGACTATCTCTTCATTTGTATCAGACTTAGAAGAGATGTGGACAAACTCTAAGTGGTGGTAGGAAACCATTGCGTCTAACATCTCAGGAATGGTTACAAGTGAGGATGATTGTTAGGGAGGAATGGTAGTATTTGGTGGTGTTTGAGGGGATGTTGTAGGTACAATAGTCTGAGCTATGGGTTTAAACCATGTCTCAAACTGAATAGTGGGCTTAGTCTATTGGGTAACTGTCTGTCAAGTGGGGGCAAACGCATGTTGATCTTTTGTCTGAATAGTGAGTTCAGACAGTGGTCTTTGCTCAGTTTGTGCTTGGGCATCAGACTGTGTAGTTACCGTTTGGCTAGCTATTGTCTGTGTAGGTGACACAGACGATAGAGGTGCAATAGGCAGTGTGTCTATTGTGGTCTCTGATTAGTGCATCTTCATGCACATTCTTCTACTGTTATTCTTAGGCATTTCCTTAGTTTATTTCATTAGTTTCACCATTTTAGTGTGTTTTCATATTTAAGTTTGTTTCTAGCTTTATTTAATTTTCGTATTTTATTTTCAGCATTAGCAGCTTTCAATGGAAAATTCATAACTGGAGCTACAGGAATCAGATTGAGGCGTTCTAATATTCGTTGGAAAGATAAGAGAAAGAGCTACAACTTTCATGTTGGAGTCAGAAGCTAATTCGGATTTTAGAAGGCTTGAATAATTCGTCAAAGTTGCAGACATTAAGAAATAATTTGTTTTGGGTCAATTTTATGGGCCTGGTTTGTATTTTCCAACCCAGTTCGAATTGTTAGTGAAACTCTTATTCTATTAAAACGCTAGGGCCGGCTGCTGTGTAGATATTCACTCTGCACTCATTCACTCTTCACTCATTGACTATTCATGAAATTATTTGGAGAGTTTTGAGCAATTGTAATGAAGAACTAATTTCTGAAGAATCGATCTACTGCAATCGGATTCCACTTTGAGGTTCTTTTATAAATTCCATGTCAATCTGTTTCCTTTGATTTATTCCAATAATCTCAATTATTTGCTTAATTTGATTGTTGTTATAGGATATAAATCTTAAATTCGATTGGTTATTTGATCTTGAATCAATTTCGCGTTAACGTAGCTTTTGCATTATCGCGTTTGATCAAATTGCGTTTGCTTAATTCGCAATAGTTTTTAATCCGTTTGCTTAATTTGGAATTCAGGATCATACGCCATATAATTTCTATTGCGCTAGTGGTTATTATAGTCGAATAGGATCAGACCCGTTTAGGGAATTGGAATTTATAGGGATCAATGATAAGTCGGAAGTCGATACAGTAGGTTGATTCGCTTTAGCTTATTCGATAATCACAATTTATTTTAATTCTTTTTTTTTTCTTGAAATCGTAATCAAAACCCCCCATTAATCGTTACTGCATTGATTAATAATAATACAAGAATCCTTGAGAACGATACTCGAGTTGTCGTTACTGCAACTATATTTTCAAAATCACTCATTTTTTATCCGTGCACGACAGCGAATCAGTCTCTGTTTGGGCTAGTGATAGTGTGGTCTTAGGAATGTTTTTCCTTAGACATTTGTGAGTTAAGCAAGGATGAGTGGGAAGTGTGAAGGTAGGAATGGTGATACCTGGATTGATGGTAGATGTGGTTGTTGTCTGTTCTAGTTTATCTTCTTCCAACACTACTTTCCTCTTCACAGTCAGCTTCCTGGCTATGGTGCTGGGTGGTCTAATAGTCAAACTCTCTGACTCAGTGGTCTGTTGTGCACTGAGTTATATCCTTGGCCTTTTGAAGACCAATCCATTATCTGATGCTTCCTCTTTAGCATTAATGACATTTACAATTGCTTGTCCAATGTCTGCTATGTCCTTTAGAGACACTTGAGGTTTAGTAGACATTTTGGCAACACCCTTGCCCTTCTGTTGAGCTCTTGTTTTTATCCTCACAATAGGTGGTCTGGGTGGTACTTGTTGGACTGTCTATTTCCCCTTTTTGGCAGGTGGCTCCTTAGTAGACTATGTTGAAGCCTTGTGAGTGGTCCGGACAGTCTGCTGGTCCGCTAGTACAAGTCTCCTCATCTTGCTTACAAGGGGTTGGATTGAGGTAGGCTAATCATAGATGACTAGAGCCTTTCCTTTTCCACCCTTCTTCTTCTTGTTCTTCTTCGTGTTCTTCTTCTTCTGACCTTCATCTTCATCATCAAACAATTTAGGGAACCTATCAGGTGATCCCTTGGCGACCTCAAATCCCATGTTCAACTTGAGTAGACTAGAGGACGTCAGCATCCTCTAATGAACAAATGGGCCTTCTACATTCACATACTCTAGCTCATCAGGTCTTCCTGACTACATTCACATAGGAACCGCGTGGCTTGATCAGAATGATCTCCACATTGTTGAGGTTTCGTTCTCTCCTGACCTTTGGATCAATGCTGGACGCAAAGTTGTTTGTATCTGTTGTAGACTCTAGCATTACATCTCCAAGACGCTCATCAAAAGCTTGAGAGGATGAAGGTAAGGCAAGTCGTTGGGAATATATATGCTTCAGCTTGAGGAGAGGTGTTAGAATATATATTATCTTTATATTATCTTGGTAGTTATTATCTTTATATTATCTTGGTAGATATTATCTTTATATTATCTTGTTAGTTATTATTTCTCTTTATCTTTATATGATGTAATCAATTATTGAGGATTTCCTCAATATAAATAGAGATGAGGTGTAGTTTTCTCCCATACACATTCAGTAAAATATATCATTCTAATAAACCCCAAGAAACCTTAAACACAAACCCTCACCATGGCCAAAGGTAACTTGTCCAAGGGTTCTTCCTCCTCCCAACGACTTGCCTTACCTTCATCCTCTCAAGCTTTTGATGAGCATCCTGGAGATGTAATGCTAGAGTCTACAACAGATACAAACAACTCAGCGTCCAACATTGATCCAAAGGTCAGGAGAGAACGAAACCTCAACAATGTGGAGATCATTCTGATCAAGCCACGCGGTTCCTACACTAGGAACATTCACGTGGAATACTTCATCGAAATTCCCTACCTTGAGGAATGTGGCATTAACATCTCAAGGTACTTTGAGTTTGCTAGAATAAGGGGCTTCTTCAATGACTGCTAGAAGATCGCTCTAGGACTGATCAGAGAGTTCTGGACAAATGTCACGATTAAAGGAAACAAGATAGCCAGCAAGGTGTTTGGATGCGACATTTCAATTTCTCCTTCCTCCATTGCTCAAGCAATAGGGTGTGAGTTACACTCTAACTACTTTACAAAGGCATGAGACTCCAACCTTGTTAAAGGGATAATAGAAAGGTTTATTCTTGGATCTAACTATGAGGTGGCCAAGAACAACAAGAAGTTGCACTTAGCCAACTTCCCACCTTTGTTCAAGTTGCTGTTGAACATTATCAACAAGACCATCTTGCATAAGATTGGTTCAAGGGATCATGTGTCTACCCTCCATAGGTTTATCCTGTATCACATCATCAAAAGGATTCCTTTCAACCTTCCTCACACACTTTTCTACAACATGATCAATCACATCCAATATTTATCAACTTCTATGGCCACATACTACACAACATTGATTAACAAGATTCTCTAGAATACTCACCACTACAACAGACTGTATAGTGAATTGTAGTCAGGAAGACCTGATGAGCTGGAGTATGTAAATGTAGAAGGCCTATTTGTTCATTAGAGGATGCTGACGTCCTCTAGTCTACTCAAGTTGAACATGGGATTTGAGATCACCAAGGGATCACCTGATAGGTTCCCTAAACTGTTTGATGATGAAGATGAAGGTCAGAAGAAGAACAACAAGAAGAAGGGTGGAAAAGGAAAGGCTCTAGTCATCTATGATTAGCCTACCTCAATCCAACCCCTTGTAAGCAAGATGAGGAGACTTGTAGTAGCGAACCAGCAGACTGTCCAGACCACTCACAAGGCTTCAGCACGAGTCTACTAAGGAGCCACCTGCCAAAAAGGGGAAATAGACAGTCCAACAAGTACCACCCAGACCACCTATTGTGAGGATAAAAACAAGAGCTCAACAGAAGGGCAAGGGTGTTGCCAAAATGTCTACTAAACCTCAAGTGTCTCTAAAGGACATAGCAGACATTGGACAAACAATTGTAAATGTCATTAAGGCTAAAGAGGAAGCATCAGATAATGGATTGGTCTTCAAAAGGCCAAGGATACAACTCAGTGCACAACAGACCACTGAGTTAGAGAGTTTGACTATTAGACCACCCAGCACCATAGCCAAGAAACTGACTGTGAAGAGGAAAGTAGTGTTGGAAGAAGATAAACTTGAACAAACAACAACCACATCTACCATCAATCCAGGTATCACCATTCCTACCTTCACACTTCCCACTCATCCTTGCTTAACTCACAAACGTCTAAGGAAAAACATTCCTAAGACCACACTATCACTTAGTGAACATGTTTACAAGATGATCTTTAGAATTGATAAAATCACTGGTAATTGCTCCTGAGAGTATCTTCTCTCTCACAAAGTGACAGTCTATCTCTATGTATTTGGTTCGTTCACGGAACACCAGGTTCGATGTTATGTGAATGACAGCTTCATTATTACAAATTAGTTTAGTGGTTGTAGTGTCTCCAAATTTTAACTATTGGAGAAGTTCCCTAAGCCATATAATCTCGCAAGAATTCCAGTTTCTGTCAGAATGTCTAAGGCGTATTTTCGCTAGGAAAAGGCAATACCAAATGAGGATTGGGCAACTTCAATGCCCAAGAAGTACCTAAGTGGACCCAAATCTTTAGTTTAAAACTAAGTGTGAAGGTGAGACTTGAGACGGGTAATTCCAGCTGAGTCATTGCCAATGATGATGATATCATCAACATACACAACGAGATAGATACACAAGCCAGACGGAGAATGGAGGGAAAATATTGAGTGGTAAGCTTCACAACGAATCATACCAAACTCAAGTTGAGCAGAAACAACCAAACCAAGCCCGGAGGGATTGCTTCAAACCATAAAGGGAGCGACAAAGCTTACATACAAGGTGTGAGCCACTAGAAATAGTAAAACCGGGTGGTTGATCCATGTACACCTCTTCTTGCAACTCACCATGCAGGAAGGCATTTTTGATATCCAATTGGTGAAGAGACTAGTGTTGAATGGCAGCCATAGCAAGAAAAAGACAAACAGAGGTGATTTTGGCTACAAGAGAAAAAGTGTCGCTATAATCCAGACTAAAAATTTGAGTATAGCCCTTAGCCACCTAACGAGCTTTGTAGCAATCAATGGTGCCATTTGGTGTGATCTTCACCATATAAATCCAAATGACACCCAATAATGGATTTGTTGGGAGGCAAGGGAACAAGCTCCCATGTGTTGCTAGCATCCAATGCAGCCATTTCTTCTAGCATCGCTTGTTGCCAATTGTGGTCAGCCATGACTTCACCTGTAGACTTAGGAATAGACACAGAATCCAAAGAAGAGATAAAAGAGTAATAGGAGGGAGATAAAGGATCATAGTGCATAGTAAAGGCATATAAAGGATTAGCATTACGAGTGGATCGAATACCTTTGTGAAATGCAATGGGAAGTTCAGGTGCAAGAAACGGTGGTGGAGGGACATTTGGAGCAAGAGATGATGCTAGAGGATCTGGTGGCACTACTAATGGTGCCTATGTCCGTTGGTGGTAGTTGAGTAATGAAGGTGGAATGGGAGCAACAAGTGGTGCTGGAACAATAGGTGGGACCTCTAGAGGGACATTTTCAACTGTGGAGGAAAAGAAAGGAATAGTCTTAAAGAATGTAACATCAGCACAGACAAGATATCACTGAAGTTGAGGAGAGAAACATTTATAACCCTTTTGAAGGCGAGAGTATCCTAGAAAAATACATTTTAGGGACTTGGCAAATAGTTTATTTTTACCTGGAGTAAGATCATGGACAAAAAATGTACTCCCAAAGACACAAAAAGGAACGGTGAAGAGTCTGTTTAGGATATAAGATGGAGTAAGGAATCTGATTGTTAAGAACCGATGAAGGCATGCGGCTAATCAAATGACACGCAGTAAGGAGAGCATCTCCCTAATAACAAAGTGGAACATTATAATGAAGAAGAAGTGTGTGAGCGGTTTCCACCAAGTGGCAGTTTTTGCGTTTAGCAGCACCATTTTGTTGTGATGTGTGGGCACAAGATGTTTGATGAAGAATCCCTTGGGAGTTTAAAAAGGACTGAAACTGAGATGACATATATTCTTTTGCAGTATCAGTTCATAAAATTTTAATTGAGGAGCCAAACTGATTTTGAATCTCAATAGAAAAAATTTGAAAAATAGAAAAAACATCCGAACGATTCTTCATTAAAAACACCCAAGTACAACAAGAAAAATCATCAATAAATGTGACAAAATAAAAACATCCTAATGTGGAACAGACTCGACTAGGACCCCAAATATCATAGTGAATTAAAGAAAAAGGTGACCTAACACACTTATTGACGCAAGGACTATAACTAGTACGACTATATTTGCCTAGTTGACACGACTCATACTGAAAAAATGAAACTTTAGAAAGACTAGGAACTAAAATACGTAATTTTTCCAGACTCGGGTGCCCAAGGCGTTGATGTGCGAGAGCTGGAGAGATAGAGGAGACACAAGCAACCGAAGGTGTAAGCTGATATAATCCTCTAGACTCATGTCCTACTCCAATCGTTCGTCCATTGCGTCAATCCTGTACAAGAACAAAATTATTTTCAAACAAGACAGAAAAATCAAGAGTGCGAGTAAATTTGCTAATAGAAATTAAATTAAAAGGACAACCAAGAACAAATAAGACAGAGTGTAAAGAAAGTTGAGGAAGGGGATGGGTTTGTCCGATGCCCCGGACTTTAATTTGAGAACCATCTGCGAGAATAACAGAGGGCAAGGAGTTTGAAAAGGTTAAGGAAGAGAAAAGGGATTGGTTACCAGTCATGTGATTAGAGGCACCAGAATCAAGTATCCAAGGTCCAACAGAGGAGAACTAAGAAATAAAAGCCATAGGATTACCAGACTGAGCCACAACAATAATAGGTGATGCAGGTTTGTTGGCTGCTCAAAGCTGAAGAAGCTCATTATATTCCTTAGTAGAGATAGTAATATCAGAAGTAGAAGGGGTGACTGTGGCCACATTAACTAATTGAGGTTGCACTCGAGTTTTTATCCTACATTTGGCTTCAATATGACCAAAGATTCCACAATAGGTGTAAAGAATACTACGTCCAGAACCATTTCCGCGTCTTCCACCACGACCCCCACGATGAGAGAAGTGAGAGACGAAGGCAGAGGAATCCTCGATAGACGTGGATGGATGTCCAAAAGTATACAGAGTAAAGATACGCAATAGTTGTTCATGTACCATGTCATAAGTAGGAACTGTAGGAGTAGGAGTTGTGGCCATGAGAGAATTTCACAAAAAAAAAATGTCAAATAGGAGGGTAGGAAGGTTCGCCAAAACGAGGCGTACCCTGAGGAGCAATCAGCGGCGAACTAGGCTTTAATACCATATTAGAGTGATGTATTTTACTGAATGTATGTGGGAGAAAGCCACACCTCATCTCTATTTATATTGAGGAAATCCTCAGTAATTGATTACATCATATAAAAATAAAGAGAAATAATAACTAACAAGATAATATAAAGATAATATTTACCAAGATAATATAATGATAATAACTACCAAGATAATATAAAGATAATATATATTCTAACAGGGTTCTTGGTTACAAAGAAGATAAGTGAGAGAGATGAGTGTTTTCGAAAGCTTGCAGAGTACGTTTGGCAATGTTAGACTTTGAATAGGTAATAGGTGTGCATTAAATGTGATGAAACAATTTAAGAATGACTAAAACAACACATTAATGAAAGAATTGAATGTGTTTGGCTTTAATGACTCAAAACCCAGTAAATGCATAAGTTACAAAAAAAACATTTTCAAATACCACATGGTCTGACTCATATTTTCAACATGAAACACGTGGCATGGACATGCCTCACTTAAGTAAAATGTCAGACAATGTATTCTTAGTTCTACTAGTGAACAATAGACAGTCATAAAACATTAAGTCACACAGACCATCCCAATATTTTCTCTCAAAAAGATCAGTCTATCTTCAATAAGAGGTTTTGTAAAAATATCAACAAACTGATTGTCTGTCTCGACAAATTCCAAATTAATGGTTCCCTTTTGAACATGGTCTCTTATGAAATGATGTTTTATTTCTATATGTTTGGCTCTAGAGTGCATGGTTGGATTTTTTGAAAGAGATATAGCAGTAGTATTATCACAGAAGATAAGAATGTTACTCTCAAATATGTTGTAGTCTTCAAGTTGATTCTTGATCCATAAGATCTGAGAGCAGCAACTTGCAGCTGAGATGTATTTTGCTTCTACTCTTGATAATGCTATTGCTCCTTGCTTCTTGCTGAGCCATGATACCATGTTGCCTCCAATAAAGTGGCAACCTCCACTGGTGCTTTTTCTTTCAATTCTATCTCTAGCATAGTCAGCATCACAATAGCCTGTCAATTTATACTCTTTCTACTGTTTAAACCAAAGACCAAGATTAGATGTTCCACACAAGTATCTAAATATTCTTTTAGCAGTAGACAGATGCACTTCCCTTGGGTCAGACTAAAATCTGGAGCAGAGGCAAACACTAAATATTATGTCTAGTCTGGATGTAGTTAAGTATAGTAGAGACCCAATCATCCCTTTGAATTGAGTGACATCTACTTTCTTTGAATCTTCATCAGGTCCAAGTGATGTTGTTGGATGCATTGGTGTCTTCATAGTTTTGGCATCATCTATCTTGAATTTTTCAAGAGCTCTTTCATGTACTTAGTTTGATGTATGAAGATCCCTTTGTTGGTCTGTTTGATCTGCAATCCTAAGAAGAATTTCAATTCTCCTATCATGCTCATTTCGAATTCAATCTACATCAATTTTGAAAACTCCTCACAGTTTTTCATTAGCAGCACCAAAGATAATATCATCTACATAAATTTGAACAATAATAAAATCAAAGGAGTAGCTTTTGCGGAACAGTATAGTATCTATCTTTTCTCTTGTAAAATTATGCTTAATAAAAAATGAACTGAGTTTTTCATACCATGCTCTAGGAACTTGTATAAGACTACACAATGCTTTCTTTAATTATTTAAATACATGGTTTGGAAAGATAGTACTCTCAAACCCAAGGGGTTTTTCTACATAAACTTGTTCTTTAACTACACCATTAAGGAATGCACATTTTACATCCATTTGATAAAGTCTCATATTTCTATGAGTAGCAAATGAAAGAAAAATTCTAATTGCCTCAAGTCTAGCTACTGGAGCGTGTGTCTCCGTATAATCAATACCTTCTTGTTGTGAGTAACCTTTGGCCACTAGTCTAGCCTTGTTCCTCACAACCTTATCATTCTCATCTAGTTTGTTTCTGAAGACCCACTTAGCACTAATAGTTTCCTTATTGTTTGGTAGCTTAACAAGTTTCCAAACATCATTCTTTTGAAATTGGTCTAGCTCTTCTTGCATTGCTTGCACCCAACTTTCGTCTTCCATGGCATCATCAATGTGCTTGGGTTCTATCTTAGACAATAAAGTTGTTTGTTGATAGGATGATCTTGTCTTTACTGATGCTTAAACCTCTCCAATAATCTAGGAAGGAGGATGGTTCTTGATCATCATTCTATTGCTACTTTGTGGTTCTATGATTTCTTCTTCATCATCAGAGATGGTCTAGTAGCAAGCAGATGATCTAGGAGCGAACGATGTTGTGCAAGACACAGAAGGTGGTGCATCAGACGATGGTCTGGTCTTTGTTATTGCATCTTCTAGTCTGATATCTACAAATGAATCTTCTAACTCTAATAGTTTCCTATCAAGTTGAGTGTCATTAAATCTCACATAAATGGTTTCTTCAACATTTTTAGTTCTAGAGTTGAATATTCTATATGCCTTAGATGTTTCAGAATATCCAAGTAAGATGCATGTATCACACTTCGAATTAAACTTACCCAAATTATCTTTTGTGTTAAGTATGAAACATTGACATCCAAAAGGATGAAAGTATGATATATTGGGTTTTCTTCCTCTCCACAGTTCATATGGAGTCTTTTTAATGATAAGCCTAATATAATATTTTTTTTTCAAATAACAAGTATTTACAGCTTCTGCCCTGAAGTGTTTAGGAGTCAAGTTATCATTCAACATGATTCTGGCCATTTCTTGTAATGACCTATTCTTCCTCTCAACAACATCATTTTGTTGTGGTGTTCTAAGTGTTAAGAAGTTGAGAAGAATTCCATTCTCTTCACTAAACCTCTGAAAACTTTCATTTTTGAATTCTCCTCCATGGTCACTTCTGATAAAAGTTATACATATACCTTTCTCATTTTGAACACGTTTGTAGAATTTATAAAATTCCTTAAAAGCCTCATCCTTGTGAGTGAGGAATATAACCCATGTCCATCTAGAATAGTCATCAACTATCATCAGTCCATATCTTTTCGCTTTAAGGGAGGTTGTCCTTGTTGGACCAAAAATATCAATATGTAACAATTCTAATGGTCTGGAAGTGGAAACAGTGTTTTTACTTTTAAATGAGGTTTTCATCTATTTCCCTTCCTGACAAGCCTCACAAAGTAAGTCATCTTTATATGACATTGTTGGCAATCCTTTCACGAGGTTGTATCTTTGCAATTTTGATATTAATCTCAAACTTGCATGGCCAAGCTTATTATGCCATAACTAGTGACTTTCCTTGATAGACAGTAGACATGATACATTCTGATCCTTTAGTTCACCAAGATTGATCTTATAAAGATTGTCTTGTCTCTTTGCAGAGAAGAGATGTGAACAAGTAGAGTCTTTAACTATGTATGATTCCTTATTAAATGAAACATCATATCCACTATCGCAAAATTGACTTATGCTCAATAGATTGTGTTTTAGTCCTTGAACAAAAAAGACATTCTCAAGAGAATGACTTATGTTTAGATTTATATATATCAAGATGGCATAGAGGCTCGCAAGTAACTAATACCAATTGAATGCCCCCCAAAATTAATTGTAGATTAGGTGTTGTTCTCTTATGTTGACATTAGCCGATCTAACAGAATAAGTGAGGTGTGTGATCAATTCCGCAGCATAACATTTAAATTTGAATGTAACTTGCTTGTCAAGATGATAAAAGGGTGTGGGGTCTTCCCAGTATATGCCACAACATTAGGATTAAAACTGGATGAGCACCATAGGATCAACGATGTTGTGTCTTCCCTTAACCCATCTTCTGCTAAAAAATATGGCATTTTTCTGAGCTTTCGAGGTGAAGACACGCGCTTTGAACTTCACAAGCCATTCACATAATGCTTTGGCTGAAGCCGGAATCGAAACGTTCATAGACAAGTTACTCAAAAAGGGAGATGAAATCTCATCAACCCTCATCAAAGACATAGAAGATTCTCATATATCTGTTGTCATCTTCTCAGAGAACTATGCTTCCTCAAAGTGGTGCTTGAATGAGTTAAGCAAGATTATGGAATCAAAGGAAGAAAAAGGACAAATGGTGATATCGGTGTTTTACAACATAGATTCGTTGGATGTAAGGAAGCAAACCGGGAGCTACAAGGAATCCTTTGCTAAACATGAGGGAGAACCCATGTGTGGGGAATGGAAAGCTACTCTCATGGAAGCAGCCAATTTATCTAGGTGGCACTGCTCTCAAAATAAGTATATAAAACTTTCTGGAAAAAAAAAATGAGAAATGCATCAAGTTATTGTTGTAAATTGAGTTCACCATATTTAATTTTGAGCATAGTTTTGTAGTACAACAACTTTCTTGCTAGTTTGTTTAAGAAGTTTGTTGAACAGAAAAAAAAACATAGACATTGATTATCTTGTCTAAGTCATTGAATTAGTATTCCCCAATTATATGTTTTTGTTTCTTGCTTTACTTTATAAACTACTACATTTATCATAGTGTATAATAATTTGTGTAGTTTTGTTTTTCTTTATTTTGAATTTGCTAGACTTATAACAAATTATTTATTTCTTTGTTTGCTTTTTCATATGCTAGAATTGAGTCTGAACTCATTAAAGACATTGTTAACGAGGTTTTGGAAAAATTGGCTCCTACGTATACATGCTCAAACCAGCTTCAAAAACTGGTTGGAATTGAGGAAAGTTTTGAAGAGATTTAATCATTACTAAACATTGGGTCAAATGCAGTTATAACCCTTGGAATATGGGGCATGGGTGGCATTGGTAAGACCACCCTTGCTAAGGCTTTATATGACAAACTGCATTATGATTTTGAAGGTTCCTACTTTCTCGCAGATATAAGGGGAAAATCAGACAAATTCAAAGATTTATGTAATGAACTTTTTTCAATTAAAGAAAACAAAAACAACACTTTGGTAGATTTGACATGAGTAGGCTTCGACGTAAAAATGTTTTGATTGTCCTAGATAATGTGTCTATGCCAGAGTAGTTAGAAAAACTAATTGCAGAATATGATTTCTTGGGAGCAGGAAGTAGAGTCATTGTTAATGAAACATTTGCGGTTGAAGAATTGAACTCTCAAGATTCTATTAAGCTCTTTTGTTTGACTGCTTTTGGAGAAAATCAACCTAAGCAGGGATATGAAGATTTATCATCAAGAGTCATTTCCTATTGCAAAGGTGTTCTTCTGGCTTTAAAGATTTTGGGTGCAAGTCTTTGTAACAGAAATGAAGAAGCATGGGAAGATGAATTGAGAAAACTTCAAAACATTCCAATAAAGGAAATTCATAATCTATTAAAATTAAGCTATGATGGCCTCGATCGGGATGAAAAGAATATATTTTTGGACATTGCATGCTTCTTTAAAGGAGAAAAAAGAGACCGAGTAATAGAAATGCTGGAATCTTTTGGTTTCTTTGCAACAACAGGGATAGATGTACTCTTGAGAAAAGCTCTCATAACAATTTCAAATGCCAACAAAATAGAAATGCATGACTTAATACAGGAAATGGGTAGGGAAATTGTTCATCAAGAATGTGAAAAGTACCCTGGAAAACGAAGTCAATTGTGGAAACATGAGGAAGTGTTTGATGTATTAAAAGATAACAAGGTAAGTGGCAGCTGCAATTATTTCTATTTGATAGAATGTATCCTTGTTTTTTAATGTAGCTAGGATGATAATTTTTGCTTATTATTATTCTAATTTTTGTCTGTCAGGGAACTGAAGATGTTGAAGGCATAATTTTAAATTTAGCTAAATTAACAGATAATCTACATTTGAGCTCTGATTTCCTTGCAAATATGACTAACGTGAGATTTCTTAAAATTTATAAAGTGTACTGGTCGAGTAAAAATTTCAATGTATACCTTGAGGATGGTCTTAAGTCATTGTCCCATAAATTGAGATACATTTATTAGGAAAATTGTTCTCTTAAGTCTTGGCCACCTAACTTTTGTGCAGAACTGCTTGTAGAGCTTCACATTGAATTTACAGATATTAAAAAGCTTTGGGACGGGGTTCAGGTATAAGTTTGACTATGCATAGTCCATTTTGCTCGAGTTTTTTCTTTTAGTTAAGGTTCACAATTCTGAATTTAAAATTTACAAATAATGTGATGCATCTTTCTTGTTGCAGAATCTTATAAATTTAAAGTCAATAGACCTTTCATTCTCCTGCAAGCTGATGGAGATCCCAGACTTATCTAAGGCGGAAAAACTTGAAAAAGTTTCTCTTTCTTGTTGTGATAACTTGCGCCAACTACATTCATCTACGTTATCTCTCCCCAAGGTTACATATTTGGATTTGACTAACTGTGGAAAGATTAAAAACCCTGAAAGCAATGTTCATTCAAAGTCTTTAGAAGTGTTAAACCTTAGTGGTACTAATATTGAGAGCTTGTTTGAAAACATCCAAAACCTTTCAATGCTAACACAACTTCAGTTAAAGGGTTGTAATAAACTCGTGTCTCTGCCCAAGCTTCCATCATCCCTGAAATATCTTTATTTAGATTATTGCTCGAAACTTGTGTCTCTACCAGAGCTTCCATTGTCATTGATAGAGATTTCTTTAAATGGTTGTTGTGAACTCGAGTCTCTCTCGAAGCTACCACCATTGCTGAGAGAGCTTCCTTTAGATAACTGCAAGAAACTCAAGTCTTTGCCGGAGCTTCCATCATCCCTGCCAAAGCTTCATTTAAATGATTGTCGAAAACTTGTGTCTTTACCAAAGCTTCCATCATGCTTGACTGAGCTTCTTTTAAATAATTGTTTGGAACTCAACACCCTGCCGAAACTTCCATCATCACTGCTAAAGCTTCGTTTAAATGATTGTGGGGAACTCATGTCTCTACTGGAACTTCCATCATCGGTGGAAGAGGTGAGCAGCTTTAACTGCATTTCTCTTAATACAGACATACACAAAGGCTAGTGTTGGAACACATGCGTCAGAGTCGCATACCCTACTTACATCAACAATATCTTAATAATCCCGAGTTTCGTGATGTTGATTATTTCATCTTCTCGGGAGATCATGTCACCAACGAGTCTGTGTTTCATACAGCCGAGAGTTCACTAACTATTCCTTATCTTCCCAAATCTGACTTGTTGGGTTTCATTTGTTACATAATTTTATCTGACAAACCAAATTTAGATGGTCTGGATGATGATGTTTCAGATAATGATGCTGCCGAAGATGATGTTTCAGATTACGATGGTTCAGAAGATGATGATGATGTGGAAGATGATGTTTCAGATGATGCTATTTCGGATGAAGTTTTGGGTGATAATTATTCGGAAGATGAAGAATGGGAAGATGATGTTCTGAGTCCTTATGTTTCCATTGATATCTATCAAGATGAAAAACATATCAGCATGGAATGGATGGATATGAAATGCCCTGTGAATTTAATCAGATCACGTATTGTTTTACTATGTTGACATTTGTCGATTTGGCAGAATAAGTGAAATCTGTGATCAATTCAACAACATTACATTTGAATTTGAATTAGAGGGCTTCCCTAAAAAAGAGGGGATAAAAGGGTGTGGGGTCATCCCAATATCTTCATCAGCATTGGAGTTGAATATGGTCAATAGTAGAAGCCAGGAACTTATTACTGAATTGGACTTTATTTCTCAAATCTCGAATAATGAGTCACAGGCCAAGCAATTAATGAAAATAAAGATGATGACTCGGAACAATTTCTTTCCGCATCCAAGAGGCTGAGGATTTCACCATAGATAATAATCTTGGTGGAGAATGTTTAGAAATAAAAAGGGAAATAGCAGGTATCCAATCAACTTTAAATAAATTATATCAGGTTGTTATGGTAATTGATTCATGCCTCAAAATTTAGATGAAATGTGCAGTCATATATTTTGCTAATGACTTTTTTGTCATTTTCAGGATGATTTTGTGTTCAGTTCTTTTGTGTTTCTGTGCTGTTTCGTTGGAATTAATTGTGATTTTGATTTTATTTGAAGAGTTTTATGCATTATGAGGGTCTAATAAGTTGCATGTTTCCAGCACATTTCTTTCTCTTATATTAGTTTAAAGTAAGACAAAAACATCATACTATGAGATAGCCCATTAAATCAGCAAAGAGTTGGCAAAATTCTATTAAACAAGTTATGGTGATTGACCCCCAAAATTTTAACATTCTTGTAACAGATCTTCACCATTCATAGCCTTTAATTTAAAAATTCTATAGTTATGTTTCTTTTCTTTTTCCTTAAGACCATACTCTCTCAAATATACCCTTTAGGTTTGCGAAGAAATATATGGGAAAAGATCTTTCCGAATGCAGTTTGCAGGAAGTGATGTTGTCTGGGATGTACATGCCTGTTTGGATATGTTTCTTAATCATCTTTTCATAACATGACATACATCTTTATGTAAATTTTGTGACTAAGATTAATTTGAATATACATCTCATTTGTATTTAACAATTCAAAACTAGTTCTGTTAAGAAGAGTTATATTAAAATCTAGGTTTAAATTGTTACGTGTCCTGATAAATTTTTGCATTTTTTTGAATCCATAATAATTTTTTTTGCATTGTTTCGAGTCTCGAATAAGATTTTCCTAAAAATTCCAAAGCCTCTCCTTTTCCAGTTCAACTATATCAATACCGGTATTTTTCATTCTCTTTCATCCAATATCAGTTCAACTATATTTGTAAATTGTTTCTGGGTATAAGGGTTTGTTGCTGATGCGTTTTATTATGTTAAGTTTTTTTTCTTTTTTTTTTGTCTTTGTTTTTTGAATGTTATTCCTCCGTGCTTTTTAATTTATTTTATTTGTTCAGAAGTTTAGCTATGGAATCAAAACACATCTTGAAGAAGGAGTTCACGGATAAATGGACTGCGTGGGTTTCTCTTGGATATATAGAAGACTTCCTGTCAAATACCTCTAACCAGTTAATCTCTTCATTTTAATATTAGATCATATATGCTTTCTTTTTCTTTTGTAAAAAAAAAAAAAAAAAAACTGTACTTTGTTGTGTTGTTTTTATTATTTATTGGGTCGAGTATTAATTTTGTGTGACTACTTTAAAAAATTGTCTCAATTTTGCAATTGTTCCTTAATAAAAAAAAATTATGGTTGCTCCCCGTATATCAAGTTTTTTTTATAATTGGAAGCAACCGAAAAGGAAAAAATTATTAGATTGCAAATACAAAATTTGGGATTATATATTAAGGGGGTGTATTGGATTAGGATTTTAAAAGACTTTTTTAAAAAAGTCTTAAAGATTTTTAAGATTTCGTAGGAAATTAAAAAATTTTAAGATTTTTTTTAAAAAACTCTTGTGATTAGGATTTTATAATTTGGATTTCAATGGATTTAGAATATAGGATTTCACGGATTTATAAGATTTGAAAAGAATTTATGGATTTCTAGAAACAAAACATTCAAAACTACTAAACACAAGACAACAAGAGTGTGTTTTGAAAATATCATTGAATACAAACTAATTACAAGTTATCATGAGTTGAACCCTCTCACCTACCAAGGTACATGAATTCCAAATTAAAGTTAAAAGTTGCTAATGCATTTTGAGATATTTTTTTCACAAATTTTCATAAAGTAATAGCGAAAAATAATAACAAAATATTAATCAACAAAAAAGACATAATGATTAAAACATTAATCATTTGCCTAACTTAAAGAATATACAAAATAAACATTCTTCTAGTTACATATGAATAGATTTGGGATTTTTTTTTATAGCATCCCAAACATTGTTTTCTATTTTCTCTATTAAGTTGTATGTTTTTTCAAAATTAATTGCAATAGTTTAGAAATGTATTTTAAAACTTTAACTTGATTGTATGCCTCAGCTGAATTAGAACTTCCTCTATGCTCAAATCTACTTCTCCTATGAAGATTTTCATTTCATTAGGAATTTATAAACCTAAAAAGGGGAATGAGATAGTGGTTTGGGTATGAACACATCAGTATAAGAGATCATATGAAAAATCTCACATTGAAACAGATGTGAGTGGGAGATTATGTCACTGCCTCCAAAACAAAGAGAATGAAATAAAAAAAAGTCTGTGTGAAAGTAAAGAAAAGTCTCTCGTAGTTGGATGAAATTGTTTGTTGGGTTTGGTATTTATATGATCAACTAAAAAGTCCATAAAATCCATCAAAATCCAATTAAAAAAAAAAGTCCATAAAATCTTTATGACTTTGAATAACAGATGACTTTTTTTAAGTTATTCAAAATCTCAATTGAATACCACAAGATTTCATTATCCTTTAAAAAAAAATATTGATAATCTTGATTGAATACCATCAAATTGTTTTTTATTATTTAACAATCCTAATTGAATACCCGAGACATTTTAAAAAAAAAAAAAGTCATTAAAATCCTAAATAATCTTAATCCAATACACCCCCTAAGGACTTAAAACATTTTTTACATTAGGAGTCATGCAATTGACAATTTTGAATTAAGGGTGTGTATTGGATTAGAATTTTAAAAGAATTTTTTAAGTCTCGAAGATTTTAAAGATTTTTTAAGAAACTAAAAACTGTTAAGATTTTTTTAAAAAAAACTTTTGTAATTTGGATTTAATGGATTTAGAATATAGGATTTGAAAGGATTTCACGAATTTATAAGATTTGAAAAGACTCTATGGATTTCTATAAAAAAAAACATTTAAAACTACTAAACACGAGTCAACAAAACATTAATCATCTGCCTAATTTGAAGAATATCCAAAATAAACATTATTTCAGTCACATATGAATAGATTTGAGATTTCTTTTATAGCATCCCAAACATTACTTTTTGTTTCTCTGTTAAGTTATGTATTTGTTTCAAAATTGATTTAGAAATGTCTTTTAAAACTTTAACTTATTATTTGCTCCATTTAGTTAAAACTTCATCCAGGCTCACATCTACTTCTCTTACAAAAAATTTCATTTTATTAAGAATTTATGAACTTAAAATGGAATGAGTTAGTGAACTATAGGCTTGTAAGTTGATTTGTAATGATTTGGGAGTATGAACACATCACTATTAAATTATATGAAAAGTCTCACCTTAAAACAGAAAAACGTGTGGGTGAGAAATTATGTCCCTCTCCAAAGCATAGAGAATGAAATAAAGATGAGAAAGAAAAATGTCTCGTAGTTGAATGAGATTATTTGTTGGGTTTGGTATTTATATGATCAACTAAAGAGTTCATAAAATTCACCAAAATCCAATTAAAAAAACAAGTCCATAAAATCTTAAATAATCTTAATCCAATACACCCCCTAAGTTTGTTTTCAAAATGCAGTGCATGTCATTGAATTCTTTTTTGTCAACAAATACTAATTATTAGTTTGTTAATTTTGTGAGTCAGACGTTGTCATTGAAATAGAGTTACTAATATGCAGTGTGAAACATAAACTGCATATTCCAGTTGAAATCTCATAGTATATGAAATCCATGAGAGGGTAGCCAGTGTGAATGATGATTATCCAAATAAAATGTCTTTACAGATAAAATTCTAAATTCTCTAAGAATGTGTTTTTACATTTTTTTTTTTTTTTCAAGTAACATGTGATGGATTTTAGCCTTAACTTCTGTAAGCTATAATTTAGTTGAGGTAGAGTACTCACTATTGGGATAGACTTGGGACTCTGCATCACTAGAAACAACAGATTCACATATTATAATATAAATAAACTAACATTGTCTATAAAAATAAAAAACATTGTAAAAGTAGTTAATTTCAAGCCGAATGCAGATACTCTGCTGCATGCATGGTTCTCTCTGCAGCGGAATTTTTGGCTATTGTCACACACTCTCTCTTTATTACCTACTTTTGCCACAACTAATGAGTGGTCCATATTTTACAGCACTGTGGCTGTAGAGGATCCAATGAATCACAAGCTGAATGCAAATACTCTGCAACCTCTGTGGATTCTTGTGTGCCTTTTTTGTAGCACTTATTTCCTCAGGAAAACGTTCAGGACATGTCTTTCCTCAGTGATGCATAGTTCATTGTATATAAGTTGAAGGAAATGGGAAAGATCAACCAAAAGGTACAAGTAACAAATTAAATAATCATATTGTTCATTCTGAAAGTTATCCATAGTGAATCAAAGTAGCAAAAGAGTGAAAATGTCATAGCTCCATAAGTAATAACATATCATATGTAAGACTAGAACATAACATTAGCATAGATTATCAAACGCTGAAGTAAAAGCTCATAACCGCAATGTTTCTGTTTTTAATAGAAGAACTTGAATAGCAAACCAGTAGCGGCAATTGGTGAGGTCGTGAACAGCAGTGACGATGGTTGGCTTGGCAAGGGCATGAACCATGAATAGTTGTGTGTCAGCAAAAATGTGCAAAAGAAGACCTTGGTAAGTTCAAGATGGAAGAGTTGAAACCAACTGCAACTCCAATGAATCAAAAGGAAAGGTATTGCAAAGAAGATGTAGCTGAAAGGTTAATACAATGCTTTATGTATTTAACAACAAGTTTTGGTGTTTCACTTTAGGTTCTGGTGTGTTTTCATGGTGCTCTAAAAAGCAACAAGTTATAGCTCAATCAACAGAAGAGGCAGAGTATATAGCTACTGCTGCTGCAATGAACCAAGCTCTTTGGATCATCAGAAAGCTAATGAAAGACTTGCACATGGAACAAACAGAAAGCACGCAGATATTTCTGGACAACCAAGCTGCAATTTCAATTGCTAATGATCCAGTGTTCCACGGCAGAACAAAACACTTGAAGATCAAGGAGGAGTATTGATTGAAATGACCCATCAAGCTGCCAATCAGTTTTTCATTTCCCTGATTTTTAGGCAAAAAAGAGTCAAATAATTCTTAGAATCATAATACTTGATTCTCTTCTATTTTTGGCATCTGTTAATCTAACCAATAGCATATTTCATTTCATGTGATTCTTATTTCCGTAATACTATCTTATTGCTGTATCAGTTTACAATCTGCTATGCAATAAAAAATAAGCCTTTTACTATTCAAATAACCAACAGATTTTCCATCAATAATTAGAGCAAATGCATGCTGAGAGGCAGTAAGCTGTTTAGCAGCTTCAAATATTTGATGGTGGATACTTTCTCTTGAAGCCTAATGCACGATTCAGAATAAAAATTGTTATCAGAAACTCAATTATTAACTCTGGTTTCACTACAGTTGATTAGTTCAACATTAATATTTTTGAAACTTGAATTGATTTCAGTCTAGCTAGCACAAGTTCAAAAGAAGACATGGAGGCTTGTTTTTGTTGTAGCATTCCTAGAGATGTTAAGCCAAGACCTTTGGATCTCTCTAACAATTATCAGCAGGTTGAAACCACCAAAAAGTATTACGGTAATTACTTCCAAGCAAAGTCTGTTGCCCTAGATGGAATTCCTGCTGGTGCATTGAACAGTAAACAGTGGAGAGTTTATGCTAAAACTCCCACAAATTACCATTTACGTGAAGCTTTAGGCTCTAATGATTCCTTGCGCGCCAAGCTTCCCGATTTCAACGACTTCCCAATGTCTAATGATAGGTCTGAATCAGTGGTTGTTGGAAAGTGGTACTGCCCTTTTATGTTTGTGAAAGAAGGAATGAAATTGAAGGAGCAGATGCAGAAATCAGTGTTCTATAAGTTGACACTTGAGCAAAGATGGGAAAAGATATTTTCAATGGAAAATATTAATGAAGAAAATCATGATGTGCTTATAGATGTTGTTGTTGAAACAGAAGTTCCAAAGATTTCAGGAAGGGAAGCTGTTTGGGATGAGAATGGTGTAGATAATGATCAAAGGGTGGTGTGGTTTGAGGGTTTTAATGAGACAAGGGTTGGACTGAGTTTGGAAGTTGTTGAAGGAATGAAATGGGAACAAGAAAGAGTTGGGTGGATTGCTGGGAATGGAAGGAAAGTGAGAGTGGAAAGAGTGGAGGAGTTTGGAGGCATAAACAAGTGGAAGAAATTTGGTTGTTACGTGTTAGTAGAAAGTTTTGTATTGAAGAGAATGGATCGAGGATTGATGCTAGCTTATGATTACAGGCACACACATCAAATTAGGTGCAAATGGGAGTGATTCTCTTCTTTCCTATTTATGTTCTTTAATGATTGGTTCTTGTCATTCTAACTTTCTGAAAGCTTATTTACGAACTACATACAGTTGATATATATATGCAACTACGAGGAAGTCTCATATTATATATATCGAGTTTATAGATATAGTTTATATATTCATATTATATGTATCAAGTTTATGGATGCAGTTTAGTTTATATATGATATCAATTAATTTTAAGCTGATATCTAATATAATATTAGGATTTATAATCCATTGATAAATCGCGTATTTAGATAAATTCGCTCGTTCTGGCATGCATCATCTATGCACCGAAATTGTTAAATGGTCTCACATATCACATGCCTCAGTTCTTTGACTTTGGATGAAGCTTATATATCTATTGGAAAGTTATCTACAATATTTGATACTTGTGTATATGTATATGCACGTGACTCTCTGAGAAATTCTCTTTTGAAAACCTCTCTCACTCTCCATCAAGATCTGGCGTCCGCCGGGAAATGTTGCTGCTAGCATCTGGGAGGAGAAACCATTGAATGGAACTGAGAAAGTTTTGCTCTCCGTAAAAATAACAATAAAATAAAACAATTAAACAAACAAAAAAATAAACCCATGGAACAATTAGCCAATAGAGCTTTTAAAAAATTAAATGACATGAACCAATAAGAGAGATAGTCTCTCAAAGAGTACGTTGCATAGCAAGCATTTCTCATAAATTAAATAAGAAAATATGAAGAGACCATTAAACTATACCAAGAGAATGATTTTTCCAAATAACCAACGACCATATATGATATTGATCGACATATATATATATATATATATATATATATATATATATATCCCATAAGAATATACAGATAAATAACGCGTGTAAGTGACCCTTTTGTCACTATGAATGGCCAACATATAGTTAATTTATCATGAGCCTTATACCCAATTAATTAATTGATTTTGGTCCATTCAAAAGTTAATTTATATTTAAATTCCTTGCAAGCTAAGCATGCGTGCGTGTGTGTATATGAAACAAAAACAATCAACAATTAGTATTGTTATGGAGAATTGATTTTAACTGAAAGATTAGAGTTTAAGATAGAAGAAAATGTATGTGACACGACCCTTTTCCATGTACAAAAGGAACCCTCGTGCTCTTTCAGACCCTCCTCCTTCAGGACCAAATTCAGGTTATCTTGTAATCTTTGATGAAGAACCAGCGAATTGTTGCTGTTTTGGTTGCCCAGATTTCTTTCTCAAGGATCTTCCTTTTCCTCAAAACATAAACTTAACAATCGACTATGGAAGCGATGGTGAAGATGACTTGCTTGTTCCAGTATTGAATCAGCCCTTGTCTTCAAACCGCTACTATGTCATCATAAGGAGAGGGAAGTATCAAGGGTATAGTATGATTAATAATCACTTTCTCTATCACTTATATCCTTCATACTTTTTTATGCGAGGTATTAAAGTTGACTCCATAACTTGGTTCGGGGTGTAGCTCAAGTATTTCCCCACGGCACTACAAGAAAAAATAGTTTTAAGAACAAATTTATGCGTCTTTAGCTAACTTTATTATATTAGTTTCTAAATCAATCAAAAGATTAGAATCTAATTTAATAAGCAGTTAAAAGCCTTTTGTTTTAAGCTCACTCAAGAAGCCAACCAAACACACATTAGTATTTCTTGTTTCTTTAGATCAACTTAGTAAAAAGAAATAAGGCTGAATGACCTTTTTATGCTTCATTTTATTTTATTTTATTTTTGTTCAGTTTGATATTAGAGTGGATGTGCATTGGAGTTGCATTTTTTAGATTTTACGTTTCTTCATATATACATTTTTCAAATCTTGCTTCTTTTTTTATCTTGTGATGTGCATCTGGTGTTGCGCTCTTTAGATTTTGAATTTTTAGATATGATCTTCTTCTTCTTCTTCTTCTTCTTTTTTATCTTCGGATGTGGATTCCTTATTGCATTTTTCAGTAGACCTTCATTTTTTTTTTTTATCTTAGAATGTTCATCTGGTGTCACATTTTTTTCTATCTTATGTTTTTCAAATATGGTTTTTTTAGATCTTGCCTCTTTATCTTCATTTGTTTAATTGGGTGTTTAACCAGTTCAGAGAGATGATTCATGTTTTTGAGTGTTTAGGGTTTGAAGATTTTGTTAAGTGTTGTTGAGTCTAAGCAAAAGATGGAATGAAGAATGAAAACAAAATGGCAGTTTAATTAAAGTCGTGAGAAAAAAATGGCCACTTGAGCTTTTTTAACATTGAAATTAACGTCCGTAACGAAAAGGATTAAAATATCAACAGGTTTTTTTTTTTTATTATTATTATTAACAAATGTTGTTGTTATTAGACAAACATGAGTGGCAGCAGAAAACATGGAACTGGTTTGTCAATTCATAATTCTTTCTGACTGCATTCATGCATTACTGAATACAGAAATAATTTAGATATTAATAATAAAGAAAGTTGATCAAGTAGTTTATCTAGCTTAATTTAGATAACTCTGGCATGTCTAATTAGATAAAATCAAATCTCCAATTCAGTTGTGTTAGCAATAACAATCAAAAATCTAAAGATTGGATTTAAAACGTACTGACAAAACAAAAGATTTAACGAGGTTCAACAAGTGTGCCTACATCCTCAGAGGAGAGCGACTTTTTCTGTTTGTATTCATATTGGCAAATAGGGTTACATCCTTATTTATAACATAAGCCTACGATACAATTTACAATATTACCCTTGTACCGTACCCAAGTAATAATTCAACAATAGGTGACTCAAGCCCAAAAGGTAGATTCTATCACTTTGCTCCGCTCCACTATACTTTAACATCTTCCCAATATGAGTCATGCACAACAATCTCCACCTTGGCGAATATTCTATCCCATGGAAGATATCAAGTCCACCTCATAGTCTTGGGTCAGGGGTTCCGGTCATAACTAGCATCGAGCAACATTCAACAAGTCCAAACAATGCTTGAACTTGTCAGTTGTGACCACCTTGGTTAACATATCAGCTGCATTCTCTGAAGTGTGAACTTTCGTAAGCAAAATCTGACCAGATGCTATTAACTCCTTGATCTTGTGGAACCTCACATCAATATGTTTGGTTCTATCATGATACACCTGATTCTTTGCCAAACATATAGCACTTTGACTATCACAATGCAACTGAACTCCACCTTGCTCAATACCCAACTCCTTTACTAGCCCTGTGAGCCAGATAGCTTCTTTGCTAGCTTCTACTACAGCCATATACTCCGCTTCAGTTGTTGACATTGCCACAACAGATTGGACATTGGATTTCCAACAAATAGGCACACTTGCAAGAGTAAAGACATACCCTGTTGTAGACCTTCTGTCATCTAGATTACCAACATAGTCAGAATCCACATATCCCACAATTAAAGGATTACTCTGTTGACTGCCAAACAGAATACCATGAGAAGTTGTACCCTTTAGGTACCTCAATATCCATTTTACTGCTTCCCAATGACATTTCCCTGGCTTCGACATAAACTTACAAACTTGGCTTACAGCTTGTGCCAAATCTGGTCTCGTGCAAACCATAGCATACATCAAGCAGCCAACTGCGTTGGCATATGGAACCTTTGACATGTATTTCACCTCCTCATCAGTCTTCAGACATTGATCTACCGAAAGCTTGAAGTGGTTTGCAAGTGGAGTGCTTACTAGTTTAGCATTGTTCATGCTAAATCTGTCCAGTACCTTCTCAATATAACACTGTTGTGAGAGCCATAGTCTTTTGGACTTTCTATCCCTGTGAGTCTCCATCCCAAGAATCCTCTTGGCAGGACCTAAGTCCTTCATGTCAAATTCCTTGCCCAACATGGATTTCAACTCATTCACATCATGCAAATGGTTAGCAGCAATCAACATATCATCCACATAAAGTAGTAGAAAAATAAAAGAACCATCGTCAAGGCTCTTCATAAACACAACAATCATACTCACATCGTCTATAGCCAATCTGAAGCATGTAGGAATCAAATCGCTTGTACCATTGTCTTAGAGACTGCTTCAATCCATACAAAGACTTTTTCAACTTACAAACCAACCGATTCAGCTCACCTTTAATGAACCCCTCTAGTTGCTCAATGTAAATTTGCTCCTTTAGATCACCGTGAAGAAAAGCTGTCTTCACATCCATCTGCTCCAAGTGCATATTTCGACTAGCTACCAAGGCTAGCACTACCCTGATAGAAGTATGTCTAACAACCGGGCAGAAGATTTCATCATAATCAACCCCCTTCTGTTGTGAATATCCCTTTGCTACTAAGCGAGCCTTGAACTTTTCCCTTTCTTTTTCTGATACTAAAGGTTTCCTCTTGTATACCCATTTGCATCCTATGACTCTCTTGCCTACAGGAAGCTCAACTAGCTCCCATGTCTGATTCTTATGCAAAGACTCCATCTCTTCTACCATAGCACCCATCCATCTATCTTTCTCTTGGCTGTTCATAGCCTCTTGAAAAGTAGAAGGATCTCTAAAACTGGTAAGAAGTGCAAAGGCAGCCAACTCTTCAAACCCATATCGGACAACAGGTTTAACAGTGCGAGGCTCTCTATCTCTGACAAGAGTGTAATCCTGCGGTCCACCTATACTCATTGGTCCAAGTTCAGGTGGAGGTGTGGCTTCAGGTCTTGGACTACATGATATTTCTCGCTCAGGAACCACTAACGGTTGCTCATGGTCCACCTGAACCTCTACGGAGCTAGGGGAAGCTCCATCAGACATTGGCACATATGTCTCAACTGTATGTGGCATCATGGATTGCTCATCAAATACTGCATCCCTACTAATCACCATCTTCTTGGAAGTTGGATCCCAAAACTTGTACCCCTTCACGCCTTTGAAGTAACCTACGAAAACACACTTTTTCGACTTTGGATCAAGTTTAAATCTTTCATCACTAGATATATGCACAAAAGAAGGACACCCAAATATTCTCAAATTATTAAAATCAATTGGGTTACCTGTCCACACTTCCTCTGCAACCTTCCCATCTAATGAAGCTCATGGTGATCGGTTGAGCAAATAGCATGTCATATTCATCACTTCTACCCAAAAACCTTTAGAGAGACCAGCATTTAACCTCATACATCGGGCCCTTTCAGTAAGAGACCTATTCATCCTCTCTGCAACACCATTTTGTTGTGGAGTTTTTCGCACTGAGAAGTGTCTTTGAATGCCATGTTCCTCACAAAATTTCTGAAATTGTGAGTCTGTGTACTCCATACCATTATCAGACCTTAAGTACTTAATTTTCTGCCTGTTTGGTTCTCCACCTCAGCCTTCCACAGCTTGAACTTATCAAAAACTTCAGATTTTTGTTTCATGAAGTACACCCAAACCTTGCGAGAAAAATCATCAATAAAAGTCACAAAATAATGGGAACCACCCAAGGACGGATCTCTAATAGGACCACACACATCAGTATGCACGTAGTCTAGAATCCCCTTAGTGGTATGTTTCGCAGCTTTAAATCGCACTCTAAACTGTTTCCCAAGCACACAGTACTTACACAAGTCTAGCTTGCAACTCTGAACTCCTTTCAAGAGACCCCTCTTATGAAGCTCCATCATCCCTCGTTCACTAAGATGACCCAAACGCATGTGCCACAATTTGGTAGTATCATTATCAAATTCCACAGATGCAACTCGACCTACAACTGTACTCCCAAGCAGTCTATAATTATTGCCTACAGTCCGATGTGCTTTCATCACAGTCAACGCACCCTTACACACTCTTAAGGTATCTCGATCTCCATCAGTCCTGTAACTGAAACCATTAGCCTGTAAAGAGCCAAGCGAGATCAAATTCTTCCTTAACTCAAGGATATGTCGAACATCACGCAACGTTCTCACTCTACCATCATCCATAGCAATCTGCATTTGTCCCATTCCAACAACAACACAAGCTTTATCATCACCCAAATAAACATTGCCAAAATTTCCTGACCTGTATATGGTGAACCACTCCCTATTGGGAGTCATGTGGTAAGAACATCCAGAATTGAGAATCCATGCATCTGTCATCTGACTGCATGAAACTGAGAGAACATCTCCCTCACTGTAGTAGTCTGAATCATCAGTCTCTACCACATTTGCAGAGTGGGATGCCCCTTCACCAGATTGCTTCAATTATGGACAATTTCTTTTAAAATGCCTTTGTTGTTGGCAATGGTAGCACTGAACTGATTTGTTGTTCTTGGGTTTGGACTTCTTCCTCTTCCCAGGACCCCCTTTGCCTTGTTTCCTCCCACGTTCTTGATTCCCCTTCACATACAGACCCTCGCCTTGAGAACACTCCCCTGCATTTTGCTTACGTTGACAGTGGGATGTAAGTGCAGCTGTGATCTCCTCCAGTTTGATGGTGTCTTTCCCGTATGTTAGGGTAGTCACTAAATGCTCGTAGGAATTAGGTAGAGAACAAAGCAAAATTATTGCCATATCCTCGTCCTCAATCTTCACATCAAGTCTCAGTAAATCATTGATAATTTGATTGAATGCATTAACGTGTTGTTGCAAATCAGAACCCTCTTGTATCTTCAGCCCGTACAATTTCTGTTTCATGTACAGCTTGTTTGTCAAGGATTTAGACATAAATTGGCTCTCCAATTTCGTCCATACTTCCCCCGAAGACTTCAGATCCATGATGTGATACATGATATCGTCTGCCAAACACAACCGTATGGTTGTCGCAACCCTCTCCTTCAACTCCTCCCAATCTATGTCCTCCATGCCTGTAGGTTTCGTTGCACGCAGCGCCTTTAGAAAACCTTGTTGAGCCAACAAATCCTTAACCCTCCTTTGCCACAATCCGAAATTCGCAGTTTCATCGAACTTCCCCACTTTGAATTTTGCACTAGGATTAAAAGCCATCTGATACCAGTTGTTAGCAATAACAATCGGAAATCTAAAGATTGGATTTAAAACGCACAGACAAAACACAAGATTTAACGAGGTTCAACAAGTGTGCCTACGTCCTCGGAGCAAAGCGACTATTTCTGTTTTTATTCATATTGGCAAATAGGGTTACATCCTTATTTTTAACATAAGCCTACGATACAATTTACAATATTATCCTTATACCGTATCGCAAGGGGGCTTTGCCCCCCTTGCACCCCCAACCCAAGTAATAACTCAACAATAGGTGACTCAAGCCCAAAAGGTAGATTTTATCACTTTACTCCGCTCCATTATACTTTAACATCTTCCCAATATGAGCCATGCACAACAAGTTGTCCTTTTACTTTATTTCATCTTATCCTTTACATATTTGAAATTAGTTATATATTATGTACACATTCAATGGAATCAATACGCACACATTCTATTTTCTCTTTTCTTTATTTCTTGGTCTCCATTGGGGTTCAGAAAGTAATGATTCTAGACTTGAGAAAATTTCAAGCAACAATTTCAAAACATTCTTGTAATTCTTTGATAGTGTCGTCCTCGTCATCAAACTTTTATGTAAAGAATATTGACAAGGGTGTTACTATCAAATAAGTACAAGATCTGTTTAGTTCATGTGGCACAGCAAGAAACTTGTAAGTAAATTATCAACATCAATACACAAATGCAGGTTTACTTAGACAAGGAGTGAAGCAGATTATCATTCATTTGGATACTCCAGAAATTAAAGCTTTGGAGAAGGCTGGAAACAAAGCTTCTATTGTCAAGGTAAATTAAATTTCAATATTTTGTATTTATCTATCATGATGCAGTTTTCACTTTGCATATTATGTGTAGTTTGCATGTTTACAAAATGGCATTTTCTTACATGGAGACTTGATGTGTGCATTGTATTTGCATCACATTGCTGATGATTTGAACTTATATTCCATGGATTATTCCATTCATGTTTTGTAAATAAAGAATCTTCACAGAGTGATATTAGTAATTCCAAATTTCCAATAACTGCATTTGCATGGTATTTTCACTTTGCTCTTAGAAGATGCTAGAAGGAAAATGAATGGATTCTGTTATTCTGTTTCTTGCCTTTTATTTTTTATTTTAACACATTAAATTTTTGTTTGCATGTGTAATATGTTGGAAGGGATTGCTTGTAGTGTAAGTATCTTAGTTATTGAAAGCAGAGTTAAAAATTAAGTTTCTGATATTAATTTTTATGCTGATTCATGCATTAGGCTCCAAAAGAAAGTATCTGTCATAAAATATCTGAAGTTGCTAAACAACTTAATGCCTCTAGAGGAACCTCTCTACAAGCATTTGCTCTAATTATTGTTGTTGATGGAAAATGACTTATGCTATTGGTGATGGAGATAATGATGTGGGAATGCTTCAAGAAGCAGATATAGAGACTGGAATTAGTGGTGTTGAAGGAATGCAGGTACTCGATCAGCAAATTGATAAACTATATTTGTGTTTTGTTCTTTAATTCGTGTTTGTTTCCTTTTTATTTACACAACTTTTTTTATTTCCTCATTATCTTTCCTCTCATACTGTTATGTCTAGTGATATTACAATCTGTCAACATATGCAGATGATGACATGTATTAAAAAAATATGAATCATTGGCATTTTTAAAAAAAAGCATATGATAACATGTATAAAAAAACATACCAGCAGTGACCTCCATAAACCATCCTCAAAAAGATTAAAGTCTTTAGCAAAATATATGACTGCTGTTTTCATCTAGATTTTTAGTCACATCACAACTCGATATTACACATTTACTGTGTCAAAAAATTATCATTTATGGTGAAGTCCTCTGCCTCTTGGATGCAGGAAGAACTTGTTCCCAACCATCTTCATTTTCATTATTTGAGCTTCCAACCTTGGTACTGCTATTATTCAGCTTCAACCCTGATGTTGCAGCATACACAGGAACACACCACACCCTTTTATCATCAATTCTTCATATTCAAATTTAAATTTAAATTTAAATGTTGTGTTATCGTACACTTCACTTATTCTGTCAAATTGGATGATGTCAACATAAGAAAAGAGCAAGTGATCTGCAATTAGTTTGTGGGGGCCATCAATAAGTATCTCTTCCTTGTCAAGCTCTATGCCATCTTGGTACATACAATGATACAAACAAAAACATTATCTATCCAACCTATGAAACAGATAAAAAATATGTTTTCATTGTTTCCTATACAAATAAGGTGACACTTTCAATTAGGTCCTCTAACTTTTAGAAGTTTCAGTTAGGTCCTTTATTTTTTTAAATATGTTCAATTAGATCTCTTATTTTTTAAAATGGGTTCAATTTAGCCCCATTTAAAACCAGATTGAAAATTAAAAAAAATGAGACCAAATTGAACATTTTGTTAAAAATAAAGGACCTAATCGAACATATTTAAAAAAATAAAGGACCTAATTGAACATTCTAAAAGTTAGAGAAACTAGTTGAACCATTTTAAAAAAATTAGAGGACCTAATGAACATTTGAGGGACCAATTGTATAATTAAGCCAAGAGAATACTAAGAAAATAAAGGAAAATTATTGTTTTCTGTTTATATGGTAATTCAATATCTTGTGTTACCTATAACAGCTTTCTTACTTTCTTATTGCCATTCAGATATATGATCCATACATTCGAACGAAGGCCCTTTCAATAGTCTATTCTTGCACTTCTATGCTGGGGACAATGAGTGGTGTCTACAAGGTATTTTGTCACTTAATGACTGCTGTAAACTGTTCTTGTGAATTGTTTGTTGAGTTAGTGTATTTTTCTTTTTATCTATTAACAGATCAAGATATTCTGTTTAGGCAGAAACAAGTTCTCTGATAGTTCCTTTGCTTAAACCATGGATGGACCAATTTTCTTCTACTCTACAAATTCCAGTTCAATCTGAAAATCCAGATGATTGGAGTATTAAAATGGAGGTTAGTCAGGTTCTTTTTAATAGTCTCCCCCCACCCCCACCCACCTCGACCTCGCCGCGACCTCTTCGTCCTGATCTGCGATCTGCTTCTTGCAGTCCCTTTCCCACGCGATTTCCTCTTCATTGTTGGTCTTCTCCTCGCCGGCTCACCGCCACGAATATTTTGGTATGCTCTGTCTCTGATTATATATTTTGGCCGGCTTTTGCAAAGGAAAACTATTTGAAAGAAGGAGATGCTTGCTTTAGTTTACTTGGTAATTTTGATTTTGAAATTTTGTTGTGTATGATCTACCTATGTTGTGTTGAACTTTTGAATTTTGATTTTGAAAGTTTGTTTTTTTTTAATGTCTGCACAGGATTTCTAAATTCAAATGGATAAGTCCATTAGTAAACCCCTTTATAATGTTTTGAGTGATGATGATTCTGAACATGAGAATGAGGATGAGAATACTAAAAATGAGGGGGGTGATCATGATGTTGAATTTGTTGAAGCTAAATATAAAAAGAGCAAATCTTTAACATCAGAATGTTGGAAATTCTTTACTAAAATTGGAGTGTGTAAGGATGGAAAAGAAAGGGCAAAGTGTAATAGATGTAACAAAAAATATGTAATTGGTGGTAAAAAAATATGGAACTTCTCATTTAAAACGCCATATTGAGAAATGTGACAAAATCAAAACTGAATATGTGGGTCAATTGATATTAGACATGCAAGGAAAGTTAAAGACAAGAAAGATAGATCAAATGGTATCACGTGAGTTATGTGCTAATCTGGTTCTTAAACGTGGTTTGCCCTACAAATTCGTTGAGTACCCGGAGCTTAGGGCTTGGATTGCTTATTTGAATCCTGATTCTATTCCAATTTCTAGAAATACATCTAAGAGTGATATAGGGAGATTGCATGCAAAAGAAAAGATCATACTTAAAGGAGTGTTGGCTAACATTCCTAGTAGAATTTGCTTAACGACTGATTTATGGACTTCTCGTAATACTGAGTGTTACATCACTTTGACTGCTCATTATGTTGATTTAAATTGGAAGTTGAATACCAAGATTCTTAACTTTCGTCATATGCCTCCTCCTCACATTGGTTTTGAGTTGTCTAGGAAGATTAATGATTTTTTGCATGATTGGGGAATAGAGAAAAAGCTTTTTTCTATCACTTTAGATAATGCTTATGCCAATGATGTTTTGCAAAAAACTTTAAAAAGTCAACTTGTGCTGCAAAGTGGGTTGGTATGTGACGGTGAATTCTTTCATGTGCGTTGTTGTGCTCATATTTTAAATCTAATTGTTCAAGAAGGATTAAAGGTATTTGGTAATACTTTAGATCAAATTAGGAATAGCATAAAATATGTCAAAGGTTCGGAGAGTAGAATGATAAAGTATAAAAACTGTCTTGAAACCTTTAGTAACATTAATTCATCAAGTGGGTTATGTTTAGATGTGCCTACAAGATGGAACTCAACTTACCTTATGCTTCAAAGTGCTATTAAATATTGATGTGTTTTTGAAAGCTTGCATTTGATTGATGAAAATTACAAATACAATCCTTCTTTAGAAAAATGGGATAGAGCGGAAAAGATTTGTAAATTCTTAATGCCATTTTATAAAATTACAACCTTAATCTCTGCCACATCTTATCCTACTTCCAACTTGTATTTTTTACAAGTTTGGAAAATTCAATGTCTTTTAATAGAAAGTTTACAAGATGAAGATAAGGTTGTAAAGGATATGGCTGAAATGATGATGGAGAAATTTGATAAGTATTGGGATAAGTATAGCATTGTGCTTGCATTTGGTGTTATTTTGGACCCAAGGATGAAGTTGGAAACATTAGGTTATTGTTTTGAAAAGATTGATCCACTTACTTGGGAAATGAAATTGCAAAAAATAAAGGATAAATTGTACATGCTTTATTCCCAATATTCTAGCAAAAGTGAAACATCAAACGTTCGAAAGCGTAAGCGTGTTCCTGATTCCTCACATGCTTCCAAACCTAGTCTCTTTGATGTAAGTTACTTACTTTGTTTTAATTCAATTTTTAATTTTTTTTTCATGTTGTATAATTCCAACTTTTTATTTTTCTTATTATATTAGGAATTAAAATTGCATAAGCTTCAAATTGCTAATAAAATGGGACGGACTCAACTTGATACATATTTAGATGAACCAACGTTGGATTTGGATTTTACAGAGCAATTGGATGTACTACACTGGTGGAAGATTAATAGCCAACGTTTTTCATATCTCTCTTTAATGGCTAGGGATTTGTTAAGCATTCCTATTACTACAGTTGCATCTGAGTCTGCCTTTAGCATTGGTTCTCGAATTCTCAACAAGTATAGAAATCGTCTCTTACCTGAAAATGTGGAAGCAATTATTTGTACTTCAAGTTGGAAGCATGGATTTTGTGATGGTGTTTCATTTTATCTAACTATAATTAAATTGTTATTTTTAAAATTATTTAAGTATTCTAACTTTAAATTATTTTTTTTTTCAATCTAATGTGATGTAGAAGATGAATTGGAGCTGGAGGGTGAAAAAGACGGACAAGTGGATGGAAGTTCTTCTAAGGCTGGATCTAATATGCTTGAAATCGAAACTGACGAATGATTTGTAGTTTTTCTAAGACATTTATTTTGTTAATGTTTACTTGTTTTGTAATGAACTAAGTTTACGTTTTAAGACTTCTTTTGGAATTGAATGTTTACTTGTTATCCAAGATAAAATTTGTATGAACAAGTTCATTTAAGACTTTTGAAATTGAATATTTATGAACTTATATTTTTAAAAACATGAATTACATGAATTCGAAGTTATGTTTGCATATGAACTTTCTAATTTTGTTATGTATGCAACTGTCTAAATTTTGGTTATTTGTATTCAAGTATTTGTTTTTATAAACAAGTGTAGCTAATTAAATTTCTTAATTTTTATGAACTTCGGAAGAATATTTTTTATGCTATAAAAATATGCAACACAAAATCATCATTTAATTTTATGTTTTTTATATTATATTTTTACAAATTATAGTGTTTAAATTAAATTATATCAAAAAAAGATAACAACATTATATAAACAAAATATTTATATAATAATTTTTTTAAAAAAAATTTAGAAATTAATTTTTTTTTGGCAGGGCAAGCCAAGGCATCCAGCACGCATCGGTCATGACGGGCCAACCCGGCCCGGCCCAAATGGGGCGAGCCGGCCCACTTTGCCATGGCTAATACAAGGTCTGATCTCACTCTCATTGATCCCTTTCTCATGGATAAAGGTGATTCTCATTACTCTAACATTGAAATTTGTAGGGTTGATACTGTTAGGATCAACCGGGTAATCAATCAAGAGGAGGGGGGGGTGAATTGATTTAACGTAAAGTGACGGATTCTTTTCCTTAAAAATATTTTTCACCACCACCGCTCTTGAGGTTTTAATAAAAGCATTTTCAGAGAATGTTATATTGATTGAATAAACCAGAAAAATAACCTCAGCTTAAGATAGAAATGATTTAAAACAAATTATCTTGATAAAGATCAATTGCTAAATTGAAATAGATCAAGGGATAGAGAGATTGAGCCTGTTGATTTATACTAGTTCGATCAACCACCGATCTACATCTAGTTCTCCCTTTCACCAAGGGGTTCCATTATAAATTTGATTACATACACCATGTACACACAATTCATATCAAATCCTGATTTCACAACCTGAAACAGAAACCTAGAAGATTGAATGTGAAAACACCATTCACCATCCAATTTCTAAACACAATACTACAAACAAAATTAGAAATACCATCTAATTTCAACACAGCATTTAGGAACGAAATTCCCACAATGCTAATCAAACAAGATCAATGAAAAAGATTAAAGAACAAAAACACCTTGATGTGTTGATATAATAGATATGAGATCAGTTCAAAAAACTCCAATATGAGCAAATTTAGCAGTCAAGAACAAATGTTGAATCACCTCAATTCATGAAAGAACAAGAGAGGGATATAGTTGTATAGGCTCGGAGGTTTAATCTCAAATGGGTATAGCAGTAAAAGCAATATTGAGTTTTTCTGAAACTCAAGATATTAGAGAATGTGCAGAAGAAAGAAGAGAATGTTCAAAGCAATATCAAATCTGAAAATCAAATCAAAGATTTGGATTTTGACAATTGAAGGAATGAAAAGATATTGTGACTGTTGGTTATTTTGCACAGAATCATATGGATTCAAATATATGGCATGGGTCAAAAAGATTCGGATTTAGTTAGACAAAGAATGAGTCTTGGAGATCTTTAAAAATGACTATTATACTAGATATAATCGATTGCAACAAGGTGTAATCGATTATCCCATGTATCAAAATATGATTTACACTTGTTGTCAGGTATTGTAATTGCAGCAGACTTGTAATCGATTGCAAACAAGACAAAGCCAATTCTGAATATCAGAGATCATCTGGTAATCGATTGCCACAAGATGGTAATTGATTGCAAATGAAATAGAGCAATTTCTGAATCTCAGAGATTGTCTTGTAATCGATTGCAGCTTGATGGTAATCGATTGCAATGAATACAGGGCAACATTTGAACTCTAAAATTAACATTGTAATTGATTGCAATGGTTGGTAATCGATTAACCCGATACCAGAGATAGTTTCAAAACTGATTAGGCCATCTGGTAATCGATTCCTACAACTTGTAATCGATTGCAATCACTTAGAATTAGTTCTTAAAAAATAAATCATCTAGTGATGCTAGAGATAATAGAAAACAAGGTAAATCAAAACATCAAGCAAGAATGAGATGGCTTAGTTTATAACAAACAATATAATGCCATCATTCATACATGTTATGGCATAAAAGGAAAATTCTAGACTAAGAGAACGGAGAAGACTTAAGGTATGAAGATACCAAAAATCTAAATGAAGAGGCGAGGCATCAATCTTCAGATACTACTCCTTTTACAGGTCCACATGCCCCCATAGCTTCCCAAGCACCTCGTTATCCTACTCACATCCGTAAGTTTACTCACCTACTAGACTTTGTTTATTTCACATATTCTTCTGCTTTTGCTTCTTTCCTAACCTCTATTCACAGTTTGTCTAAGCCTTCTTTGTATGAAGAGGCTATTCTTGACCCCTTTTGGCAGCAGGCTATGCTAGGAACTTTCTACTTTGCATAAAACAGCTACTTAGGACCTAGTATCTCTTCCACCAAGAAAACATGCAATTGGGTCTAGGTGGGTTTACAAAATCAAAACAAAGTCTAATGGGTCAGTTGAGCATTACAAAGCTCGTCTAGTTACTAAAGGTTTCTCCTAAAAATATGGTATGGATTATGTAGAAACTTTTGCTCTAGTTTCCATGACTACCATTTGCATACTTATTGCAGTGGCATATTTTTCAGATGGATATTAAAAATGTGTCCTTAAATGGTGATATTCAAGAAGAGGTTTACATGATACCTTCACTAAGTGTATCTCACAATCACTAGACCTGATATTGCTTATGTTATGCATGTTGTTAGTCAATTTATTGTCTCTCCAACTATAGTACATTAGGGAGCTGCCCTTTGCATTCTCGGATATCTTCGTAACACTCAATTTCAAAGTATTTTATTTCCTTCATCCTTTTCCTTAAAGTTGCTTGACTCTGATGCTGATTAGGCTGGTGATCCCACTGACCATTAGTCTACCACAAGTTTTTGCATCTTTTTAAGAGACTCTTTTATCTCTTGGAAGAGCAAGAAATAGGACATTGTCTCTCGCTCTTCTACAAAAGCCGAGTATCATGCTATGGTTTCTACCACTATAGAAATAGTTTGGTTACATTGGTTATTTTCTCATATAGGTGTTTCTCTCTCTAGACCAACTCCTATGTTTTATGACAACAAGAGTGTCATCCAAATTGCTTATAACTTGGTCTTTCATGAACGCACAAAGCATATTGAGATTGATTGTCATCTCACTCGCCACCATCTTCTATATGGCACTATTAATTTACCTTTTATTTCTTCCACTATGCAGATTGCTGACTTGTTTACAAAATCACATTTTGTGAGACAAACTCTCTATGCTCCTTGGTAGTGCATCGTGAGTTAGATATTATTAGCTTTATATTAGCATTCTCTTTAACAACTTTACCATTGTAGATGCTCTCATAGTTGTTTGTTTTATTTTTGTAAGTCTTACAATCCCACATAAGTTTCAACACCAAAGATGAAAATCCATTACATTGATAAGTTACTAAAGGGAGGGCTTAACTTAAATTTGCATGTCTACAATATTAGAAAAAATGTTATTGATGGTATAAATTTATCAAGAGGTTGGGTTTATATAAATAACTCTATATCACCCTTGAAAAAAAATATAATAATTAAAAAATGTTATTTAAAGTTAAGTAGGGATGTCAAAGTGGGCTGGCCCGCCCTGTTTGGGCTCGGCCCACCCTTAACCCGCCAAAAATGGGCTGGGCCAAGCTAACCCACTTATGACTGACACAGGCTATAAGCCCTGGCTCGTCCCATCAGTAGGCGGGTTGGTAGGCTAGCCCGCCAAATCTAAAACAAAAAATTTAAAAAAAAAACGAGGGATAATGCCATTGGAGAAGAGCAAAAGACTAGAGAGGACATGCAGCGTGGCGGCCTGGTTGTGTGGCGGCGACGAGATCACGGTGGCATGGCAGTGGTGAGGTCACGATGGTGCAGTCGCAAGGGCGTGGCGGCTAGGGCAAGGGAGGGAGAAGAGGGCATGGACTACGCGAGCGAGGGAGAAGAGGTCGTGTGGCACGGCGACGAGGGTGAGGGAGGAGAACGCAAGTGAGGGAGAAGAGGGCGTGGACTACGTGAGTGAGGGAGAAGAGGTCGCATAGCGCGACGGTGAGGTCGTGGTGGCGAGATCGTGACGGCGAGGGCGAGGGCGAGGGAGAACGCGAGTAAGGGAGAAAAGGGCGTGGACTGCGCGAGCAAAGGAGAAGAGGTCGCGTGGCCAGCGACGAGGTCACGGTGGTGGCGAGGGCGCGACAGCTAGGGTGAGGCCGTGAGGGAGAAGGCAGTCAGTGAGTGAGTGAGAAGAGTATTGAAAATTGAAATCTAAAAACTGATCTTCAATTGGGTAGGCTGTGGGCTGACCCAACGGACTAGCGAGTTGAGGGCGAGGCAGACCAAGCAGGCTGGTAGGCTGTTACCCCCACCCCACCCCGCCATTTTTCATGGGTTGGCGGGCCGGGCCCGACGAGCCCAAGCCTATTTTGACACCCCTAAAATTAAATAACTATTCAAGTATCCCACACTCGAGTTGCTATAAGAAATATGGTGCTTCTTTCACTCGAGTCTCTCTAGGGGAAATGGTTGAAAAGGGAAGTAAATTAATTGGTATAGTTGAAAAGCTAAAAGTTCCCTCTTTTGTTTTGTTTTTTTCCTTCAAACTATGCCTTACACTCTCAGACAGCAACCAATTTTTAACCTTTGCAGCTTTTGTAATAGTATAAACTATAAAGTATGTTTTAGGAAAATAGATTTTTGTCTCTTCCCTCACGTGTTGACAGAACATTTTGTCCCACTCTAAGAAAAGTTTGTTTTTTCATGAAAAAGGAGAGGAACAAAACAAAAACATACCCTCTCATGCATTTTCACACACACAGCTTATGGGTTGGAAAAGTTTCCATTTTTCGCAAGTGATTGTGTTGGGTAGTTTATTTTAAGGTTAAAATATGTTTTTAATCTCTATAAATATGGTAATTTATATTTTTAGTCCCTATAAAATTTTTAGTCTTTTATATGAACCCAAAACTTATTTAAGCCATAATTTTTTTTACTAGTTTTAATATTCTTTACTTTATTATTTGGGACTATAATAATTTCTTTCCACTAAAATTGAATAGACTAGGATAGATTATCAAGATTGTTAAATTCGTTTATATAGAGTTTATTCTGAATGTAATAGATATATAAATGAATTTAACAATTTTGATAATATATACTAGTCTATTCAATTTTAGCGGAAAGAATTTCTATAGCCCCAATTCCCCAAATAATAATTAAAAAGCACTAAAACCAATAAAAAAAATTATGGCTTAAATAAATTTTGAATCTTTATAAAATATCTCTTTTTTTATTTTGGGTCCCTATAAAAATTGTTATGTTTTGGATTTCTATAATTTTTTATTTTGACTTTAGATCTCTACCGATGACATGACATAACATCATTTTAATTGTTAATTAAGTGATAATCTGACACCATCACAACATATATAAATGATTGAGATGATACCACGTTATTGGTAGAAACTCAAAACAAAATATATATATTATAGGGACCAAAACATATTATATTAAAAATAAATTATATTTAAATATCTTATCTAAAAGAAAAAATATATATATAATTATCTCCATAGAAAATACAATGAGATAAAAAAAAAAATTATAGATAAAAAAAAAATACTATTACTTTTACAATAAATATTATAAAAGAAAAAAAATAACATCTAAATATTTTAAATTGAGTCTCTATTAAAAATAATAATTATTCAAATATTATATATATATATATATATAAAAAATTTTAAAAAAAAAAACAAGTAACGAAGGCGCTAGCCACCAACTGACTCCGTCACTGAGAAGTCACTGATTTAACATCTAGGTTCAAAGTCAAAAAGTATTTTATTTTTATTAAAAAAATGTTAATGATTAATTTAATTTGATAAAAAAAAATAGTAAAGGGACTTAAACTCGGCGATCTCAACCTTTTCCCCTTCATTGTTTGATAAAATAAAAAAAAGTCACTCAAAATTTTGAAAGTATAAAACTTCTATTAAGGTTAACTTGTTTATGTAATAAGTTATTTGTCACATACATGAATAATATATTACATCAATACAATGTACAGATGATAATTGACATTTTAATAAATGTTTTTTGATGAAATGTAACTGGAGAATCATACTCTTAGGATAATTAACTACGCTTTGATTCCTTCAAGAGACAAGTAATAATTAACAACACTTTCAGGTACTTTTAGGTTTAGGGACCGGTTCAAAGACCAATTTGGTAGTTTACCTATTTTCATTTGTTCCTTTGCATTGGCATGCAGCTCCATCCGGTCTTATAAGGTTCAAACTAAAAAATACAATTTGATTTTTCAAAAATTAAATATACCGAAGAAGAAAAAAAAAAGAGAGAAAACAAAATGAAAAGAAGGATAAAGAGGAAAGAGAAGAAAAGGAAAGAAAAAACTAGAGAGAAAAGAGGGAGTGAAATATTAAATAAATTTCTATATATTATAATAGTAGAATTATATATAGTTACTTCACTTTTACACGTATAAAAAGATTCCAACACACTTACCACTTTACTTTATTACTATTTATATAATCTTACTTTAAAATGTAATAAAATATAACCAACTTTTGAAATGAGTTTTGAACTATTCATCTTATTCTATAGAGATATCATCTTAACGGTTTTCAGCTTATGTAGCATATTCAATTATTAGTAAAAGACATAGCTTATGTAGCATATTCAATTATTAGTAAAAGACATAGCAAGTGGTTACGTATTAGAAATGAAACTTTCAACATAACTTGATTTGATGATGCAAATTGATTTACTTTTCCATCTTTAGAAGGAAAAAAAAAAAGTAAGTTGAAATTACAAAATTTTTCAACTAAATACACACTTACACACTTGATCATAAAAACTATGGAGATATTTTCACCCAAAAATATCACAACTCAACAATTCTTTGATTCTCAATTATGAATTCATGGCTTAGATATCTTCATTGGTATTCTTTGCGCTTAATATATGGAAAACATCACATTAGATGGTTTCTTTTTTCCGTAATCCAATGGTCCAATCTACAAATTTCATGCATTAATTATTATTTTTTACAAAAATACCCTTTATTAACATTAGTTCTTGAATAACATGATATTAAAGAAACATAAATCATAGGGGTTTCTAGAAGGATAATTTTGAAAAAGAATATTAATTTTAGAAAAATTTAATATTTTCAACTAGATTAACCAAAATTTATGTGAATTAATTATTTATACCTTATAATAAGGAAATAAGGACAAGAGAGTATTAAAAAAAAAGTGTCAGCTTGTAATATTGTGATTTTTCTAATTGATGATAAAGTGATAGAAAATAATTCCAAATATCGACACCATATTATGGTATGGGTTATTGAATGTTAATAAGTAGCCCGAGGCAAAAAAGAAAATGAAGACACAAGCATATAGATTTATTCTGTTAAATTGCTTATTTCATATATAAAAATATATACTTTTGACTTCTATCTTCGTATTCTCTGTTTATAGTTCCATTTTGCACATATTAATAAAGCAAAAATATTATAAACAAAATTTTCATATTAATCAACAAATTTTTCATATATAAAGTTATTGTAAAATGAGTTAAAAATATTATTTTATAATAAATATATTAATTAATTACATTTAAATTAATGTTTAATATAAAATTGTAAACTCGAGGTTTATGTCATCAACAAAATGTGTCCAAAAAAAGTTCATGAATTAAAAAAAAATTAAAACTCACTCAATTTAGAATATTGTTGATCAAGTAATTAAAAATTATTTTGAAATAAAAATATATTTTAATAATTAATTTTGATATAAATATTAATATACAATATATTAATTAAATTCAAATTAATTTTTATTTAAAAAATTAACCTAATAATATAATTATTATTCTCATACAAATAATATATATATATATATATATATATATATATAAGAAACATAAAAATAAAAATACGTAAAGAAAGAAAGAGAAAAGAAGTTTTTAAAAGTTAAATATACCCAAGAAAAAAAAAAGTGAGAGAAAACACAATGAAAAGAAGGATAAAGAGGAAAGAGAAGAAAAGGAAAGAAAAAACTAGAGAGAAAAGAGGGAGTGAGATATTAAATAAATTTCTATATATTATAATAGTAGAATTATATATAGTTACTCCACTTTTACACGTATAAAAAGGTTTCAACACACTTACCACTTTACTTTACTACTATTTATATAATCTTACTTTAAAATGTAACAAAATATAACCAACTTTTGAAATGAATTTTGAACTATTCATCCTATTCTATAGAGACATCATCTTAACGGTTTTTAATTTATGTAGCATATTCAATTATTAGTAAAAGATATAGCAAGAGATTACATATTAGAAATGAAACTTTCAACATAACTTGATTTGATGATGCAAATTGATTTACTTTTTCATCTTTAGAAGAAAAAAGAAAAGTAAGTTGAAATTACAAAATTTTTCAACTAAATACACACTTACACACTTGATCATAAAAACTATGGAGATATTTTCACCCACACATATCACAACTCAACAATTCTTTGATTCTCAATTATGAGTTCATGGCTTAAATATCTTCATTGGTATTCTTTGCGCTTAATATGTGGAAAACATCACATTACATGGTTTCTTTTTTCCGTAATCCAATGGCCTAATCTACCATTTCCATGCATTAATTATTATCTTTTACAAAAATACCCTTTATTAACATTAGTTATTGAATAACATGATATTAAAGAAACATAAATCATAGCGGTTTCTAGAAGGATAATTTTGAAAAAGAATATTAATTTTAGAAAAATTTAATATTTTCAACTAGATTAACCAAAATTCATAATCTATGTGAATTAATTATTTATACCTTATAATAAGGAAATAAGGACAAGAGGGTGTTAAAAAAAAGTGTCAGCTTGTAACATTGTGATTTTTCTAATTCATGATAAAATGATAGAAAATAATTCCAAATATCGACACCATATTATGGTATGGGTTACTGAATGTTAATAAGTAACCCGAGACAAAAGAAAATGAAAACACAAACATATAGATTTACTCTATTAAATTGCTTATTTCATATCATATCTAAAAATATATACTTTTTACTTCTATCTTCATATTCTTTGTTTATAGTTCCATTTTGCACATATTAATGAGCAAAAATATTATAAACAAAATTTTCATATTAATCAACAAATTTTTCATATATAAAGTTATTGTAAAATGAGTTAAAAATATTATTTTATAATAAATATATTAATTAATTAAATTTAAATTAATGTTTAATATATAATTTTAAACTCGAAGTTTATGTCATTAACAAAATGTGTCAAAAAAAAGTTCATGAATTAAAAAAAAATTAAAACTCACTCAATTTAGAATATTGTTGATCAAGTAATTAAAAATTATTTTGGAATAAAAATATATTTAATAATTAATTTTGATATAAATATTAATATACAATATATTAATTAAATTCAAATTAATTTTTATTTAAAAAATTAACTTAATAATATAATTATTATTCTCATACAAATAAAAAAAATATATATAAAAGAAATATAAAAATAAAAATATGTAAAGAAAGAAAGAGAAAAGACGTTTTTAAAAATTAAATATACCGAAGAAAAAAAAAAGAGAGAGATAACAAAATGAAAAGAAGGATAAAGAGGAAAGAGAAGAAAATGAAAGAAAAAACTAGAGAGAAAAGAGGGAGTGAGGTATTAAATAAATTTCTATATATTATAATAGTAGAATTATATATAATTAGTCCACTTTTACACGTATAAAAAGATTCCAACACGCTTATCACTTTACTTTACTACTATCTATATAATCTTACTTTAAAATGTAATAAAATATAACCAACTTTTGAAAGGAGTTTTGAACTATTCATCCTATTCTATAGAGACATCATCTTAACGATTTTCAACTTAATGTAGCATATTCAATTATCAGTAAAAGACATAGCAAGCGGTTACATATTAGAAATGAAACTTTCAACATAATTTGATTTGATAATGCAAATTGATTTACTTTTCCATCTTGAGAAGAAAAAAAAAAGTAAGTTAAAATTACAAAATTTTTCACTAAATACACATTTACACACTTGATCATAAAAGCTATGGAGCTATTTTCACCCACAAATATCACAACTCAACAATTCTTTGATTCTCAATTATGTGTTCATGGCTTAGATATCTTCATTGGTATTCTTTGTGCTTAATATTTGGAAAACATCACATTAGATGATTTCTTTTTTATGTAATCCAATGGCCCAATCTACCATTTCCATGCATTAATTTTTATTTTTTTTTAAAATACCCTTTATTAACATTAGTTCTTGAATAACATGATATTAAAGAAACATAAATCATAGCTATTTCTAGAAGGATAATTTTGGAAAAGAATATTAATTTTAGAAAAATTTAATATTTTCAACTAGATTAACCAAAATTCATAATCTATGTGAATTAATTATTTATACCTTATAATAAGGAAATAAGGACAAGAGGGTGTTAAAAAAAAGTGTCAGCTTGTAACATTGTGATTTTTCTAATTCATGATAAAGTGATAGAAAATAATTCCAAATATCGACACCATATTATAGTATGGGTTACTGAATGTTAATAAGTAACCCGAGATAAAAAAGAAAATGAAGACACAAACATATAAATTTACTCTGTTAAATTGCTTATTTCATATATAAAAATATATACTTTTGACTTCTATCTTCGTATATTCTGTTTATAGTTCCATTTTGCACATATTAATGAGCAAAAATATTATAAACAAAATTTTCATATTAATCAACAAATTTTTCATATATAAAGTTATCGTAAAATGAGTTAAAAATATTATTTTATAATAAATATATTAATTAATTAAATTTAAATTATTGTTTAATATAAAATTTTAAACTCGAGGTTTATGTCATCAACAAAATGTGTCAAAAAAAAGTTCATGAATTAAAAAAAAATTAAAACTCACTCAATTTAGAATATTGTTGATCAAGTAATTAAAAATTATTTTGGAATAAAAATATATTTAATAATTAAGTTTGATATAAATATTAATATACAATATATTAATTAAATTCAAATTAATTTTTATTTAAAAAATTAACTTAATAATATAATTATTATTCTCATATAAAATATATATATATATATATATATATATATAAAAGAAATATAAAAATAAAAATAAGTAAAGAAAGAAAGAAAGAGAAAAGACATTTTTAAAAATTAAATATACCAAAGAAAAAAAAAAACAAAACAAAATGAAAAGAAGGATAAAGAAAAAAGAGAAGAAAAGAAAAGAAAAAACTAGAGAGAAAAGAGGGAGTGAGATATTAAATAAATTTCTATATATTATAATAATAAAATTATATATAGTTATACTTACCACTTTATTTTATTACTATTTATATAATCTTACTTTAAAATGTAATCAACTTTTAAAAAGAGTTTTAAACTATTTATCCTATTTTACAGAAACATCATCTTAACTACTTTTAATATAATATATTAGAAATAAACAAAAATATTTTAAACAAAATTTTCATATTACTTAACAAATTTTTCATATAAAATTATTATAAAATAAGTTAAAAATATTATTTTATAATAAAATAATACCAATGAAGACAACAAGTGCAGCACAAGCTTCAGTTTCTCAACCACAATCACCACCACCGTCACTCCCTCAACCTCCTCCCACTTCAATGCCAAGCCACACGCGCCCTCCTCCGACCCCTGCTCTGCCTTTGTCCACCGTGCCCGCCCCTCGGCTCCGGCGACATGAGCGCCGTGTATCTCGCGGAGCCGAAGGAAGGCGGAGGTGCGGTGTTCGCGGCGAAGGTGATGGAGAGGGAGGACTTAGCGAGGAGGAACAAGGAAGGGAGGGCGAGGACAGAGAGGGAAATTCTGGAAATGTTGGATCATCCTTTTTTGCCCACGCTTTACGCTTCCATCCACGCGCCTAAGTGGCTCTGTTTCTTGACGCCGTTTTGCCCTGGCGGTGACTTGCACGTCCTCCGCCAGCGTTTCCCCAACAAACGCTTCCTCGAATCCGCCGTCAGGTGCGCACGCCGTTTTCTTATTTCCATCAATAAATCATTGCTTTCTTTTGTTTTTCCCGGGGAAGGATCCTGTTGTATTTTTCTTCTGACAAATGCTAATCATCAGTGTGCTACTTTAAAAGCATTGCTTAATAAATACGGTAAAAAGTAGTAGTAATTAGTTGTTTAGTGTAATTTCTACTGTATTCTCAATATGCATATGAATATGAGTTTTATTCATATATAACTATTTTATTTTCAGCTCTTTAACCTTAAAGTGTCTTAGTAAAGCTCAATTTTTGTGAGTAGTTATCTGTATAACTAAAACTATAATCTGGATTCTGGAGGGATTTTTTTAACGTAAATTTGACATGTTTGTGGGGGAGTGGAGACCACGCAAAGTTTTGAACCTCCAAAATTTTATAGCTTTTTTGTTTTTTTTGAGAGTGGTTGGTTGTGAGTGATTATTGTACTTGGTTTCGTGAGCAAGGTCTCCAATTTGACCTGAAGTAAGATCTAGAATTTGTTTCTTCTCCACAGAAAGATGGAAAAAAAAACGTAGTTAAGAGGAAAAACATGGAGAAGTAAATTTTTGCCTGATTTTTGGGTTTTATTTTTTAAGAATAATAATAATAAATTAAGTGTTAGACAAATCTTTCAGTGGTCCCTATCGTGGGATTCAAATCGCCTCACCCAGGCCAGGACCATGGGAATATGAGATTTTCCAAATTAATCTGGTTCTAGAATGTAATTAATTAATTTGTTTATTTTTCTCTAATGTACCTGTATTTTGCTTTTTGCTTGTTCCCTCGTATGTTTCTGCTTTGTGATCAGATAAAGAAAATTGATGGTTATAGCTTGTCTGTTTATTGAGCCTTCAAAAGATTCTCCCATCCATGTTAGTTTCTTTCATTTTCTCCCCTCTCCTTCACCTCCTTTTCATTTTCATTGATAAAAAACACCACAGACCAATGGAACAAAAGCTGAATCCAATTCAGAGGCACCCTAGATTTTTTCTTCTAGCTAGGTGAAACGAGAAAATGCTTGCTACCTTTGCATGAAGAGTCACTTTACTAACCGCTTTTGTTTCCTTGTCCTTATTTGCATGTCTCACTCTCACATGAAACATTAGACTTTTTTAAATCAACTTTTGATACGCATGCATATGGCCGTGTCGTTGACATTTCTTATTTTCTTCTTCCTTCACATGGAGATATTATCGATGTTGTCTCAAAGTTCAAAAGCAATTTTTTTGTCTTGCAAACAAACAAAACTTCTGATTCCTTATTTCAACAAAAGGAATATTACGTTTTGTAAAAGTACTTACTATAAATAAATTAACTCCAAGCAATTAATCTATAGTGGAGCAAATCACTAATCAGGTTCTCATAAGTCATAACTGACGTTGCATGTTCAAAGTTTCTACTTGACACATCTCTTCCCCTTAAATTTTAACATACCAAACAAAAGAAAATGCTTGTATCATCATTGTACTTAAAATATAGCAAGGTTTTGTGAATGTTAATGACATTGTTTTTGTCTTGGTGCATGTTGATAGGTTCTACGCATCGGAAGTGTTGTTGGCACTTGAATACCTACACATGTTGGGAGTAATCTACCGCGACCTGAAGCCCGAAAACGTGTTAATACGATCAGACGGCCACATCATGCTAACAGACTTCGACCTCTCTTTAAAGTGCGACGATTCCACATCAACGGCTCAGATAATCTCCAATCAGAACCCTCTCCCCACCGTTCCACGCCACGTGGAATCCGCACGCGCCACCTCGTCTTCATGCATAATCCCCAACTGCATAGTCCCCACCGCATCATGCTTCCAACCAAAACGCAAGCGGAAGAAGAAGCAAACCCATTTTAACGGGCCTGCGTTCGTGGCCGAGCCCATTAACTTCCGGTCAATATCATTCGTGGGGACCCACGAGTACCTAGCGCCGGAGATCGTGTCCGGGGAGGGACACGGTAGCGCCGTGGACTGGTGGACTTTGGGGATATTCATGTTCGAACTGTTTTACGGCGTGACGCCGTTCAAGGGCATGGACCACGAGCTAACCCTGGCGAACGTGGTGGCTCGAGCCCTTGAGTTCCCGAAGGAACCCGCGGCTTCGGGTGCCATGAAAGAGCTCATATCGCAGCTGCTGGTTAAGGACCCGGCGAAAAGGCTCGGCTCGGTGATGGGGGCTTCCTCGATCAAGCACCACTCCTTTTTCCATGGCGTGAATTGGGCGCTGCTCAGGTGCACCACTCCACCCTTCGTACCGCCACCGCCACCACCTAATGCGAAAGCTGTATATGACGATGATCGTGAAACTTGTCCAGAGATTTTCATTGACTGTAATTAATTAATGGAGAAGAGGAAATTACCGCTATTTTTTTATGTCAATCAGGTTTCCTCAAACTACTTAAAAGACTAATTCCTTTTGCAAGATTTTTACATATTGTAAACACAAACACAGTGAAGCCTTATATGTCCTATTTGAAATGCATAGTAAACTATTAATTAATAAAAATAACTAAATAGAATAGGGGAGCTATTAATTTTATCTTTTATGCTTTTAATTTTTAATATATTAACTGAATGGTTTAACAAATTATAATTGAATATCAAATATCAATTTTAAATATATATGTTTTTTATCTTAAAAAATCAAATATGCCCCTGACAATATGTAACATGTTATCTAATTTAATCTATTATTTTTAACATCTTTAGTTCTATCGAATATAAATTTTAATATATTTAATTTTTTTTAGTGATAATTAAAAATAATAATGTATCATAACAAAAATTATTCATCATAATTTTAATATGTAATTCATATGTTAAAACGTTTAATTATATTATAATTTATATATTTAAAAATCATTTTTGTATAAAATTATAAAGTTTAGCTGTATAATTTTGTATAATGCACGTGCTAAACTACTTTTTTTTTTTAGGGAAAGTGCTAAAATACTATTTATATTAAAATAAAAATTTATCCTCTAATATAATACTAGTTTTAAATAAGGAAAGATAAAATACTAGATTTAAATAAGGACGCAGGCAAGGTGGGAGAGCCAAATAAGAAACGGATGGATCTTTTCTTCTCACATGGGAAGGTAATTCATAACCGTTAGATTTTTAATTATTTAAGAAACGGATGGATCTTTTCATCTTCTTTATTAATCTTTTTTCTTTTCCTTCTCTACTCTAACTCTTCTCTGGTTTCACGTGCGAAAAATTAGGAAAGAAATAAGGGTAAAGAAGAAAAAAAAATAGAGTAAATAAATAAAAGAAAAGAATTCAGCAGTTCTTTAATAAATAATAATCAATAAATCTAATGGTTGTGAATTATCTTCTGAGCAAAGAAAGTGAACCAATAAGTACAGATTTACTCGATTTATTCTCTTTGGACCGTTCCGGTTCGTTGAGTTGATACCCGGTCCAACCAAACATTATTTAATCGGTCGGGAAAGAAGCGCGGGAAAGTGTCTCCTTTCCGCTCCCAATCTTCTTCTACTCACTTATATCAGTTCAGACCTTCGCAGGGTTTTTCCAAACTCGTAACTTCCATTTAAATTCGTCAACGCCCAATAAAAAAAACCTTCGATCTCGTTGCGACGATGAGCGGCGATGGCCGGAGACGTGACCGGAGAGACAACAGAGCACCGAAGAAGCGGAAGCTGAACCGCACTCCGGAGGAAGAGCTCGAAGCAAAATTAGGGTTCGATCTCTTCTCAGAGGGCGAAAAGCGTCTCGGATGGTTACTCACTTATGCATCCGTAAGCACATTGCTATTTGATTTCCCTCGTTTGACCTTTCAACCTGTATAGTCTTCGATTCACTAAACATTATTCCGAAAGTAAATGTCAGTGGCTCGTCATGATTACTATTGCAATTCACGAGCATTTAATGAATGATTGAATTGCAATGGTTTCAGTTGATTTTTTTTTCCGGTTTCTATTTATAATATGCTGTCACTAGTTGGATTGCTGTAATATATCATTCCGATGAACTTATACAAATTTTTTCCATACTTTTTGCAGTCATCTGTTGACGATGAAGACAGTTACAAAGTGTACAGTTGCGTTGATCTTTACTTTGTTGCACAGGTATTGTTTGGCTCAAGCTTACTTTTTGCTGCACTTAAAAAGAGTGACATGGTTTAGCGAATAGTTTTACTGATTGGAGCCTGCTTGCAGGATGGCTCTTCATTCAAGGCAAAATTCAGATTTCGGCCTTATTTCTATGTAGCTGCAAAGGTAAGTGAGAACATTCATGTGCGCCAAATGCAGGGGCATGGCAGCATATCTGGGTTTAAGTGCACGTGTGTGTGACTGGAATAATCTATGTTCATTGCGTTTGTGAATATATTCTCATTCGGTTTTTATTTTGTAGCAACCATGATGATGATGATGTTAATTATGATTATATAAATTTAATAGGATATAATGGAGATGGATGTTGAAGCATACCTGAAAAGACGTTATGAAAGTCAGATTGCAGATGTTGAAATTGTAGTGAAAGAAGACCTGGATCTTGTAAGCAATTTATGCATATCTTATCTGCTTTGCTTTGTTTGTTACATGACAAGCAGCTTTTAAAATACAACTGTCAGCACTAGTAATCTTTTTATTGGATTTTATTTGGTAATTTCTTCCAGAGTTTTTAGAAAGTCAAGTCAACACAGTTCATCTTGATATAGTCTACATTGGTTTCTGTTATTGTTTGTGAATTTGACAAGGTCTTTCTGAAAATGAATTTGAGATTGTCATATTTCTTTTAAATTTTCATTTTGCTTCCATTCAAATAGGCTGGGCTTGCTTTCTTTCTCCTCATTAATGGACTCTGATTTGATTTCATGATTCTCAACAGAAAAACCATTTATCTGGGTTAAGAAAATCTTATTTAAAGCTTTCATTTGATACGGTGCAACAATTGATGGATGTGAAGAGAGACTTGATGCCTACTGTTGAAAGAAATAAGGCCAAGTCTGATGCTTCAGAAGCCTTTTTGTTCATGTCAACAGAAAGTAGATCAATTTTCACGGGAGAGATTTTTTTTTTTTTGATATCACATTCACATTTTACTTCCTTTAAAGATGCATTGCCTTTTTTTTATATTGGATAATTTGAGCTAAATAAACTTTTCTTTTTACCTGATCTGATCCTAGCTTGCTTGTTTCTTAGCAGAGAACATAAACCTCAGGATTTTCTAGATTGCATAACTGATATTCGTGAATATGATGTTCCTTATCATATTCGCTTTGCCATTGACAATGGTACCTTTTTATATTTATCATTTTGTTTTTAATATTGAATATTCAGTCATCCTATTTTTGAATGCTATTGTCTATATTTATCATGACACTTGCAATCACATGTGACCTAGATATACGGTGTGGCCAATGGTATGATGTTGGAGTGTCCAGTAATGGGGTTACACTTGAGAAGACAGATCTTCTGCAGCGTGCTGAAGTTCGTATTTGTGCATTTGACATTAAGACCACAAAACTTCCATTAAAATTTCCTGATGCTGATTATGATTTAGTTATGATGATTTCATACATGGTAGATGGTCAAGGGTATTTAATCATAAATAGAGAGGTAAGTGTCATATATTAATGTTCATGCAATCTCTCTATCGCTTTGACATTTCATCAAAAGCCTCTTATAATTAGTATCCTCATGATCAATATCTTCTGATTTCTCTTTTTGTAAAAGGTTCATTTTACTTAGCTTGTTTATCTGCAAGTTGTTTTATAATTCCCAAACAACCCCTATCATGGATGCACATAAGGTTGAATAATTTGCATTGGAGTCTTTAATACAATGTTGGGAATTGATTCTGAATTTTAGATATACAACTGGAGATTAGAGTCCTTTTCAATGTCAATTATGCAAAGTGGAATATATTGGCTTAAATAAGTCCTTTTCAGGGGTCCAAAACTTATTTAAGCCTAAATTATTTAACTCTTGTTTATCAAATGTTGTTGTTAACTGATCCTGAAATTGTACCTTGAGAAAATGTAATGTAAGGCATTAGTCACTGTCATGAGCTGATGAATTTAAAGAATTGTGTTGCTTTGTTTTTAGTGTGTCGGGGATGATATAGAGGATATAGAGTACACTCCAAAACCAGAGTTTGAAGGGCATTTTAAGGTGACAAATGTTAAAAATGAGGTAACAGTATATGTGAATCCATAAACAATGGGTATAACAGAAACCAATGTAGACTATATCAAGATGAACTGTGTTGACTTGACTTTTTAAAGACTCTGGAAGAAATTACCAAATAAAATCCAATAAAAAGATTACTAGTACTGAAAAGCTGCTTGTCATGTAACAAACAAAGCAAAGCAGATAAGATATGCATAAATTGCTTACAAGATCTAGGTCTTCTTTCACTACAATTTCAACATCTGCAATCTGACTTTCATAACGTCTTTTCAGGTATGCTTCAATATCCATCTCCATTTTATCCTATTAAATTTATATAATCATAATCATAATTAACATCATCATCATCATCATCATGGTTACTACAAAATAAAAACTGAATGAGAATATATTCACAAACGCAATGAACATAGATTATTCCAGTCACACACACGTGCACTTAAACCCAAATAATTGGTAGGCCCCTTCATGCTACTAATGTGATCAATTCCTCACCAGCCACCACTTTTTCAACCACCGATCAGCCTCGACCCACCCCTATGATGTATGAGGATTTTCTCCAATGGTTTGGAAGTCGTCAGAACTCGGATGCCACTGCTTCGGTAGCACAATCTGCTAATTCTTTTGCTTGTCTCTCACAGTCTCCTTCTATGGGCCCTTGGGTGCTTGACTCTAGTGCCTCTGATCACATCTTTGGTAATCGCTCTCTTTTCTCCTCTTTCTACGTTTGGTCTTCTATCTATTATTACCTCTGCCAATGGTTCCCAAACACAATCACAAGGAATTGACACCACTCATCCCTTACCCGCTTTAACTGTTGAGTCTGTTTTATTTGTACCCGATTGTCCCTTTAACCTTCTGTCTGTGCACCGTTTGACCCAATCACATGATTGTTTGTTCACATTCACTAAGGATACTATTATCTTGCAGGACTGGAGTACGGGACAAACGATTGGCACTAGATGTGAGTCTCATGGTCTTTATTACCTCTCTGCCCCATCACCAGCATGTTCTACCACATCCTCTCCCCTTACCATCCATGCTCAATTAGGTCATCCCAGCCTTCCAATCCTTCAAAAGTTTGTCCAAATTGTCTGTTTTAAATTGTAAGTCGTGTCAATTAGGAAAACACATGCGTCAATTTTTTCCTGATTGTATGAATAAATGGGCTGCGTCCTCCTTTACTTTAATCCATTCTGATGTTTGGGGTCCGTCTCGGGTCCTTACCTCTTCTAGTTTTAAATATTTTGTTACATTCATTGATGATTTTAGTTGTTGCACATGGTTATTCTTAATGAAAAATAGATTTGAATTATTTTCCCTATTTGAAAAATTTTATACTGAAATTCAAACTCAATTTGGTGTTCCTATCCGAACCCTTCGTAGTGACAATGCCTGTGAATACCTATCCAACCTGTTCCAACAGTTTATGGCATCGAAAGGTATCCTTCACCAAACTTCTTGTGCTCATACGCCTCAGCAAAATGGGGTCACCGAATGTAAAAATCGGCACCTTGTCGAAACCACTAGGACCCTTCTCCTTCATGGTAATGTCCCTTCTCACTTTTGGGGTGATGCTGTTCTTACAGCTTGTTATCTTATCAATTTTATGTCATCCTTTGTTTTTAAAGGCCAAACCCCTTACTTAGTTTTGTTTCCTCATACACCACTTCATCCCGTGTCTCCCCGTGTCTTTGGTTTCACATGTTTTGTTCATAACCTTTCGTTGAGGCTTGAAAAATTATTAGCTCGATCCATCAAGTATGTTTTCCTTGGCTACCATTGGTCCCAGAAAGGGTATAGATGTGTTTCCCCTACCCTTAAACGTTATTTCATCTCTACTGATGTGTCTTTCTTTGAGTCTGTGCCCTACTTTGAGTCTGCTTTTGCTCCTTTTGACTTTCATCATTCTCTCCTACTGGAGAGTCCTTCTCTTGCTCCTCTTCCTGTTGTTTTAGAGGAACAGTCACCAGTACATTCTCTCCAACCACAACCTATTCAGACATATCATAGACGACCACGGCCCCCAGTCGCTCAAGTGCCTATCCCTACAGTTGAGGATGAGACCATGATCAATCCACCTCCAGCTCCAATCTCTTTCTCGGATTCAAGTCCTTCGTCTGACCTTGGCCTACCCATTGCTTTTAGGAAAGGTACACGTACAACCCATAACCCATCCCCTCACTATGTTACGTTGAGTTATCATTGTCTTTCTCCCTTACTTTATACTTGTCTTTCGTCTTTGTCTTTTGTGTCTATTCCTAACTCTCCAGGTGAAGCTTTATCCCACCCAGAATGGAAATAGGCAATGATTGACGAGATGTGTGCCTTATAAAGCAGTGGTACTTGGGATCTGGTTCCTCTTCCACTTGGGAAGTCCAATGTTGGTGGCTGTACTCTCTTAAAGTTGGACCCACTGGCAAGATTGATTGATTCAAAGCCCGATTAGTGGCAAAGGGCTACACTCAGGTGTTTGGCCAGGATTATACTGACACATTCTCCCCTGTGGCAACAATGACATCTGTTTGGCTATTACTTTTTGCTGCAGCCATTCGCCACTGGTCCCTTTTCCAGCTTGATATAAAAAATGCTTTTCTACATGGAGATCTTGAGGAAGAAGTCTACATGGAGCAACCACCTTGCTTTGTTGCTTAGGGGGAATCATCTACCATGGTTTGTCGACTTTAGAGATCCCTTTATGAACTTAAACAATCTTCGAGAGCATGGTTTGGCAGATTTTGTATTGTTGTACAACAGTTTGGCTTGATTTGTAGTGAAGTTGACCATTCGGTCTTTTATCGCCATTCACCACAAGGATGTATCTACCTCGTTGTGTATGTGGATGACATTGTTATCATTGGAGGAGATGAGCATGGCATAGCCCAACTAAAGCAATACCTCTCTCGCCAGTTCCAAACTAAGGACCTTGGGAAACTTCGATATTTCTTAGGTATTGAAGTGGCCCAATCCAAGGATGGTGTGGTGATCTCTCAAAGGAAGTATGCTCTTGACATCCTTGAGGAAATTGGCTTAATGAATGCTAAGCCAATGGACACTCCTATGGACCTAAGTGTCAAATTGCTACCTAACCAGGGGGTTCCTTTTGCAGACCCAGGGAGATATCAAAGGTTAGTTGGGAAACTAAACTACCTCACTGTCATTCGTCCTAACATTGCTTTCACAATTAGTGTGGTGAGTCAGTTCTTAAATTCTCTCTATCAAGATCATTGGGAGGCGGTTATGCGGATTTTCAAATACATAAAAGATGTTCCTGGAAAAGGACTTGTCTATAATGACAAAGGACATGTTCAAATTGTTGGATATTCAGATGCAGATTGGGCTGGTTCTCCTAGTGACAGACGATCTACTTCAGGACATTGTATAATGATTGGTGGAAACCTTATATCTTGGAAGAGCAAGAAGCAAAGTGTGGTGGCAAGGTCTAGTGCTGAAGCAAAATATAGAGCTATGGCTGTAGCAACTTGTGAACTTGTCTGGTTAAAGCAACTTATTAAAGAGTTCAAGTTTGAAGAGGATGCCAAAATGACTCGATTTGTGATAATCAGGCAGCTCTACATATTGCATCTAACCCAGTGTTTCATGAAAGGACCAAACACATTGAAGTGGACTGTCATTTTGTTAGAGAGAAGATTGAATCAGGAGATATCATCACTAAATTTGTTAACTCTAGTGATCAGTTAGCAGATGTGTTCACCAAAACTTTGAGGGGTTCCCGGGTTAATTATATATGTAACAAGCTTGGTGCATATGATTTATATGCTCCAGCTTGAGGGGGAAAACTATGCTCCGTGGTATATTCAGACACACGGTTTATTGTCTAATTCTTTATAATGTTATTTGATATGGGTATTTAACAATAATATGTAAATTCTTTCTTCAAATAGTTTTTGAAGCAATTGTAAATGGCCTGGGATCTTGTTTGTCACTAAGATATAAATAACAAATTAAAAAATTAGTATAGGACTGCTAGGCATATATGATAATTATAATTCTGAATAGTTGGTTAGAAAAATAAAAATATAATTGAACTATGGAAATTTACAAATGTGAGGGGAAAAAATAAATATTCTTACTATTATTGAGAAAGTTTTGATTGATATAACATATATAATGTTGATTATATGTGAAATATCTTCTATATAGGCAAGGTTTTTATTCCGATGCCAAAATATTGAGTTAGTTTCTTGAATGATTCTTAAAAAATGAAATATTCTTGATTGATGAAGCTATAATATAAGATTTGATAATGGTGTGAATCACACCGTGTGATAATAGTTGTCATAATTGTTTTAAATCTCGTAAAATACATGTATTTTCAAAATGTATGTTGAAGTGGATATAGTTTTGTAGTCTTGCAGTCATTTCACTTGTCCGTTATTTACTCCAAATCATCATGTAATCATGTATTGCTGTCATTGTGGTTTTCTGTTTATAGTATAACTATGGAGGAATACAAGCAAAGTCTGATGAAACTGTAAATGATGAATCTCAAGTAGACATTTTATCGAGCTGGAATATTGCTGAATACTTGCCAGAAAAATTCAGAGTAAGTTAACCAGTTTACCATGTGAAGATTAATTTACTAGATTTTAAAATTAAATGACTAGACATTAAATACAGGAACTGACCTACATTCTTCATGTCTAAGTTGTTCATTGTTATGGCTTTCTACAGGACCATTTTGTTTTAATCGTTTCTCAATTCATGTATTTTCCCTGGGAACATGCAAAAAATCAAGCACAAATCAGGGCCTCGTTGCAGAATGGCAACTCCTGTACCCCATCAATTAACATTGGAGTTGCAGAGGCTTTTGAATCAGAAATAACGGAATTTATCAAAGGGCAGGTATAACAATGACAGCATAATGTTTTATTGTTTTGAAATAGTAGTTGATTCTTATTTTGTTTTGCATTCCATTCCACAGATTGGCTCTTACTTCACACACAAACTGCTAGGAATTGTTCACCATTTTGGACTTCATATGAAGGGGATGAACAAATCAGAGAATAATCAGAGTATTTCAGGTCTTCCTCAACTTATGGGTGATGTCCATAAAGGGGATGCTGCCTTGGAATTATCAAGCATGTCTGTGCTGTCCTGGCCCTTGACCAAAGTGTGCAGCATGAAGTTTTGGTAATAATTGTTTGAGCAATGCTAGCAACACTCCTTTAACACAATTTTATTCATTTATGTCTCAGAATGTAGTAATAAAGGATGTGTTGCTATCATTTTTTATTTGTTTTCCTTGAGTGCGTTGACATTACTCAAGTGTGTTGCCTGGTTAATTTAAGTCAAATGACTTCTTTCTCCATCATCTGCTGTTGATTGTCTCTACATCAGCAAAGCAATAGTTCTGATTGTGTTTTTCACTTGCAGGTCTTGAGAAGGAATTTGCTCCAGAAGCCAAGTTTCATGGTCCTGGTCATTCATTCATCTTATCTAATGTCATATGCAGGTAAAAAAACATTTAGATTTTGATTTTTAATTAGTCTTAGGAGTTAAAAAGTTTTCGTTGCTCAGGTTTGACTATCACTCAAGTGCCTACAGCCCCATGTCATTAATTGGTTAGGTTTAGCAGACTATTGAATTTCATTTAATAAAAACCTTTGACTGTTCCTTACAATGTCATGTCAGTGATCGTTATTTTTTTTATGGGCCCAAGTTTATAGTTTGTGTAAATTTCTTGCTGAAGAAGCATTATTGCTAACATAATGCATTTGAAATTAGAAACAGCCAAGGTCTTTTTGTCCTTGTGTTGTTTCTCTCAACACTATTCAATTGTTTGTTGCCTCAAAGGCTTGGGGTTTATCTATCTATAATGCCCTAAGGGCATTTAATGCTCTTTAACTAGATTTCTCAAGGCATTTGTTAGCAAAACTTTATTTCTTGTAACAGTATCTTTGTGTGCATTGGAATTTGCAAGCTTGTGCATTAATACTGATTTATACGGATGAATTTTCCATTGTCTTTATGTTTTGGATCCAACAATGTTAATCATGGTCCAAAAACAAAACAAAAAGAAGTGAATTAAGATTCCTGTGATTCACATTAATTTTTCCTTTTCGGGTACAGCTATTGTAATGACTGCAAAGACTTGGACTTGTGCCAGTGATTCGGATTTATTAACCAAGGAGTGGCATTGTGCGGTGCCGCAGTGTGGCCAGCCTTATGACTGCGAGGTGATGGAAAACGCGCTTCTTCAAACTGTAAGACAAAGAGAACAGCTATACCACCTGCAAGATCTGGTGTGTACAAGGTGCTATCAGGTGAAAGCTGCACATTTGGCTGAGCAATGTGCATGTGCAGGCTCATTTAGGTGCAAGGAAGATGCAAGTGAATTTCGTGAAAAAATGCAACTTTTCTTTAACATAGCTTCTCGTCAGAAATTCCAACTTCTCCAAGAATGTACCTCTTGGATTTTAGAACTTAGATAGTTTAAATTTAAGTGAGGTAGGATCAGAGTAATAGTATCTATGTATACAGCGAGTCCCTGCAACTGTAGATATGAAAAAGAAAAAAAAGTCCAAACCTGGTTGTGGCCAACAGTTGAGATTTTTGCATCCCTATGCAGAGTGTTTGTTTGACACTGCCCTAAGCAATTCTTTTATTCTATTTATCATCTGCATGATGTAAATTGCGTGTACATGAAATGCTTATCTGGATCTTTACAAGAATGAAAATGATGATTCACTTCTTAAAAAGAGATTCATGATATTCAATTTATTTTAGTAAGTGATATAGTAAAGTTGATCTGATTTTTTTTTTTTTTTGAATTAGCGTTTAATTAAATATCTAATTAAGTTTATTCAAATGTATTTTAAATAAGCAACTTGAAAACTTAAAAAAAATGTAATTTTTAAAACATTCAAGACATCACTTTTACTTTTTTCTTATTTTTAAAATTTAATTAGTTTTCCAAAATTTTCAAAAAATTGCTCTTATTTCATTTTTTTCCCCCTTTTTTTCATCCAATTCTTTCATTTATGAAAGTATTACTCTGTGCTTTTTTCATATTTTTAAAAAAAAATTATTTTGTAATTTTCTTTGTGTCCAATGCTTTTAAATTTTAAAGATATTATTATTATTTATCATATTTAAGGTTTTACACTTTCAATGTTTAGAGTTTCAATTTTTTTTTCCATCCAATTCTTTCATTTATGGAGCCATCACTCTTTTTTTTTTAATTTTTTTAATTTTCTTTGCATCCGATACTCTTAAATTTTTAAGTCATTATTATTATTTTTCATATTTAGGATTTAACATTTCAATGTTTAGAATTTCATTATTAAGCTTTTAGTGTTAAAAGTTCAATGTTTTTCATGATTAAGAGTTGATGTTTAAGGTTTATTGTTTATGGTACATGAGGATTTATGATTTATGCTTTAAAATTTTTGGGTTTCATATTACATTGGTTATTGTTTCATAATTTATAATTTAAAGTTTTATGATTTAGTATTTTAGTACATGGTTTAAGATTTAGAGTTTTAAGTTTAGGATTCAGGGTTTTATTTTATGATGTAGGTTATATGGTTTCATGGTTTAGAATTTAGGATTTCATAAATGAAACCATAAATCTAAACTCATAATATTTAAGTTTTTATCAACGTAACGTAAAATTAAAATCCTAAATAATCAAGGTTTGGAAACCCTAAATTTTTACGATTTTATAAATAAAATCTTTAATTGAAACAATAAAATTTAGGATTTCAAAATCCTAAAAATTTAAGTTTCATGAATAATAAAATCCTAAATTTCACCTTAAATATTTAGGATTTCTCATATAAAATCATAAATCGAAAACCTAAATATTAAGGCTATCATAAATTTTACCCTTAATATTTATATTTTCATAAATAAAACCATAAATATTTAGGATTTCATAAATAAAATCATAAATTGAAAACTTAAATATTTAGGGTTTCATAAATAAATATTCAATTTTTAGCATTTCATAAATGAAACACTAAATTGAGACCATAAAATTTAGGGTTTCATAAATAAAATCATAAATTAAAACTCTAAATATTTAGACTTTCATAAATGAACCATAAATCAAAACCCTATATTTCACCTTAAATATTTAGAGTTTCATAAATAAAATCTTAAATTCAAACCTTCAATATTTAGAATTTAATTTATAAAATCCTAAATAAATTGGGTTTGGATATTTTATTTCATAAATGAAACCCCCAATTTTACCTTACATATTCAAGGTTTCAAAATAAAACCTTAAATATTACTCTTGTTTATTTATATTTTAAAAAATTTTAAGACATTATTCTTGTTTTTTCATTTTTTTTAAAAAAATTTCACAACATTACTTTTATTTTTAATATTTTCAAAATTTTCAAGATATTAATCTTGTTATTTCTTATTTTTAAAAATAAGATTTATTTTTTCAAATTTTCAAATCATTATTGTTGTTTTTTCATATTTTAAATTTTTTTATTTTTTTCAAAATTTTCAAGACATTACTTTGGTTTGTTTTTTTTTTACATATTTTGTAATTTTTTATTTTTTCCAAATTTTCAACACATAACTCTTGTTTTTTTTTTTTTCATATTTTGAAGATATTCATTTATTTTAAAAAAATTCAAGGCATTAGTCTTTTCTTTTTTTTTTACACAGTAAAATTACATTTTTTTTTTCAAATTATCTAGACATTACTCCTTTTATTTCAAATTTTTTTAAAAAAAATTTCAAATACTCACGATATTACTCATTTTTTTTTAAAGAAATTCAAGACATTACTATAAATATTTATAGAAAAATTTAAAATTTCATTTATGAATTCCTAAATATTTAAAGAGAAATTTAGGTTTTCATTTATGAAACCTTAAACAATAAGGGTTTTGATTTATGATTTCAATTTAAGATTTTATTTATAAAAGTTTAAATATTTAGGGTTTCAATATAAGAGTTCATTTATGAAACCTTAAATATTTATGGTGAAATATAGGGTTTCATTTCTAAAACCTTAAACTTTTAGGATTTTGATTTGTGTTTTAATTATGAAACTTAAATATTTAGGATTTCAATTTAGATTTTTATTTATGAAACCTAAAATATTCAGTATTTTAATTTAAGGTTTCATTTATGAAAATTCAAATATTTAGGGTGACATTTACGAGTTCATTAATGGTTTAGAATTCAAGGTTTCATGATTTTATGATTTAGGGTTTTATTTTATAATTTAAGATTTAGGAGGTTCATTTATAAAACCTAAATATTTATAATTTGAAGTTAGAGTTTCATTTATGAAATCATAAATATTTATGATCAAATTTAGGATTACAATTTATGATTTCATAATAACTCAAAATACTTATGATGAAATTTAAGGTTCCACTAATATCTTCAAAATTTTGAAAAAAAAATAAAAATATGAGAAAACAAGACTAATGTCTTCAAAATTTTGAAAAAAAAAATTTAAAATATAAAAATATAAAAAAAAACAAGAGTAATGTTTTACAAGTTTTAGAAAAATATGAAAAAATAAAAGTAATGAATTCATAATTTCAAAAAAAATGAAAATATAAAAATCAAGAATAATATCTAAAAAATAAATAATAAATGAAATTTTAAAATTAGGAAAAAAAAAAAGAATACAAAAAAAATAAATTATGAAATATTTAAAGGAATGTATTGAAAAATTATTTAAAAAATAGAAAACGTTAAAAAATATAATAAAAAAAAAATTTTACTGTTTTGAAATTTTTAAAAATATTGAAAATCAACAACAATGCCTGAAATTTTTTTTTAAAATTAAAAAATAAGAGGAATGTCTTGAAAATTTTAAAAATATAAGACAAAAAAACATTCTTGAAAATATTGTAAAAATAAAATAAAAACTAAAAATATGAAAAATATAATGTAGTGTCTTGAAAATTTTAAAAAATAAAATAATATATATATATATATATATATATATATATATGTAAATATAAGAGAACTATCTTGAAAATTTCAAAAAAAAAACATTAAAATTATTTAAAAACAAAACTAAAGTTTTCAAAAAATTTTAAATATGAAAAAATAATATTAATGTTTTAATTTTTTTTTAAATATGAGAAATTAAAAAGAATGTCTTGAATATTTAAAAATAATTGTAAATTTTTAAAATATTAAAAATCAATAGGAATGTCTGGAATATTTTATAAAAATAAAAAAGTTTAAAATTTGAAAAAACGAGTGCATTTTCTTGAATTTTTTTTAAAAAAATTATAAAGATAAATAAACAAGACTAATGTCATGAAAAATTGAAAAAACTCAAAAAAATTAAAAATTGTGAAAATTTAAAATTATTTAAACACAAGAATAATGTCTTGAAAATTTGAAAGAGGATAAAAAAAAGTTGAAAAATATGAAAAAAAAAAGAGTAATGCCTTTACAAATTGAAAATAAATGAAAATTTGAATAGAAAATTAATAATGAAAAAAAAAACAAAACGAATGCCTTTAAAATTTTGAAAATTTGAAAAATAAAATGAAATTTTTTAAAGATATGAAAAAACGAGGGTAATTTTTGAAATTTTTAAATAAAATATGAAAAACTAGAGTAATTTGTTGAAATGTTGAAAAAAATGAAAAGTTTAAAATAAAAGGATTATCTTGAAAATTTGATTAAAAATAAAATAAAAATATGAAAAAAATAGTAATATCTTAAAAATTTGAAAAATAAATTAAACTTTTATAAATATATAAAAACAAGTAATGTTCACTAATTTAAAAAATATATACATAAAAAAATAAGAGTAATAATATTTTGAAAATTTGAAAAAAAAAACGGATAAAGTTCAAATATATGAAAAAATGAAGTATTTAAACATATGAAAAAACAAGAGTATGTCTTCAAAATTTTAAAAAAAATATATTTTTTAATATAGAAAAACAAAAATAATGTCTCTAAGACTTTTAAAAAATATAAAATATAAAAAAAACAAAACTAATGTTTTGAAAAAAAAAATTAAAAAAATGAAAAATATTATAAATATAATAATGTGTTGAAAATTCTAAATAAAAATAAAATATGAAAAATGAAAGTAATATCTTGAAAATTTGAATAAACATAAAAAAAAAAAATTAAAAAGATGAAAAAAAGAAGACTAATGTCTTGAAAATTTGTAAAAAAAATAATAAAAAAGTTTAAAAAATATGAAAAAACAATAGTGTCTTAAAGATTTTTAAAATATATAAAATCAAGAGAAATGTCTTAAAATATTTGTAACAAAAGAATTTTAATAAAAATGAAAAAACAAGTTTAATATATTGAAAATTTAAAAAATGTGTAAATTCATGAGGAATGTCTACAAAATTTTCTAACAAAAAAAAATGAAAAAACAAAATTATGTCTTGAAAATTCAGAAAAAAAAATGAAAAATATTAAAATATTAAAAAATAAGTGTAATGTCTTGAAATTTTGAAATATTGGATTAAAAAAAATGAATTAATGAAAATTTTAGAAATATGAAATAACAAGAGTAATATCTTAAAAAATTTAAAAATATTGGATGAAAAAAAATTGATAAAAATGAAAATATGAAAAAACAAAAATAATATCTTGAAAATTTTAAAAATTATTTTAGGAAGCAAAAAAAAATAAAAAATTTTAAAATATGAAAAAGTAAGAGTAATATCTTATAATTTTAAAAGCACTTGATGAAAAAAAAAAGATGAAAAGTTAAATTATATAAAATAAAGAGTAATGTCTTGAAAATTTTAAAAAACATTGAATAAAAAAATGAAAATAAGGAAAAAACAAGATTAATATTTTGAAAATTTGAAAGCATTTGATGAAAAAAAAATTAGAAATATGAAATAATAAGAATAATGTGTTAATAACTTGAAAGCATTGGATGCCAAAAAAGAATTGACTTATTTTTACGTACATTATGACTTACTTCTATTAACATCTCTTATATTAAATTTAAAAATAATTTAAAAATTTTATTAAAAAATATAAGAATATAAAAAATTATTGATTGTAAACTAAAAAAACCCATGAAATGTATGGATTATTGTGCTAGTTGTTTTTAGAAAACAAACACTCACTTAAAAATTAATTATTCTTGTAGAATAAATTGAACCAAAAACACAATTTGATATCATTCACTCATTTCAAATGAACCTCTTAATTTTAGAGGTCAAAATAATAAATCTTGATCGCTGATGAAGAAAATCAACAGTTAATATTACATAACAAATCCTGATTTTTTTTCATTAACGATCAACATTTGTCAAGTGAAGTGTTCAATATAGAGGAATCAAATCCCATTTTCAAATCATGGATTTTTTTCATTAACCATCAACATATGACTGACAAATGAAACAAATAAGAGAAGTGCTAATAACACTTTTTAACACGCTCCTAATATACTCCCTGCTATTAGTTACAAATGATTGGAAATCACAAATCATAAGTGGAGTTCATTAAATAAAAAATAATGATATTGGGGGAGGCAGAGTTAACCAAATCACCAATGTTACAGTTCAGGAAAAAGAGCAGTGACAAGCTTGTGGATTAGCTTGATAAACAAGGAAAAGTAGCTATACGCCTATACATACACCAATGTTTAATGTCGCAGACTATGGTTATTGGTTAGTGTATTCTCACCTCTTTTTAGGTTTATTATCAAAAGAAAACTATCAGAAATCAACTCTCCAAAAAGCTTACCTTAACAATTCCTACAGTGTCATTTGATTTGTACAAAATACTATTGCAACATGGAAATATTTGCATGCCAAAAGTGAATAGAGTTCAATATCAACTGGCTTCCAAATAGTTTATTACAGAATATCATTATCCTGATCGGATTTTTTTTTAATAGAAAACTCTACTTTCTCTATGTTATTGTGGATTAGCCTTTCTTCTTCTGACAGTCTTCCGTGCACTTACAGTAACCTTGTTTTCACCTTCATCTTTCTGCAGTTGCTCATTGTTAACAGCAACTTTTGAAGATTTGACCTTGTTTTCACCTCCATCTTTCTGCACTTGGTCATTATTAACAGAAACTCCCGAAGAATTGACCCTGTTTTCACCTCCATCTTTCTGCACTTGATCATTGTTAACAGCAACTTTTGAAGAATTGATTCAACTCTTCAAACGCAATATCTCACCCTTGGCAGAAGCCAATTCCTCCTCAAATTTCTTACCTTTTTTCTCTAAATTCTCTCTTTCTTTACCAAGTTTCATGATAAGGTTGTGAGCATTTCAATATTGTCCTGTGCCTCTATGCATGCTTTTCTTTGGTCGGTTAGGGAATTAATAAGCACCTCTTTCTCTTTTTCAAGGCTAGAAACAAGAGAATTAGCTCTCTGTAGTTCACCAGAAAGGATCACCGCATTTCGGTTCATTTCATCTAGTGATTTGGTCGCCTCCTCCAGGTCCCTCTCAAGAGATATTCGAGACTCCTTGTCTTTTGAGACTTGCTGCTCTAATGCTTGAAAATCTTTGTTCAAAGAAGCAACTAACTGTTTTTGTTCCTTCAAATCCTCTGCTGTGGTTTCAGCCTTTTTGTGGACGCCAATTAATTCCTTTTGTAGGCTATCATTCTTTTCAAGAGCAGCTGTCAGTTCTTTTGACACACCTTGCAGCTCTCTTTGTGCTTTCTTCAAGAGATCCTTTGCAGTTGTAAGCTCAATTGCTAGCATTTCTGCCTCATGTTTTGCATCATCAAGGTTTCTCTGTAGCAACTCTTTAACTTCAGTGAGTTCAGAGGAAAGCTTAGAGACCTCAACCTCAAGCTCTATGCACAGTTTGCTTGCCTCCTTTAGAAGGTTTTCCAATTCAGCAGACTCATTTCTTGATTTTTCAAGATTCTCCTGGGTGACTTGGAGTTCATGCTTCAAATGATTCACCTTTCTAGATTCATTCTCTTGAGCCTCCTTCAAATCATCTCTTTCTTGGGATAAATCAGCAATGACAATCTGGTTTTTGCTTGCTTCACCTAGGGCAAGTTCAAACTGATCCTTTAGCTGATGAAGCTCCTCTTCTTTTTCGATTAAAATCTTAGAGTCCAAAGCAGCCTTCTTTTCTGCACTGAGCTTTAGGTCACTGTACTCCTTCTCCATGACATCATATTTACTCCTAAAATCATTGTTCTCAAGAGTTAAGTCACTCTTGAATTTAGTTCTACCACCAAGCAATCTTTTGCTTCTAGTTCCTCTTGGCTTTTCAGTAGTTCATCCTTCAACCCTTGAATCTGCAATTGAACATTGACCAAGACATCCTTGGTTTGCTCATAGGTAGAATTCAAACTCTTCAATTCCAACTCCTTTTCTGCAAGGGATGAATTGAGATTCTGAACAACATCTTCTTTGTCCTTGATGTCCACACTCAGCAGATTGATTCTTTCCTGTAAAACTCCAATGGAATCTATCTTTTCTTTCAAATTGTTTTCAAGATCCTTCTTATCTGCATCAGTCCTTGAAAGCTCAGTTTCAAGTCTGTCAACTTGAAGTTTCAGGTTCTCAATCAAACTTCTCTCATTTTTAAGCTCCTGTCACAAGCGGTTGATAGTATGTTTGCAGAATTTAGTTGGGTTATCAATGCCTGCTGCTCTTCCTTTGCCTTTTCAAGTAGCTTGGCTTGTTCCTCCTGATTGTTCAGTAACTTCAACTCATAGTTCTTCTTCAAAGAAACAATCAGTTCTTCCTTTTCCTTCAGTTTGCTGCTCATCTGTGTACATTGACCAGTAAAATATACTGCTTAAATTTTAATAAACAAATAAACGATTTTTAGAAAGAAAAATAAAACATTTAAATCAAATTAAATGGAAAACAACCAGTCATTTTTGTTCCTTAGTAGCAGGAGGAGAGGAATACTCCCTCATTTCCCTTTTTTACTGTATGACTGTTTGGAAGAGAGACATTCCTCAAAGGCCAACTCACATCTTACCAGTTTCCAAGAATTATAAGGGTGCATATAAGCTTACTGTTTCTATTGTTGCAACAGCAGTGGACTTTTCTTTCTGAGCAAGTGTATAGAAAGCACCCAATATAGCAGAAGAAAATATTCCAATTCCATTCAGGAGAGACAAAGGAATTTGATGGTTGGTTCACTTCAGCTGTTTTCTGTCCATAGAAACTACAAAGTTTAGAACACATTAAACATCCAAAGCAGAAATACGACAGGTAAAATTTTGTATCTGATCTTAACCACACACAAACCTCGGCTTCCTGGTTATCCTCTTGTGTCTTCACCTCAGTTTCTTCAGCTGCAAGGAGAATGAATAATTACACAAGCTACCACAAAAAAGAAGACAGTAATGCTTTACTAAACATTCATAAATGGAATGGTAATACACTATCATCCACATCCCAGACTTTAAGACAAGGACATGGAAAATAAAATGCAGCACAACACCTGAGGTCTCTGAAATCCAATTTTCCCTAGGGGTGTAAAGAGCAGACCTCATGAGGAATCCATGAATAATAAAAATATACAATAATAGACCAAGGGAAAAACACTGCATGCATAAATACATAAAGGGTCCAGAAAGGAAAAAATGGTGACAGGTGGCCTACTTTTGACATGTGTATGGAGCTCTAATGGGATATTGCAGGAGTCTGGTAACATAGAACATATCACAAGCAAAAAGTAGCAAACTAGTAAGCTTTTTTCATCCATTCCTTGAGGAAAAGAATTGAAAATTCTAGTGTTGACAATATTCTAGGTACAGAAAAGAAGGAGCATGCATGCATATTCACAAGTTGAAACTGGAAGCCATTCTATTGCATTGGCATGGAAACAAGTTTTGAATTATTTTTATAGCTGAATATCAAGGGGCAAAAAAGGAGAGATCATCTATATAATCTATTACATATTCCTCTCATTTCATTGTATCACTGTTCCACTAAAACTCTGAGAGTATAAAAATTCTCACCAAAATCAAAGTGTGTTTAAATATCTAGGTAGTGAATTAAACACATAAAATCCAAATCTCTTTAACTCCTAAAACAGCGCATAGCATTCAACCAAACCAACTTGAATCTTGGCTCGAAATTCGGGGTACTAATTAGTAATTACGCGTCCTATATAATGTGGACACATCTCTGAACGAGCCTTTGTTCAGCGCATAAAAAAATCACATTATAAAATGCTATATGAGTGATGAGTGGAGGAGAGTAAGGGAAGAAAGGAAGTTACTTGGAGGTGGACGTGGAGGTGGGGATGCAAGAGCTGGGACCCTCCTCAAACGGGCGAAATGGAAGAAGAGCGACACTCGTTAAAAGAATGGTTCTTTTGTTGCACACTGGATCTTTGTCTTTGTCTTTGTCTTGATTGCCCAAGCACCAAGTTGTGGGAGCTCGCAACTTTCTGGGCCCAGAAAAAGAACAAGGGAATTGATAGAAGGGAGAATGGAGCAAGCAGAAGCTACTCGCCGCCATGTTGCTGTGGTGGCGAGCGAGCGAGCGAGCGAGTTTCTTTTGAGCATGTGACGAGATGGTATATGGTTGGAAATCAGAAAATACCGTTTCTTCTTTTTCTTTTCTTTTTTCGGATGGGATTTTATTTGGTTATGATTTAGATGGCTTTTTTTTTTTTTTTTTTAATCTTAACCGGCACTCACTCATTTTTAAAACAAAAGTAAACTATAAATAAATAAATGGTTCATTTTAGTCATAGATTTGTTCATAATTTTTTTTTTGTTTTTTTAAGATTATAATCTAAATTGTCAAATTTGAATAATAGTCCTAAAAACTTTATTTCATTAACCAAAGTATAATGTTCTCTCATTCCTTTACACGAACATGGGTAATTAAAAGCCAAGAACGAGAAGGCGATATATTAATAAATGAATTAATTAATAAATAATAACAAATGAGTGGATATTGTATATAATCATATAGGTATATATTAATAAATGAATTAATTAATAAATAATAACAAATGAGCGGATATTGCATATAATCATAAAGGTATGGCAGTAGGGCTGGGCGGGGGTGGGATTAGCATTCCCAATCTCACCCTGCCCCCCGTACACATAACAGTCCCAAATCATAAAATAATTCACATGATCGTCTCAAATGTTACTCGTTACTATACCACACTTTTATTTCTCATAATAAACCAAATTGTTTCATTTATTTTATCAATAGAAATATTATTTAACAATTTTTTTATATATAAAGTTATTATACAATGAGTTAAAAATATTATTTTATAATAAAAATAATTAAATTAATGTTTAATATAAATTTTTAAACTTATTTAATAAATAGATAGATTATTTTAAGACATTTATATAATTTACTATATTAATAGTGAGGACGGGTGTGGGTGGCGGGGATCACAATTCCCAATCCCAACCCCATCCCCAACTTTCTTAATCAAGGAAAACCCAAACTCATACTCATACCCGGTCAACTCGGATTTTCCCTGTCAAAATCGGGATGGGGATGGGGATATTCTCTCAAGTTCGGGTTCAATTGCCATGCCTATAATCATAATAATAAGATAGCGCTCGCTTCGTTTGACACTACTCGAGTTGTGGTGGACTTGTGGATCCACCAAAATATCCTTAACATCACATTTCCTTTGAATTCTAGGGAATGGGAGAACTTCCAACTTATTTATAGTAATTATTATTATCATCATTTTCTTGTGTGTTTTTGGGCTATTGTGATCCAAGGTTAATTTTTCATTTCCAAATTTATATATTTATAAAACTGTATTAAAAAAAATGAATAAGTGATAGGTTGAAAACTTATATGATGACTTATCAGTTCCTCATTGCTAAAAAATATTAAAATCAAACCCCTCTTACAAAACACATTCCAAGGTTCAGAGAATGTGCCCCTCAAATAAGAATCCAAATAAGGAACATCAATGCGTCCAAGCTTTAGTATTTGAATCATACAACCTTACATTTCATACATAAAGTGATAAAAATGGAAGCCTATATTGTTATCCAACTGTATCATGTTAAACAGATGAAAAGATGTCTGCAAAGGTATTCACAAAAAGACAAAAGCTATGGGCATTTCCCACAATATCAGCATTACATACGCTCAAAAACTAATATAGTTATCAAGTCATGCACTTTCTTCTTCAAAGGGAGGGTGGTTTGTAATTCTGGGCGATCATACCTGAAAATTGCCAAGTGTTCGTATATGTTTCCATGTATGTGTGATGTGTGCAAGAGAGATGTCATCACATGGAAAGATACAAGTGATTCTTAGGTTAAGCTACCCTACAAAACAATCCCTTTTAACAATATTCACACTAAAACATGAAAACATGGAGATATTAAATGTAATCAATTCCATATGAAACCATAGACAGTAATTAGTGTAAAAATAATTCTGGCATTTAAAGCTCGTGTCTTCAAACAAAATAAATTCACAGTAGTGCATAATAATGAGAAATGCATTCAAACCCATAAATGGACTTTGTTTAGATGTTGTACTTGCACTCCCATTAGACTGAGGAATATACAGCTAGGTAATTAAGTTCCAAACAAACAACTTTTTTCAGTTTCTTAATGCTAGATGCCATCTCTAAAACAGAACAGAAATACTTGTAAAGAAGCAAATCAAATAATCACATATATAAAAAGGCCAATGAAAGATTCAAAAGACAAGTACTCACCTGACATGCTTCCTAGCTGTAATTACATAATAAAAGCACATTTCTCATTAGTGTCATTGTCAATTAACATCAAGGTAGCTCATAGGATTTTAATATCAGTTATGGTGAAAAATTACAATAAAAATTATATAACAGATTATTTTCAATTTGTTTGTTTTTTTTCTTTTTATAGTTAAATATGTTTTAGGTTTATATTACCTTCATGCTTATGAGAGCATCGAATGGTTCATCACATACTTAAAGTTGTAAAGCATAAAAGATATCTAGTTTGCCAGATGGTCTAAAGCCTGAATAACAGAACTATAACTCACCATATGCTGCAATCAAAGATCTTTTAAGTTTTAACACATTACACTAAATAGTTATACTTAAACGAGATACAATAAATGTAAACAAAAGACATAAGAGGTTAGAGGTGGCAGACACTGTCAACCAATACAGACAAAAAAGGCAGAGGGAAGTAGTTGATTTACTTTGACAGAAATATTTCTGTAATTTAAATGGAAAAAAAAAAGTTAAAAAGAATAAAGACAGATGCACAGTATATAAAGTAAAAAACAAATATAGCCATTCTGTTTTCTTGTTACATATCCTCCTCCCTCCCCTCTCTCTTGGCCAGTTTCTTTGTTGCCTTAATATTAAAAAAGAACACCTCAATTATTTCGATGTCATTTAAAAAGCCCCAGTTCTTGTTATAGACTAAATGTTCTATGTCCAATCAAAGAAAGTGACAACAAAGCATATAGGTGTGCACAATGTATGAATAAAGATTCTGGTTTACCAGCCAGCATAAATGAAATAGATGGACAATGTAAGCTACCTTGTGCCCCCTTTTCCTCCATTTCACAAGCTAGGGAACCCAGCTTACAGAAGTCAACTTTCAGAATATCACTGTAGATATAGAAGTACTAGTCAGAAAAACTAAAATGTTTATCAGCTTGTTATTAGAAAACCAGGAAATGAGAAATATCATCACACATGATGAGAAAGCTCTGAAAAGATCATGTTCATGTCTACATCTGCAAAATCTGTTTCAATCGGCTGCACAGTGCAATCTAGTTTCCCAGTATTTTTCAGAAAATATATCTGACTAAGTTGATCGTTCACTACCCTTGCAAGTAAAGGCAAGACAACATAGTTAAGCATATCAACAATTTTTTGCAACATCGATGCAGATAATTAGGAAGAAAATTTGTGTATTAGATGTTGATGCAAGTTCTCCAATAAAAAAAGTATGTTGAAAAAAATTCAGACGAAGTGTTCAAACAAACTGAATTGGAAGATACTGAGACAAGCTTCAGTTTCTTTTTATACAAAGAGCCAGTAATGTCATCCTAACAAAGCAAATCAAGGAAAAAGACAGAATTTTGAAGAGGATGAAACCTCGAAGAGATCCTTTTTCAAATCAATTAAGCACAGATCAGAATTAAATCATTTAATAAGGATTTATTTACCTCATCAAACAATGAATACATTTTCGTTGCTGAAGTCCCTTGAGAATTTCCAATCATTTTTTATTAAAAAAAAAGAAGCAGAAAAGCATCCACCCTAGAGAAACCAAACTTCTGGCTTTGGTTGGAAGAGATTATTTTACAAAAGAGGTGCTAACTTTTCTGATTGGCCGGCCTATGATTACTGTGTATTGAAGAAGAGGTAAAGAGAGGGAGAAGGAAGTGGAACGTGAGGAAATTAGGCCCAACAAGATATAAGTGTTTATGAGAGAAGGGAACAGGTGACAAGTAAGGAGGGAGAGAGACAAGTAATGGGGAAGGGAGTAACAGTAGTGTGGAAGAGGAGGAAAGAGCTGCAGGAATCATGTTTGCATTGGGAATGAGTATTTGGACAGTAGCAATGGAATGGAGGGGACAGCAGAGAATAAACAATTGGTTTGGGAGTGAGTAGAGAAGTCTGGTTCACTCTCAGTAGGAGTGTCTTTGCATTTTACCTATCTTCTATTCTTCTTGTAAGGGAGCTTTGCTCCAATCCAATTCAAAATCATTTTCCTTATTAGCATATATTAAATTTGAGACTTTCCTTTTGAAAATCATTTTCCTTATTAGCTTTATATTAAATTAGAAACTTTCAGTTACTAGGAATTGTTCATTTTTGAAAAAGTTGATAATGTGAATCTAATTTTGAGTCTCTTTTGGTTAGCCATTTAGACTTTCCTTCTTTTCTTTTAAAAAATCTACTCATGAAGGCAAAGCATAAATACCTGTACCACTCTCACATGCACACAGTTAATTAAATTAAAACACTTAGATGTGCAAAGTCAGCTTAAAATCAGAGGAACAAAAATGGTTCAGAACGATTTGGATAATAGAATGGCTCTAATACCATGTCCAGGAACAACCTCCTAAAAGTATTAAGTAGAAGCATAAAGATGGTTAACAAACTTAATGAATTTCCAATAATTGTTGCATAACTTCATTAAATAGTATTGACACAAACTCAATTTTTTACATTTAGAAGTAACTTGATTATTAGGTTACCTAAAAGGAAAATGTCTGCTGCCCTAGAGAAGATCCATCCATTCTTTAGGATTTCTAAACTAAAATCCCATAGAATGCTAGCAAGTGCACATGTATCTCTATCACCTCCAGTCCCCAGTATAGTTTATCAAGCAAAAATTAAAATATGATCAGACATGAAGCCAGCATCTTACAAGGCTTGTTGGTATTTGCTGTGGAGTTCAACTACTATTACTATAGCTTTGACTCACCCTACACTTATAAATAAGCCGCTCAGGATTAGTTCAGATGTGCATTCTGAATCTACTACTACTCTATTACAATACCACCCTAACTTGAATGTTGAAATGTCTTTGCAAGTACCGCCACCATTTTCCTTAGTTGCTCAAGTCACTAGAGAGGAGCGGTAAGGTATAGTCACCTGCTTAAGCCAACTTTCTAAGTCTTAGAATTTGAGCTTAAGGCCTAATTAATCCTACAAAAATTGGCTTGTAAGGTGACGATTGCTCAAGCTTTATAAGGACTACATTGGCGATATCTTTAGTTGATGTGGGATCTCAACACACCCTCATGCCTAGGATTAGACATCTAGAATGTGGACGAATATTTAGAGCGTAGACAAATACGAACGGCCCAGTGAAAAATCTAGAATAAACTCTTATATCATTTTAGAATTTGGACTTAGGACATAACTCAATCCTACAAAAACCAGCTTGTAAGGTGATGATTGCCCAAGCCCTATATGGGCATTGTCTATATCTCTAGTCAAATAGGATCTCAACACCAATTTTTTTTTATGGTAAAAAGTCACAAAAAAATGAGATATTATTATAATATTTTGTTATATTTTAAGCTGATTTTTCTAAAACGACTTCGTGTGTATTTTCCTTAATGCATTTTTCTTTCATTGTAAACGAAAAAGTATAAAAGCAAATTATAGACATCTTTCACTAAAACTCTATGAGAAACCCTACTTTCACAACAACTGGCTAACCTATTGTTGTGCGAAAGCAAGCATTTTGCGATTGTATCCCACTGCTCTAGTCCCCATCCCCACAATGTAAACTAATAAGGACTTCCAGTTGCCCACCTTTAAATTAAAATATTTTGTAACAAAAAGCTTTTTTGAGCAACCAAGGAATTCTCTACATTATGAAATGCCAATAATAACCTGTCCCTAATTAAGAAAAATTATTAAAGAGAAAAACTCTCAAAGGCAAAATGTAACCTTCAAAAGGAAATTTTGAATCATTCATGCTTGTATAGTTGTATATCATTTTGCAGGTTACTCTAACTATTGCCCATAAATAATAAAACCACATAATATGAAGCTGAATTGGATATCCATAAACAAGTTCATAGCTACACTGAAAACCGATTATCACATGATCCTGAACCTAAACCTGTGGCCAAGGCATATAAAATAGCAACTGAAATTACCAAGGCAAGTTATCAGAAATTTCAACCAGATATGCTTCAGCTGTAGTATCATAATGATCCATTCTTTTCACTTCGTATCCTCAAGACTGATAATATTCCTCTCCATCTGTGGCATTTAAGAGTTGCATAATAAAAAATAGTAAGAGAATTAATAGATTTAAAGTTTCTACTAACTTCAGCAAAAATAAATCATTTCCAATATAAACCAAGAAATTCCAATTTACAGATCTTCATTTGTTTTCTTATATAAGAAAGTGACAGCCACACATTGCAAATCACATAGCAACAGCAGGCAAAAATTCAATGCATATTTATTACAGAAATAATGAAATCATAATTGAAGCACCACAAGTTTAGTTATAAAACTGATTCACTAAAGCTTTATTAAAAATTAAAATTATTACCCATAAAATAAAAACCTTAACACGTTGATAATAAGAGGGAGGATCACATGCAATCTTAGGAGCTGTTAGTGACAATTACCAACACTCTTTTTCCACCCTCCTCTCGAATTGCGTGAATCAAGGTAGGTGGTTCAGTACATAAGTATGTAGACGCAATCATGTTGCATTCAATCAGTAAAAAAAAGTGAGACAGAGGAGAGTGTAAGATATTATCTGTACGGGCACATAAAGTAATAGTTAAAAAATCTTTCAAAAATTTTTACTTAATGAAGACAAAAAGAAACACAATCATCAACACCAAACTCAGAATGTCAAATGGGTTTAGTTCATCAATTGTCACTGATTATTATTTAACTATATAAAAAAAAGTCAGGTACAACCACTGTTGCTGACAGGGGGAAAAGAAACTGCATTTGATCTTATCTATGAAGCCAAACAACAAAGTGATATTGATGTATAAAGCCAGAGCACAACTGAAACATCACAAAAAAAGTGTAAATCTTTAAAGCATTAAAAAAGGTAGAATTCACAGCAATCCTAATCAATCAACCAATGACCATTCAACAAACTATGCATTCAATTAATCCAGCCACCCAGATCCATATAGAATACATAAGGAAGCAAATTCTAATGTACTCTTTCTTTGATAAAACAAGATCCTGGTACTTCCATTTTGCATAATCAGACAACTTATTGATCACAGGGCTGTTTTAAACAGGTGCAACCTATATCTTACAAAAATATAACTTCATGCTCACCTAATCAAGCCAAGATAATAAGTTACCAACCAAAATGGAATGATATCTTGAAGGTATTAAAGAGGCAAAGTAGATAAAATGATCATGAATAAGGGCAAGAGCACATCGATAAGAGATGCAACATATATGCACATAACTCAATAATTTGGAACATAGTTTGGTCGAAGTATAACACTCATCCAACAAAGCCAGACAGATCATCATTCATCCACTATAACAGTATAACCTATAAGTTTCTCTAACGTCACATGTATATATAAACAACAGATCCATGATGGAGGAGTTTCCTTACCCATCCTCATCTTTCTTCTCAGATGCTTCAATAAGATCAGCACATGCACTTCTTACACCCTCTGCACCAATACTGCAATGAGCAAGGAAAAGCATGGTTACTCAAAACATCAACAATAAAATTTACAAATTCTTTTTGGAAAAAAGAAAACCCAGCAATCTCCACAGATGGCCAACAAAAGCCATGAATCTACCATAGAAGTCTGGTTCTATACATTTGATTTGGCACTTAGAAAACACATTAACTATACAAATGGGACAGAAGACATCCCGTGCAGGTACGCAAAATGACACATTGAACATCTCTTTTGAGTTGTTGAATGGGGAATGCCTTGTTGACACAAGAATGTTGAGCTTTGAAGATGCAAAACATCAAAGAAAAATCAAACATTTAGGGCTTGTTTGATTTCTAAAACAATATTTTTAGAAAATCAACTGTTTTACATTCTTGCTTTAAAAACTGTTTTCTAAAACAACTTCACACAGCAATGAATCTCTCATCCAAAATCAATTGCGTTTCGAAATGATTACCCAAACAAGTGCTTTAAAAGCCAAAAGACAGAAAACAAAAATGTAAACAGGAGACAAACATTCAAATGTAGGTTCAGGAGACAGAAATGTTAGAAAACATAAAATTGTTTCCAAAAACAGTAAATAAACAAAGCCTTAATTTGACATACATTACATAACAATGAAATTCCAATTCCCAATTTGAACATTAAACAACGAAAACAAAATACAACCAGCGTCATCAACTAATTCCTAGCAAAACATTTATGAAACACACACTCCAGCCCAGAATGAGTAAATTAAGTTGAATTGTGATGATTACTACCTGGAGGTTTTGGCATAGAAATCCAGAGCGATATCTTTAAGTTTGTCATAATCAATCTTTCTCCTGATCACTGCATACACGAGAGGAAAAGGAGCGATATCTTGCTGTCTTTTACAGTTTTACTACGTAGGGTTGATGTGACAAGTAGCATCTTTTATCATCCATTGATTCAATAATTGTGCTACTATTCCTACTTATCTGGAAAGAGTTGAGACTTCTTTTGCTTTGTCAATGTTGTAATTTGGCATTAATATATTTTGTTGCTTGCTTTCACTGCATGTCTGCAACCGATTTGGATAGAGAAGTAATAGTTAAAGATATTTGTCACTCTTATTTTAACGATGTCAAATTAACAAGGTATTTGTTGGATAGGAAAAATATAAACAGTCTAGAAAGATAATTTTTTAGACACAATTTTAATGTGATGTAGGCATAAATGACCAGTTAAGGTTGGATATAAGCAAAAGGGATTTGAAATTGGTCTAAGAAAATAATTAATCAAAGGTTATTTAAATCTAAGTTTTGTGAACTTTGCACAAGATGAAAAGAAGTTAAATGAATGATAAATGATATGGTATTCACATTATTACATTTTATTTTAATTTAAAATTTTCATCTCATTTTTATTTTTATTGATTTTTCTTTCAAGTTCCATTCAATGGAACCATCTTAACCAAGTTGAACATGACTATTACATCTGTTACCTCTAACTTCAAGATCTATTAAGATTGAGTAGTACTGAAAAGCTAAAAAGATTGTTGAGCTTCATACAAAAATTAAGACACTAGAATAAAGTGGTAACTATATAGTACAAAGTATACAAATACAATGCAAAAATTGTATTAGGCTATGAGCAACCATACGCATGTCTATCAAAATTGAGTTTCAACTCATAAAATTATATTGAATCACGTCTTTATAAGGTGTTTTCAAGTCAAATTACACGTAAAATCATTTTTTGGTAGACTCAGTGGAATCGGATAGATTTGGATAGAATCGTATAGAAATGCGTTTCCACCTCTAAGTTTCCAATTTTGTTGTTTTTTTAAATTTGGCCCAAAATGATGCCGTTTTGGGAAGTCCTCTTCACAATCCTAAGTGTTTTATTTTACTGTTAGGACTCCTCTTTTGCAAAAATTCATGATGCTAGCCGGAAATGACTGCCATGGCCAAACATCCATGCAAGATTCACTCATCTAAAAGAAGAGCACCAAGTTCTCATAATAGTGTCTGAAAATTCTACCGAAATCAGATTTTGGCAAAAAAAAGTAGAATTCTAATCTCTAGATTCAGGAAAGCTCTCGGCTGCGCTTAGCAGCAGCAACAACAGCATTCATCAGTGTTCCACGGAATCCACCATTTTCTAATTCATGAATGCCCGTAATTGTTGTGCCGCCTGGAGAAGTGACGTCATCCTTGAGCTGTCCCGGGTGCTTCCCAGTCAGGGTGACCATTGATGCTGCTCCTAATACCTGCAAAAAACACAAATCAAAAATCAAACAAACAACTACAGGAACGAGATTTCCCGAATGTAGGTAAGCTGGTAAGGTCAACTGTATATGCCTATGTGCAGGCACTATCTGTTGGTTAACTAAAACCAGTAAAAAATTGTGGCCAAGTGTAAGGATGGGTCAATGTAATTTGGTTGCATTGGTGTAGTAGCTGACTTTTCTATAAACTGGGAATGGTTGATTAATTTGCTCAACCTGTTCAGTAAACATTGCAACATAAAGGGACACTTAGAAAATTACTTGAATCCAATTTTTAATTCGTTGTTGGACACTTGGTATAGACTGAATTTTGTTTATTGGACTTATACACCACAGTAAAGCTAATAATAACATTGAAACTCAAACAATCTTCCACTTAATTATAAAGCCATAATGGCAAACTGAAAATATCATGACACAGAAACCTGAATATTTTATTACTAATCTAAAATTTAAAATGCAAAAGCAAACATCAGATAAATTATAAACATTTGGAGAAATAAAGTATGAACTTCCTTCATTAAACGGTCAATGGATAGAATTTCACTTCACTTACAGTTTGAGAAGCTAGACCTAGTGAAAGATCACGCGGTAAACCAGCTGCTACTCCTCCATCGGCCAAAGCCTCTATTGCTAAATAAATGTAAGCAGGACCACTGCCACTGAACAATTTTGGATAAAATAAGTTTTAGGAAATACAAGTTATACTGATATATAGTCGTTGCAGAACTTAGTTACACTAAACTAAGACAATTTGAAAAATAGGGGCAAAGCTCACAAATAACTTGAACAAGTGGAATCAATATACAATGGTAATTGGGAATAAAAGTACAACCATCACATGAAGGAGAATGAGAGATGTATGGTAGAAGCCTCAGTTCTGAGTTCAATTCTCATGTACACATGAAATAAAATAAAAAATATAAAAATTAAACACCCAATAGAACATTCAGAGCCGAGACACTCTTCCTTTTGTTCTCCCAGATGTAAAGAATTGCATGGGAATTGCAGACCTATCCTTATCTTCTAACCTTCGACTGGTATGGAGTATCATCACTTACCTCCAAAGAAAATTTATGTTCATCAAATATGAAGTGAAATTTGTTGTGATTTTTCTGATAATATCCAAATATTGTTCTGAGATTTTAGCATGTGAGATTTACATACCTCAGGCCAGTTATTGCATCAAAATACTTTTCCTCAGCTTTCCATGTTTTGCCAATTGACCCAAGTAATTTGGATATAATATTTGCATCTTCTTCTGTTGCAGATCCCCCCAAGCTCATAACTGTCAAAGTTTGACTTAGTTATCTATCCATTCAAGTCTGTAATCTTTTAACAATGCAAATTAATACAGAAAGAAATGCAATAAGGAGTATCCATTGTTTAGTAGAATAACATACAAGGTACACAATTACCATAATATGTAAGAGAATGCATTCTTGACATTGTAATTTAGAAAAGAAGGCCTTCTTCAGTTCTTTATAGTTGAGATTATTTACCCATGCAATTCACTCATCCAAAATAAAATAAAAAAAATAAATGCTGAGACTACAAGATCAAACTGTAACAGGTATACATATCAAAAACTACTTTTAGGAGCCTTTCAACCCCACCCTTCATAAAAATGATGAAAAAAACCAGTATCAGTGTCACAGACTATCACAATAAATCATGAGTAACTTCCATCATATAAAAGAGTCCCATTCATCTAACCCGAATCTCACAGTCAAGTAAGAATCATCTTCCCCTCAAAGTAACCATCAAAGATGCATAATAATTACAATACATAACAACCATCCAATATAAATATTAAAAGGTCCATCGAATTCCAAATGTAGTTGTTGTAATAAGCTGTATACTCTACCAGACAGGACCTTAGAATCACAAAAATAAACAAGTCTTTTATCAGACAATTCTAATCATGAAATTATATTTTCAATCAAAACTCTTGAACCCATGGACACAAATCAATTTGGTATAAATATAATCAACAATTTAGAATTCAGAGAGTCAATAGTGGAACTATCAAGCCAAACACATAATTCACACAGCTTACATTCACACATTCTGCTCTGCATCTAGAAAGTAACTGAGGAACAAAACACAATATGCTAAAAAAAAGAAAGATAATACCTGAAGCTGCCTCACCAACAGCAGCAGGTGTATTAGGCATCACTCTTATAAATCTGTCGTTCCCAGCCCATTCCTACATTTTATGAAACAACCATTTTCCATAAAAATATATAACCTAATTATGTCTACAAGGCTAAAATAGAGCAAAAAGCTACTTGCACAGCCTATGTGAAGTTAAAGTATGTCTACTTGAGAAAATATTTTTTCTTTTCATTCTCTCTTTTCACTTTTAATTACAAAAAAAAAATCAACTTATTTTTATCTTGTTTCTTTCAAGAATCAAAACTTGATACAGGAAACAGCAAAAAAACCTTTTTAATTTTGTTATGAGTTTAATTGTGTTGCACCATCACTCAAACATTTTACAATATCAATCAATCAGAAATCAGTAGAGTTATTATAAAAAAGTCAACAATAACTCCAAAAAGGCTCTGGAATTCAGTGAAAAATGATCTATATATCAACAAATTTTCAAACTAAACCAACATTTTCTATTCTTACTCAAATTATAGTCCAACAGCAAAAGTAATCAAACAAAAAGGAAGAAAAAATTAACCTGAAGATCTTTCAACTTGGTACCAGCAGCGACCGAAACCAAAAGCTTGTTCTTCGTCAGAAGCGGCGTCAATTTCAACACCACGTCTTTCACTGCCACAACAACAACACAGCACGTAAGTGAAAAAAAACGCAAGTCAAACATTAATGAACACAACGGAGCAGGAAATACCTAATTGAGGTTTGACTGAGAAAACGACAACGTTGCTTTCGCGAACGACCTGCGAGTGCGAGGAAAAAGGAAGTAAAAATAGCGTCTCAGAGAGAAAGAGAAAGGAAATAGGGAGAGGGAAAGTAATACGTCTTCGTTTGAAGGGAGAACGGAGACGTCGAAGGATTGGAAGGCGTCGCGGCGGGCGGGGTTGGAGTGGACGGCGGTGCGAATGCGGGAAGGAGGCAAGACGCCGGATCGGACAGCGCCTCTGGCAATGGACTCGGCCATTTTTCCGGCGCCGATGAAGCCGAGAGTGTAGGAATCGGCGGGAATCGGAACGATTTCCATTTTGGGCGACGTGGCAGAGAAATCAATTTGGATTAAAAATGTTGGAGTGAGAGAAGAGTGAAGGGTGTAGATGGGAAATCAGGGTTTTTGAGTTTCTTGTTGCCGGGAAAACAACAGAACTAAAAAGGAAGTTGGGAACTTGTCTCAATTTTGCTAATTGCTAATACTCTTAAAAGTACTTCGTTTTTAATAAGGCCTCTGACAGTGATGGCCTTCTAACGATCTAGCGTCCAATTTTTAGTTAGGCTTTCATTTTTTTATTTTTTTTATTTAGTCTATACAAATATTAAAATACCTTTTTATATAATTTTAAAATATTACTATATGTTTCTTTGTATGTTATCCTAAACTCGGTGACACATGACAAATAGAAAGGTGTTAATATTAGATTTATCAATACTAAAAAATATGATGAAAGGATGAATTTGTTCTAACATATAGTAATTTTTTAGAGACTAAAGTGAAATTTTTATACTTAAGATACTAAACTGAAACCTAATATTTAGTTCTCTAGACCAAATTTTTTATTTTAGCCTAGAATAACTATCATTAAATACAAAAAAAAAATGTCATTTTATAAGTGTTAATAAATTCAGTCAATAACAATAAAAAGATTTTATAAAAAATATTTTGAAAATATTGGTTAAACAGGTAATGCATAAAATGTTTTGTATTATGTTACCTATGAATACAACATTGATTGGATGTGCTTTCTTTCCTTTCCACTAAGGTAATAATAGTACTTCCTTTAAATATTATTATAATTTCTTGGTTTAAATTAAATATTTATGTTATCATTATTATAAATCATATCACCAACAAATCATTATCATTAGTGTAAGTGTTAAGTCATTGACTATATATGATGAAGAAGCCTAGCTAGTCACAGAAATAAGATTGATGCAGACTAATTAATTTCCTGTAGATTTGTATTGAGTCATCAACTATGATTTGTTCTTCCACAATTGCTGCAGATTTTGTTGGAACCTTGTCCTCAACCCCAATGTTTCTTTCTCCTTCCTCTAATAGAGAAAAAGTCTCATTGAAGCAAGGCAATGAGTCCATCAACATGCATGATTTGTGACCTCACATGTGAGCATTGCTCATAAGACCTTTTAGAAAACGAATGACACAATCTTGATCTTTATATTTTTGCATTGAGTCATGACCTGCACCTGAACAAGGAAAGGAGCACCTACATCTTGAGATGGACCTAAAATTCTCAAGTTCATTCCATAGTCTTAGCGTTAGGTTTGGTTGCAATCAAATAATCAAATAAATAACAAGGGAAAGGAAAGACAGAAAAATGTGAAAAAGTAAAAAAAATTCTTCCTCTCACACATGAGCAGATTGGAGAATTTTTTTTTTTTTTCACTTTTCTCTTCTTGTCTATACTCTTTTCTTTTCTCCTCTTCCCTCTCACAACCAAAAGATACCTTAAAGTTGAGCCTAGTATTCATAACTTTTAAGACAAAGTAAATCTTCTTGAGTTTTCACAATTCTGAAAAGAGGAGTGTTGTCTCCTTCATAAATACAATCATGAAGACCTCTTTCTATACATTCACTTAAACAATTAAAAAAGAATCAAGTTTTCTACGTGAATAACAGTAAGTCATGTTAGTTGTGTAAATGATCTAGAGGGAATATATAAAACATTAATAACAACAACGTCAAACAGTTTATTGCATCTCACTGCTGAATTAAGGGGGCGTTTGGTACAGGGAAAATTTTTAGTTTCTTTGGAATCTGAAGTTGGGAAACTTTGTTTCCAATGTTTGATTTACTTTTTATAAAATAACATTTCCAACAAACAATGTTTCTCGGGAAATTTTGTAGCTGTTTCCCACAAAATTGTCCCCATAGGTGGGAATCTAACTTTCTCTAGTTGAAAAAAAGTCTTACTGTGGTAAAAATACTATGTTACTATTTTATTAGATCATTTAGTGTGGTGACTAATTAAGGTTACTCTTTGATTTTTAGGAAACTTGCAGGAACATTTATGACCAACCAAACAGATTTTAGTTATTCTTAGGAATTATGATTCCCAAGAATCATGATTCCTGGGCATGGAAAAACTTCTCTGTAACGAATTCCCTCTAAGTAAAATTGATGCCTACTCTTATTTTTATTTTTTAATTGATGGCTGCTAGTGGTGCACAGTATTCTACTGATAGCCAGATACGTGAGTGGTTTGGAAGGTTGCAAACGAACTGATTTTTCATTATGTTGTTGAGAAAACATGTATCCTAAAGAATATTAGATTGGCTTTGAAAAAAACTTAAATGTATGACAGTATGAGTATCCATGTATGATGGATCTTTATGTCCTATTGAGTTCTTGATAAACTGAGTATCTTAATATGATGTTTTCTTTGGCCGATGTCCCTGGTTGCTAATTTATTCTTTATTGTACAATGCAGAAAATGCTTATATCTGGCAGTAGTAGGCATCAGGGAAAAACATCTTTTGTGGAGCATCGGACTTTTTTTCATCTTTATCATAGCTTCCACCGATTGTGGATATTTCTCTTCATGATGTTTCAGGTTTGACATTCATCTACGTAGTCATGAACTTTAGCCAAAAGCTTTCTGTTCTCATCTGCTGTTTATAGTACTGAACTTTTGTTTTTCCTCTTCAGACTTAATTGGGATTTAGTTTCATGGTTCACGTGTTAACTATTTTTGTTTCATATTGATTTTCTTTTTATTGTCAATTTTCAGGGTCTAACCATCCTTGCATTCAATAATGGAAAGCTTGATGCCAAGACTTTGCGAGAGGTTCTTAGTCTTGGACCTACATTCGTTGTGATGAAATTGTTTGAGAGTATGTATTTCTGTTATATATCTTTCGTCATATATTTTGTTGTCCCCTTTTAGATATATTTTCACATTTTCCTTTCTTTTTAGGTGTTCTGGACATTTTCATGATGTATGGTGCATATTCAACAACAAGACGCTTAGCTGTCTCTCGAATTTTTTTACGTTTTCTTTGGTTCAGCCTTGCTTCAGTTTTCATAACTTTCCTTTATGTGTATGTATGCCGTCAGTTATAATAATTTTGCTCTTATTCTCACATCCTCATCCTTTCATCTATTTGTTTTTATTTTTTAAATTCTCACCCTTTTATCTATTTGTTTTTATTTTTTAATTTGTGTTAAGTGATTTTACATTTGTAGCTGTTTGTGCACTGCAGAAGAGCACTCCAGGAAGAGAGTAAAGGAAATGGGAACTCCTTTGTCTTCAGATTGTATGTGATTGTCATAGGGATTTATGCTGGTGTCCAATTTTTCATTAGTTTCCTCATGAGGATACCAGCATGTCATCGTCTAACAAATCAATGTGATCGTTGGCCTTTAATTCGCTTTGTGAAATGGCTGCGCCAGGTTTATGTGTCTTCAGTTGTTGCTAATAGTTCATTTAATTTTGGTTGTTCAGTATTCTGTGGAATTATGCTAACTGATGGGTTTGCCTTTATTGTTGTTTTTCTGTTGACTGATGAAGGAACGGCATTATGTTGGACGGGGAATGTATGAAAGGAGTTCAGATTTCATAAAGTATGCACTAGATCTTGTCTTTTTCTATTTTTTAAATTTCTAATACATGTTGGAAAATCAAGATTCTTGCTTCCCCCCTCCATATTTTAGAGAGTTATGGTGATGTATTTACTTAATTTGTATTTTGATGACTTTAGAGTTCTGTGTGCTCTGTAATTAATTTTACATCCAAGCTGAAGTTGTGCTGATTAGTTTGATACCTTACTCCTTTTCTCAGGTATATGCTGTTTTGGCTTGTTATTTTGAGTGGAAAATTTGCGTTTGCTTACTTTCTTCAGGTTAGTGATACATACATTAGCTATGCCCTTGGATTTGTAGATACACATTTGGAGTTATATTGATGTGTGTGTGTGTGTGTGTGGAGGTACATATACTGGGGAGCTTATATGCATGTATGTTTGATTGTCTTATTTTTGTGGTTTGTAGATCAAGCCACTGGTGGGCCCGACAAGGGATATTATAAAAGAGGATAGTATAGATTACTCTTGGCATGATTTGTCTCTAAATGTAAGTACTGGTGTGATTGACTGTGGTGTTATGTCTTTGCTGTTTTCTCTTTGATATTATTAGTCATTAGGACTGCCTTTCTTGTTGCAGATAATCATAATGCTTTGACAGTTGTTAGTGTGTGGGCTCCTGTGGTTGCTCTAAGTACATTGCCATTGTCTGTTTACCTCCTTTCCCCTTGTTCTTTTTTATCTTTCTTAATTGGGGGAAATGCCTGACAAGAGGTCCTTAAAGTTTGGTCTGAAGTGGCAGGGTTGTTAATATAGCATGTTTCTGTTATGCAGGAACTGAGTTTCTGTTGAAAGTTATTTGCATTATTTGCAGGAACTGTTAGGGTTTGGATTAGCTTTATTTGCATTCAAATAGAAATTTTTCAGCTAAAAGGTCTTTCTTCAGCAATTTAAAAATGATATCTTCAGGAGTTGCTGAACTTAGTACTGAGTGATGAAATTCGCTGCTTTAGTAGTTACTAAATAGTATAGAAGCTTTTAGGTGATTTGAAAAACAAAAAATGGTGTCCTATTTCTGGTTATGCATTGATTTCTTAAAACTGTTTTCCTATTCCATAGTTTATAACTGTTACCTTCAATTTAACTATTATGTAAAATTGCTTTCCCCTTCTCCTATTTTTTAGTGTGTTGGTTGCTAATTCCAATTTGTTAATTCTCATTCTTTCAGATTTATCTTCTAGATATTTATGTGTTTTACACGGTTGTATCTGCTGTAGTGGGAATCTTGCTGGGGGCACGAGATCGACTGGGAGAGGTAAGTAGTCTTTTTTAAGTTGTTTCGGTTGACCAACGGTAAATCCTTTTGATAATATGCTGTGTTAATTATTAATATCTTTTACCTGTTGCTAGTCCTGTCCTGTACATTTTAGAATTTAAGATTAGTTGGCATAACTTTTTTGTGGCTGTATTTGCTTACCAGATTAGGTCATTGGAAGCACTGCACAAACTTTTTGAACAATTTCCTGGAGCTTTTATGGACACACTTCATGTTCCTCTAACCAACAGGTGCTGCTTGTGAAATGTGGATTTTACGGTTTTATGATTGTCATTCTGTATTTGGAAGATAGCTGTATGTGTATGTGCATGTGTCCTATCTCTGTTGTTGTTCTGTGAGAATATACCCTCTCTAATTTCAGTTTTTCCCCTTGAATAATACTGTTTTTTGTATATGCTTATATAGTTTTCTCTATTTTATATTTACAGGAGTTCCCATCAGTCTTCTGTTCAGGTCAGCCTTTTGCTATTTATAACGGAAGAAATAGTTTAGTTTAAATTCATATTTTTATTCGCTTTATACCTGTGTACTAACTCTCAAATAAGAAACTTTTGTATGCTGATGGGAAGGTTATGGTACACTGGTCTCATGTTTGTTGAACATTTGTTTTAAACTTGAGTAAATATTACTTATTTCAATTACTCTTCATGCAAAGGTTGTGGAGAATAGCAAGGTTGAGGCTGCTCGGTTTGCCCCTTTTGGAATGAGATTATAAGAAATCAACGAGAGGAGGATTATGTAACTAACTTGTTAGTCATGCAAGCTGCTATACATTTTCTTAGCTTTATTTATCTTTCTTCTTTCCTTTTTACTTAATACCTGCACGGTCATGTTTTCCTTGTTCACAGCGAAATGGAGTTGCTTTTAATGCCTAGGAATTCTGGGGATCTTCCTTTGGTTCAATGGTCACTTTTTCTACTTGCAAGCAAGGTATTTCTGTTATTTTAATCTTTGCCAAGTTGTGATTAGAAGGTTATTTTTTGACTGTTGAATAAAATACACTGTAATTATTCAAATTTTATGTTTATGCTAGAATATTTGGTCCAAGTATATATATCTGAATATCTAAATATCTTTATTATATCACATGATCTGTTATTAGTAGTTTCTATATTTTATAATATTTCTTGTTTACCAAAATAAAATAAAATGCTGAGTCTTGAATTATCATTGATGGGGTTTAATATTTTTTTATTTGGTATCCTCTTACTCTGAGTCTCTTTTCTCCTTTCTTGCCCAAGCACTAATCATTTTCTAGTTGTTTCCTTTCGGTGCTCATTTTAGTAACATGATGTGGATACCATTTAATCTACTTAAATGCTTGCTGCTACAACTTTTAAAGAATTTTGGTTTCTAAAGAACTCATAGTGAAGGATGCCTCCTTATAAGCAAATTAAATATCTTGGCTGTTGTGGTCACTTCAAAATAGTTTGCGAAAACTCCTCATTTGGATCAGTACAGGACCCCAACTGATGTGGGAATTATCTGGATGGATGTACAATGGAGTAGAAGAATCATCCCTCTACTTTAGCCACGATTCGTGCCTTCCCAGATTTGTATTGATGCTATGAATTGGTGTTGTTGAGAATATAATTAAATTGTACAATATGAATCAAGATCTTTACATTTCTGATAAGCCTGGTTCTAATTTCTAGGTTATATACTGCTCTGTTTGTCCAACAAGAAAAAGATATGCTTCCATCTAATGATATTGAAAAATGTGCTTATGTAAATTTTAGTCATTGGATATATATAGGAAAGTGTACCATGTTTTGTGAACTGTAACACAAACAGGTACTTATGCATATGTATTTATGTTATGTTGGCTTTTCTCATTGACTGACTTTATGCTCTTACGTTTTCTTTTTGTTAAGATTCATTGATTTGCTCTTTTGCATGATGGTGTAGATATTGTTGGCTAGGGATATTGCTGTTGAGAGTAGAGATACTCAAGATGAGTTTTGGGATAGGATTTCCCGGGATGATTATATGATGTATGCTGTTCAGGAGTGTTACTATGCTATTAAATTCATTTTGACAGAGATATTAGATGATGTGGGAAGGAAGTGGTAAGTATAAGTTTTAACCGTGTAGTGCATCAAGTTGTACTCGGACACCGATGCTATCCCAATATTTCCTAATAAGTATCCTAGAAGTATCTGATTATTTTTATTTTTATTTTTTTGAAAAAAAATGACAAACATGTCTTAGACATGGCGCCGATACGGCTTAAGGTGAAGGGACATAGCTGGGACATGATTTAAGTCATTTTATAATATTTTATTTTTTTAATAATTTTTATTCTTTTAAAAAAAAATAAACATTATTTATTCTCTTCACTTCGTTACTCTTTTGTGTTTCTTCTCGTGGAACAACACCTTCATTTGTTGATTTGTTCTCTTCATTTGACAAAATTTGCATTGTAAATTTCATTTTGCATTCTGCATCATAAAAAAAACTTAGTTGTTCTCTTAGATATTTCATTTGACATAATTATTAATGTGATTAAAAATTGGATATTTCTTGACATGTCATTCTTATAGTCATTTTCTTTTTAAGATTAGTGATAAATATTAAACATTAGATAAAATTTTATCTTTAAAAACAAAAATTTGCATCATATATAATTTTTTAGTATCGCATCCAAGATGTGCATCCATTTTACCAGGGTTGAAAGGATATATGATGATATTAATGATAGTATCACAAGGAGGAATATTCATGCAGACTTCGGATTAAATAAGTTGTCTCTTGTGATATCAAGAGTAACTGCATTGATGGGGATCCTGGTTTGTATTTAATCTTTTAAGCTCTTGAATTATTTTGTAAATGTCTGCTTGTCCGTTTCTATTCATTATAATTCAAGTTTGGCATATTCTCCTTGTTTTTTTCCCTTGTATTCTTCTCTCCTTTTAAATCAATTATTGTATCTATTGCTGAGTGTGGTTGTGAGATGCTGTGCTTCTTGTCTTCATGTTTTTAGTCACATGTGAGATTTGAGTTTTATGCAGATGCGTAGTCTTGCTTTTCAAAAATCTTAAAGGAATGGCCTTTAGTTATGGATGGAAACTTTATTTTGTACGGGATGCATTTGCTAGCTCCTATGCCTAACATTTTCAATCATCCTTAGTTTAGTGCACATTCAGCCTTGCAGGCCATGTACAAAAATATTTCTCTTCATTTCATATTTTGGTGTTCTATCAGATTCTCTCTCTCTTTTTGCATTTTGTTTGTTGGTTTTGTTTGATATCTTTTTCTCCCCCTAGTTGTAATACTTTTTTGTGTGCGAGTGTATTACTCTTTTAGTACTACTACTACAATTGCACAGCTACCTTTGGCTCATCTATTGAACCTTTAGCTTGCTGAGCAAGTTAGTTAGACTGAATTTACTAATGCATCTATTGTAACAGAATGTTATAACGTGTCTCAATAAAATCATAAATTCTCTTTAAACTTTTCTCTAAAATTTCTCAAACCTAATATTTTGTTACTTTTCCTTTAAAAAAATGATTTAATGCATTTTTTTTTTTTATTGTTATATGTATTGAGTGTTTTTTTTTAATTTCAAGTTAATTTCAGTGATAACACTCATTCTTTGAATGTGTTCACACGTGTTTATGAAAAGAATCTAATAATCCTGGATAAAATGTCAATCTCACTTACTTTTGTCTTTGTTTGGCCAATCTCACTTCGTGGGATAAGACTTTTTAGTTGCTGTTGAATTGTTGATGAATTTATTTGATCTGTTTGTGCCTGTATATGAATTTGGCTTATGCATATATTTTGTCTGTCTATCTATTTATCTATCTTTGTGTGTGCGTGTGTGTATTTGGTGGCTTATGTATGGAACTTTAAAATACTGTTGAAGTCTGAACGTAATCTTTTTATTGACATCTTACAGAAAGAGACTGAAACACCTGAACTGGAAAGGGGTGCAGTTAGGGCTGTACAGGATCTGTATGATGTCATGCGACTTGATGTCTTTTCTATAAATATGAGGTTTGGAACAGTTGCTGTTGTGTGCATACATTGAATTTTAAGTACAGTCTTCCTGGTTGCCTGCATCAGGGATTTCATCCCTTTAGATTAATGCTGATTTTTAAAAAAAATTTAGGGAGCATTATGACACATGGAGTTTACTGACCAAAGCTAGGGATGAAGGGCATTTGTTTGAAAAGTTGAAATGGCCCAAGAATACAGATTTAGTACGCCCTAATCATATTTGTCTATATTTGTGTGCAAATAATTTGTCTATGAATTTTTTAACCATTGGGTTGCATGCAGAAAATGCAAGTCAAAAGATTGTATTCACTGCTGACTATCAAAGAGTCTGCCTCAAGCATTCCTAAAAATCTTGAGGCCAGGCGACGGCTGCAGTTTTTCACAAATTCACTTTTTATGAAGATGCCCCGTGCGAAGCCAGTTCGGGAGATGTTATCCTTTAGGTAAATCTTTTTTCTTGGAAGGAGTTATTACCCTTATTGTTTCTGTGCTTATCTTTTCTTGTGTTTGTGCAGTGTTTTTACTCCTTATTATTCTGAGATTGTGCTTTATAGCATGGCTGAACTCCTAAAGAAAAATGAAGATGGCATTTCAATTTTGTTCTACCTTCAGAAGATTTATCCAGGTAGTTTTTACTTGATTTTGCTTCTATCAAATATTGTGAATGTCGTTCCTAAACCATCTTTTGAGTCTGAACTTCATGCTTCTGCTCCCAACAACATTTTGGACTCTGTAAAAAAAATTTTAGTTGTTGTCTACAATTTTTGCTATCCATATGCGATGATGGGCATAGAAAGTTCAAACTTTCTAATATTACTATCGTACAAATCCTTGAATCATATGGTTAAAACGTAATTCAATTTATTTGTATTAAACCATTTTTTTTTATAATAATAATAACTTCAATGATTTAACTAGGACATTCTTATTTGTCTATGGACAGATATTATGTACAATTTCTTCGTCTGTTCTTGCAGTGGATAAGCTATCAAATATATCTTTATCGTTTTTTACTGGTGTATTAGAGGTAAGATTACAGATATGTTATTTTTCTTCAATAACTATTTGTATCCTACCTTAGAAATTTATTAATATTTTGAATTTTGATAATATTTCAGGCTTTGATACCTCAGTTGCTTATCGCAATTTATGTTATGGCTATAAATCAATTATTTGACTTTGAAATTGACAAGGTATGAAACTTACTATTATAAATAAATAGTCTAGATGATTAATAAAAAAAAAAAAAATCGCTTCCAGTCTTATGTGTTATTCCATTAAAAAAATATGATATTGACATAATTCTTGTCAAGTTTATCTAAAGTTTGATTTAAGCAGTTTTAAATTTGTATGATTTGGATTATCACATTCTTTTTTATATTCACTTATCAAACTTACTTAATTATTACGGCATTTAATATGGTAAAAAAAAGAGTCGTTTATAACTCACAAACTTTTTTGGGAAAGCACCATATGCTTTATCTGATTACTAATTTATGTTATATGTTTTATTGAAGTTAAACAAACCATATCTTCCAATGGCATCGGGGGAATTATCATTTGCATCAGTTTTTAACTCTGGTGCCATATAGATTCACCCATTTCTACAATTATACCGTTTTAACATAAGCTCCATGCATTAACAAATTAGGAGAATGCTTATTATTTTGTTTTCTTTTATAGGGTTTGCGGCTTAGTTGAATTATAGGTTCTTGGCCGATCATTTGGAATGTTGTATTTACCTCCTCAGTATGGGCAGCTTATTCAGTTAATGTGTAAGTGTTCAGGGAGAAATTTATCAATTTCTCATTTATAACACTAAAAAATCCTATTTATTACAGACCCATTGACTATTTTAGAGAACCTAACTTATCCAAATTTCCATTTATAACACTCAAAATAATATGAAGTTATTCATAAAAAAAAAAAATAATAATATGAAGTTTTTCTCCATTATTTAGGTTTTAGTGGTTGTAGAAGAGCAACCATACTACTTGAGAATCCAATTTGACTACTTTAATTTATGGAATATTTTATTTGGATAAATAAGATAGGTTATGAATTTAATCATTTGCTAAAAAGTTATTAATTCTCAAAACATACATTTTGAAAATATCTTTTAAAATAGTGAAATTTCAAAAGAATTTTTGTTAAATTTTGTTTGAAGAAACACGTTCATTTATTAGATGAAGATACATGAATATTTTTTAACAAACATACGGAAAAAACTGATTGTTGGTGTTTTGAGACTTTTTAGGTATCTCTGTTGAGATGGAAGAGACACCCACTAATTTCATTAATCTGTCAGGCTTCTGTTTTGGTATTTGTAAACCCAATTACATGTTTCTTTCATATATGCAGTTCTGTTTTATAGCTAAATGTGTTTTTTTATACACATGATGTTCAAGACTAACTTATATGTACACAACAATAATAAGCACATTGATTTGTTTAGTTAGATTCATGGTCAATTAATTGAATTCACATATAGAAATTTAACCAATTTATCGATTTAATAAATATTGCAAATTGTATATTATAAGTAAATTTGACTAAGCAATTTTAATTTAATATATATATAATTTGAATCGGATGTTTGAAAGACATGTATTTAATTTGTTGATTTTAATAGATATATTATATGTTATAGCATACATAATTAATATATTAGTGGTAAATTGACTGACAAACATCATTAGATAATGTATTTAATAAAAATTATTATATTGATTTTAATAAAATAGTATATTTGTAAATATAATATCTAATAACATTATTTAATTTATTATATATTACTTTTTAATAAATGTATGATTATTTTTATTATAGGGAATGTTGACTATCCAATAACATTTAATATTATAATTATTAAATATTGTATACCAGTGTGAAAGGAGAAAGGGATACTAATAGGTTGATATTCAAATTATGTTATTTTATAATTTGTTGATGTGAGTGATTATTATATTTGATTTTTTTAAGTAAGATTTCGAATTTTTTGACGGAAATAATAACATGGTTATAAAAAAAAATATTTAAATTGTTTTTACTAATATTTTAACAAAATTAAGAAATATTAAAAATTACATTTTGACAATTAAATAATAAATATATTAGTCTCATAATTATAAAAAAATATATAAAACTTGTGAAAATACTCGAGACCCCATTAGAGAGTCAAGGAGTTGTTTTTTTTTTTAACCAATAAAATAATCAAAGAATTGAGATTACATAACAAAATATTCAATCAAATGAGTAATTGAGATTACGTAACAAAATATTCAATCAAATGAGTCAGGTCATTACAGGGTAATATGTGGTTTTTGATAGATTTAATTTAATGTGTTTAATATATATTCCTTAATTTTATTATTTTTACTTAATTATATTTTAAAAAATTTAAAATAATATATTACTTATAATGTGTTATTATTTTATTATTTTATAAATATTAATCCTAAACAATTTATTATACATTGAATAATATTTTATATCATGTAGCAAATGAATATATAATGAAAAATCAATTAATTGATGAAATCAAATATTCATTGACTTTACCAAAATCTATTATCCTTCTTTCAATGTATAATAATAAATTAATAAATGTGCCTTTAAAATTTACTTTTTTATTAAATGTCTTACTGGTTAATATGATTTATTATATAAATGAAAATAAAATAACTAAAATAATGTCTAAAATCCTTATTCTAGGCGATAAAAAATGTATTGAAACTTTGTAGAAAAATTACTCCACCCGTTCCATATAATGTTTTGTTACATATATTAAAAAAATGTAATAAATATTTTGAATTTTGTAAAAAATATTATGTGACTTCTTAATATATCCTCTATCTCTATGATTAATTAGATTTTTTTTTTCATTTATTACACAATAGTGGTTAAGAGTACTACATGAAAAAACAAAATTAATGATTCATTTATTTTATAAAATAACAAATAATTTGGAATAATTTTATTTGCTAAAACATCTTATAGAATAGAATAAATGTAGTATTTTTTTTTATCATATCATAAATGAATGTCTAAATGCACAAAGTCAAATACTTCTCTTGTGTTCAGATTATATGAAGTTTTAGATAAAATAATTTGTTTCATATTAAATGTCATCTCACAAAATCGATGTTACATTGAATATATATTTTTTCTAATACTACCCTCAATGAATTAATAAGAGTAAATGAATAATTTATTAGAGAGATAAAAGAATATATTAAAGAGTTATCTTTTTTTTTTTTATGAAATTCAGTACATTAATTGCATTCATTAATATCTGTGTCAAAATCTTAAATATCTTATAAACTGAAACAACACAAATATTCATGAGTGACATTAACAAAACTCATTCTCATTACTTCTTCAATAGAATCAAATTCGATGCTACTCAAACAAGCATTGTGTTAGTAAATACATATAAAAAATTTATTGTTTTACAATAAATAAATAAACATATCATAATAATTATAAGAGATCATAAGTATATTAACATTGTAATTAATTTTTTATTTATATAACTTTTAAAATAATTTTATAAAAATTAACTGATGTATCATAATCATAAATAAAGAATTATAACAATATAAAATTAGTTTACAATGTGGAGAATTACCTTTAAATTATAATTATGTCACCACCCTCTTCCTCTTCCGCTGTTCATCGTCAGCTGTGCACGAACAAAAGTAGGAGGTGCAGAAAGTATATCCCTTGCAGATAAAGGGCTCCACCCAACATTGCAGATAAAGACCATGTATTAATATCATAGGAATCACTATTGCAGTGGCGGAGACTCTATAAAAACGTGTGTTTTTTGTTTTATTTTTTATATATAACTGGAGATCCATTATCTCTTATTAATCTATATAACAGGCTCAAGTTGGTTTTTTTGAGGAGAAAAGCTAATCTTAATTAGTTTTTTTTTTTTTTTCATTTTTTGAGCATTTGATATAAACATTCGCAAAGACTTGTGACATGTTTGAAAGCAGGTTAAGAAGTAAGGAATTATATTGTTATATGAATCACATAAATTTTATTTATATGAAAAATTCATTCATAACATTTTTCCTTTTGTTAGTGATTGATGCCGTCTACTACTATTATCACGATGGACGCATGAATGATATAAATCACGTTCAAAATCAAGCTAGCCACTAACCCACAAGTATCGATAAAGTTGACGAAACGGTTCGCGTTGAAACTTGAAACTTGAAACTTAATTGAAAGCATGAAATAAAAACATGACATTGAGAAATGGCACACATAATTTTATTTTATTTTGTAAAGATCATGTTGCGCTCAGAATTTAAATTTATTAGCTTCTCTTTCTGACATTAATAGAAGTTAATGCTTTCGGCCAAGTTAGGCTTGCTTGGTGTACTTAATTATGTTTATTATTTGATTAAAAGCTACGACTTTATAGAGTTTTTTATGCATAATTATACTGTAAAAGAGAAAAACGAAACCAACATAGGAAACCTGTATAAGCATAAACGTACTAGAGTCTAAGACTCTGAGTCACGTATACGCTGACACACGTGTTATTATATGAAGAGCGAGTTTTCTATATTTAGTTTTTTCTGTAATAATTAAAATAGAAATAAGATTAATCTATTTCCATATATAAGTTATTGTTTAAAAAAAAGTACCTAGAAACATTAGATTAATGAAGTAAGATGTAGTAAAAAAATGTTATAAGATAATATAGATTTAAATAAACTGTAAATAAGTTGTTCTAAACATGTGCACTCTTATATAACAACTCACAGAAAAAATTATAAGTTATTTTCATAAACGTTTTTAAACACTTATTCATGTATTCATGTTATAAGATATGGATTTAAATAAGTTTGTAGCTTTCTTTATACCACATCTAACTTTGAGGGCCTCTTCAGCTCGCTAATTAATTCAACCAAGATAAGATTAGGGGCCACTAATTGAAAACTATTTAGTCTAATAAATACTATAATGCATCAGTAGGTCGACTTTAAACCTAAGCAATGGGGCACATGATAAAATATAGTAGTAGTAAAATTAAAAGATTCCATTACTTTGACTTTGGTGCATTGCATGCGCATGAGAGGGTAATATTTATTTATGCATAGGAAGTTTTGTTTTTTTTTTTCCTAAAGACATAAAGATTAAGAGAATAAAGATAGTAATTTTATTTTTATAAAATTATTTTAAAAGTTATATAAATTAAACATTGTGATTATATGAGAGTATAAATGCAGTATCTTTATTCTCGAATATTAATTCTTATCAATTAATTAGAGCGTAGCCTTTTTACTAACAAAAATAAAACAATTGATATATAGTTTGTGTTTACGAAAAAGCTGCATTTGGGATTGGCAAACCAGCCCCGAGTGAAGACGACAACTATGGGAAAACAGAGGTTTTTTTATATAAGACTGTCAACCTCATCCACGAGGTTTTGAATGGTTGAATAGTTATGGAGTGGGGTGACTGATATTTTAATATGTATATTTAATTATTTATACATTTCGTTTTCTTTTAGTTTTTATGATGTTTCCAAATGTTGTCCTTATCTAAAAAAAAAAAAAGTATTTTTTTATTGATTATTTTATCATTTCATCTAATGCCTTTATTTTTAAATAAATCTTTTCCTTTTTTTTTACTTTATTTGGAAACCGTTTATTTTGTTTGATTTCTTGTATTTAAATCATAGAACGCAAAACTATTATACTGCTTGTCCGGCCTAATTCAATATAGTAATTTTGTATTTACATTTATATCATTTTAAAAAAATTAATATAATAATAAATTAATATTTTATATTAACAATTTAAAAAATTAATTGATATATGGTTTGTGTTTACCTACCGAATAATTGCTTTATTTTTATTCATAAATATTTGTGGTTGGTCAGTTGGTGTTGGAAACCAATTGAAATTGGTTATATCGACGGTGTTTGCATAAGTTTCTACAAAAATTGTCAATGTTTTTTTAATTGAAAAATAATAATTTAAAGAAATGACAACATTTAGAAACATCGTATTTTATTATGTATATTTTTCTTTTATTTCTATTACTCTTATTTCCTCTTTATTATACTTCTATTATTATTTTTTCTCTATTCCCTTATAATTTAACCGGGGAATAAATTATGCCTATAACAACTTTTTTAACTGGATTAACTCTGATATAAAAGTAAACAGACAAAGTTTAGAAATAAAAACGCGAGACTGAAAATTAGTCGTTTTAGTTTTTATACATACACTTTCTAATCCCTAAACAATTTCATAATTGGGTCTCATTGTGAGAATTTGTACATAGAAACTTACTTGATTAACAACTCATCCTTGAGTTAAGTCGTAAATAAGTCAATAAAATCGTTCATAATTTTCGTGGAGTGTGTAGATTCTGTGTCAGTAGTCTACACTCCATTTATGAAATTTTCTGATTATACAAGTGTTTTGAATGCAGCTATTTCACCAATATACTTATACTGCCTGTTGTAAGTGGGCCTACAGAGGGTCTTATGATAATATACTTCGCTCACTTTTTCATTGCTATCGTGGGTATGAACTTTCTTTGTGTTTATACACACATATCTACTAAGTGTGCTCAGAATCCCACTGTTGTTATTGTTATTATTATGAATATACAGGTGCTGGGTGGTGGGTTCAGCCATTTGGAAAGTCTTTTCCATTTTTATACTGGGTTCCTTTTCTTGGGAGTAAGACGTCTTCATTATCTAGTATTCTTTATGTTTAGGACCAAAAGGTTTATATGTCAATATTGCTATTAATGGCCATTATCATACCTGTTCCAAGTTTCATATATCAAACACCTTTTGAGATGTACTGAATAGATCATACTATGACTTAAAGTGTATTTGGGGTGCATCTGGTTTGTTTTTTTACCTTTCATTTTCAATTGATATGTTTTTACTACTGAATAAAGAAAAAAACGCTTCCTTGTTTACACTTTGATTTCTATTTTCAGGGATTTGAATTTTTTTTTTGGGTGAAAACAACAAAATCTTGTTTTCTCCATCTCCTTTACAAACTCTTAGAAACAAGAAACAAATTGAAAATAAAGTGGGTAGTGGACTTTATAATTAATAGTAAGAATATCAATTAAAATGATATTAAAAAGCTAGCCAATCACAATCTTATATATTCATTCTTGTGTACTTATCTAGTAAACATGGAATAATGAAGCTAAGGTTGTCTACTGTCTCCAATAACATAAACAAGCAGGGTAGATTCCATTTGCTTGTCCAGTATGATCTGAGTTAAATATCCTTTGGGTGGTGCAGTATAGCTCATGCTAATAAGGATTATTGGTTTATATATAGTCAATGTTTTTGATAAATCACTGCTTGATTTTTATTGTTCTCTCTGCATTTCAGGAATCCCAACATTCGAAGCTATATTGTGTTTAATGATAGCTTTTGGTGTTGTACCAACAGTCACATGCAAGTATGTATAGCTTAAATTATTGAAGTTGAATCTTCTTTAGCATGTGCAATACCCCACTAACCCTTGGCATAAAATTTGTTCCTTTTTTTTTGTCTAACGCTGATATCTTAGATATTTTCTTTTAGGTTGAACTGTACCATTTGGTTGTTATTTCGTTAATAGTTATACTCAGCATTGATGGACTGAAACTGAGATCCAAGTAGTTGGAATATAGAAATAACTAATAATGTTTTTATTGTATCTTAGAATATTGTATAGTTTCTTAGATAATCCACATGTGGAGTTGTTTCCTGATTTCCTGATTTGTTTCCTTTTTTTAATTAGGTTTAATTAATTAGTGGGTTCCTAAACTCTTACCCAATTGAACATTTTTTTTCAATTGGGTCCGAGAACTTGTATTTATTTTTTTAATTAGGTTACTGAAATCGTTTTTTTAATTAGGTCCTGTATTAGGGATCAATTAAAAAGAAAATACAAGTTTAGGAGCCTAATTGAAAAAAAAATTGAGAAACTAATTAAAAGTGATCGAATCATTAGGGGATATAAGATTGGTTTAGTGGTAAAAGGAGAAAGGAGGAAGAATAGATCATGAATTCGAATTGTCCATTAACTAAGCTAATAATAACATATCCTAATAAAAAACAATTTAACCTTTTAATTAAGACTAGGAGTCCAATACTACTAGTATAAACAGGGCAATTGCTTTGTATCACATCATATTATCCAGATTAATTTACTATCCTATTATTTAGGGTCTCTATTCATTTTCTCCTTCCTTACCTAAACCCTATCTCAAGACAAGTATAGGACTATAGGATTATGACATACTTTATTCTTGTTGTATGTTCGTTAAATTATTCAGAATCTGATAATAGTTAGCATAAATATCTCTGCATTTGATATGAACCATGATTTTACAGCATTTTAAGTACAGAATGATCCTTGTGTTTCTGGGGGCCATTGTCCTTAATTTATTTGATGGTCAACATTATCTTTTTGTTCCGTACAGCGTTAGTAATGTTTATAAGGTCGTGAAGGCAAAGAATGGAAGCATGCCACTTGCATTGGCAATGGTAATACTTTTTTCCCATAGGACAGTTTTTTCTCTAAAATCTGGTTTCTTTGTTAATGTATTTGTTTTTTTTCTTGGGCAGCTTTACCCCTTCGTTGTACTTGTTGGAGGAGTGCTTTTGTGGTATATAACTCAACTCAAGATGCACCAATTTTGTAGCCAGTTTGAAAGACATTCACATTATTCTATTATCGTTCTTTTGTTCTTATAAGCACTAGGGAAATTTTTGGTGCAGGAATTATACGTCGCCATCTGACATCATGACTAGATATATCCACATTTAGTTGTTATAGGAACAGGACTTACTTTTGGATATCTTGTGGTAAGATTGTTGTGTTTTAAATTTGAAAACTTTTTAGCTTCTATTTTTTTTATTTAGTATTTTTTTTTAATAGAGGAGAGCTAGTAACATGTACTTTCTAAATGATAGGTTGAAATTTATTAAAATTTATGTTTTTTTAATAAATTTTAACCAATCACATAAAAATTATTTAAAAGAGTGTTAGATGGAGTATTGCTAACATTTCTTTTTATTAATAATTAATAATGGCAAGCTGCCTTTTTTTTTTATGGCATGTTTTCTCCACTAGTGTAATTATCATTGGCTAATGGCTGTTTGTAGGATGAACCAATTTCAACAAATTTTATTTTAATTAGAAGAAAATATAACATTTGAAAAACAAAAGAGACTTTTGGGTTGTTCAATAACACAATGAAATAAATAACCAATAGAACCATCATAGTATTTTTAAATATATTCAAATTCAAATATAAAAAAATAAATTTGGTTATTGTATTGTTTATTATTTAAGGATCTAAAAGACCCGGTAGATTTTGTACTTGTTTTCTTTCATGGAAGAAAAAAAAGATTCATGAACAGAAAAAAAAAAATCATAGAAGAAAATACTCTATCCATATAGTAATGCATCAATATGCAAAAAAATGCTTGTATGGTTATTGAATCTTATCTTGCCTCTGGCTTCCTTTTATTTACAACTCCATATCAATATATTATGATTTTTATGAGGGAAGCTTAATTTTGCAGGGAAGGATGATTTTGGCAGACTTATGTGATGAGCCTAAGGGTCTGAAAACTAGGATGCGCATGGTATAAGTTGTGTTACTTGAATGTTACATTCTGAATTAATTTTTTGAGATGCTTGATTTGGCTGTCGTCCCTCATTATAAAACTACGAAAACACAATGATGATGCGGGCCAAAAGTCTATACACTGTCAGTGAACTTCACATTCATTTATGTGTGAGTGTAGCTTCAAAGATCACAAATATTAGGAGTCTCAAGCCCTTAAATTTCAATCTTGGCATTTCTATCATGACTTGAAAACTAGGTATTGAATAAATTAACATGGAGGTATCATCGGGGACAAAGTATGTATATTTTCGGTGAGGTGTTTGTTTGTTTGAAAAAAAATGTGTAATATGCATGATGGCTAAGGATGGATGTTTGACTTTTTTGTTTTTAAATACAACTTTTGAGTGACATTTTCTTTTTTTAAGAGTTTAAATGTGATGCATTTTTTTTAAAGTTTAAAATTATATCCGACAAGTGTAAAATTATTAAACAATTATAATTCTTAATTTATAATAAATTAATTGATTTTTATTAAAAATATTTTAAAACATACAAATGAAATATTATAGTTGTTTAACCATATAAAATTATTTTATATTATCAGTACATCACTTAGTGAAAACAACTTTTAATATAAAAATATGAAAACAAATAATTTTAATCCTTGTCACTTTGTCTTTATTGTTGCTGCTATCATCATGATCGTCATTCTTATTGTTCCACTGCTGCCATCACCGTCGACCATGCGATAATGGTGATCCTAGTAGTAGTGATAACATGTTGATGATGGTAGTGACAGTGGTAATAATAATGAGGACAACTCTTAGCGGTGATGATAAATTTTTAATATTTTAAGATGTAATAAAATAATTCTGTTGAATATTTGATAATTTTTTTTTATGCAATGAAGAGAGAAAACAGAGAGATCAAATGAAGTAGATATATGTTAATTTTTAAATAATTGCGTTAGCATTAATCCTTACCGTCTGTTCTCATTCTCATGTAAAAACGCAATTATCATTCGCCCCTATATATATATATATATATATATATATATATCATGCACAAATTGAAATACTATTTTTTGTATATGCAACATCATTGATCATTTGATTGACAACAAACAATGTTATTTATCAATACAAATCTTGAGTAAATCTAACACATTCAAAACGATTCCATTCACATATTGCTGCAAGAATAAAATGACTACTACTACTACTACTTTAGGACGATTGCTGCATTCCTTAGTGCTAGGTATCTTTGAACATACTCATTAGGAAGTGATCTGATGATCTTGAAAACTTCAGTATCTGCATACCTAAGATTAGTCCTAGGATCATAGTATGGTGCCTGCAGCAGCATAAACTAATTAATTATAAGCACTAATTGCATGGCATAATCATCATCATCAAAATTTACAATTAATTAATCAAACAGAGACATCGAATGGCATTTAAACAAACCAAGGCCAAATTTAACAACTATGAAATAATCAAATTAGAAACATAATGGATTAGTCTGTCCCTGATCTCAATCTAGCTTTCGTTGTTGTTCAATTATTTTGCATTGTTCTGTCTTTGGATTATGAGGACAAAAAAGAGAATTATAAAGAGGAGATAACCATGGAGTTAGTATACAAATATTTCACACTATCCATCCACCTATTTCAAAATTCCAACAACACACTAACACAGACTCAATTACCCAAACAACATGGGTCACAAAATCCAACCCACGACCCCAGCTGCAACTACACATTGGGAAAGATAATAAATACTACAATCTTGTGAGTTAGTGTGTGACTAGCGTGGAAAGGATGACAAATCTCCTAGAATATGATCGTGATCTTGTCAACAATATACAATTAATTTTACAAATTCTATGAGAACAGGTGAGAAATGTCTTTTTTATAAATAGAAATTATGCAAACTCTTGCATGTATTGTCATTTAAAACCAAACTCATGTTAAAAAAATTAAATAATTCCAACAACTCAATGGGCGAATAAATTAATCAGATTCAGAGAAGATTGGAGAAATGTAATTCAACAAGAACAATAAAGATCAGTACATACCTCAAAGCCTGTAATATCACAAATTCTCTTGCAGGGATGCATAGATGGGGGCGACTCAATATTAACATCTGCAAGATAATACAAATAAAAATATATAATTAAAATTCTTTGACAAGAGTGCACATATAACAAGCAAAAAAACACCAATAATCAAAATTGGAATACATGAAGTAGCCTCTGGCACCAAGATTAAACAATTAACACTCTTTCATTGTTTTTTTTTATTTATGAAAAGTAAAAGAAGAAATATTGTTGAAGAGAAACAATACAATTCCAAAAAAGGAGGGATGACTAAGAAAGTAAAGAAGCTCAAGAGTGCAGTAAGGCTTCCCTGAAACATTGATCATGTGCAGCCAAACCAAAACCATAAAAGTCCATTTTACAACACAACAGATGTAGGGGTGAAGATCTTCCCTTGAAAATCCAGACATTCTAATGAATAAATTACCCTGGTCCTTATCCTTAACCTTAAGAATGATCTCCAACATTGCCAGGAATACAATCATATATAATAGAAAGATCAATTGACTCCAAGAGTAACTCTTAGAATTATTCCTAATCCTCGTCATTCATTCTTTTGAAATCTAGTGGTTCTAATGAGTGACTAATCTAAGCCATTAGATTTCAAAAGAATGAATAGTGAGGACGGGAAGTAACTCTCTTATTCTCGGAGTCAATTGATTCCTCCTCTCTCTTATGCAGAGTGTTCATTTTAATTTTTTTTTTTCAAATAAGCAACTGTATTAATTCATAAGTAAATAGAGACTACGGGTGCGAGATAGCTAGCTCACAATTGGGTTCATCTGGAGGGTAATTCTGGAAATTCTCAGCTTGGATAATCTGCTTAAGATGTTTCCAATGCCTGCCTCTGGCTTGGCCTTTAGGGTATTTCTCATACATTTGAACTCTCTTAAAACTGAGGTAACTTGGCAACACAAGCTCTGCCTCCACCACCTCTGCCTCCATTTTACCCTTCATTAACATACATAGCAAACAAAAACAAACTTTTCAGCAATGGATTTCTGTTCATTACATTACATATGATAAAAAACGATAACATAGCATCAAGAAATCGTAAAAGGTTTTAATTACACTTTAGTCCCTACATCTAGAAACTACTAGTTTTAGTTATAGTCTCTTCCTGTTGATGTTCATGGTATAAAGTTAAAAATCATAGTCATATTATCAGCTTAAGAAGGTTTAAGAGTCATTTACAAGAAGTTGAAATTTTTGAGAGTCATTTACAAGAACATGAAGAGGTATCAAAACAAAGTCTCTACCTGCACTTCTCTTCAGATCTTGAGAAACACCAAATGCAGACATGAGTGGTGTTTTTGGCTGCGAGTGGATTTGGGTCATGGAGGTTAGTGCGCGGCGTGTGTTGAGGATGGAGAAAAAAAGAAATGGCTAAATGACCATTTTAACCCTGAGCTCGAATGTGTAAACCACTAATAATGTTCGCAGTGCGGTTTGGTTTGATTTTTGGGTAAAAAGTCATCTGAATCAAACACTAAATATACATGCAGTTGAGTTTTCTATTTATATACATGTGGTTTGGTTTGGTTTGATTTTTGCGGGTTTTTTTAAAACATAAAACTAAGGGATCTTAAAACTCAAAGTTTGCTATCATAATTTCAAATATATCCACTAAGTCTCATATGGAACTAGCAGTTTAGTAATGTTAACAAAATGGTAAACCTCTACTCATCGGAATTCTATTAGAATATTTTTCACAACAATCAATCAAAATTCAACAACAATCAATCAAATAGATATACAGTCAGAGACTGTACCTTTGGTCTTGCCTTGGAAGAACTTCTCCAATTCCTAAAGGAAGAAACAAAGCTGCAAAGAGGAATCCACAAAGAGTTTTCACACATCAGAGATGAACCAGAAAGCATTCAAGCCTTCCTCAAATATGCAAAGAACCAAACATCACAGACAAAATAGTCACAAGAGTACCAAATAGGCAGATATCATAGAGAGTTAGACACAGAGAGCCAATCAAGTTGCAAAATGTCACATAAAACTGAACTAATAAATATTCCGCAAATTAAGGTCGGGTTTTCTATATGCATATTATAAAGTTACAAGGAACCTAGAGAACCTAGTCACAGAGAACCAAATCACACAAACACAGGGAACCTAGTCACAGAGAACCAAATATCACATGCAGAATCAAGATGCAAACACAGAGAACTAAACTAGTAAATCTCAAAAGGCAGAGAACTGAACCATTAATAGGATGACAGATTAGACATACCAAGCAGGCAAACACGTGAGCGTACGTCGTGACTCGGTGGTCCGTGAACCGTCGGTGACTCGGTCGTCCGCGAACAGAGAAGGCGAAGGAGAATCAGACGAGGTCGGTGCGCCGGCGAGGTTGAGGGGGCGAGATGAAGGCGCCGGCAGGGATGAGGGCACGAGATTGAGAGACCAGAGGCAAAGGCACAGCTTTACGCTTAGGTTTCTAATTTTATTTTTTCCCTCTTCACCCTCACTTTCCCTCTTCAATCTTCACCATCACGAGTATAGCATAGAAAAAATAAATATACAAAGCAATGCAGTCTGTTCCGGTTTGAGATTTCCAAACCGTAAATCTAATCCAATCGCTTGGTTCTCTGAAAAAAAAAAAATCCAAACAATTCAAATCAAGTTTGATTTTTATTCAATTTGTGATTTTTTTTTTTATCGATTTTGCAATTTTTTTAATCGATTCAATAAATATTAAAAAATTTAATTTTAAGACAAATTATTTTATGAAGAATACAACTTAACTTAATGTTAAGTTGATCCTTAAATAAATATAAATTAATGACAAATTTATCTTGCACATTATAACATATTAACAAAATTGTCTCACAATTGGAAGATTACAAATGCGGCGGCACTTAATAAACATTCAAGAATAAAATAGTAATTTGACTAATCCATCCGTCCAAGTTTTAAAATCTTAAAACATACTTTTATTAAGATGGACAGAAGGCGTAATTATTTTACACTAACATTCTAACAGTGTAATTCATTAATGTAATAATTTTTAAAAAAATTAACTAATTTACATTAAATATTTTATAGGAATCAAATATTATATAATATAAAATTTATAATATTCAGACGTTCAATTCAATTAATTAACTGAACTTTTTAATTTTTAATTAAAAATTGTAAGTGACACATTACATCACATTTTTTTTCTCTTTTATTATCACTGCAAGAAGAAGTAAATGTAATTTTATTATCACAGGAGGTAAATCCGTAAATGTAATAAAAAAAAAAGAAGGAAAAACGGGTAATAAAAAAAGAAAAAAAAAAATTCCGTAGCAGGTTTCAAAGGCAAGACTCATCGTGACCATTGGGTTTAGCTAGCGGCACACACACGGTCGTTACTCGTTACCACCGGCAACTGTGTGTCTTTCTTTCGCTTCTCCGTCTGTCTAGCTTCTTCTTCTTCTTCTTCTACTTCACCCCAAAACGCAGCGTTTCACAGTCCCACTCTCGATAGCATCTTCCCAAACACATACACAAACCCTAATTCTGAAAATGTGGTCTGCAACATCCTCCCCTTCACTCTTCCTCTTCCTTCCCACAAACACTACCTCTCTCCGCCATTCCATTCATCGCCATTCCCTTCCCCGCCGCCCCCTCTGCGCCACCGCCGCCCTCTCTTGGGCCAATCCCGACCCGTCCGGTGACCTCGGCGGCTGGGTCCTCCCCGACCCCCCGGCCCAAACCCACAACAAAGGTACCATCATCTTCAAGCCCAATCCCACAACTAACGCCACGTGTCATTCTCACTCACATCTCACGTTTTTTGAATGTGTTTGTTTGTTGCAGCGCTTCCTTCTTCTTATGCAGTCGTGGGCTTCGGCACTTCGCTCGCCATTGTGCTCGCTGTCTTTGCTGCCTCCAGGAAAGGTACTAGTTTATCTCTGTTGTTTAAGCTTCGGGGTCTGTCGTTTTTTTACTTGAGGTTTATTGGTGGGAAATGAGTGTGCCGTTGTTGTGCGTTTTAGGGTTTAGTAATTTTCGATTCCCGAGGCCAATGTGGAGTGCTGTTGTGGAGACTCGACGCGATGATCAAAACGACGGCACTCCGGAGTTTGACGTTTCTCGTGGGAGCAGCAAGTCAACGCTGCTGGCCGACCCGGAGAACAACGTTTCCCTTACGCAAGCTGATAAATCTGGTGAATACATTACCTGGTTTGGTGCTGTTCTATTTTTGATATTGTGATTAATCAGTGTCTAAGATTTTATGATATTTTTTAGGGGTTGAATATGTTTCTAGTCCCTCAAATTAGGTGTCTATTTTTTTTAGTCTCTTAAATTCAAGTTTGTTTTTTTAGTCCCTCGCCCAAAATTATCAAACAAGAATATTGATTTTACAGTTTGTGACAGTTTTTGACCTTCATAATTTGATTTTGACAGTAAAACAACAGTCACAAATTGCTAAATCAATATTTCTGGTTTGGAACAACTAATAACATATGTGGAGAAGACTAAAAAAGGAATTCTAAGAATTTGGAGTACTTAAAAAAACCAACTTTTAATTTGGGGGACTTGAACAGAAAACCCCCTATATTTGAAGGACTGAAAACATATTTAAACCTATTTTTAGCAATGTACTAACAAATTAGTCTCTGAAATCATCAACGGTTTGATTTGGTTTTGAAATTACAAAAATGTCTTATTAGTTCTTGAAATTATCGAACTGTCTCAAACATGATGACTAGAATGATCAACGGTTTGTGTAAATCATGACATTCTTTGTATAAGCATAGGGTTTGTGATATTATGATAGTATTACTATTATCATTAATACATCTAGTTAGTCTTTGAAATTATGAGCATTGATTGATTTGTTTTTGAGATTACAAGAATGTCATTGTAGTTTCTGAAATTACCAAACTAGTTACATCATTTTGGTCCATGGAATTACAAACTCTGACTAAAATGGTCAAGGATTGGTATTTCTGGACTAAATTGAATGGTACTTGTAAATTTAGGGATTAATTTGGTATATTACACCATCATTGTTTCTAAAATTTTCTTATAATTTTTTTCTTGTCATATCAACAGATGTAGAAAAGCCTGAACGGGTTGTGATCCCGGTTTCTGTGGATTCTACCCAAGAAGAAGCATTGTCAGTATTAAAGTCACTTAAGGTTTGTTTCTTGAAGCATGGTTTTTTAAATATGAATCAGAGAGACTAGTAGTATCTGCCCATGCAGTGTTAAACTGTTGATGGTCTGTAGAAATTCAAGATCACTTTATCTTTTATTATTTATAATTTATAATTGGATAACTATTGATGGGAAACCTGGAATGCTTGAACCTTGACTGTGTACCTTATTTACTTCAATGTACTAGTAGTTAGTAAGACACTGCTCCTATGATTTTGGTTATGCTGAACGCAGCATCTTAAGTTAAGTTTGTAGACCAAAGATAAAGCAAGCAGGAACTGAGATCAAGAACCAGAGAAATGTTAATGTGGGTGGTATGAGACTATAAACTTGGGCATTTTGGTTTTAGTTATAAATAAATGATGATGATAAAATTTGATTTAGTTTGCCTCTTGCAATTGAAAGCTTTCAGACTTTGGTGTTACATTTATTCTATGGTCAGTATGCTGTACTTAAATTTGTGATCCTTGCATGCAAATGGAATTTTCTCTTGTAGTTTATTACCTAGCATGCGTATTCCATTGTGTAATGTAGCACTGAAACTATGTGCTAAGTTTTGGACCCTTAGGAAGAGTTGTAGGCTTGAAAATTGTGGTTTTTGCTTGCATGTCTAGATAATTGAAGATGATGTGGAAGCTAATGAATTGTGTACCAGAAGAGAATTTGCTAGATGGCTAGTTAAATTGAATTCTTCCTTGGAAAGGTTAGTAGTTCCTGATAAATCATGCATTCAACTTTGTAGTCAGGAAATGAATGGGCTGAAAACATGTAGCTTTGCCTGGTTTCCATTGAAAATGGGTTTCCTTGTCTTCCAGGAATCCTAAACACAGGATTGCTCCTATAGTATCACTTTCTGGATCTGTAGTTACTGCATTTGATGATATTGGTATTGATGACCCAGACTTTAGATCCATTCAAGGTAAAAATATTGGAACTTTACTTCAACCCGTAATTTTTTTCTCTTATGTGCAGAAATTTGAATGTTTTCTTTTCAATTTGACAAATAGTCTTAGCAGAAGCCGGTGTGATCCCCAGCAAATTATCTTGGAATAATAGTTTCAATTATGGTGGATTTGACACTCAAGAAAACATAATTTTTTTTCCTGATAGGTATATTTGTATTCCATCCTTCTACACTACACAATCAAATTTTATGTTACTGAATTGAATATATGTGCACTGTAGATTCATCTCACGACAAGATCTAATAGACTGGAGAGCTCAGTTGGAGTATGACTTTTTCTCTGGGGTAGTTGACCAGGTAAGCTGTTTTCAAAAGTTAGTTAGGTATTTGGATGTTTTCAAATATTCATGATGAAGAACTTCACATTTCTTTCAGCTCTTAATACCTGACTTTTTTACAGTCCAGATATCAATTAAAAAAGCAGGTTATATGGATGTGAAGGAGATCACTTCTCCAGCAGTTTATGTGGACATGTTGGCAGGGGATAGGAGTATACTTAGAAAAGTTTTTGGTATCATCTCTCAGGCTTCTCTTCTATGCATTGATGTTTATTTTGTTTGGTCAAACACATCAAATTTCTTTACACAATTCTACCTTCAATTTCTTGTTTTCATGGGTTGTAAAACTTAGATAGTTTGAGACATGATAAATCTGAAATATTTCATTTCATTAGAAGTAATTGTAAGTTCAAATTCCAGTTTAGGTTATTATACTATTTTGTCTTGTATATGGAACAAATGAGCAAGAGGTTACTAAGTGTAGGTTGTTTGATGTCAAAATGTAAATGAAAGTGTAACAGTAGAAGCATAATGAAATGAGAAACAAAATTAGACTAAGAATTTTCAGTTCCCATATTATGCCGTATACAGTAGGCTGTGTTAATTGTGAATAGTGAGGCTTATATATTTTATTTTAAGGATCAGATTATCACTATGTATCAAAGAATGCCATGATGAAGTATGGTCACGTGAGATTTCTATTGTGAACTTATTGTTACAGGACAGAGCAACCGATTTCAACCAAACAAACCTTTAACAAAAGCACAAGCAGCGGTAGCTCTGACAAGTGGCAGGATGAAGGAAGCAATATCAGCTGAGTTGTCAAGAATAGAAGCCGAGAATTCTGCCAGGCAGGCTGAGGCAGAAGAGATCGGGTCTGAGTTGCTTAGCCGAGGAGATATACAAAGCTTTTGGGATGAGAAACTTAATGAAGAGAAAATTCGTGGTTTTGATGTAGAGAGTCTTTATCATATGGAAGTAAAGAATTTGCAAGATGAGGAGATGAATCAAGATAAGATATATGCTGAATATTTAAAAGAAAAAGCAGCGATGGATTGCCAGAAGCAGCTGCTGCTTAACTTAAAGAAAGAAGTTGATGAGATATCAGAAAAAGTTGCATCAGAGAGTGTCATATATGTAGACGAAAGGCATGTTGTACAAAAGTTGCTTGAAGATTTAGAATTCAAACATGAAGAATTGCTCAACACCAAATCCACGTTGGAGGCTGAAAAGGAAGCTCTTCAGATTCTTAGGTAAAATATGGCTTACATTTATTAGCCAGTTAATCTCCTTTTGGCATGTTCACTTATGCTTATGTTTGATATTCCTTAATTTAGTATCAACACAGGTATCCATTTTGATTTATGGCTTTCCAAATTACGGTTTCCAATTGGGAGGCTTGTAAAGCCTTAAGGAGTGAGGAGGTTAGGGAGTTGGTTATTTGGTGTCAAAACACATTGCTGCAGTAAACACATTCCTATGAATTATGATAGGTAAATGGTTAGGGCACTTTCTTCTGAAGGTCAATTCAATATGGCACCCAGTAATTTGAAGTTAATTTGGTGTACTTTTAGACCCACAATGGTAGGATGCTGAACTAGAAATTGATGATACTCATGTGAATCCATGGATTTTTTTCTTCCAAATATATGCTTCTGTCTGACAATTGATATTTTAAGATTGATTGACAGTTCCCAGTAATTTGGTAGGGCATTTAGGTGGGGACTATTCACTTTTACACGGTTTTTCTTCTGTCTATAACCTCTAAACCTCCCTACCTTGCATAATCTACCTCCAATTCCATTTGTTATTATAGCTTGCAAATTCCACTTTTATAGAAACTTGTCTGAAAGTTATTGGCAATTTGGCATGTGATTTTATTTTTTACTACACTAACCACAGACAAGCATTGACTCACTAAGGTTAGCTACATGGGTCAATTGATGCCATGTTCATTCAAGAGCTGAAGTTTCAGTAAAACCATATAACATGAGGTTCTTTTTAGTTATTTCTCTGAAAGTTTTCTTTGCTTCTCCTTCTGCATCTAAATTGTTTGCTTCTGTTTCAATCATTTTCCTGGTTATAGGTATTCTTCTACTTTTGGAGTTCTTGTCTTTGGTTCCATTTATATGCATAACCAAGCATAAAAAGTAATGGAGTGATGCTGGTGCAGAAATTTTGAAGGACAAGTTACATTTCTGGCAATAAAAAATTGTTGTCATCATATTAAATATTACTTGGTTGGTCTTCTTAAGTTAGAAGCATAGTCTGCCACATTAGAAAATTATGATTTGATGTACAACTAAGAATTAGTAAAATTACTTTCACCCAGGTGAAACTGTTAGAAATTGTGATTGCATTTGGAGTTAAGTGAATCTGATGAAGAATGCAAATGTTGCAGATCTTGGGTAGAGGACGAGGCAAGGAGAAGCCAAGCTCGGGCAGCTGTACTTGAAGAGGTAGGGCGAAGATGGAAGTGGGATGACCAAGCTTGAATTGGGACACATCCTATAAAATGTAAATTAACAACATATCTACATATATTTACTAATAGCATAAATCCTTTAGGCTACCATGCTCTATTTGGTATTATGGCCTTTTGGGAGAGAAAGGAAAGGATTAAGGGTCATCCTTCGTTGGTATATACACATTCACAAAGGAAAATTATTCATCTGAGTGAGTTTAATTTCTGTGGTCCTCAAAAGATTTTCCATCCCTCTCGTGAGTTAGATTGGGAGGGAGGAGGAGGGAACGCAGCCAGTCTTGTCTTATCTATTTCAAAATTGTGTGTGAATCCTGTGTTGCTATTTTTATGTTTTGGAAGCTTTAGGAATTTCCCTTTCAACTCTAATGTCAATTGTCATATACTAGCTTTTATAACCAGTGACAGGTCTTGCATATATGATAGGAATTGAAATAATTCCAAAATGCTGGACATCTATGTAGGAGATATCGATTTTTGTTCTCCAGTGATGCCTATTTTATCCGAGTGTTCTTTCAGTTTTTGTTTTTGCCCTAATGGTTAAACTGTGATGTTTAAGATGAACCTTAGTCTGTTCTATGGTTTCCTTAAATTTTGAAATCCTGTCTGGATAGAAGTAAGATTTATATTATAATTTATACTTTTTTATTTTATATTTGGATAATATTTATCAATTTGATTGGGCTTGATTTTAGTCAATTTTAATATGTTCAAGATTGTGCCTTCTACTAGAGAACATATCACTATAATCAAGACTACAAGTTTAAGTATATCTCTTGGCAACATCAATGAGATAGTTAATTGGATCATTTCGGCACCTTTATAGTGTATACCTATCAATACACTACAATCTCTAAGTATATCTCTTGTTTTTTAAAGTTCTTTTTCGCAAAATCTTCACTTTTTCTTTTAAACTTTGTATACTTAGGATGAACGTATTAGAATCATTGAGGGGAAAAAACCTCAAGCAATTTATAGATCAAAAGGTCTAGATTCTACCTTTAGACTCTTCGTCGCCTAAGGTGTTGGCCATCAGACATAGGTCTTTTGAAGCTTTTATTACTTCATCATCACATTCTAAAGAACTGTTATCAAGGTCTTGGAGGGCATGGGGTTTCTCTTTTTGTTTGAGTTTCTTTGGTAGGTTTTGTTTCTTTCATCTCCCAAATTGCTTTCTGCATTTTCCAAAAGATCCAAATGGACCAAATTGCCCCTTTCCCAACCACCCAACACCACTGGGTCCCACCTCCACTCCCTGCAAATACCACCACCGTGCCAAACCTCTAGTGCATGGAAGAAGATGCACTAGAGAAGATGTAGCAGAGGTATAAAACGTGCTCTATGGGATAACGAATCTATAATATAATGTTTTTTTTTTTTAATATATAGCTTCCATAGCTGCCTTTTTGGAAGCATATTACCATGTTTATGAAACAACCTTTATGAAAGGAAAAAAAATGTGTTAGTTTCCTTTTGAAATAGAAAGATAAAGACTTTTAAAATTGATTTAATTAATTTATAATAGTATTAAAAGTAGTTATTGAAAAAAAAAAACCCTGGTCAAAATATTACTTAATCCTAACGATTGTTGTTGAGTCTATCGAACTAATTTGCAGATGTTTAATCCTATTAATTTTACACTTCGAAATGTCCAATCTTCAGATGAGGGGATGTGTTGAAAATCATACATCAATTAGAAATATAACCAATTAAATGTATATAATTGGAGAAACCTCTCCTTACAAGCCAGTTTTAGTAGGGTTGAATTAAGTCTAAATTAATCTTCGAAAACTAATCATTTATATAAGATTCCAACTTAAAACCTGTAATTTGTATAATTTTTTCCCCTTCCTTGGTGCATCAGTACATCATCAAGGCTTGTCCACCAAACATAAACACGACAAGTAGGTAAATTTACGTTCTTAAAGTGAAATTTCAATTTTCATACTCGAGGTAGTCGTGTACGTAAGAATCTTTATAGTTAAGGAATGTTAAGACACACAAATATGCAATCTTGTGGCCTATGTTCGCGAACCACACGGCCATGGGTTTTGGATGATATTTTGGCCACAACTGCGTGTGGAGCCAATGAAATTATTGTACCTGAGTATGACCCTTTTAAGATTGCATATACTCAAAATTAGATAATGTTCCTAATCAAAAGTATAGAAGAAAAAGAAAAACTCTTAAGATGCCTTTTTATATATATCCATGAAATGACCCTTATTTATCCTTATTGTGTTCTATTATATACATTACCATAGATTTAAGAAACATTTCTGGCAAAATATGTGAAAGAAAACCTTATAAAATGTCTTAAATTCTTCATGGAGAGAGAGAGTGTGTGGTCCACACTAATGAATTGTGATGAGATAAATTTCCACCTGGCTTTTGGTTTATGGTTCTACTTGTCATGTTATCTTCTGTCTGAAATTTCGTTTGCTTAGTATTATCATGTCTTTAATAATAAAAAAAAAAAGTATTATCATTTCTAGTCTATTTTATTTTGAAAACTTTATCTTTGTCCATATTTATTTAAGCTTAATCTAAGTTGTCTATTATATTATTTTTTTTATATAAATATTCTCAAGTAGAGATGTAATATTAGTCAGATGGAAAGAGATGAAGAAAATTGAATTTCAATATTTTGAGTAATTTGAAAAAAAAATAGTATAAATTATGAAAAATATAATGTAATTAATTAAATTTTTATTTCTTGTAAAGCGATTAAAAGATTCTTATATATAGAACCAAATTAAAATTAATAATAATAATAATAATAGGATTATTTAGAGAATTTTCATGCCAATGTTTTTTACTTTTTGATGACTACTACACAAAAAAGAACCAAATTTTGTTTTGTAGCCAGAGAAGAAAATCAAATGGCCATATAAAAAATCCTTCAAAGACATGAATCCTAATTATCATGTGCTGCAATGTAACCTTAGCAGCTAGCACAAAGCAACCTCCAAGACAAGAAGTTCTTAAGAAATGCCAAAAAGGATAACAAGTAACAAGTGATATGGTGTGGGTCATGATTCAAAAATAGTGCAATAAACTTTTTGCCTTTTGCTTTGATTCCCTTTTACTTACACAATAATCTATAGCTTCCATATGCTTCAGTCCACCAAGTAAACTTCAACTTAGGCTTTACTTAATCAAATGTAGCATCTAATATTAACTTTCCCTTCTTATTTTTTTGCAAAAACCCAAATATGCTTTTGGTTGAGTTGGACCCATTATTTGTCCTCAAAACTTATACACTCCTTTTTAATTAATCAGACAAATTGAAACCCTCCCTTGATCTAGTGATTTTCTCTTTGTGGGTCCTTTGCCTAGAATATGAATCATAAAAGGTATTTATTTAGGTCTTTTTTTTGCAACAAAAATATTCTTTAATTTCTTTTTCTCTTTTTTAAAATGAACATTGAAGCCTCATAGTGAACTTTGAAAAATGCTATGCATGTGTAATCTATTTATAATTATGATTTTTTTTTTTGTTGCCAAGGTTATTGGTACGGAATAAAGTCTATGACTATTTTTTTTGTCAAAAATCTAACAAGTTATATTTAGTTGAATTTTTTTCTTCTAATCACTTTTTTTTTTTTTATTAAGAATACTCGAATTTGAGACTTTATTTGGAAAAATCAAATTCAATCCCACTCAAATCAATCAACGATCTGTTAATTTACAATTAGGGAATTGATTTTACTTTAGCTTTTTTTTTTTTATTATTTTATGAAAGCTTCAAAGAAAAATATACCGAATACCTAATAAAACTCCTAAAAGAAAAAGATAAAAGGAATATTAGAAACAATATAAATGACATGACTGGTATATGGAGTCAAGTATCAACATCATGTAGTTTAATATTGATCACGACATCTCTATAATTTTATTCATTTATATATATAATTTCATAACAATTTTTTTTTATACATCAGTAAATTAGAACTTGTATCTATCACGGGCCATACCTAACATCAGTTCTACACAGAAAAAAGAAAAAATAAATTATATAAATTATGATGTTTTTTTTTTGGTGCAGTGAAATTACGATGTTATATACAATTATCTTTATCCCTCACATATTTTTATCTTCTTAAAAATACATTTCAATATCAAGAGTTAATATGTCGCATTTTATTCTATAACAAGACATTTTCCCACCAAACATGGATTACATAAATGTGGCTCAAACATATAGGAAGATTTCGGTTGGTCGATATGAACAATTATTATTACCAAACCGTACCAACGGGTAACCGCCATAAATAATAAATAAGAGGGAAGAGACAGTCTAATTTTTGAAGCACCACAATATAAAGAAACAAAGTAAAGGAAGTAACAAACCATAGGAGTTTGTCCGAGTGGTAATGGATTTGTCCTCTTAAATAAGATTCTTGTTCGAGAAAAAACGTGATTGTGAAGGAAAAATTCACAAAGTCGTGGATAAAGAAAAAAAAAGTAAAAGAAGGAACAAAGACAGCGCGGGGAACATGTCTTTGTTCTAGTTTTACTATTGTCACTGGTCCTTGTCACTCTTGTTCCTCTCCTAGCTCTGGTTGGTTTTAACTGTTAATATTCTCTTCTCTTGACCAAAATATTGGTGACAAATTAATACTATATATTATATATAATACCCTCACAAAATGTGAATTTAGCAATCTCTTTGGAAAACGGTTGGCCTCTAGTTATTGGTGGCTGCTGTTGTTTCTCACAGAAAGTTTCATAAACCTGATAAGATGATAAAGTCAATTGTGTGGAAAATACCACTGAATTTGGATATAATAAGTGAAGTTTCCTAACATAGGGGTTTGCTTATCTGTTGTTTCTGTCTTTTCCTTCTTCTAACTTTTGCTAATGGTTTGAGGAAACTGTGTTATGGAGGTTTTGGGAAATGGGTGGAGGAGTGTGGTGGTGGTTCTGGAAATTGGTGGCTTTGAAGAAATGCAAAATAATTAGGACATTTCTATCACCTAAAGCTTCATGATAGTAAGGTTAGGACTCATAGTTGCTGCTTCACTTGCAGCTTTCACAGTTAAGCAGCTGAATGTCAAGGGCTCAAATCCAGGTACATGTACTTATTTACTAGTCTTTTCTTCTTCTTTTTTCACATGTTTGAATTCGCGTGAAATGAAATATGATTATTGCACATGAACATGATTCATGTTGATGGCTAATTCAATCAAGTATTAAGCTTCATCTTCATTTTTGGCTCAGGACATAACGATGAGGGCACAAAAGAGGAGCATGTCACGAGAGTTACTGATGTTCTCCAAGAAAATGAAGTGAGTTCACCAGACTCAATTGGCTAAAATATGTTTTAATTCCTTGATAAATTAGTGAATTTTGTTTTACATTCCTAATATATCAAATTATTTGTTTTTGCTCATTGATATTTTGTTTTAGTCCCTTATAAATTAACAAATTTTGTGTGATCCATTCCTGATATCAATTATGTAAAGGAAAGTTGTTTGATATGTTGCATTGTAGAGGAAGGAGGAAGAGGAGAAAGAGGAGGTTAAGTTAATCAGCAGCATAATCAACCGAGCGAATGACTTTGAAGACGATATCCTACCAGAGTTTGAAGATCTTCTGTCTGGGGAGATTGAGTTTCCCTTGCCACCTGATAAGGATGAGAAAGACAGAGTTTATGAAATTGAGATGGCAAACAATGCAAGTGAGCTAGAGAGAATGCGGCGGCTAGTGAAGGAATTGGAGGAGAGGGAAGTTAAACTTGAAGGAGAATTGCTTGAGTACTATGGCTTGAAGGAGCAAGAATCAGACATTGTGGAGTTACAAAGGCAACTGAAAATCAAGACAGTGGAAATAGACATGCTTAATATCACAATCAATTCCTTGCAGGCAGAAAGAAAGAAGCTTCAAGAAGAGCTCACACAAGGAACTTCTTCAGCAAAGAGGGAACTTGAGGTGGCTAGAAACAAGATCAAGGAGCTACAAAGGCAGATACAGCTTGAGGCTAACCAAACAAAAGGCCAGTTGTTGTTGCTTAAACAGCAAGTTTCTACTCTTCTGGTGAAAGAAGAAGAGGCTGCAAGAAAAGATGCTCAGGTTGAAAAGAAATTGAAAGCCGTGAATGACTTAGAGGTTGCAGTAGTGGAGCTCAAGAGAAAAAACAAAGAGCTTCAACACGAGAAACGAGAGTTAACTGTTAAACTCAATGCTGCTGAATCTAGAGCAGCTGAGCTTTCCAATATGACAGAGGTCAGAACCCTTGAGCAGACTTGTTCTCTTGATCATTGAGTTGAGCAGGTTCATGAAACCAAAATTTGAGTAACTTTCTATAAGCAAAACAGCAGACTTTTGAAGTTTTAAACCACCTAGAAGCATATATTTTAGAGTTTAAAGTTAGTCACGTGACTGTGTAAACTAGTTTTCAGGTTATCACAACCTTCCATTTATATGACTTTTAAAATAATTTTATAAAGATCAACTGATTTATATAAATGGAGGGTTGTGATTGTTTGACGGTATAAAACTAGTTTACAGTACACTATCTTTAAACTCATATTTTTAAATCAATGGTTTGGCATCACATTTTTGTCATCCTTGTTTATCAATCAACTGAATATTTAAGTACTCAATGGCTAAAAATGATAGTTGAAAGCACTGAACAACTTCAGTGAATGTCAAATATAAACTGCCAAACTAAAAATTAACATATAAAGTACTAAATTCAAGTACTCACTTAATGTTTATTTTTTAATGTGCATATAACTTTCTTTTGTAAAGCTACATAAATTAGATGTAATTCTCATTCTGACAAAATGTTATGAAGTATTGATACATTTTCTCATGGTAGTGATTAATGTTTTACAAGTGTATTTGTCTTTAACTTCAGAGTGAAATGGTTGCCAAGGCAAAAGAGGAGGTTAGTAACCTGAGGCATGCAAATGAAGACCTGCTAAAGCAAGTTGAAGGGCTACAAATGAATAGGTTCAGTGAAGTTGAAGAGCTTGTGTACCTCCGTTGGGTTAATGCATGCTTGAGGTATGAGCTAAGGAATAACCAGACACCACAAGGAAAAGTATCGGCCCGCGATCTCAGTAAGAGTCTCAGCCCGAAATCACAAGAGAAAGCTAAGCAACTAATGTTGGAATATGCTGGATCGGAACGTGGGCAAGGAGACACGGATCTTGAGAGCAATTTCTCTCATCCTTCTTCACCAGGAAGTGAAGATTTTGACAATGCTTCCATTGATAGCTCCACTAGCAAATATAGTAGTCTTAGCAAGAAAACTAGCCTAATCCAAAAGTTTAAGAAATGGGGAAAAAGCAAAGATGATTCTAGTGCTCTTACATCACCAGCTAGATCCTTCTCAGGAGGCTCTCCAAGGAGGATGAGCACAAGTGTTAAACAAAGAGGTCCATTAGAATCCTTAATGCTAAGGAATGTTGGTGATAGTGTATCCATCACCAGCTTTGGACTTAGGGATCAAGAAGCTGCTGAAAATTCTCCTGAAACTCCAACTGACATGAGAAGAGTTCCATCTAGTGATTCCTTAAACAATGTTGCTTCTTCATTCCATTTGATGTCTAAGTCAGTTGATGGATCTATGGAAGAGAAGTATCCCGCGTATAAAGATCGCCACAAGCTGGCATTGGCAAGGGAAAAACAGATTAAAGAGAAGGCAGAGAAAGCAAGAGTGCTGAGGTTTGGTGACAAAGGTGAAAGAGGGAGTCCTATTGTATCTTTGCCACCAAGGCTTACTCAAATAAAGGAGAAACCGGTTGTTGTGTCTGGCACTCCAAATGATCATCTATCTGATGATGGAAAGAATGCTGCTGCTGATGATAATAATCAATCCATTAGCAAGATGAAGCTTGCTCACATTGAAAAAAGGCCTACTAGAGTGCCTAGGCCTCCTCCTAAACCTTCTTCTGGTGGCGCTGCTGCTGTTGCTACAACAAATGCAAATCCTTCCAATGGTGTACCATCGGCTCCACCGCCACCTCCTCCTCCTCCAGGCGGTCCCCCACCGCCACTAGGTGGACCGCCTCCCCCACCTCCTCCCCCTGGAAGCCTATCCAGAGGGGGGATGGATGGCGACAAAGTTCACCGAGCTCCACAGCTAGTTGAATTCTATCAATCATTGATGAAAAGAGAGGCTAAGAAGGATACTTCATCACTTTTGGTTACTTCAGCAAGCAATGCATCTGATGCTAGGAGCAACATGATTGGTGAAATTGAGAATAGATCATCATTCCTCTTAGCTGTATGTTGAAGAAGCTTCCATCTGTTTTTGTTATTTTTTTCTCATTTTCACAGTGAAGTCTTGGCACATATTTGAAAAATGTTTCTCCTTTTTTGTGAAACAATCAGGTGAAAGCTGATGTAGAAACACAAGGTGATTTTGTTATGTCCTTGGCTGCTGAAGTTCGAGGAGCCTCCTTCTCAGATATTAGTGATTTGGTGGCCTTTGTGAACTGGCTAGATGAGGAACTTTCCTTCTTGGTATGCCATTTAGGTGTCATTGCATATTCATCAGTGAAGATTTCTGAGCAAGCACAGAAGTCAGCACCTTTTTGTGCTCTCTCAAAAATTCAAACCATTCCTTCATGGGAAAATCTCTTAATTTTTCAAAGAGAAATGCTAGGGACATTCTCTATGACAGTCTCCTTGATACTCTATCTGTGATCTGTTGAAATTTGTTGAAAATCACCAATTTTCTGGATTTCACATATCATTCAATGATTTTATCTCTTGATTTAGTTGTGAGATCCACCAGAATGATAATTTTCAATAAATTTCAACTAATCACGTAGAGAGTATCATGACAAAGAGACTGTCGCTAGCACTCAAACAGAAAGATATAAATCTCATTTTCCATATTTTATGACTTTACATCCCTTGACCACTGCTATACTTATTCATCTCATTTTGTTCCTTATGCAACAAGGTCGATGAACGAGCCGTCCTCAAGCACTTTGACTGGCCTGAAGGGAAAGCAGATGCACTAAGGGAGGCAGCTTTTGAATACCAGGATTTGATGAAATTGGAGAACCGAGTCTCCACCTTCGTTGATGATCCCACTCTCCCATGTGAAGCTGCTCTGAAGAAAATGTATTCATTGCTTGAAAAGTATGCAGCATCCTTTTCTTCTATACATTTATTTGTCTTGAATACCATTGGTGGATATCTATCTAGTTGAGAGGAGCTTAATAACACAATCCTTACAGACAAAGCTGTTTAAATCATTTTCTTATACATATATATAATTTAAGGCTGTAGATTCATGATTTCAAGACACAAAAATGTTGAACATGGAATATACACGTTTGAGTATAATGGTGTACTGATAATAAAATAGTTTTACATTATCGGACAATCATGGCCAACAGTTAGTATGACAGTATTTCAGACGTTTTTGTTTGTCATGTTTCTTGCAGTTCTCTATAGCTACACACCACAACTTAATTTTTATCAGTTCATATCTTCATTTGTGTTACGTTTTTTATTTTCTTTCAAGAGTGGAGCAAAGCGTATATGCACTCTTGCGGACAAGAGATATGGCTATTTCACGGTACAAGGAATTTGGAATCCCAGTGAACTGGCTAATGGATTCAGGGGTTGTGGGCAAGGTATGCTTCTAAACTAATACAACTTGTTTGTGTTGTGGTTAACACAAGAGGTTGGTTCATCCAAGTGTTGGTCTCTTTCATTAACTGCTTATCATTCAGTAGGCTTAAATATGTTTTTAGTTTCGGTGAAGTTTCTTCAATTCAGGTCCTTGTAAATTTTTTTGTTCACTAAAATTTTAAATGTGAAGGTAATATTGCCATTTACCAGTAAGCTATACCCATTTGAGGAAAAGGAAAAGGGGGAAAAAATTGTGACAAATAGTTAGTACTTAGAGGGTTCATAAGATTATATCATGGTTGATAGATTCATAATGAAGAGAGTTACAATTTACAGTCACTAGTGTGTGCCTTGGAGTATAGCTGTTATTATAACATTTGCATGGATGATGTAACTAACATAGTCACTTTGTTATAACCCTTCTTGCATTTGCAGATCAAGCTTTCTTCTGTACAACTGGCAAAGAGGTATATGAAACGTGTTGCATCTGAACTTGATGAACTATCTGGTCCTGAGAAAGAACCAGCTCGAGAGTTTTTGATTCTGCAAGGAGTGCGTTTTGCTTTCCGTGTCCATCAGGTAATTCTAGTACACTTGTTTCTTTTGCTTGTGCTGCTGAAGACATGCATCATTCTTCTGCATTCCCTTGAGGTTATAAGGGATGATTTTGAGAAAAAAAAAACTTGCAGCAAAGAGCAAAGCTTCCAACTCATTTTGTATGGTTAAAAAATATAGGCTTAAATGACTTTTTGTCCTTCGTAGATATCCAAATTTTAGTCTGAGTTCTGCTGATAAAAATTTTCGTTGTTCTGAATCTCAGATAAAAAAAAGTTTTGCTTTGATTTTGATTTTCTATTAACGATGTGATACCATTTCAATAGAGTTGACTTATGTTGAAAAGACCTATTGAGACAATGTCACATCATCACTTGAGTGACCGCAAAGACTTGAAACAATTTATTTTTTTCTTATCAGGATTCAGAATCATGAAAATTTTCATCAGACTAGACTAAAATTCATATATATACCTAAAAGTTAAAACAATTTGTTTTTTTTTTTTTTAATGTCATTTGTATTGCTTCGATCTCCAAAATATTTGGTTTATAGAAATTAATTTCCAAAGAGATGAATTTATTAACAAACTAATAACTTTAGAAATCAAATCATAAACAGAACATCTGGAATACCAAAGCAACACAGGTAACATTTTCATGTTAAATTGCACACATTAAAAAAAAAACGACTTAATAATGTGAAAAATTGTTGAGCACCCGGAATAATACACACTAATGATGGTGTGGAACTCTCTACAGTTTGCAGGAGGCTTTGATGCAGAGAGCATGAAAGCTTTTGAAGACCTAAGGAGCCGCATCCAAAGCTCTCAAGCTGGTGAAGATAACAACAAATCAGAAATATAGGATATTTAATTATCCATCAGAAGTTTTTCTCTCTCTTTTTTTGGTTTTTCCTTTGTAGCTGTGTCTCTCATATATATGTTGCCTTTTTCAGCTGTATATTTCATTTTGCTTCAATTTGCATAGCCTAGACACAATGATGATACGAGAGTCATATTGTAATTGTAACTTTGAACTCCAACATGATCCCTACCTCTGCCTACTTTCATGTACGTTTTTACCTATAATAAGAAATTCAACTGCACAGTATTCAATACTCTCATCAAATGCTTAGGTCTAACAGCAACTCAATTTCATGTTTTTCCCTATAATAAGAAATTCCACTGAAGAACAGTATTCAATGCTGTAATGGGGTACCTCCCCATTTTTACATCAAAATAAAATAAAAACAAGAGAATTAAAGTGTAATAAATTTTGTACGTATAAATAAAGAGTTGTGATGGTGTAAAACTATATTACAATGGAGATCGATCCAACTAGAGTGGTCCGGTGATCAAATCAGACATGCTATTGGCCGTTCTTTAACCAAGAAAATATGGTAACATGAGGTTTCAAACCTAGTACTTGCTAGTAAGTATAGCACCTTAACCACTAAGTTATAAGCAATAACTAATGGTGGTTAAGTTATCACTAAAAACTAATATTCTATTAAACATATATTATACATATCTTATACTTATTTATATATCTTTTTCATTCATAAATATTATTTATTATTTGAATTATATTAATTCAGGTGGGTTAATATTAATTAAACAAAAAAATACATAATATCATAAACAAAATAATAATACAAATTTACCTAATAAGTTTTATAATAAAATTATATTAGTTTATGATGTACTTTTTTTTAAAAAAATTCAAAAAAAGTTATGAAATCTTTAATTTGTTTTAGTAATGATTTGATCATGCAATTCAACCAGTGACTCATTGACCCAATAATTCAATGCCTTGATCGGTTCAACCACCAATTTAGTTTTTAAAATCCAGCAAAACATTGATAATTATCAACGGGCATAAAAGGAAGAAAAAAATAAATAGGGTCATAGTCACAGCAATGTAATAACAAGAGTTCTGTCCCCAAATTTGGCTCTGCCAACCTTTACTTGAATTTGGTCTCTTGCTTCTAGCAACACCTCAGATCCTCCACTATACTGCATTGGTTTGTTTTTTTAAGATGTATATAGAGAGAGACAGAAAAAGCAATTAGCATCTCAATTGAACAATTTTGATCTAGCTCACTTAACTCACGGAACAAATGGGTTTGAAGTTTGAACTAGGTTGACTCGTTTAAGCCGATTAAAATTAGAAAAAAAAAAAAAGGTGTAATCTTTTCTCTCTATATAGAGATGAATATATCATCGATCAAAACTGAACTTTACCTTAGTCTTTTGATCTAATTAAATTTAACCATATATCTGAATTTTAATGTAATTATATATATAATATGCTATTAACTATTTTAAAATTTGATAATTTATTTATCTACATATATTTTTCTTAAGATACTAAATGCAAATATAAAAAAAAAAGGTTAACGTGTCTCTTAACTAAAAATATTGATTTGATTAATTTAGATAATAATTCATAAAGTATTTATTATAAATAAAAAAATAAACAAATATAATGAAACGAGAAAAAAAAAACTATAAAAAACAGTTTATTTTGAGAATATATAATGTTATGTGATAAAAATGTTCATTTAATGTCAAATAATATTTTTTATTTTTGTTATTATTCATAAAAATTAAAGATAAGTATTTGCATGTATCTGTACTTAACCGAAAGAGATTAGGTATGCCTTTCCTTGATATTAGTACTCTTTTGGGGGCCGCAATTAGTGTAACTTTGTTTAAAACTTTTTTCAGTTTTTATTAGGTTGAATAAAATCCTCGTATCATTTTACAAGTTAGTTAATCATAGTTAAACGTTATAATAATTTTTAAAATAATTTTATAAAAGTCAATTGTCTAACATAAATAAAGGATTTGTGATTGTAAAATAGTTTTTTACACTAACTATACGTATACCTTTTTTTCTTTTAGATAATCCTCAATTGTAACAATTAAGAAACAATTTGTTTATTTTTATTATTAATAAAAATAAAAATGTCTCTTAGAAAGCTAAGAAAGAAATAGTTATTTAATAAAAACAAATTCTATTTACAACAAGTACTAGTTAGTTTGTTAGGAGACAAGAGTATGATAGACATACAATTAATTCTTAGATGTAACAATTAAGAAACAATTTGCTTATTTTTATCTATTTATGACAATTACTAGTTAGTTTGTTAGGAAGCTAGAGTTATGTGATAGACATACAAAAGGGGGTACTTTGATTAAAACTAATAGTATTAATGGAGGTGAGTAATCAAATGAAGAGTATAAAATATTTCTGGTCTAGCTGTTGCATGATGAGATGGAGTTCAAAAGAGTCACCCAAGAATGATCACGATTCCTCAAATGCAAGAACAATGAAGAAAAAACCCGAATGGAAGGCCATTCCTTACATCTTAGGTATCATGAATATAAAATATACATGCAATTAGTATACTACAATATTTAATGATGTGCCATTTGTTATGACAAGTTGAGCTAATAAGTAAGTCATTTCCAGGAAATGAGACAATTGAGAGAACAGCAACATTTGGTATGACAGCAAATTTTATGGTGTATTTGATTAAAGTCTTCAACTTGGGTCAAGTTGGTGCCTCAAATATTATTGGGATATGGAGTGGGGTGAGCAATTGCATACCACTCATTGGTGCCGCTCTTACTGATGGCTATTTAGGAAAATTTAAAACCATTGCCATATCATCTTTTGGAACACTTGTGGTATGCTCTCATTGAATATTGTCATAATACATATAACATTGTTCATTGAGATACGAAACCTTACATGTTAAATTTGGTATGCCCCCAATTTCACCAAACATCACTTTAGCATGTGATCTCATTCCCTAGAATTTATAGTGAATTACTTCTTTAGTCCTTCAAAATATAATTGTCCCATAAGTAGGTCATTGAAATTAGTAAAATGACAAAATAGTTTATGAAATTATATTTCTATAGTTAAAAATTTGGCAAAATGGTCATTGAAATTATAAATAATCAATATATTTAGTATTTTTGTTATCACTTGGTATAATTTAATATAGTAAGACTTAATTAACATGTTAAGTTCTTAAGTGTCGGTTAACTAGACACATATGTAGTTGCCATATTACATAAATGAAAATGAGTGAAACAATGATGAAATGATAATTGATCTTCTCTTTCATCTGTCCAATTTTACACTAGTTTTTTTTTATCTACTTATTGAGAAAATATCACTATAATAACTTTCATAATCATATCATGAGAAATATGCTTAAATACACATAATAACTCAATTTTTGTTTTATTCTGTTGGCGATTAATTAGGGAATTTTGATATTAACACTAACAGCTTGGGTGCCACAATTCCATCCTCCAAGATGCACTGTTGAGCCTTCTGGCCAGCATGTATGTCTTCTCCCAACCACTACTCAAATGGCCATCTTAATTTTTGGGCTGAGTTGGTTGGCTATAGGCACAGGTGGAATCAAACCATGCACTATCCCCTTTGCCGTTGACCAATTTGATACAACTTCCCCAGAAGGAAGAAAACAAATAAGTAGCTTCTTTAATTGGTATTACACTGCACAAACACTAGTTCAATTGACCAGTTTGACAATAGTTGTTTACATCCAAAACAAAAATTGGGCATTGGGTTTTGGCACATTAGGTGTGCTCATGGTATGTGCAATTATCCTATTTTTTGTTGGAATTAGAGTTTATGCTTCCATTCCATCAGAGGGAACCATATTTTCTAGTATTGCACAAGTGTTTATTGCAGCTTGTAAGAAGCGTCGCTTCCAAAATCCATCAAATGAGGAGAATGCTTATTATGACCCCCCACTAAAAGATGAAGAAGAACTGAAGATTCCTTTAACCAAACAACTTAGGTAATGTTGTCAACCTTTTCATTATATTGAATATCATGATATGATTATCTTAAATAGAAAAATGAAATGAAATTAACAAATCTTACAATCAATTGATTGAGCATGTGTGTGAGTTTGTTATAAACTCATTGGTACATGTCTTCAATTCTTACTAATAAAAACAACTCCTTACTAATTATGTAGCCAAGATTTTAATTTTTTTCACAGGTGTTTAAACAAAGCTGCTCTTATACAAGACAATGAACTTGATGCACAAGGTCAAGTCACAAATTCATGGAGGCTATGTAGTATTCAACAAGTTGAAGAAGTCAAATGTTTGATTAAAATTCTTCCAATTTGGGCTTCTGGTATCCTTTGCTTCATACCCAACACACAACAAAGCACATTTCCAATATCCCAATCCATGAAAATGGACCTTCACATTGGACGCCACTTTGAAATCCCTTCTGCATCATTTGGTGTAGTTTCCTTAATCACCATTGGCATATGGATCCCATGTTATGAACTTTTCATAAAACCATCTCTCACAAAAATCACCAAACGAGAAGAAGGGTTCACAAGCCTTCAAAAGATCATAATTGGCAACATCTTCTCAGTTCTCACAATGGTAAGTGCAGGGTTGGTGGAAGGGCGAAGAAGAAGGGGTAGCTCACACATTAATGCACAAATGTCTGCGACATGGCTAGCCCCACAATTTGTGTTACTAGGATTATGTGAGGTGTTCACCATTGTTGGTCATATTGAGTTCTACAATAGTGAGTCACCAGAGAAGATGAAAAGCATAGGAAACTCATTGCAATATCTTTTGGTGGCATTCTCAAACTATGCTGGAACCTTAGTGGTGAATATTGTGCAGAAAGTGACTCGAAACTGGCTAGGAAAAATTGATTGGATGAATGATGACATCAACAAAGGAAGATTGGATTACTACTACTTCCTCATAGCGGGATTAAGTGCACTCAATCTTGTCTACCTTGTGTTTTGTGTCAAAAGCTACCGTTACAAGGTCTCTATGAAAGCTAAAGTTGTGGACACACCATGATGAATGATGGGTAAAATTAATGTGTTCGCTTAGGGGCAAGTGTACCCTACACATAATAACAATGGACCTTAGTTTGGATATCGCATCCTAAGGATTCTGTGTTCCTAATTAATTCAAAATGTAATAATTAAACAATTTGGTTTTTATCAATTGGTCAGAAAAGTGATTCTCAATTATTTTGTAAGAAGAATAAAATTTAAAAGAATAAGATTGTAAGAAATTTGTCATATAAAGAAAGCCTAGAGTTAAGATTATAACATGCAACTGAATCCTCCAAATTTCCACCTAATTAAAATTTAATTATTCTTCAATTACCAACATCTTTTAAATTAGTTAATAGATCCCAGTCAAACTCTATTAATCAAATCCTTACCAAGCTAGATTGGGATTTAAATGAAGAGAAAGTATAAACACATAGAGAATAATAAAAGTGTCAAAGACTTTCCAGATACGTTTGGTCACACTATCTTTAAGAGATTCATTGGTTCTACATGTTCTATCAATTGTATGAAGTTGGTCACAAACGCATAAAATACAGGAATTTAAAGTAACCAGTTCTAATATAATTTAAGCATACTAAAACAAAACAATTGAAGGAATAAAAAGAAGATATTCAAATAAGATTCAATTGGGGTTTATCAAAGACAGTTACATCATAACTTTAGAAAAAGATGTTAGGAATTTATTTATTCCTAATTAATTAATATGGACTAAATATTAATTTTAGCATTTATATTAGTTATTCACATTTAGATGGCTCAATTTAAGTGATCTAATTCAGAGAGTCCTTAGACTGCCAATAGAAAATAATATGGAATTAATAAGTGAATTGTTAGTTTTACCCATTGGGGCATAATGGGAACTCTAATGGGTTAAAAACATAAAGCACGGTGATGGTCCCCAATATACCAAATCAGAAAACAGTTTTCTCCTCTCCCCATCTGAGAGAAAACGAAGGTCCCATCAGGAGTAAAGGAGATTTGGTTGAGGAAGATCAATCAACCATTAGTTATTGATCAACAAAAGGCTTCCGATGTGTGTATCAATCACAATCTCTATGGGTCAGATATTTCTAAATCTCTCTTCTTCAATAATTTGACGTAATGCGATTTGCTCTCTCATTTGGTTATTTTATTTGGTCAATCTAAATAACCAACAAATGGTATCAGAGCCTCCATTACTGTTAGATTATTGGGATTAAAGTATAGATTGGATTTTTATGTGAATCCCTCTTTTAATTTTATGAACCCTAATTTATTTAATTTTTGGGAAAAAATTAATGTATGTAATTTTTATTAAGAATATTTTGGCATGATTTGCTTTTGCCGTGTTTTTCTCCCACTGTGCTACGTCATCACTTTTAAATTTGTGATGTACTGTTTGGATCTGTGCCTCATAAATTGAAAAGTGTGGCGCGTAACTTTTGAGTGTGACGTCTATTTGTGTTTAAGAATTGTGTGGGGACACTGTGCGTTTCTTTTTTTTTTGGATATACATTGATTTTATATACTGGGTATGTGAAGATTGTTTAATTTTATTTTTTTTTTGGAAATTGGGTACGCATGCCTATCAATTCATGTGCACTATGTTTGATATTTTGCAATTGATCTTTCAATTTGCATGAACTATGTGTGAACGGTGCTTGGTGCTTCATGCTTTGTAATTTGTATATATATATATTTTTTTTTAATTTTGTGCACAATGATTAAAATAAATAAATAAATTTGGAATTAGTAATTTTATTCATTGTTCACAAATTAGTAATGATTATTTTCATATAATTATTACTATCAGTTTGGGTGCAAATTTTATGGACTCTTCCTATTCTTTATGTCTGGTAATTTTTAATTGAGTTGGTTGAAACAATACATTGCCAAAGTAATCCCTATTGTGTAAACTGATTTGATTAAAATTACATAGATGTTTGTATGAGATTATTTATGCGAATTGTGCTCGGCCCAAAGGAAGACACAATTTGGCCAAATAATAACATACTTTGTGATGATAAGTATGTAACAATCATAAAGTAATTTTTTTTTCATGTGAATAATAGTCGGTCCAAAGAAAGGCTATTATTTGACAGAACTGATTGTTAATATTTGATCATTGCGTAGAGAGTACCGTTTACAAATTAATTTTTTCTGTCCAAAGACTAGGAATTAATGTTGTGCTGGGTATCTTGTTACGAGTCCATTGTGTGAAATATTTGCATGTTTTGTTTTATATATATAATTTTTTTTTTATATATATGGACTACTTGGTAATTTATAATCATGTTTATTAATTTAATTTTTTGTTCTCTATTTTAGTTGCCAGCTGTGAATGTTTCTGCTCAAGTAAATTCTATCCCAATGTTGAATGGGACGAATTTTAAGGTCTGGAAGGAAACCGTAGAAATTGTTCTCGGTTGTATGGATTTGGATCTAGCACTGAGGGAGGAACCACCCATTTCCACTTCGGAAGTCTCTAATGAGGCAAAAATTGAGAAATGGGAGAGGTCCAACCGAATGTGTCTTATGATCATGAAGCGCTCTATACCAGAGGCGTTTCGGGGCTTTATTGTTGAGGGTCAAAGTGCAAGGAACTTTCTTGTGGAAATTGAACAATACTTTGCCCAGAATGAAAAGGCGGAGACGAGCAGCCTTTTGGCTAAACTCATCTCCATGAGGTATAAGGGCAAAGGAAATGTCAGAGAGTACATTATAGAAATGTCCAATCTTGCATCAAAACTTAAGGCACTAAAGTTAGAGCTTGGTGAAGACTTGCTTGTGCACTTGGTTTTGAGTTATAACACTCAAAAGGACAAATGGTCCTTAAATGAGCTTATATCTCAATGTGGGCAAGAGGAAGAGAGGTTGCGGAGGGATAGGACTGAAAGTGCTCATTTGACTTTGACCTCTCACAATAAAAAGAGGAAAAATGCTAAGGATGCTGCAGAAGGGTCTTCTCAGCAGAAGAAATCAAAGAAAGTTAAAGAATTTACCTGTTACTTCTGTAAGAAGTCAAGACACATGAAGAAAGAGTGTCCCAAGTATGCCGCTTGGCGTGTAAAGAAAGGTAAATTTTTTACTTTTGTTTGTTCTGAAATTAATTTAGCTTTTGTACCTATGGATACTTGGTGGGTGGATTATGGTGCTACTACTCACATAAGTATAACTATGCAGGGTTGCTTGTGGAGTCGACCGCCAAGTGATGATGAAAGATTCATCTTTGTGGGCGATGGACAAAAGGTTGCAATAGAGGCTATTGGAACTTTCAGATTACAGTTAAAAACTGGATTTTATTTGGATTTGTTTGAGACATTTGTTGTACCGTCTTTAGGCGGAATTTGATTTCTATTTCTAATTTGGACAAATTTGGATTTTCTTGTTCATTTGGAAATAATAGTTAGTCTCTACCAAAATTCAAATATTGTTGGTTCTGGTTATTTAATTGATAATCTTTACATGCTTGATGTTGTTGGTTCCTATATTGAAATACTGCAAACAACACATGGTACAAAACGAAAATTAATTGAGAATTCAGCCACTTTATGGCACAAGCGTTTAGGCCATATCTCTAAACAGAGAATTCAGAGACTTGTGTTGGATGAAATTCTTGATCCATTGGATTTATCAGACTTTGATGTCTGTATTGAATGTATAAAGGGAAAACGAACAAACATAAAGAAATCAGGTGCCAAAAGAGCTAAAGACGTCTTAGAACTAATACATACTGATATTTGTGGTCCATTCCCTTCAACATCTTGGAATGGACAACAATATTTTATTACGTTCATAGATGACTTTTCTAGATACGGTTACCTATATTTAATACATGAGAAGTCCCAATCCCTAGACATTTTTAAGGCTTTCAAAGCTGAAGTTGAACTTCAACTTGGAAAGAAAATTAAAGTTGTCAAATCTGACCGTGGTGGTGAATACTATGGCAGATATGACAGATCAGGAGGACAATGTCCAGGGCCTTTTGCGCTTTTTCTCAAAGAGTGTGGAATTGTTCCGCAATACACTATGCCAGGCAAACCTAGCATGAATGGTGTAGCAGAACGAATAAACCGGACTCTTAAGGATATGGTAAGGAGTATGATTAGTCATTCATCTTTGCCAGAGTCACTTTGGGGAGAAGCATTAAAGACTGCAGTTTACATCCTTAATAGGGTGCCAAGTAAAGCAGTTAATAAAACCCCTTATGAACTTTGGATTAGCAAAAAGCCAAGCATCAAGCACTTGCACATTTGGGGTTGTCTAGCTGAGGCACGGTCTTATAAGCCACATGAAAGAAAGCTGGATGCAAGAACAGTTAGCTGCTACTTTGTTGGCTATGCTGAACGCTCTCGGGGCTATAAGTTTTACAATCCCACTTCAAGATCTTTTTTCGAAACGGGAAATGCGAGATTTCTTGAGGATATTGAGTTTGGGAAGGAAGAGAACATAAGGAATGTTGTCTTTGAGGAAGAACCTGTCATTGATAGTGATCAAGTCCTCATACCTATTACTGTTCAGGACACCACTCTAGTAATAGAAGACAATGTTCAAACTGTTGTTGATAACATTGTTCTAGAACAAGACAACAATGAGGTTCTCCTTCCAATACCTATAGAGCAACCTCAACAACCTCAAGAAGTGCCATTAAGAAGATCCATTAGAGAGAGGAGAAGTGCAATCCCAGATGATTACATTATCTTTCTTCAAGAACATGAGGATGGTGTTGGTTTAACAGAGGATGATCCAATCAACTTCTGTCAAGCTATGCACAGTTCTAACTCTCAAAAATGGATCGATGCCATGAAGGATGAGATGAAGTCTATGCAAGACAATGATGTTTGGGATCTCGTCGAATTACCTAAAGGTGTGAAACCCATTGGTTGTAAATGGATATTTAAAACCAAAAAGGATTCAAAGGGTAATATCGAGAGATATAAGGCTCGTCTAGTTGCTAAAGGCTTTACTAAAAAAGAAGGCATTGACTATAAAGAAACCTTTTCTCCAGTATCTTCAAAGGATTCTTTTAGGATAATAATGGCACTAGTAACTCATTTTGATTTAGAGTTACATCAGATAGATGTTAAGACTGCGTTTCTAAATGGTAACATTGAAGAAACAATCTATATGGTGCAACCAGAAAACTTTGTGTCTGGTGACCAAAAGTCTATGGTGTGCAAACTAAAGAAATCCATCTATGGTCTCAAACAAGCTTCCCGTCAATGGTATTACAAATTCCATCAAGTAATTACCTTATATGATTTTGAGGTAAATGTGGTTGATGATTGTATATATCATAAGTTTAGTGGGAGTAAATACATATTCCTGGTATTATATGTCGATGATATACTGCTTGCTAGTAGCGATATAGGCTTCTTACATGAGACCAAGAGATTTCTAACAGAAAATTTCGAAATGAAAGATCTTGGGGAAGCCGCCTTTGTGCTAGGCATCAAGATACTGAGAGATCGCTCTCGAGGTATCCTAAGGCTGTCACAAGAGAATTATATCGATAAGGTTCTAGAAAGATTCGGCATGAAAGATAGTAATCCAGGGGACACCCCTATAGCTAAAGGAGACAAATTTAGTCTCAAACAATGCCCTAGTAATGACCTTGAAAGAACTGAGATGCAAAAGATTCCCTACTCATCAGCAGTGGGAAGTTTAATGTACGCTCAAGTTTGTACTCGTCCCGACATATCGTTTGTTGTGGAGTCTTTGGTAGATACTTGAGTAATCCTGGAATACAGCACTGGAAAGCAGCAAAACGTGTAATGCGTTACTTAAAGAGAACAAAAGGATCCATGCTTACCTATCAGAAGTCTGATCATCTAGAGATCATTGGGTACTCAGACTCTGATTTTGCTGGATGTCAAGATAGCAAACGCTCCACATCTGGATACATATTTATGTTAGTTGGGGGAGCTATCTCTTGGAAGTCCGTTAAACAGACTTTGATAACTCCTTCGACTATGGCTGCGGAGTTTGTTGCTTGTTTTGAGGCATCTAATCACGGAATGTGGCTGCGAAACTTTGTCACTGGTCTAAGAGTGGTCGATCACATTGAAAGACCATTGAAAATTTACTGTGACAATAACTCAGCAGTTCATTACTCCAACAGTAATAGGAGTGCAACCAAGTCAAAATTCATTGACATTAAGTTTTTGGTTGTTAAGGAAAGAGTTCAGAATAAACAGATTTGCATAGAACATATAGGGACTCATTCCATGCTAGCTGATCCACTTACTAAAGGTCTGGTACCTAAAGTTTTTCATGAGTACACTGCTCATATGGGTGTAATTCCTGATAGTACCTAAGTTTAGTGGGAGTCTTAGTTATGTTCTATATTTTATGTTTCTCAAACATTTTATTATTTGGATTTTCTACAGAAATAAAGTTGATGTTTATCATCTTATTATGAATTTGTTATGTTTTATATGCGATTTTATTGCATTTGGATTGATTTCTATAAAGAATAAAGTTTGGACTAATTGAAAATAAACATGATTAAGATGACATGACATGTTATTTTCATATCACTTATCCATATTTGATCTATGTCATCAAATATAAGTAACAATGGTGATCATTGTGGCTTAGTCACGTTGAGTTTGTGACGAAAACCGCAGTAGTTCCTTGTTCTTATATGAGATGGACCAGATTGTTAAAGGAGAGTCTAAAAATGAATAACGTACGGTTGCGCGCCTAAAGAACTCTGTGATATAAATATCTAAGATTAATATGAAGTCCAAGTGGGAGATTGTTAGGAATTTATTTATTCCTAATTAATTAATATGGACTAAATATTAATTTTAGCATTTATATTAGTTATTCACATTTAGATGGCTCAATTTAAGTGATCTAATTCAGAGAGTCCTTAGACTGCCAATAGAAAATAATATGGAATTAATAAGTGAATTGTCAGTTTTACCCATTGGGGCATAATGGGAACTCTAATGGGTTAAAAACATAAAGCACGGTGATGGTCCCCAATATACCAAATCAGAAAACAGTTTTCTCCTCTCCCCATCTGAGAGAAAACGAAGGTCCCATCAAGAGTAAAGGAGATTTGGTTGAGGAAGATCAATCAACCATTAGTTATTGATCAACAAAAGGCTTCCGATGTGTGTATCAATCACAATCTCTATGGAGTCAGGTATTTATAAATCTCTCTTCTTCAATAATTTGACGTAATGCGATCTGTTCTCTCATTTGGTTATTTTATTTGGTCAATCTAAATAACCAACAAAAGAAGTTTAGCCAATCATATGCACAGACAGATAAATAAAGAAATTTGACATAAAGAAGAAGAGGGATAAAGAGATGTTACAACTGTTAGAATTTATATTATCTTGGTAGTTATTATCTTTATATTGAGGGTCCCTCTTGATTGCATCATATGAAGATAAAGATAAATAATAACTAACAAGATAATATAAAGATAATAACTATGAAGATAATATAAAGATAATAACTACCAAGATAATATAAATTCTAACAGAAACCTACAAATCTTCTTTACTTTCTTTGTTTCCCTTCATTAATGTTTCTCTCACAATGCCTTAGCCCTCTTTCCAAAGAATTATTTCTCACAATGTAAAAGATTCTTTATTACAACTAAATAGTTCCTATTTATAACATAAAATCTGAGAAAGGAGCACGACCGTGCTTAAATGGAGCACGATCGTTTTGAATGGATCTAGTACTTAGATCTTCAATATGACTATTACGATTAGCATAATTGTGCTCAAATGTGACGTTGTTTCTCACTTCATGAAGCTTTTAGCACGGACAGGCCTTTGAGCATAATCTAGGCAAGACTGTGTTGGTTAGCACGGCTGTGCTAATGGGAGCATGGGTGCTCTTCTATGGAGTTTACTTTCAAAGACTTTTCGTCATCTTTTGGTTAGATTTCCATAATTTTTTGCTTTTTGCCTAACTATCATTTCTTTCTTTGCAAAGATTTCATTAGTTTTGCCAACAAAGATAGCTGAAAACAATTAAAAATGAGACAAAAATCAATATTAAAAGTCATACATAAAACGGCTTATCAATGAATATTTTAAGCTGTATAGAAAAAACTAAAATATGTAATCATTAGATCAACAAAATGTTAACTACTTTGAACAATACTAGTGTATAAATAATATATGATCACTACATATAATTTGTAAAATCAAAAACTTGTTTATAATGCTCAAGTGTGACTTTGAAAATAATGCATATGATATGGGTAATCAGTGTTGATCAGTAGATATGGTTACAGAACCCGTGTTGAAGTAGAGGAGGATAGAAGCATGCTTTAATAATTTCAAAATTGGTAGCAATATTATAAGATACATTAACAATGTTTTTTTACCTTACCTTTTTTTTTTTTTTTTCTCTCTCCCTAATTTAAACATGCTTGTTCAATTTGAGCATTGTTGGTTAGAGTTGCTTACCTTTATGTATTTGGTTTAACATTTAGGATCCACTTTATAAGCAAATTCACATAAAAAAAAATATATGAAGTGTGTATTTAGATTAGGATTAGTGATCATGCCTCATTATATTTTCATGCAAAAACGTAGCAAAACAACTAATATTTGCTTGTGATAATATTTGCTTCTATGATGCGCATTGCAACTAGGTGAATAAGAATCCAATTCGTAAAGGCTAAATTCAATTTAGGTGTCTAAAGTGAGGTTTAAGACTCATGAAATTCCAAATTGTACATACTCAAACTAAATCATGATTATATCATGTTAAAAAATCATATTTAATTTGTGTTCAAATTTTAAAGTCAAAACCTTATATTTCATCTAATAGATTTGGGTTAGGGCCGCTAGGCTAATTAGAACTGGGTTCAAGTTAGACCGAAATTTGCATAGATTTTTTGGTCCGTGATATATTACCCCCATCACTTCAAAAACTATACCTCCCTTTTTATTTTATTTTCTAATCAATTTTCTTAAAATGTCTTTATTAATATTTTTTTAAAAATATTTTTTTATTTCTTTTTTACTTACTCCTTCTGATTATCATAGTCTTACCTATTCTTCCTCCTCCATTGTGACCTAACCCCATCTTCCTCTATCATCTCTCTTTCTCCATGAGTACTGAGTACCTTACCTTCCCTATTCTTCTACCATCACCCTTACCCCTTCTTCCTTTGTGACAACCCTTACCCTGCTCTTCCTCTGTCAACCACTCTCATTTTCGGGTAGCATCGTGACAATGAAGTTGTTTGGAAAGTTGGAAGGTTTCAGGATGGACTCATAGGAGATTATTGTGATTGCTACTATTTCAGTGTGCACAGCTTGGTGCCCTTGAGTTCAAAAAAAAGATTCAAGTGATCATTCTTCAACACGACTGTGGTGACTTTCAATACAATCGTGGTCACCTATAACACAGCCAACACTACGACCATGCCTAACTGAAGCTTCCTAACTTTATGATCATCACGGTCATGGTAACTATCAACACAACCGTGTTGAGCCTGATTCAAGTCATTTTAATTGTAATACGACCGTGTTAATTTGTAGCACAACTATGCTGAATTCTTCACTTAAAAATAGGAACATTAGACATAAAAAAAAAAAAAACCATCTTTTTATGATTTTCAACTTCATGAAAACTCGTTAGCTTTTTATGTTTAAATTAAAAGTAAGGAATAAAAAATTATATCCACCTACTTCAAAGTTCTATGGTCTATATCAAATTTAATGGAAAAAATAGATGTAAAATATAAAGTTTAAAAGATATAAATATGAAATGCAAAAATAAGATTAAAAATGATAATAAAGTACAATAAATAGATTAAAGATGAAATTGCTGATGTTTACAAAATAAACAAGATAAAAGAAGGTAAAAATAATGACTTTCTATAAATAAATAAAAATTTAATCTAATTGAATTTAATTATCTATTTTAATCATCAAAATCATATTATATCATCACTTAAAAGACGATTAAGATAATATCACATCATAAAAAAATTATTAGAGATTCAACATAACATAAAAATTAGCAAGACATTCCAAACAAAATTAGTAATTTCATCTTATTAATCCATTTTTTTCTCAACCCCCTTAATTCTCAATATTATTGTTACCATCATAACCATCATCATTGTTGCAATTATCATTGCTAACTACCCACCACCACCATAACCTACACGTGTACATTTATTAGCTAGCCACATCAAAATACTATTTAACAAAATTATCATAAAGGACCTTAAAAAACACGTTTAAATCTTCCCTGGACGAAAAATAATACAAAAATTTTTGGAAGGACGGAAAATAATACTTTTCACATTTTATGAGAAAGCAAAGCATATTTTATAAAAAAAAAAAAACTACTTTAAATAAAATTTAATATTTTGATTGGTAACAACTCAACGAACTCTATGAGATTATTCTGATTCGAAAGTTGGAGAAAGGCCCCTAATTATACGATGTAAATTTCAAAGGAGATAAAAAATAGAGAGAGAGAAACATGATTCATACACCAGCATAAACCAGAATAGGCATTCAACAAATAAAATTAGCAGTAATGTGCTATTCCTGTTCCATTGCATAATAATCACCGATGAAAGCAAGTCATTAAAAAAATGAGGTGTAAGAAGAATTGTTTCTGCTGTGACGGGAGTATCTCCCCATTCTACCACTTTTTTGCATCAAAATGAAAAAAAGGTCAGTGTCTCTGCCAAAAGCCCAAAACATAGATAATTATCAGCTAGCATAAAAGGAAGAAAATAAAAAAAAATGCTTAATTATTAATTTGGTTCCTTAATGGTGACAAAAAGTTCATTTGGGTCCTTCATTATTAAAACGTTCCTTAATCCTTAATGGTTATATAACAAATGAAACTTAACAACAAATTAATGTCACACTATACATTTAATGACTAAATTTTAATTTATCAATGTCAACACTACTGTCAGTGTCGGACGATTACACTTTCAAGAACGAAAACCATAATAATAAAATTTTCTGTCAATTATAAAGTTGACTAAGGGGTACATTAGTTTCATTGACGAAAAATGTATAATTATTGTGATTTAAATAATTAAGGAACAAAATTGAACATTTTAATAATTAAAGGACTCACTTGAACTTTTTTGTAACAATTAAGAATCAATTTAATAATTAAGCCAATAAAAAAAGAAGAAGAATAGGGTTCCTCACAGTCACAGCAATGTAATAACAAGAGTTCTGTCCCCAAATTTGGCTCCGCCAACCTTTCCTTGAATTCCTGGAGGCAAAGGAATGACACGTCTTTGGTCTCCTGCTTCTACCAATAGCTCAGATCCTCCCCTATACTGCATTTGGTTTGTTTTTTTTAAAGATATATAGAGACAGAAAAAGCAATTAGCACCTCAATTGAGTTATGTACATATAAAATGTAGAAACTTGCACCATGTAGTAAGAGCAGAATTTGTTATTGAATGAGAAGCACAATATAACACCGTATGACAGGTGTATACAACCATAGGATTCAAGCCATCCAGTTCAATCAAATCATGAAAAGTAAAAAAATTACAAATTTGATATTTAATGAAATGTGCACAGTTCAAGAAGTAATTCCATCATCTATTGTGCAAGTTTCATGATTTATCTACCAGGAAGTTGGCCAAAACTTTTATGAATAACAAGATAGTGAAGATACTCTTCTCATCATCTACAGGGTCCAAGTTTAAAAATAAAATAAAATTGAGTGCATAATTGATGACTTAAACATTACTTTATTCGATTTAAAGCCTATTTGGTTTATAACAATAATCAATTTCCACCACTGACACACATTACAATATAAAATCTGTAGCTAAAATTAATTTGAACACACATCTCAATCACGTTCAACAATTCAAAATCAATTTTACAAAAATCTAAAACAAATGGACACTCATTTTTATCTTTCAAAAGGGGTGCCATCAATGTCATGGTTAAAAAAAAATCACAAAAACAGAAGGATATTACATACTTGGTATAGCTTGATCTCTGATTTATCAAAACCTGGCATGAAGAGTGTAACTGATTTTCTTTTTATATCAAATCTAACTGGTGATGGCATATCACCACCTTGGCTTGATAGCGAATTAAGAAGATGCCTTGCATCTTCATTGCTGGAATCCAGTAGAACTCTGCTCCAATCTATAGGATTATTCATTGACAGTCTTGAAATGAAAGCAGAAGGCAAAGGAGAAAATTCTTTCTTTGCTCTTTCTAATGATTCTAAATTTTCTTGCTGAGAGGTGATTCCAAAAGCTCCAGAAGCCTGAGCACCAGCCTGAATTGTACATCCCCAATATCGTAATGCAGAATTGATCGATGTTGGATTGTTCGGATCCATCACAAGGAAGCAACCAAATTTCTGTGGGTTTGAGAACGCAGAAGATCCTCTCTGGGCAAGGCAACACACAATCAACAAAGAAAATTACAGTTTTGTGTTAAGGTATGATTATGTTAAAATGGTTGGTGTTTACGCTTTACCTCCAGCATTTGATCCAAAGTGTCCCATATTTCAGAACTCAGTTTCCCATTGAAATAAGATCTGCTGCTACTTATTAACATGGCCTCATCCACAAGTCTCAGTAGTGAAGGAGCAGCCAATCTCCCAATTTCAGTTTTCTCGGCCAATGTGCGGAGATATTTCAAGTACAATCTACAAAGTCTCAAAATCAAACCACAGATAATGATAATAAGGGTGTGCATGTGATTGTAAGAGAGTGGAAATTCCAAAACCTTGCTTTACTACTTCCACCTATGATTCGCAGGGTTTCCTCACTGCTGATACCATCATATATTATTACGTCAAACTTATCCTGTTGACTCTTTGATGCTGCAATCCCCAAAAACCCAACAAGCCTCTCAAGTGCAAGTACCAAAAAGATAGAGTCCATCCCAGGCAGAATGCCAAGCTCTTCTCCAACAATCTATTAAATGACAGAGCCAAACTATAAAAACAAAATCAAGGGAATGTTTGTATGTCCATCATAATCATAAACATAGATAAAATACGATATTACGTACCTACCCCTCCAAGTGTGCCCTGAGTCATGTTAAGTTGGGCATCTGCTTGCTTCAGAAGTTTTAAAGGTTCAAGAAGCATCTGCACTTATAATAGAGCAAGCAATACACAAATTCATTCTTCTTTAGACACCTCACCAAGTGAAAGTAGTACACAATGTGATTTATTATAAATAGGAAGGAAAAAGGAAAAAAGAAATACACACTTACTTTGGTTGTTTCCAACCTGACAGCAGAAAGGTTCTTGCCACATGTGACATTGGTAGCTCCAATCTTACAGTTGAGGAGGTAGTCAGCAGTGGTGTCTTGGTTATGTATTACCAAGCATGTATTCAACCCAGCCATTGCATAATGCTGAAATAAAAGCCACATCAAATAAAAAGAGAAAAAGAGTGATGCACTAGCAGTATCAAATTTTACACTGTCATTGCATCACCATTAAACTCAAACAAAAAAGTGAGATTAATTACTTTTCCATTGTTGAACTTGGATGATAATTTATTTCTTTAACAAAAAAACTTATTTTGAAGAGCTTCAAAAGAAACTTAGTGCTTTCACCAAAGATAAAAAAAGAAACTTAGTGCAAAAAAGTATTTATATAAAGTTGTTTTTATAACATTTTTTTTTGTAATGGTATTGATACGAAGCAACCCGTCCGAAGAAGAACAGAGTAATCTGCGTTGGAGACCATACAAAGTTGTTTTTATAACTTTAAATAAGCTTCGGTAATAAAAAAATAAAAAAACTTTAAATAAGCTTATTGGTCGATACTGTTACAAGTTCAAAGCACGCCCTATTCATCTTATTTTTTTGTTTGTTTTTTTTTTTTTTTCAATTTTCGAACTCAGAGAGAAACTTTCATAAATAAAATGTACATAAGCACGTTCACCTAGCAATCAATCCAATTGCAATCTTCAATCTCAAAGATGCCAACCTTTTACATAAAGTAGAAAAAAAAATATCTTTCTCTCTTCCTCGGAAATAAACAAACACTTCACTCTATCTAAGTACACTTAGATAAAAGAAAAAAAAAGTTGGAAATGTGAGACGAATTTTAATTAGTAATTGTAATTGAAAATGTTACCTGAGCGGCAAGAATAGCGGCGGTGGTTTTGCCAGAGCCACCTTTGCCGAGAAAAGTGAGCAATTTGGTCGCTGAGGAAGGGGTGGCGCCGCCCTCGGAAGAAGCCGCCGCCACGACAAGACGCGTTTTAGAGGAACGAGAAATGGGGATTCCGACAAGAAGCGGAAACGAGAACGATGAAGTCGTGACCATTTCTATAGTAGCAGAGGCTAACCACCCACAACACACACGTGTATTCTTCACACCGCCAAGCAAGTGTGAAATCTGAAATGTGTGAATGAATATGAGAGAGAGACAGAGACAGAGAGAGGTCTCGGCGGTAACAGTAACACCGATAATAAAATGTTGAAAACAATTTTTTTTACAGAGAAAATATTTTTTAAATTAAATAAATATATTTGTTAATACTTTTTCATTTTTTATTGAAAATATAACAGAAAATAGTTAAATTCCCATTCTCTACCTTAGTTTTCAGAAATTATGATGAATTTGAAATATGAAAAATATAAGTTAAAAAGTAAAAAAAAAATAGATAAAATTTAAAGTCTGAAGAAAAAAACTACTTTAAATAAAGTTTAATATTTTTTTTGGTAAGTTTTATATAAAAGAGTTTAAAACAATTAAATTTATGCAACTTATGAATATTTTAAATAAAAAATAAGAATTTAAAACTTTTAAATAAATAAACTGATACAATAACCAAATTAACTTACTTTTCAAATATAAAGACTTAATTAAAAAAACACACACATACTTTGAACTAAGAATAAAAAATGCCAAATGATTTTAAATCCAAACATATATATCTAGCTATTTAAGGCTTAACTAGCCGATCAGCTTTAATTTTACTTCAACAACCAAATTACATGTTTCTTCCATTTGTTTAACAATGCTAACTTTCACGGGAATAAGCCTCAATTCCTAATGCAACATACATGGAATGAAAACTCAACCTTTGCCACCCAAATTTGGACGCCATATTACAATTCTAGCTAAAACAAATTACCAATAGAAGTGACGAGGATACAAACTTTCATAGTGAAGAGGATAGAAACTTTTATAGTCTGTGTGTGGAGGGGAGGGGAGCAATGATGAAAAATATAACTGCTTCCATTAACAAATTCATACATGGTTTGGTTTACAACCAAAAACATGATATAAAATTGTCACAAAAGGAACTTTTATGTACAAAATTCCAGTGCCAACTGCCAAGGTCAGAGAGAGACATGTTTCAGCTTTTCTAACGTCTTGCAGCTCCCTTTTGCTTGCTTGGAGGCTGTGACCATGATGATGGTTTCACTCTACCAGCTAGAAGGCTGGACGCAGAAGTTGCACAAATTTTTCTTCGTTTAGACTCTAGCTCTTGCCTTCTCTTATCAGACATTGAATAGCTAGAGACTCCAGAGAAGATAGATTCGCCATTGATCAATGCCCTCTTGTCCTTCCTATTTCTGTCAAACTTAGCTGAAAATTTCACTGATTTTGCCACGGCAGAATCTTGTTCAGTAGCTGGAAGAAGTCTTATGCCGAGGCCTCTTTTCTTGGAAGCATTTTCTTCTTCAGCAACTCTTTTCTTTTGGCCCTGAGAAAATAGAAAAGCATTAACAAATATTGCTTTTCTTTAGAGCTGCTGTTGACATTATTTATGTACAAGAAACAATATACTCGAGATCAAGATGAAAATGGAAAAGCAAGAGAAAAATAAAAATAAACAAGGACGGATATCATTAGCCAAGGAACGCACTCTAAGTCGGGCACGGAGAGCCTTATTAAGAGCATAGTCATCTGAATGCCTGGCATCAGACTCCCTCTGGAGACGTACAATCACTGGTTCAGCTTCTTTCTTTTTCTTCAAGTCTTTTTCCTGGTGTTCAAGGCGGTAAAATGGATCTGCAAGCTTACCCCTCTCTAAAACAAAAATTGAAGATGAAGATAGTTAGCCAACAATAACCACAACATTTCAGTTTGCTAAAGATGGTCAAAGCAAAAGGAAAAGAAATGTATAGAACTATATTTAAAAAGAAATAAATTCAATCCATGGAAACAGCCATTGGGCCCCCTAGAGTCTGATAGCAGGATCTCCCTGCATCTAAATCAAAGTTGGCAACTGCATGCAATAACTGGTAGAAGAAAACACAAACTGCCAAAAAAAAATCACTAATACACACCTTCATCAGCAGGCAATTCAAATGTTTCTGCATCCTCAATATCAAAATCTTCAGTTTTTTTCTGGGCCCCACTAATAATGACATACTCACAATTCTTAGGATCAGTCTGAATGACAATCTCTTGTTTACAGCAGGCAGATTTCATAGAGAAACTCCATATCTGAAGGACCAATAAACATTTGTTAGAAAATAGTGAACCAAACAAGTTAGGTTGAACATTATTAGAGGATGTACCAAGATAAAGTGATGCATAACCAAACAAGTTATGAGGCCTTCTACTCCCACTTAATAGTGGCAAACTGAACCAATATATTATTTGTATGCATTTGCCTAGGCTTCCAAGACTTAAATGAAGTTCCCCCATTAAATACCAAAATAATTCAATGAATCACTTCCACTAAAAAAATAATTTAAATTCAGATGCATTTGCAGTAAACCTCAACATACCTTCGTTGAGTAATAATTCCCAACTTGTTTTTTCTCTGCATTGAAACGGACACCTTTTGCAATCATTGAATTGCATCCTCCACACCATATATTAAAAGGCATCTCAAACCTGAAAGAAGTTTAGTTAGGTAATATGAAATTGAATATTAAAAGAGAAATAATTTCAACATGGTATCCTAGGCAAACCAATTTAAATTCAGTTAAAAGAATAAAGAGTAAAACATCTCAAGACAATTTTCCTATCTTCCATATACATCAGTTTAGGCATCTTATGATTACATGGGTCTTCCATGTCACCCTTTCTGATTTGTAGAACAATAAGTGTTGTATAAATAAGCTATTCTAAAAGCAAGCACTTATTATAAACAAGAAAATATAAATCTGCAAGAACAGGTTCAAGCATGTAAAATGTTATATTTATCATAAGCAATGTTAGAATATACTCATAATTCATAATATCTATCAAAATACTTTCAATTTTGATATCTATACAACTGATTGCATGTAGTTTGTCCATGTACTTGATACAGAATAAACATCAATTGCTAAACAGGCTCATCATTCAGATTCATTAATCATTCCATTTTCCAGACTTATAGAACTTCACATAACATTGGGAACCCTTAATTGAAAAGGTAAACAGTTAACATGATTTAATGGTTACTATAGCTACTGCTGATTACCTTATAATCAGGATACCCTGATCTAATTTTCTCGCCCTCTCCCGCAAGGCATGTTGACCATGAAACTTGTTCAGCGAACCCTGAAAAGGAAGACAAAGTATAAGTCTCTTGATACTAAACAATTCTTGGGCTATAGCAGAGCTTAACGATGGCTTTACACAAACATACCTGACTCGGTTCCCATTCCGGAGGATAGTAAAAGTTGTCTGCTCTAGCAGCCGCAAGCGTAGACTGCAAAACATCAATCAGAGCAAGCTCAGTATATCAGGAAATTAACAAACAGACAGCAAATAAGCAAATACAACACAATCACTAATTATCCCTCTTAAGCCAAAAGAAAAAGAATTAAAACAGAAAACCATTAAGCCACAAGCAACAAACGAACCAATTGCCTTACAAAACCAGAATCCCATAGTTTTTTTTCTCAAGAAAACAGTTCTACAAGACTTCAATACATAGCAAAACACACATATTAGTCACAAACATGTCCTATCAAACCTTCATACATAGCTTACCATTATGAATATGCCTATTCTTTTTCCCTTTTACAAAATTCCATCACAACAACTAAGGATTTTCATTACACGTTTCGAATTTACTCCTAATAAAGAATCTAAAAACCCAACAAAAACACGATTTCCACGAGTACATAACATGGTCAAACAATTCGAAACGACAACAATGCATACAAACCCTAAACCCTAATTAATCGAAACAGAAAACACAGAATTGAATCCGCAAATTAAGAAGCACGGAATTGAGAAAACCCTAATCGTGATCGTGCAATCATCAAACGCAGAAAGCAAAAAAATAGCAAAATTCGTACCATTGTTGTTGTTTATCTTCTTCAGAGATTGAGAAGCTTCTTTTCTCACTGATTCAGAAAGTTTAGATCGAAATGAAAATTTGAAGGCAAAAGGTTTCTATTGTTTAGAATGAAAGGAGTTTTCGCGCAATCTTCCGGGTCTGATAATTGGGATGGAAATCTTCTGTCCCACCAATGAGATACTGCCACGTCAATTAAAATTACACGTCACTCGCCGTTTGTCTCCGTTATTGACGTTCTCTTCACTCTCTCTGTCGTCGCATTGCACGAATACGATACTAGCAAGAATTAAGAGCATCAACGGCGGTGGCGGCACACCGGTGAGTCCGCGACGGAGAGGGAATCGGAGGAAGGAGGAGGTTCATGAACTGCGGCGGTGGGTGGCGGTGTTCATGTAAGCAAAAAGGTAAAGCGTGAATCACCGTTACTTTCTCGATTGTTATAATTTGATTGTTGCTTAATTTCAGATTCTTATTCGTATATGAATATCCTTCACTCATTCCATGATTATTGCTGTTTGTTGCTTACTTCTTTTCTTTTTGTGACTATGCATGCCATTGAGATTTGAATTGTTATAATTTGTGACTATGCCTCTGAGTCCCTGACTTCTAAATTCTAAACTTTGGATGAATTGTGATAATTGCGACCTTGCTCCTAGAATAGGAATTTGAAATAGCATTTGAAATCTGAATTCTAACAATGTTAACTTTTGAAATCTGAAATTATGTTGACTCCTTCTCAAAGTATAAAAGATGTCCAGGTTGTGAACTATTTACAATTTTTTCATATAGACCGAATGATACTAATCAACTAGTGACTCAATGAGTCAATTCTTGACCCACCGACCCAATATCCTGACCAAATAACTGACTGGTCTATGTCTGATAGCACTGGCTAAAACAAGTCCGGATTATTTTAAACATTGAAAAAAAGGCAAGCCGTCATAAGGCACAAGAGCTCTCAAATCTCTCTCACTCAAGAAGAACCCTGATGCATGGTGTGTACTGTGTAACCCAAAGCTCACCGTTGTCCATTTGCCATTGTTGCAGGCTCGTCATTGCAAGCTCACACCTCACCAAAGAACCAGTTTGTTGTGCTGTTTGTGTGTAGTGTCGAGCGTAATGATGTAATGATGGTACTATATAGGTGGGCTTTCATAGGTAAGTGCGATTCCCTCTAATTTGTTTTGCTGACCAAAAAAACTTGACTGATGAATCTATTTAAGTGTGTATGGCAGCGTGAGATTTTCAAGATTGTGAACATGAATATAAATTAGTTTATTCTTCCTTTCTTGGCCGTGATAAGATTTTTCCTCTGGCTACTTTGATTGATTAAGAATATGTTTTCTTTTTTGTAAGTTGTTAAGGATCAAACATCCTCAAACTTTAAGCTATTAGGTTCACTGTGAAGAATGTCTTTGTCTCACTGTGGTGGTAATTCAATGATTCCTGCAGTTTTCTGGCTAAGATATTGGTCCTTGATGGTTCAAAGGACGTACCTGTTGGACAACTAATTGCAATAACATAAGCCATCTTTAATTTCCAATTCTTCCACTATTATTGTTATATGGAATCCGTTGTGAACTTTACTTCCCACATCATTTCATTTTGCAAATGAAAGAAGGTTTTATTCTTTATTCACAAACTAAATTGTAATTTTGTTTTTCCTTCAAGATTTCTTATCTTATGCCCATTGGATATATTTAATTTGAAATGTAATTTTTTTGTTTGTTTTTAAGGCAGAGTATAAAACTTTCAAAATTTAATAGTCTTGCTTATGCGTGGCAATTAGTGAGTTCGAATAACTCTCTAATTTATCACATTTCATTTTCTACAAATAGATGCCATGCATTTTTAATTGGTACTAAGAAGGTTCTCAAATGAGTTTTATTATCTAACAAAGTGCAGGTTGTTGAAGGAAACAACTAGTGAAAAAACATGATTCTTCTCAAAGACATTGTGCCTGCAGCTCAGAACAACATTGACACTAAATTCATCCTTTTGGACAAAGGCAAGGTCACAATGGAAGGGCAGAACAAGATATGCTTGGCTCTGGTGGCGGACGTTACGGCAGCCGTTCATTTCCAGTTCTGGGGAGACGAGTGCAAAGCTTTCGATTCAGGCGACATAATTTGTCTTTCCAACGGCATATTTTCTTACCAGCATGGGAACCTTATACTGAGGGCGGGGAAGAGAGGGAAGCTGGTGAAGGTAGGAGAGTTCACTATGTCCTTTGTTGAGACACCAAACATGAGTGAGATTCACTGGATTCCTGACCCAAACAATTCTAAGAATTATATCCAACAATATGTAATATCTCCTGCGTCACGTATCTTTCCTCCTCCTTCTGATATGTAAAAGGGGTGTGCACTTTTATCAGATCTGCAACTTTTTGTGATGAACAGTCCTTTGTTTTGTTGTATTCTGTTATCAGTTATATAGTTATTTTTTACTATTAATTTATAGTTTTGGGTGGATATAGATTACATTATTAAGTTGTACATTAACCTGCCAAAGTCGTTTAGGCCCATGTCCTGGCAGTAACTTATACATTTTTTTGATGTTGCTGCTGTCTAGTGACATAGTTCCTTAGGTAGTGTTTGAATTTTAGGATTTGAAATAAAGAAGGAAAAGAAGAAGTAGAAGCTGAAAGTCCTATAAACTTACCTTTTTAAAAGCTCTTCTATTAAAGTTTTCTTTATTAAAAAAATAAATAAAATTTAAAAGCTCATTTTCTTACGCAGTGAGGACATTATCTTTATTGTCTTTCGACAATTATAAACCTCCATTTATATGATTTTTTTAAATAATTTTATAAGAATCAATTGACTTATCATAAATAGATGATTGTGATTGTCTGACAATGTAAAATTTTGTTACACCGTCAATGTATTATCTTTATTCTCTTTCTTAAAATTCTATGTGGCCTAATTTCTCCTCTTAAGGAGAAGGGAAGCCTAAACAAAGATGAGAAAAATACTACCCTTATATGGCACAACAATAAGATTCAATCTTTTAACTTTCATGTTCTGGTTTCTGACCAACCTATCATTATTTAAATCCTTTACTTTACTTTCATCAACATTCTTCTCTCTCCTAAAAACTCTCTTGATTTTAGCTTTTATACATTTTGTATTACCAGTATGAGATGCAGAGCTGATTTTTTTTTTTTAAGCATAAGCAGCTTCATTTTAGTCTATGTTCAAGGAAGATGTCCACTTTTCTCTACAAAGACAAATCTATCTCTTATATCCTTTTCTTTTTAGTCTTATAGTCTTGCCCATTGTAACTAAGTCATTAAGTTTATCTCCTTTAAATTCATGAGTGTTTGGATGAATGTTGACAAAATTGATTCTAAATAAAAATGATTTGTAAAATTGATTTTAATTAGAATTAATTTTGAAGTAATGTAATTTATACTTTGATAGTTTTTGTTAGAATTAATTTTGAAGTAAAATCCATATATATACACATCCATATTTTGTCATTTTAGCAGAATTACTTATGTGTCATCCATTCTATTATTTCTTTTTGAAAAAAAAATTTTGAACACAACATTAAATAGAAACAAAAGTAATTGTCACTTCCACAATCTTAGTAACATCTAATTCAATGTGGTAACATCCAATTCAATGTGGTATCTTTGTTTTCCTCATTTGTAACATTGATATCTCCTCTTTCTTTCTCCTTTTTTTTTTTTTTATTATAGTTCATTTTATTTTTATTTCACTATTTTAAAATTCATTGGAGTCCTTCTCTTTCATTTTATTTTTATTTCAATGTTTAGAAATTCATTACATTCTTGGTTTATTTGTAAATCTCAGATCATATTCATTATTAACTCATTTTTTATTTGAGTTAAAGAAATAAAAGATGAGTGACGGTGGTAAAATAATATCAATACAGTATTGACAAAGAAGCCAAATGTTAATGGAGAAAACCCAATATATGACACCCAAGAGATATAGGCGTAAGGTCATTCTACCATGCTAATTAGAGATATAAGTGTAAGGTCATTCTACCATGATAATTATAGTTTCCATCATTCTATAGTTTCTCATCAAGGTAACACTATACAATAATTTTTTTGAAAAGTTAACAAACTATCAATTATTTTAGGTTCAAATATGTTTTTAGTCCCTATAGATATATTAATGTATTTTTTTTTTCACACTTCCCATTTTATTTTTTGCACTCTCACTTTACTTATTCCCACCCTAGTTTGCTTTTTGCACCTCCACATTTTTAATTTTTTTTTAGGCTTAATTGCAGTTTTGATCACTTACTTTTCCAAATCCGCAATTTTGGTCCCTCTGTTAATTTAGAGACATTGAAGTTATTTTTAAAGTTGAATTTTTTTATTGTAATTAATAATTATTTAAATAAAATTAATTAGTTAATTTTTTTACTAATGACATCATTATCCTTTTTTTATTCCTAAGTTACCCTTTGGTTTTATTAGTTAATTTAAATGAAAAAACTAGGTAAATTTTGACAAAGGTAGGATTTGAACCTACAAATCTTTTAGTTTTTAAATATCAAAATAATCATTAAGTCAATGATCTAATTAATAATAATTGTAAAACATCTATATATATTTTACATAAATTTTATTTATTATCATATATTTATTTATTATTTCTTGTGTTCTCAACCAGAATTTAGTATTTTGAATAAAAGTAAAATAAAGGAAGTGATTTATAAAATAAAAAGTGAAATATAAAAAAAAATACAATTAATAATAGGAGATGTTAAAAAATAAAGGAAAAATAAATTAAATAACTTTAAATAATATTAAGGATCAATTAAATAAACCTTTATAAATTAAAAATTTTATATAATAAATATTTTTTATTTTTTTGGATATAGGCTGAGTCATGTGTGTCAACTAGTGATCTATGGTTTGAACAATGACCCAATGTCAACTAGTAACCTATTGGTTTGAACAATAACCCAATGACCCAATGCCTTAACCGATTCAATCACTGGTCCGAATTTTAAAAGTATGACAAAGAGACGTCGAGATATCGAAGTTATTTAAATTATTCTTATTTTACTTTTTAACATCTTCTATTATTAGTTATAAATTTTTTTATATATATTTCACTTTTTATTTTATAAATCACTCCCTTTATTTAATTTTATTTAAATTATTAAATTCTTGTTAAGAATACAAAAAATAATAAATAAATGTATGATAATAAATAAAATTTATATATATATATATATATATATAAATGTTTTATAATTGTTATTAATTAAACTATTGATTTAATGATTACTTTGACATTTAAAAAGTAAAGGGATCAAAATTACGAATTATAAGTTAAGGGGACCAAAATTACAGATTTGGAAAAATAAGGATCAAAACTATAATTAAGCCTAAAAATAATTAAAAAATTAAAAATGTGAAGGTGCAAAAAGCAAACTAGGATGGGAATAAGCAAAGTGGGAGTGCAAAAAATAAAATGGGAGGTGCTAAAAGAAAAATGTATAAAACACATAGGTTAAAAGAGACTAAAAATTTCACAATGACTAAAAACATATATTATCATATTTATAGAGACTAAAAACATATTTTAACAATTATTTTAATTTCTTATGCTCTTATCATTATTTTTATTTTTCTCAAATGGAGTTTAATATATTATTGCAAAAAATCTATGTTTGTATCTAAGTTATTTGCAACTAATCTTGCTAGAAAATATATGAAAGCTCCTCATGTCTATTATGGTAATGTAATGTTTGCTGTTATCTTTCGTTTTAAAGATACTTTTACAATAGTATATTGTATGATTTTCTTTTTATTTTTGGCATGATATTGATGCTCATATAACCCATGTTCATATAAAAATTAATCAAATATCACTTTTAAATTTATTTGGATCAGAGATTATTTGTTTTTATATCAATTTGTATCATATACTATAATTTATAATATATAACTATATATATAAAATGTCGTAAAAAGAAAAAAAAAAAACTATCGGTATAAGTTGATGCCCAACATAATTTATTTTCTATTAAAATATGTATAAAAAAAAATTTAATTTAAACAATCTTCTTTATTTATTTTTTTTTCAAGGTTGGAGAATATAAGTGTCCCCACTCGTTAAAGAAAATTTTTTCAAATAAAATAATATATTTTAACATTAAAAACCAAAAAAATGATATATATCTATTTTTTTTTATTTCAAATATTATTAATATATTTTATGCACTTGAAGTGGAGATATACCTGTTATTGATAAGATCAAAATTGCTTCTCAAGAAATAAATAAATTTTTTTCTTAATTTTTTTCCATATACAAATTATTAATATATTTTATTAATAATAATTTTGTGTATTTAGAAAAAAAAATTAATATTTTTAAATTATGTAATATACATTTATTTATAAAACTACACAATGCACTAATCTTTATTCTCTATGTAGTTTAGTATAAATTTTTGAATACGTAAATTATTATTATTAATTGTTTCATCTCATAATCAATTCTAGACTTATAATACATTATGAATCTTTCACTAACATCAAATCAAACATGTGATAAACTATTTAAATTTAATTTTGTACTCGGACTCAATTCTATAAGTTGAAATCAAATATGAATTGAATTTAAAGGTCTTATAATGATTGTGAATTATTTTCAACTATATATTAAGGAATTTCTTTAACGTTATTTCATCGTAACAAAATGTGAGAAAAAAAAAAGAATATGTTTAAAGCATTTATTCTATTATGCAAATTAGACACCATACTTTAATCTAAAATTTTAAGGTTTAAGTTTATAAGTTATTCTCTTACTTATATAGTATTCAATTCTCTCATTCTTATTCAATTGGAATTTCGCCTTCACACTTGTAAATACATATCTTGTTTGAAAATCTAGTTACTAAAGAAAACAAAAAAGCCTTAAATTCTCAACAACACAAGTTTGAGTAAGAATTGCACTTGGGATCATGAAGTATGGTTGATGTGCTCGTTACCTTTTTAGTGAAAATTGTTCTAACAATAGTATTAAGAATTAAGATCGCAATCCCAACGATTTTCTTCTTCTTCCTTTCCGTATTGAACATTTGTGTGGCTTGGTGTGGTTATGTTTCCATAACTGAAAATCTTCCATAACCTTTGTTTTTTTTTTATTAGTCAAATAAACTAATATATTGATAAGAGGAAAATAGAGCACTAGAGGAACTCCATACAAGTAAGGAAAATGAAAGTGTGGTACATTACTCATAAATATGAAAAATGCACTAGAAATCAATAGATCCACCATAAAGCCTCCATTAGTTAAATAAGCCAAACAAATTGAGTTTCAATTGTAAAAATGAAGACCATTCATAGAAATGAAGACCATTCATAGAATGAAGTATCAGTAAGTTTCATCCAAGTTTGTTTCATTAAAAATAATATCATTTCGGTGAAGTCAAATAGTAACAAGTCACACATCCCACCACCATTTCCTTTCTTCCCTTCCATTGACCAATCTACCATGATTCCAAAAATGTTTAATAGTATTATTAAGCATTATAGAAGAAACCCCTTACCACTTGTAGCATCTTGTCCATATACTAGCAAAGAATGAGCAATTGAAGAATAGATGGGCAGTAGATTCATCATCGATCCTATAGAAATTACAAGTTGATACGTTAGCAGTAAGAATAATGCTTCAGTTACTTAGATTTACCTTGATAGGAATCTTATTCAAGGCAAGTCTCCAAGCAAACGCACACAATTTTGAAGGCATTTCTAGAAACCATAATATTTTGAAGAATTCATTATTCTCCACAGAAACAGGTTCACATAGCTCAAAATATGCTTGTTTGACAATAAAAACATCTTTATTCTAGCTATAGTAGTCTTTTGTTGAGGCCTTTGGACAAACGCAATTGATTTTGCCAAGGAGTTGATCTAGCAATAATTTTTCCCATACAAAAAATTCTCTTCTCCACCTTAAATGCTAGCACCATTGATCACTTGACCAACTTCCCATGTAAGATATTTTGAGGTCTTGTTGAATAGATATGAGAAATAGCCTAAGATATTTGACTACTAAACACTCCCCCCTCGAACCACTTATGTTTCCATAACAGAATGTCCTCACCACATCCTAATTTTCTTTCGAGTGTTTCCCAAAACCACAATGTTTCCCTACTACTACAACATCTACAAATGTCCCCCCACCACCTAAAGGATGAATGACCCTTTTCTAAGTCCTCATTATCCCTCGCTCTCCCTTTGATAACCCTCACTCACAATGACTCATTTTTAGATAGGAATCTTCACATTCATTAGATAACAAGACTTTGTTGAACTGACTCACCTCCCAGATACCCAAACCCCCATCATCCTTCGCCTTACACACATTGACCTAGCTCACCCAACTCAGTTTCTGCTCACTAATTTTAGATCCCCACAGGAAATTTCGTTGTATTGCAGTAATTTCCTTAATCACAAAGCAAGGTGCTTTACAAAAAGAAAGAAAGTGCAAAGGTAAGATGAGAGGACGGAATTTACCAGACAAATCCTCTCGTCAAAGGACAAATGTTTATGTCTTCAAGAGGCTAATTTATTTTTCAGTTTTTCAATCACCGATCTCTAGGTTTTAGATCCCTAATAATTTGCACCAATAGGCTAAACAAAATACATGAAATGGAGTTTGGAAACCTTACATTTTAGAATGACAGCCATCCTTTGAATCTGCACCTCCGATGACACCACACCTACAATCAAACTTTTGTGAAAGTTGACTTTAAGAGCGGATACCATTTCAAAAAAGCGTAGGACAGTCTTAAGAGTAAGTGCATTGTTAATCGAAGGTTCCCCTAGAAATAGGGTATCATCAGCGAATTGGAGAGATGAGATACATATATCATTTTTTGTTAATCTAATAACCCTTGAATAGGTTCAACGCCGAAGCTTGCCGCATAAAACCTCCCAACCCTTCCGCCACCACCAAAAATAGGAACGGTGATAGAGGGTTGCTGATAATCGCTTCATATATGTAAATATTGCATCATATTTTGTAGCGATTATTCAACGTTCTTAAGAATTTTAGCATAGTTTGAACTCATATAATCTAGATTCTTATAGCTTTGCTAATTCTAACCATAGAAATTTATTTGTAAGAAATATACTTAAATTCATGTTTGCAGGCCTCGGTTCAATAACAAGGGAAGACAAAGAATTAAGGCAACTCACTCTTAGCGCTGCATCTCGCTAAGTGAGACAAGCGGTTTATGTAGTGCTGAACGCATGATTGCATTAAGCAAATGTTTCTTTTGAACTGAATATTCGCTTAGTGGACGGTCGCACTTAGTGGAAGTCCTGTATGTGAGATGAAAGATATGTAGAATTGCGAACTTACGCTTAACGGGAATGTGCGCTAAGTGAAAGTCCACTTATAGTATATAAGCTTCACTTTGTAATTTTGAATTATTTTTCATTCAGTCTTGGTGAGAGCTTAGGTTTGTTTAGAGCTGCTTCTTTTTCCCTTCCATGGTAACCCATTTTTTGTAAGTTTCTCATGACAATGAGAGGCTAGTCCATCTGTGTTGAGAACTTGGAACTAGGTGCTAACATGTAAACGTTTTCCTTCATATTTATCCATTTGGTCTGTTATATATGCATGTTGTGAAGTTTAATTGTTATAGACATATGCTTTTGAACTTGGAACTAAGACTAGGAAGGAGTATATCACTAGACATAGGTAAATTCCACCCTTTCTCTATTTTTATTATATGTTATATGATTGGCCTATTATATGTGCATGTTGCGAGGTTTGGATGTCATAGACATATGCTTTCGAACTCAAAACTGAGAATAGATTCTAATGGAGTGTATTTTTAGACATAGGATAGACTTTATTAGCTTTGTAAAGATCTCCGAGCTTCACCAAATCACTCAACTGAACTTACCGAGACATCGGAAATGAGGTTGAGCAGTTTAGACTTGATTTGATGAGATATCACGTTTTAAGCACTTTTAGATTAAAGGTAATCTAAAATATTACTTTGAATAAAAAATATATTTTGTATGTTTACATAAAAGCAAATCGGTTGAACCAAATCCTCAACATATCTATCACCACTGTTTCACATCTACGCATTCCAACTGCTCGATTCTTGTCCTGAATCAAATTCCTTATTTTATTATTTATCTTTATATTGTTTAGTTTATTTTCTGTTGTTACTCATATTCTACAACATAAACCAATTCTAAAACCAAACTAATATTTAGGAACTAATAACCTTACTAATAGTCAATACAGACAAATCCCCGTGGATTCAATACTAGGATTTTCTCTTTTATACTATTTGTGCGATATTTGGTACGTTTGCCAAAATATTCCATCAATTGCCTTGTCTCAAGCCTTTTCCGAATGTAGAATTCCTTTGTATGACTTTCATTGACTAAGATAAACATCGATATTGATTCAACAAAGGCTCTAATCCACCCAATTTAAGTATATGAGAAACGAAGCCTATACATGTAGTACAATAACCTTTGTGAAACTTTGTTAGTACAATTTTATGAATCTGCCTAATTAATTATATTATTTGCCTTCTATTTTTCCGGTTATCTACACAAATAATAGAGATTCAGATTTTAAAAGCGGGATTTATCCCATACTCACATTCTCATTTTTATGCATCTAGATTCAAGATATGTAAATGTTGTTGATATAGATGAAATAATTTCGAGAGAGATTCTTGACAAAGATATTGATTGATACGCGGTTATTTAAAAAAGTTACATCTCTAATGATGCATGAACCATGTGATGTTCAAAATAGAAATTCACCATACATGCAAAATGCAAGTGTTTAAAGTTTATTCCGAATTTGAACTAAGCATGAAATATCTCTCATAAAAAACCTTATATTGAATCTCCTTTTTTTTTTTTTTCCCTTTGTTTTTTAGTTTTTGTCATAAGAACTTCTACCTCCTAAACCATATATATCATGTTCTTTGTTTTCTCTATATAGTTTAACAGTTTCATTAGGATAGCTAGGTAACTTATTTCAATTTTCTATATAGATCCATCTATTATATAAGTTAATAAAATATATCTCTCATGTAATGCTTAAGGTAAATACTTAATACTTATGTTGAATAAACCTTTTTTTATTTTATTTTAATTTTAGTTTTCGTCATATGCACTTCTACATCCTAAACTATATAGGCCACGTTCTTAGTTTTCTCTATATAATTTAATAGTTTAATTGGGATAAACATACAGGTTTATTCATTTCCTATATCTCTTTTTAATTTTATTTTAAACTAGTGTAGTAACATGTGATTAGCATGGGTGAATTTTTTTTTCAATGATGGTTATATAATTTAATTTTTTTAAAATAATATATACCTAAAAAATATTTTATAATATTTTTTTTGAAGTTATAATTTTAATTTATAAAAAATAGTGATTATTAGAAAAGTGAGACAAATACTTTAATCATGAATTTTTTAAAATTAAAATTTGAAATACGTAAAGTATAAATTAGATAACATGTACTCTAATATTATTTAAAAATATATATTATTTAATTTTTAACAAAATAAAAATATTTATTTAAATATTTTAAAAAAAAGTTGTATTAAAAAAAAGAGTTTAATGCTTATATATTATTAGTGTAAAATAATTTTATACTCTTTTCATGGTATTACACCTTTAACTAAAATATGTAATTGACCTCAACAAAAAAAAAGTTAACAAAAATGGCTACAAAAATATTTATATTGAAAGTTTATATTTTTCAATATAATAATCTATTTACTGATAAATATATAATTTCAAAATAATAATCTATTTGTAGATAAATGTATAATTTGAAAATTATTTTTTATTTAAATTAGATGATAAATATTATTGAAAATAATATAAAATAAAAATTATAACCCTAAACAAAATTAAATTAACAAAAGAACAAATATTATAATCTTAAAACAATTACAATAATTCTAAGATAATAACAAACATAATAATTTTAAGATAATTACATTAATCAATTTAAAATAACTCATTACACTTTTTTTTTGTTTTTTTTATTATTAACTATTATTTAAAAATCATAATTTCTTTTTGAATTTTAAGATCTCAAACTAATATTTTAAAAAAAATCTAGTTAAAAAAAATGAAATTAACATCAAATAATTGATTTAAATTTAAATTGATATTTATTTAAATTTAAATCCATTTAGACTTATTACATTTAATCTTTAAATTTATTATATTCATTTAGAATGTTCTTTAAATAAATAACTTGAAAATCATTTTATATTTAAATTAGATGATAAATTTTATTAAAAATAATATAAAATAAAAATTATAAGCATAAACAAAATTAAAATAACAAAAAAATAAATATTATAATCTTAAAACAATTACAATAATTCTCTAAAAAAAACGAATTACAATAATTCTACGAAAATAACAAACATTAAAATTTTATAAATTCTAAGATAATTGATAAGACAAAAAGATACAATGCGGCACGAGTTGCGGAGATAAAATGGGTAAATCAAGTGTAAAAAAATAGTTATAAAAAGATATTCCTTTTATATAAACATTTTAGTCTAAAAAGTTTTAATTAGTTCCCTGAACCCAAGTTTAAAAAAAATAAATTAATTTGATCCTTAAATAATTAAAAATACTCTAATTTAGTTCCCAATAATAGTTAATTATTTATAACACATTAAATCTTAAATATATAGCATAACATTTCACATTATTTATTATAATCTTATTTTTATTGATTATTGTAATCGGTTTTCACATTATTATAATCTTATTTTTACACTATTCTTTTTGTTTTGAACGTGAAGTGTGAAAATATTAGGTTTATTGTTTTGAAGCGGTTATTTTTATACCATCCTTTTACTAAATTTATTGTTTTTAAGTAATCAACTTTTAGTAAATTGATAAAAATATCTTATATACAATTTCTTTAACCTTGAATGCAAAATACAATAAGACTAAGTTTATTCTATTAAGACATTCGACCTTTGATAAAAATTAAAATATTTTTAATAAATTAAGAACTAAATTGATATTATAATAATATGAGAGGATAAAATTTAAGGCATTTATAAAAATTAATAATTAAGGATTAAATTAGAATATTTTTAATAACTATGACACCAAATTTGATTTTTTTTTAAACTGAAATTAAAGGCAATTAAATAAAACTTATGTATATGTATTAAGTCTTTACATAAATTGCAACAACAAAAAAAAAAAGTCTTTACATAATCGTAAATAAATGATTACTTATAGACTTGCATACCCCTCCCTCACGCAATGAACGATCACGCACTTTTCAAATAAAAACCGCCCATGCGTGAGTGCGTCTCTCACCCTCTCGCAAATCGCAATCGTCTGACTCTGGTTTGCGATTCTAGACCCTAGTGCTGCTGCTGCACTTGTTCACTCACAAGTCACACCCTTCTTCTTCTTCTTCATTGCCTTTATTACCAATTGGTCGCCACCACCACTTCACTTAGCTTATGCTATAAGTATTCATTCATTCTTTGCATGGTACAGTACCTACTATTATTGAGTAAAGGGACGAAACTTAACTCACCCCACGAAATCGGTTTTAACATCTTTCATTTTTCTAGTTAATAATTCTTCCAAACGCGCGTTTCGATGAGTTCGTGCTGATTTGGGTTGCGACTGGAATAGCTGCTCTGATCAGACGACATGGGCTACGAAGGTGAGGTTTTGTTGGATGGAAATTGGGGAACAGTAGTAGCATCAGAAGTGGTAGGAATAGGAACTTAGAAGAAAGAGCATAATTAGATGCATTCTCGTCTAGTTGTTTTTGTTTAGTTGTTATAGTGGGCGTTTGGTTTTACAATGAAGGTAATTGATTCTGGAGTCAGAATTGATTCTCAGCTGAAGGCAACTCAAAATCAATTTTAACCAGAATGGTCAAACATAACTAACATCACTTCAAAATCAATTTTACAAAATCAATTCTATTCAGAATTAATTCTGTGGACGCTCATCCAAACACACACGTAGTCTTGGAACCTTGTTTTGTTAGTTTGCTTGTATTTATGCTTTCCTCACTTTAATATTCGATTTAGAACTTAGACTTAGAGGAGGCGTTTGTTTCAAGTTATAAAATTGTATTATCAGGAATCACATTCCTATGAATAATATTCCCATGAGCATGTTTAGTTGTCATTAGGAATTTTAGAAAAAAAATTAGAATTTATTTAATAAAAAATAAGAAACGTGAATGAAATGGGGATGGGTAGTTAATGTAGAAAATAACTTCTATTTCCATGGGAATAAAAGATATCTACCTCTCAGCATGGGAATAAGAAGTGATGTAAACATGTGTATTTCATATTCTTGAAAATGCTTTTAAAAAACTTGTAGTAAACATGTAAATGCGATATTCCAAAGTAGTCTACATTCCTGAGAATCTTTCTTGAAACCTTGAAGCAAACACTTCCTAAGTTAGTGTCTATGTGCTGAAATCATTTGAGTATTGGCGGTGTTCTATCTAGTGTGTAATTTAGTTTGTTGTGTGGTATAGTTTGTTAACTCCATGTTTGATGAATTTGAAATTATAGATGATAAAGAAGTATATGAGGAGTTTGGCAAGGGTAATCGTTTTCTTGGGTTCATGTTTGGAAATGTAGATAATTCTGGTGATCTCGATGCTTATTATCTTGACGAGGTAATTTTATGAAGCCTTTGATGTTACATTTGTTTGACTTTGGTGGTCTACATGTTTGGACAATCAGGATTGAGCTGATCTGATGCATGTATATATGTTATGTTTAGATTCCATTGTTTATTTTTTTGACTCTTGTGATATTGTCACTGTTAACTTCCTTGATTCCCTATGTACATCTTGATAGTTAATACAGTTCAGAATTCCTGAAACTTCTAAGCTATTGTAGTTTTATAATTGGCAAGTAGAGGCTTTTAAGTTGCTAAACTTTTATATTAGAAGATAAAACCACTGTGTTGGAGATACATACTTTGTGGGGGATATGTTTTTACTGGAGACTTGCATTTTAACTTCTCAAAATACAAAAACAGGAGGCATTTTGGAAACCTGTGTTCAGGTCCTTCAGGATTGATGTCTAAAGTCTCGACTACAAAAATTATGTACAATTCAATTTTGGAGGATTTTAGTACTTAGTGTGCAACCTGAAAAATTGGATTAAATTCATGGTTAGATCTAGTTGTTACTGCAAGGATTTTAGTACTTAGTGTGCAAACTGCTAAAATAGTTAGATCTAGTTGTTACTTTATGGTTAGATCAAAATTTACAGCTGAGTTTATAGTGCAATATGAGCTTGATCTGAAATTTATGTACTATAATATATATATTTTTTTATTAAATTCATGTACAATAAGATTGATGTTTATAATTTATACCTTTAAGTACTTTCTGTGATATGGACATGCCAGATTATCAATGATTCAGAGAAGGATAGATTGGAGGTTCTGTGATGGGGTGTCTTCCTAGAATATAATTGCATCTTTTAGGATATATATTTCCATTTTGAAATTAAATTATATTGATAGTTGAATGAGCAATTGCATATTCTCTATTGTTGTCATGCTTCTTGATTTATTTATGTTTATGTGTTTTGGTGAAGAACTGTAAAGATGTTGCTAAATAAGAATGTTTCCTTTTTAGGATGCAAAGGAGCATCTTTCTGCGTTAGCTGATAAGCTGGGTCCATCACTGACAGATATATATGTAAGTAAATCTAAATATCATTATCTGGCTGTATTGTATTGTTTGAGTTCAGATTCGGATTTCAAAATGCTTTCTGTTGATGTGGTTAACAAGTGTCTAATTATCAATCTCTTCTTCTATATTTCATACCTTCATCTTCTATTTTGATGATGTTGTTCACTTGTTTGCAGTTGTCAGGAAAATCACCACAAACACCACCTAACCTTGTTGAACAAGGTGAGGTTGTTTGCCAGGAAAAACTATATCTTGCAGTTTTTGATATTCTGTTGGTATCATTTTTTCCCCCCATCAACTGAGAGCATTTCCCCTGTTGTATTTCTACTGGAATTCATATACTTGGTGGAAAAATATCATATAAAGAAGAAGCTAATTTTCTTTCTTGTCAAAGAAAGAAAATTTTGTAAATCATATATATCTATATATGTGTGTGTGTGTGTGTGTCCTACCATAGTATTGGAGGATTAGGCCTCTTCTATTAAACAGTGAAAACTCTGTTTAAAGTTGAAACCACTTACATGTACTCATGATACTATAGGACAGCTAGCTTCATGTCTGCTACTTGGTTTCTTGTGAATCTTCTCTTTAGTTTACTAACTGTGATTCTTTTAATCTTAGACTGCAATGAAAAAGCTGAAGATGCAGTTGATTATGAAGATATTGATGAAGAGTATGATGATCCAGAGACAGAAGCTGCCAATGAAGAGGACTATTTATTGCCAAAAAAGGATTTTTTCTCTGCTGAAGCCTCTGTATGTTTGGAGTCCAAAGCTTCTGTCTTTGATGATGAAAATTATGATGAAGAATCTGAAAAGGAGCAAGATTTTGTGAATGATGATTCTAAAATTGATGACATCTCTTTAGCTGGTGAAATATATTTTTTCCCCATAAATTGCACCACTTTGTTATTGCTAATGCTGTTGTATTTTGTTTTGTGTTTTGAACTTAAGATGTGGATTTACATGTTATGCTGTTTTTGGTCCTCATAAAAGTGCAAGAAAGCTAGCTCCATGGATCTCAAAGTCTTTATAAAGAGAACTTTGGCCAATACTTAGCCCACTAGCCAATGTTGGATCTTAACAAATGCTTTGTGTTTGATCTAAGCTTTAATACCTTATCACTCAGCACAATTCAGCTCTCAACAACTAATTATTTCGATAGTTGAAGTTTGAAAATCTTAGGAAAGAAAATTAAAAATGCTTGGTTTTCTGTAATAAATGGTAGATGGACTTCTTTATATCAGAGTCTTGCAGTTCACATATGTTAGCTTTATTCTTTTAGGGGATCAGGAAGAGAGTTTTCTAGATGCATCTAAAGAAGAGAGTGCTCTTGAACATGAATTACATGTTGACTCACTGCAGACTGAAGAATTGGATGCTGAAGTACAAAAACTTGAGGAGGTCCGTTTCTTTTTTGCCACCTCTTAAATGTTTCTTTTTGCCTTTTGATATTTATTCTTGTTGAAATTATAGGGTTTTAGGTATAAAGGGAGGGAAAGGAAATAAAAGTGACTGAATACGCTAAGATCGATATTTGACTCTGTTAAATAACTAGAACAGACAACATTATAGAGAAATAGGCGGTAAACCGTGTGTCTGAATACACCACGGAGCATAGTTTATATAGGCTTATTTGCATTTATTACACAATATATTGTTTCCTGTAAATGAGATATTGTTGCCTATAAACTATAATTATGAATAGAATCAAAATATTAATTCTGATTTTCAACATTCCCCCTCAAGCTGGAGCATATAAATCATATGCACTAAGCTTTTTACATATACAGTTAACCCGTGGACCCCTCAAAGCTTTAGTGAATACATCTGCTAGTTGATCACTAGAGTTAACAAATCTAGTGATGATATCTCCTGATTCAATCTTCTCTCTAACAAAATGACAGTCCACTTCAATGTGTTTGGTCCTTTCATGAAACACTGGGTTAGATGCAATATGTAGAGCTGCCTGATTATCACAAATTAGAGTCATTTTGACATCCTCTTCAAACTTGAGCTCTTTAATAAGTTGCTTTAACCAGACAAGTTCACAAGTTGCTACAGCCATAGCTCTATATTCTGCTTCAGCACTAGACCTTGCCACTACACTTTGCTTCTTGCTCTTCCAGGATATAAGGTTTCCACCAATCATTATACAATATCCTGAAGTAGATCGTCTGTCACTAGGAGAACCAGCCCAATCTGCATCTGAATATCCAACAATTTGGACATGTCCTTTGTCATTATAGACAAGTCCTTTTCCAGGAGCACCTTTGATGTATTTGAAAATCCGCATAACTGCCTCCCAATGATCTTGACACGGAGAATTCAAGAACTGACTCACCACACTAACAGCAAAAGCAATGTCAGGACGAGTGACAGTAAGGTAATTTAGTTTCCCAACTAACCTTTGATATCTTCCTGTGTCTGCAAAAGGAACCCCTTGGTTAGGTAGCAGTTTGACACTGGGGTCCATAGAAGTGTCCACTGGCTTAGCATTCATTAGGCCAATTTCCTCAAGGATGTCAAGAGCATACTTCCTTTGAGAGATCACCACACCATCCTTGGATTGGGCCACTTCAATACCTAAGAAATATCGAAGTTTTCCAAGGTCCTTAGTTTGGAACTGGCGAGAGAGGTATTGCTTTAGTTGGGCTATGCCATGCTCATCTCCTCCAGTGATAACAATGTCATCCACATACACAACGAGGTAGATACATCCCTGTGGTGAATGGCGATAAAAGACCGAATGGTCAGCTTCACTGCGAATCAAGCCAAACTGTTGTACAACAGTATGAAATCTACCAAACCATACTCTTGGAGACTGTTTGAGTCCATAGAGGGATCTCCGAAGTCGACAAACCATGGTAGATGATTCCCCCTGAGCAACAAAGCAAGGTGGTTGCTCCATGTAGACTTCTTCCTCAAGATCTCCATGTAGAAAAGCATTTTTGATATCAAGTTGGAAAAGGGGCCAGTGGCGAATGGTTGTAGCAGAAAGGTAAAGTAATAGCCGGACAGATGTCATTTTTGCCACAGGGGAGAATGTGTCAGTATAGTCCTGGCCAAACACCTGAGTGTAGCCCTTTGCCACTAATCGGGCTTTGAATCGATCAATCTTGCCAGTGGGCCCAACTTTAAGGGAGTACAGCCACCGACACCCGACGGCGGACTTCCCAAGAGGAAGAGGAACCAGATCCCAAGTACCACTGCTTTGTAGGGCATACATGTCGTCAATCATTGCTTGTCTCCATTCTGGGTGGGATAAAGCTTCACCTGGAGAGTTAGGAATAGACACAGGAGACAAAGACGAAAGACAAGTATAAAGTAAGGGAGAAAGACGGTGATAACTCAATGTAACATAGTGAGGGGATGGGTTACGGGTTGTACGTGTACCTTTCCGAAGAGCAATGGGTAGGCCAGGGTCAGACGAAGGACCTGAATCCGGGAAAGAGATTGGAGCTGGAGGTGGGTCGATCATGGTCTCATCCTCAACTGTAGGGATAGGCACTTGAGCGATTGGGTGCCGTGGTCGTCTATGATATGTCTGAATAGGTTGTGGTTGGAGAGAATGTACCGGTGATTGTTCTTCTAAAACAATGGGAAGAGGAGCAAGAGAAGGACTTTCCAGTGGGAGAGAATGATGAGAGTCAAAAGGAGCGGAAGCAGACTCAAAGTAGGGCACAGACTCAAAGAAAGACACATCAGCAGAGATGAAATAACGTTTAAGGGTAGGGGAAAAACATTTATACCCTTTCAGGGATCGATGGTAGCCAAGGAAAACACACTTGATGGACCAAGCTGATAATTTGTCAAGCCCCGCGGCGAAAGTTTATGAACAAAACATGTGGAACCAAAGACATGGGGAGACACGGGATGAAGTGGTGTATGGGGAAACAAAACTGAGTAGGGGGTTTGGCCTTTAAGTACAGAGGATGGCATACAATTGATAAGATAACAAGCTGTAAGAACAGCATCGCCCCAAAAGTGAGAAGGGACATTGCCATGAAGGAGAAGGGTCCTAGTGGTTTCAACAAGGTGCCGATTTTTACGTTCGGCGACCCCATTTTGCTGAGGTGTATGAGCACAAGAAGTTTGCTGAAGGATACCTTTTGATGCCATAAACTGTTGGAACGGGTTGGATAGGTATTCACGAGCATTGTCACTACGAAGGGTTCGGATAGGAACACCGAATTGAGTTTGAATTTTAGTATAGAATTTTTCAAATAGGGAAAATAATTCAGATCTATTTTTCATTAAGAATAACCATGTGCAATGACTAAAATCATCAATGAATGTAACAAAATATTTAAAACCAAAAGAGGTAAGGACCCGAGACGGACCCCAAACATCATAATGGATTAAAGCAAAGGGGGACGCAGCCTGTTTATTCATACGGTCAGGAAAAAATTGACGCATGTGTTTTCCTAACTGACACGACTCACAATTTAAAACAGACAATTTTGACAAACTAAGAACCAACTTCTTGAAGGATCGGAAGGCTGGGATGACCCAACTGAGCATGGATGGTAAGGGGAGAGGATGCGGCAGAACATGCTAGTGATGGGGTAGAGAGGTAATAAAGACCATGAGACTCATATCCAGTGCCAATCATCTTTTCCGTACTCCGGTCCTGCAAGATAATAGTATCCTTAGTGAATGTGATCAAACAATCATGTGATTGGGTCAAACAGTGAACAGACAGAAGGTTAAAGGGACAATCGGGTACAAATAAAACAGACTCGACAGTTAAAGTGGGTAGGGGATGGGTGGTGCCAATTCCTTGTGACTGTGTTTGGGAACCATTGGCAGAGGTAATAATAGGTAGAAGACCAGAGGTAGAAAGAGAAGAGAAAAGAGAGCGATTACCAGAGATGTGATCGGAGGCACCAGAGTCAAGCACCCAAGGGCCCATAGAAGGAGACTGTGAGAGACAAGCAAAAGAATTACCAGATTGTGCTACCGAAGCAGTGGTACCCGAGTTCTGACGACTTCCAAACCATTGGAGAAAATCCTCATACATCGCAGGGGTGGGTCGGGGCTGATCAGTGGTTAAAGAGGTGGTGGCTGGTGAGGAATTGGTCACATTAGCAGCATGAGGGAGCCTACCAATTATTTGCCAGCAACGATCAATAGTGTGGCCATCCTTGTGACAATGAGTGCACGTATACTTATTCTTTGATTTGGAATTTCCATGCTGAGGACGGCCCGATCCACTACTGCGGGAGGCAAAGGCAGAAGAGTCACCTACTGAAGCAGAAGATGAGACATTGGTCTGCTTAGGTGGGACTCGAAGAAGGACAAAAGAAGCACTAGTCATAGTGGGCACTATAGGGGACCCCAAAATCTGGTCACGAGTGGCAGAATACTCCAGAGGCAAGCCATAAAGGGCAAAGGACATAAAGAAGGTACTGCAGTTGGCAAGTTCCTTCTTAGCTTCTTCAGGTTTGGTGGCAACAGGAGGAAAAAGTTCATTGAAATCATGGAGGGCAGCATGAACTCTTCCAAGGTAGGCAGACATTGGGCCATCAAATTTTTGAGGAGCAACGAGGGTCATTAGTTCTTGGCAAACTCCATAGAGGCGTTGAGCATCATTAGTGTAAAGGGCTCGAGCTTCTGACCAAACCGATTTGCACGTGGCATGTGATCGAAAAATCGGTTTGATAGAAGGATGAAGAGTAGACTTGATGACGCTACACAACTGCGCATCAATTTTCTCCCACTTAGGACGATCAACAGCCACCACAGAATCAATAGTGGTTGTAAGGTGATCTTTGTACCCCTGACCACTAATCCAAAGGAGAATATCGAAGGACAGCGGGGGCCGGCGCGATTCGGATGGCAGTGAAATTCGCCGGGAGGAGGTTGCCGGGAAATTTTCCGGCACGGCGGTTGGCGGTGGTCGGCAAAGGTTTTCAACAAAATTGCATCGGAGGACAGTGGGTCCTCCGAAAAAAAACGGTTTTAGGTACTACCCAACCTGGCTCTAGATACCATGTTAAATAACTAGAACAGACAACATTATAGAGAAATAGGTGGTAAACCGTGTGTCTAAATACACCACGGAGCATAGTTTATATAGGCTTATTTGTATTTATTACACAATATATTGTTTCTTCTAAATGAGATATTGTTGCCTATAAACTATAATTATGAATAGAATCAGAATATTAATTCTGATTTTCAACAGACTCGATTTCATAAAATGTGTTACAATATGGTACAATGCATTGTGAGTGTTGTATATAGGACCAGTTATTCAACTGCCTCTTGGGAAGTTAGTTAAGGGTAGTCTCACAGTAGCTAGTTAGTTAGCCAGCTGTGCCTCTATGTCCATATAAATAAAGACTAGTACTCATTTTTTCAGTGGCTTAACAACAATACAGAACTCTTTTCTCTAATTTTCTCTGAACTCTAAGTTGCATAAAGTACAAACCCTCATTTATTCTGCACTTTTCTGCTTATTAAGTGAATATATATACTGGTTTGACTCCGCAACATATATGACCTTCAAGTTGTATACTGAATACTCAGTGTTAGTTTACTTATAGTCTTGTAGATGAGAATATAAATGAATGCAACCATTGAGATAAACAAATTGATGGATAGCTTAGTTGATATGTGGACTTTCTAAAAGAAGGCTGATCTTCTGATTAATAAGCCAGGGTAAATAGAAGAACATTTTCTGTTATTAAGAAAGCTGTTAATCCTGATGCACCTTTTAAATTCCTTATACAGGATGAAAACTAGTTAAAAATAGAAAATCATTAAAACCAGTCTACTCTTTGCCGTCTTAGTTATGACTTGTATTTTCGTTCTGGACAAGTCATAACTAGTTAGTAACTTTTGAACAAAAGCTGATTTTCTCTTGACATGTTAATGTCTTAATTGATAAAACAAACAGGAAGAGCCTGAAGTTCAGAAAAGGCCTATGGCTATGCTGTTGCCTGTTTTATGTGTGGAAGATGGCTTGGAAATTTTACGCTTCTCTGAAATCTTTGGCATTCATGAACCTCTCAGAAAGGGAGAAAAGAGAGAGCATCAGCATTCCATTCCTAGAGGTATTTGGACAAATATTTTTTTTCCTGCATTTCATTTTCATGTCAGAATCTGTTAAAACTTTTGGGATAGGTATGATTGGAAACTTAAATAGTTGTTGCAAAATTTATACCAAATGTGAATGAAATTTAGAACTGTCAATGTTGAGATTTGAATGGAAAGATGAATTGCTATCTTTCTGCAGTGTTTGACAGTGTGGCATCTTCCCTAATTGGCTTCCCCCATTTAACTGATGATATTGTAGAAGAGGATGAAGAGGAATTCCTTAAGGGATTGTCCCAGAGTCTCTCACTTATTAAACAGGTTTGTGTAGTTCATAATGACATATCAGAAAGCAATGGTGTTGACTTGGAGTTTCCAAAATTTGGATTTCTTCATGTGGATGCCTCAGTGGCCAGGAAAGATGATCAACAACTGGAGGACTCATGTCATAGTGCTGAACCAATGAAAGGGGATTTTGCAGAAGATCTTTCTTGGAAAGATCATCCTTTTACGTTGGCCAACATTTATCCTCATGATCAGCAAGACTGGGAAGATGAAATCCTTTGGGGCAATTCTCTTGTTCCAAGTAATAATAATGTTGAAAGCTGTGAAATTTCTGGACCTGAGTTGGGAGCTTCAAGTGGCAGTGAAATAGAAATTGAAAGTGGGATCCAGAAACTTCAGATGGAGCCCCAGAAGATACTGGAGGATAAATATCATAATGCCTTCATGTGCAACTTTCCTGCCTCATTGGAGCCCTTTGGCTCAAGGGATTCTTCTGGAGCTAAGACCAATTTAATATCCAGAAGTCTATTGCATCCCCAACATTTAAGGCTAGAATCCAAATCTGAAGTAAAGTGTTTTACCAAGGTTATAGCACAAAACAGAGACATGATGGAGAGTTCCTGGATAGACAAGATAATATGGGAAGAGCTTGATCAGCCTACGGTGAAACCAAAGCTTATCTTTGATCTGCAGGATGATCAAATGCAGTTTGAAGTTTTAGATAGCAAGGATAGTACACATCTTTGCCTTCATGCCGGGGCTATGATTATAACTCGTTCATTAAAATCAAGCAGTGAGGACTCTTCTGAGCTACTGGGACATGAAAGTCAATATGGATGGCGATATGTTGCTAATGACATACATTATTCAAACCGTACAACTTCTCAGCAACTTAAATCAAATTCTAAAAAATGCTCAGCTCATGGTGTCAAAGTCTTTCACTCACAACCTGCACTGAAGCTGCAAACGATGAAATTGAAGTTGAGCAAGTAAGAATTTCTTTATTTCTAGCATGTCTTACCTGTTTCGAGACATTATTGCTTAGTTAGAATTTCAAGCTTGTTTGATCTTTGATGTTTGTTTGGCTACTTGGTACCCAATATGGTGAGAGCACTCTATCTCCAAATATTCTGGGCTTTCTATTTTTCTTGGCTTTTATGCCCTTCTTGAAGAATATAACTTGAGTCCACAGTTTTTCATGAACCGGGTTCTTTTGGAAAAGTTGTATTTATTCATTTATCTTGGTGCAGGTGAATTTTTTGTGGTACCACAATGTTTTAATAAAATAACTAGTATAGAGATAGAATCTGTGATAAGTAGACAGATTACGAGATTCATTATCTTTTCCTAGGTTCCTTATTTATGATTTTTTCATAGTGTATAGATTAAATGGATTTCATTGCATACACTTGATATACATACAAGTTCACAGTTCAGTGGTTTTTCACTGAAACAATTCATCCAACTAAATTCTACACTGTATACTTAACAGAATTTGTATAATATGTTCTACCCAAATAGGTGTGCATTGGTGCAATCTTAGTCTCTTATCATTTTAGTCCTTTAACTCTTTTTTCTCATTTTCCTCCATGACTCTTCTTTTATGTCCATCAACATAACTCCTCATCTAGGACAAATGCCCAAACCTCCACGGGTGGCAACAATAGAATGTCATTTTCATCAGAATCATAGAGTTTCTGATGATTTCCGCCATTAACAGCTTGCAGAAGATAAAAAGATGGATCCTTAAGATTAAGAAGAGACTCTTTATGACTTGATGCTTCAAACAGGATCTTACTAAACTAAATGTTGAAAATCAGAATTGATATTCTGATTCTAGTCATAATTATAGTTTATAGGCAACAATATCTCATTTAGAGGAAACAATATATTCCGTAATAAATGCAAATAAGCCTATATAAACTATGCTCCGTGGTATATTCAAACACGGTTTATTGCCTAATTCTTTATAATGTTATTTGATCTGGGTATTTAACATGGTATCTAGAGCCAGGTTAGGCAGTCCTTAAAATCGTTTTTGTTTCGGAGGACCCACTATCCCCGACTAAATATTTTTCACAAACACCCTATCTTTTTGGTTTGCAACCCTTTTTGTTGTTTGTCCCCGGCATTTCTTTCTGACCACCGCTGCCGCCACCATGCTGGAAAATTTTCTGGCGACCTCCCTCGATGACTGCCACCACCGGAAGAATCACGCTGGCCACTCTGTACAACGCCGTTGACGGTGTCTCCATCGGAGTCTAGATGCGCCCACACGCGCGTCATCTTTACGTGCCAAACACCTTTTTTCAAGTGTGCGTGACGGTGCGTGAAGGCGCGTGGGGATTCTTTCCCGACGGCGAATTGAACGCCGGCGTCATCCCTCCCAAGTGATCCTACCCCTCTTGTGCCACCTTCATTTGACGAGATTTTTTTTCTCTCCCTCTAGGGTTTTATTGTGGTATTGTGGTACTGTTTTTGGCACTTTTCTTTTGCATCATGTCTGCTGCAACACCTACGATGTATGAGGACTTTCTCCAGTGGTATGCAAGTCGTCAGAACTCTAGTGTCATTGCTTCGGTAGCACAATCTGGTAATTCTTTTGCCTGTGTCTCTCACAGTCTCCTTTTATGGGCCATTGGGTGCTTGACTCTGGTGCATTCGATCACATATCTGGTAATCACTCTCTTTTCTCTTCTCTTTCTACCTCCGGTTTTCTACCCACTATTACCTCTGCCAATGGTTCCCAAACACAATCACAAGGAATTGGCACCACCCATCCCTTACCCAATTTAACTGTTAAGTCTGTTTTATTTGTACTCGATTGCCCTTTTAACCTTCTGTTTGTTCACCGCTTGACCCAATCCCATGATTGTTTGATCACATTCACTAAAGATATTGTTGTCTTGCAGGACCGGAGTACGGGACGAACGATTGGTACTGGATGTGAGTCTCATGGTCTTTATTATCTATCTACCCCATCACAAGCATATTCTGCCACTGCATCTCCCTTACCATTCATGCTCAATTAGGTCATCCTGGCCTTCCGATTCTTTAGAAGTTGATTCCTAATTTGTCCAAACTGTCTGCTTTAGATTGTGAGTCATGTCAGTTAGGAAAACACACATGTCAGTTTTTTCCTGATCGTATGAATAAACGGGCTGCATCCCCTTTTGCTTTAATCCATTTAGATGTCTGGGGTCCGTCTCGAGTCATAACCTTTTTTGGTTTTAAATATTTTTTTACATTCATTGATGATTTTAGTCATTGCACATGGTTGTTTTTAATGAAAAATCGGTTTGAAGTATTTTCTTTATTCGAAAAATTTTATAATGAAATTCAAACTCAGTTTGGTGCTCCTATCTGAACTCTTCGTAGTGACAATGCTTGAGAATACTTGTCCAACCAGTTTCAACAGTTTATGGCATCTAAAGGTATCCTTCACCAAACGTCTTGTGCTCATACACCCCAGCAAAATGGGATTGTCGAACGCAAAAATCGACATCTTGTTGAAACTACTTGAACACTTCTCATTCACAGCGCAATGTCCCTTCTCACTTTTGGGGTGATGCTGTTCTCACAGCTTGTTATCTTATCAATTGTATGCCATCATCTGTCCTTAATAGTCAAACTCCATACTGTTTTGTTTCCCCATACACCTCTTCATCCTGTGGCTCCTCGTGTCTTTGGTTCCACATGTTTTGTTCATAACCTTTCACCTGGACTTGACAAATTATCAGCTTGGTCCATCGAGTGTGTTTTCCTTGGCTACCATAGGTCCCAAAAAGGGTATAAATGTTTTTCTCCTACCCTTAAACGTTATTTCATCTCTGCTGATATGTCTTTCTTTGAGTCTGTGCCCTACTTTGCATCTACTTCCGCTTCCGCTTCCTTTGACTCCGTGCATTCTCTTTCCCTGGAGAGTCCTTCTCTTGCTCATCTTCTCGTTGCTTTAGAGAAAGACTCACCTGAGCATCCTCTCCAACAAAAACCTTTTCAGACATATCATAGACGACCATGGCCTCCCGTGGCACATGTGCCTACCCCTGCAGTTGAGGTTGAGACCATGATCGACCCATCCCCAACTCCAATATCTTTCCCGGATTCAGGTCCTCCGTCTGACCCTGACCTACCCATTGCTTTAAGGAAAGGTACACGTACAACTCGTAACCCATCCCCTCACTATGTTACGTTGAGTTATCACCATCTTTCTCCCTTACTTTATACTTGCCTTTCGTCATTGTCTTCTGTGTCTATTCCTAACTCTCCAGGTGAAGCATTATCCCACCCAGACTAGCGACAGGCAATGATTGACGAGATGTGTGCTCTCCAGAGTAGTGGTACCTGGGATCTGGTTCCTTTCCCTCTTGGGAAGTCCCCCATCGGGTGTCGATGGTTGTACTCCCTTAAAGTTGGACCTAATGGCAAGATTGATAGGTTCAAAGCCCGTTTAGTGGCAAAGGGCTACACTCAAGTGTTCGGACAGGACTATACTGACACGTTTTCCCCTGTGGCAAAGATGACATCTGTCCGACTATTACTTTCTATTGCAGCCATTCGCCATTGGCCCCTTTTCCAACTTGATATAAAAAATGCCTTTCTACATGGAGATCTTGAGGAAGAAGTCTACATGAAGCAACCACCCTGCTTTGTTGCTCAGGGGGAATCATCCACCATGGTTTGTCGACTTCGGAGATCCCTATATGGACTTAAACAGTTTCCGAGAGCATGGTTTGGCAAATTTCGTACTGTTGTACAACAGTTTGACTTGATTCGCAGTGAAGCTAATCATTCGGTCTTTTATCGCCATTCACCACAGGGATGTATCTACCTCATTGTGTATGTAGATGACATTGTTATCACTGGAGGAGATGAGCATGGCATAGCCCAACTAAAGCAATACCTCTCTCGCCAGTTCCAAACTAAAGACCTTGGGAAACTTCGATATTTTTTAGGTATTGAAGTGGCCCAATCCAAAGATGGTGTGGTGATCTCTTAAAGGAAGTATGCTCTTGACATCCTTGAGGAAATTGGCTTAATGAATGCTAAGCCAATGGACACAAGTGTCAAATTGCTACCTAACCAGGGGGTTCCTTTTGCAGACCCAGGGAGATATCGAAAGTTAGTTGGGAAACTAAACTACCTTACTGTCACTCATCTTGACATTGTTTTCGCAGTTAATGTAGTGAGTCAGTTCTTAAATTCTCCCTGTCAAGATCATTGGGAGGCGGTTATGCGGATTTTCAAATACATCAAAGGTGCTCCTGAAAAAGGACTTGTCTATAATGACAAAGGACATGTCCAAATTGTTGGATATTTAGATGCAGATTGGGCTGGTTCTCCTATTGACGATCTACTTCAGGATATTGTATAATGATTGGTGGAAACCTTATATCCTGGAAGAGCAAGAAGCAAAGTGTGGTGGCAAGGTCTAGTGCTGAAGCAGAATATAGAGCTATGGCTGTAGCAACTTGTGAACTTGTCTGGTTAAAGCAACTTATTAAAGAGCTCAAGTTTGAAGAGGATGCCAAAATGACTCTGATTTGTGATAATCAGGCAGCTCTACATATTGCATCTAACCCAGTGTTTCATGAAAGGACCAAACACATTGAAGTGGACTGTCATTTTGTTAGAGAGAAGATTGAATCAGGAGATATCATCACTAAATTTGTTAACTCTAGTGATCAGCTAGCAGATGTGTTCACCAAAGCTTTAAGGGGTCCCCGGGTTAATTATATATGTAACAAGCTTGGTGCATATGATTTATATGCTCCAGCTTGAGGGGGAATGTTGAAAATCAGAATTGATATTTTGATTCTAGTCATAATTATAGTTTATAGGCAACAATATCTCATTTAGAGGAAACAATATATTCCGTAATAAATGCAAATAAGCCTATATAAACTATGCTCCGTGGTGTATTCAGACACACGGTTTATTGCCTAATTCTTTATAATGTTATTTGATTTGGGTATTTAACACTAAAGAAAAAAGATTTGGCACCCATGCTGCTGTTAGAGAGGGACTCATTGCATTTGAAGTTTTGAACCTTGCTCACTATGTTATTGAATGTGGGTATTAATGGTTCAACATTCCTCTTTCCTTAACATTTTTCTCACAAGCCTTGACCTCACTTCCTTCAAACTCCATTTCTCCTCCATAATGAACTGATTGCTACCCAAGTCCTCTGCCATCATAACTGCAAATGCTATCAAATGCTTGAAGCCTGTGGCCTTCAGAGACAATGACCCTGAACCAGTGCACCGCTGTCAGGAAGTCACTACTTACCCTGTGCCCAAGCCAGTGGAAAATACTGCTACCTGAACTGTGTTGTTCCATGAAGTACTCTCAATAATGCAAAAGTTGGGGTAAAATGAATTACGAAGTAAAATGCAATGAAAAGAGAGGTCTTTGGTTGAAATAATAAGGATGCATGAATGCACCAAGCTTAATAGGGTACATTGTAGATTTTTCCATACTTAACATATTATCCAATACACAGTATATTTATGAAACATGCCAAGGTTCCCGATATGTGACCACCCATGCGAACTGTAATGACTAATGATGATCTTCATTGTTTTTAAAATCTGACACATTGCATGGCATCACATAAGTGTCACCATTAGACTAGTCCATTCGTAGATCTGTTGGCTGCCTAAAATAATGCTGGGATTTCTCATGCCATTTGTCAAGTTCTTGCAAAACCTTTTTTGATTTGTGTATATATGAGCCATGCCAGTTCTTTATTTTTTTGTGGCCCTTAAATATCTATTGTCTACATGTGTATTGTAGATTTTGTATTTATAATCTTACCAACTCTTGCAGTAAAGATATTGCAAATTTTCATCAGCCAAAAGCATTATGGTTTCCTCATGACAATGAGGTGGCTGTCAAAGAACAAGGGAAATTGCCAAAACAAGGTCCCATGAAAATTATTATTAAGAGCTTGGGTGGCAAGGGGAGTAAACTGCATGTTGGTGTTGAAGAAACTCTCGCTTCTGTTAAAGCAAAAGCTTCCAAAAAGCTAGGTTGTGATTTTTTTCTTCTAAATATAAATTTCTTATTTATGTAATGGAATTAAAATCACAATTAAGCTGCAAGTTTATTCTAGTCTTCAGCATTCTTTCTCCTCTTCTGTATATGTCCTGAGATTTTTTTTTCTGGTAGATTTTAAGGCATCAGAATCAGTGAAAATATTTTATTTAGGGAGGGAGCTTGAAGATTGCAAATCACTTGCTGCACAAAATGTTCAACCAAACTCCTTGTTACATCTTGTTCGTACAAAGATACATTTGTGGTCAAAAGCACAAAAGGTTCCCGGTGAGAACAAATCATTGCATCCTCCAAGGGCATTCAAGAAAAAGTCTGATCTGTCAGTAAAAGATGGACATGTTTTTCTGATGGAGTAAGTGACTTGAAACTTTCATCCTGCTATTACATGTGTGCTTTCATCAGTGCAACATTATCTTCTTATCTAGTGTTGAAATTATATATAGTTTTACATATTGGGATTGGAAACAGAAAATAAAACACTGCATTAATAATAACTGAGATTTATTATAATTTATTGATAAACTTGATATATTCTAACATTTTGCAAGCATGCATATTTCATGTTCCATGTACTAAGTTTCTTGTTTGTGGTTTGCTGTGAGCTATTTCTTTCTGTATGTTCTCTAGCATGCAATTTACAAAATTTGTCTTCAAATTATTCTCATGGGGTCTAATCTATCCCATTATTTTCTGTTCAGATGATTCGAATTTGCATAATGTCTGATGAGTTTTTTGTTTCCCATCATATACACAGTGAAAAATAAAAGATTTTTCTGTATATTTTTTTGTTTATAAGAATCTTAACTTCGATAAAAGAATTTTATTCGAGAAGAAAGAGAAGCACAACTATGGGGAGGATGACATTCTCCAAAACAAACAAACTGAAGAAGAAAGAGAGAAAATGAAGGGTAAAAACCCAATCAAGATAGCTATGTGAAACTTAGAGAAATTGGGGTAAAAATTGTGTCTTCTCCTTTGGAGAATTCTCCTTTAAATAGTATGATACAATCTGATTTCTAGCCTTGAAGTTTGCTAAAAAGCTATAAATGGTAACCTACAGCTGGGCTAATTAATTAAGGATATAATTACACAATTACAGCTATACAATCATGCAAGATATTTTGGTTTAAAGGCCAACAAATAATGCCAAATAATCTGCCAATCAATTCTATTGACAATCCTCATCTTAAAACAAATTATTGCAAGCAATGCAATTTATATTTTTTCTGCATAGAATATTATATCAGACATGTTCTAATGACTCCAAATTTAATATATCCAAGAGCAATGTTGTTTCAGCACTTCACTAGATTTTAATGTTTTGTTAATAATTTCTTGTCTGCAATGGTGGTACTATTTTACTTTGTTTTTCCTTCGTACTTTTCTAAATGAACGAGGACTGTGGATACTCTAGTGTCTTTCTTGGAAAAGAATTGAATATGTTCTCTTTGTAGGTATTGTGAAGAAAGGCCTTTACTTTTGAGCAATGTTGGAATGGGTTCAAGACTTTGTATATACTATAAAAAATGTTCACCAGATGACCAATCTGTCTCCTTATTACGCAAGATGGATAGTAGCTTGGGGCACATTATTTCTCTGGATCCTGTGGATAAATCTCCTTTCCTTGGAGATTTAAAACCTGGTTGCAGTCAGTCGTCACTTGAGACAAATATGTATCGAGCACCCATATTTCCTCATAAAGTTCCATTAACTGACTACCTGCTGGTTCGTTCATCAAAAGGAAAGCTATCATTAAGGCGCATTGATAAAATTAATGTTGTTGGACAGCAGGTTTGGATATTCTTGTTAAGTGCTTTTTGTAGAGTTAATTGTCTTGTAATTTTATTTGAATCTCAGTTAATTGTCAAATCATAATGTGTTACTATCTCGATTAACTTTTCCTTGTTTGAAACTATTGGAAAGTCACCTTAATTGTGGTTACCCCTAGCCTGTCTTAATTGCAGTCACCCATAGGGGTCGTCTTAATTGCAACCTCAAGGGTGGTGTTTAGTCCCACATCGACTAGAGATATTTCTTAAATAGAGTTTATAAAGCTTGGGCAATCCTCACTTTACAAGCCATTTTTGTTGGTTGAGTTAGGGTAGGCCCTAAGCTCACATTCTAAGATAGTACCAGAGCCTATCTTAAATCCATTGTTGGGTGACTTGCATTGCCACGCTCTAGGCACATAGCCTTATGTGTGAGGGGGTGTTGGAAAGTCACCTTAATTGTAGTCACCTGCTATAATTGCAACCTCTTTTGGGGACTTAATTGTAGCCTCAAGGGCGATGTTTAGTTCCACATTGACTAGAGACATGGCTTAAGTAAAGCTTATAAAGCTTGGACATTCCTCACCATACAAGCCGGTTTAGTGTAATGTGTTGTGTTCTCTACACAGTAGAGGATTATTTATAATAAAGGAATTACATTGAAAGGATCAGGAACTGATCCTAATATATCATGTTATATTTGCTCATATCTAAACATATCCCTAACATATCAATCATATCTGTTAAATAACCAGAACAAAACATAATAAAAAATTAGGCAATAAATCGTGTGTCTAAAGACCTCTCGGATGATAGCTTATATAGCATATGAGCATTGATTACACATAATTAGAGGAGATATTGTTTCCTCTAAATCACTTATTCTGTTGCCTTATTACATTAAATAAGGATATCATAATCTGATTTTCAGCATTCCCCCTCAAGTTGGAGCATATAAATCATATGCACCAAGCTTGTTACATATATAGTTAACCCATGGACCCCTCAAGGCTTTGGTGAACACATTTGCTAGCTGATCACCAGAGTTAACAAATCTAGTAATGATATCTCTTGATTCAATCTTCTCTCTAACAAAGTGACAATCCACTTCAATGTGTTTGGTCCTTTCATGAAACACTGGGTTAGATGCAATATGTAAAGCTTCCTGATTATCACAAATCGGAGTCATTTTGGCATCCTCTTCAAACTTGAGCTCTTTAATAAGTTGTTTTAACCAGACAAGTTCACAAGTTGCTACAGCCATAGCTCTATATTCTGCTTCAGCACTAGACCTTGCCACCACACTTTGCTTCTTGCTTCTAGGATATAAGGTTTCCACCAATCATTACACAATATCCTGAAGTAGATCATCTATCACTAGGAGAACCAGCCCAATCTGCATTTGAATATCCAACAATTTAGACATGTCTTTTGTCATTATAGACAAGTCCTTTTCTAGGAGCACCTTTGATGTATTTTAAAATTTGTATAACCGCCTCCCATTGATCTTGACAAGGAGAATTCAAGAACTGGCTCACCACACTAACTGCAAAAGCAATGTCAGGATGAGGATGAGTGACAATAAGGTAATTTATTTTCCCAACTAACCTTTGGTATCTCCTTCGGTCTGTGAAAGGAACCCCCTGGTTAAGTAGCAGTTTGACACTTGGGTCCATAGGAGTGTCCATTGGCTTAGCATTTATTAGGCCAATTTCCTCAAGGATGTCAAGAACATACTTTCTTTGAAAGCTCACCACACCATCCTTGGATTGGGCTACTTCAATACCTAAGAAATATCAAAGTTTCCCAAGGTCCTTAGTTTGGAACTGGTGAGAGAGGTATTGCTTTAGTTGGGTTAGGCCATGCTCATCTCCTCCAGTGATAACAATATCATCCACATACACAACGAGGTAGATACATCCCTGTGGTGAATGGTGATAAAAGACCGAATGGTCAGCTTCACTACGGAATCAAGCCAAACTGTTGTACAACAGTACAAAATCTGCCAAACCATGCTCTCGGAGATTGTTTGAGTCCATATAGGGATCTCTGAAGTCAGCAAACCATGGTAAATAATTCCCCCTAAGCAACAAAGCTAGGTGGTTGCCCCATGTAGACTTTTTCCTCAAGATCTCCATGTAGAAAAGCATTTTTAATATCAAGTTGGAAAAGGAGCCAGTGGCGAATGTCTGTAACAGAAAGTAGTAGCCAGACAAATGTCATCTTTGAGTGTAAACCGTGTGTTAGAGTACACAGCGGGGTGTATGTTTATATACGTTAATTACATTAATGGTACATAAATAGAGGATATTTTGTTTCCTCTAAATCAAAGATTATGTTCCTATAACCTGCAAATCTGAATAGAATCAGAATATTAATTTTGATTTTCAACATTCCCCCTTAAGCGGAAGCTTACTTATAAAATTTCCCAACTAATAAAAATAAAATATAAAACCATTTGAGTTCCACTGAAAAAAGTGTCTGAAAGACAACTCAGGGATCTTGGTGAAGTCGAGGAATATTGCTAGAAAGAGAGAGCTGGAATATACATTAGCCTAAAAAAGCAAGTTTCGACTTAAAACCAACATTTGGAAGCTTCAAACTAATAGTGGAATCCAAAATTATTTAAACTTGAAAGAGAGAAAATTGTCCTAAATGGCCATTGGCAAAGATAACCATGGCACAAACATGCAACCAGTAGAGCACATAAAAGTCACCAAGAAGCACGCCGAAAAAGGATAGCAATATGATGGGCAACCAGAAATTTCTTCGTCGGAAAATAAATAGCGATCAAAAGGTGGTGGCCGGGAAAACACGCTGTTGAAAGACGGCAACAAGAATGGTAACCAGGATATTGTTTGCTGGGAATGAGCGGGGAGCAATATGCGGTGGCCGGAAAACATGTTGGAAAGGACGCCAGAAAGTCTCCAAAAAATCGAAAAGACTACTAGAAAAGGTGGGAAAGAAGAAAGGGTCGTCGCCAAAAACAGGAAATTGATCAGCGGAAGAAAGGCGACACAAAAAGGTCCATCGAGGACAGTAGGTCCCCAGTGGGGCACAACTCTCTTTTATCCCAATGTTAGGCTCTAGATACCATGTTAAATAACCAAAACAGAAAGCATCATAGAGAATTAGGTAATAAACCGTGTGTCTAAAGACCTCACGGATGATAGCTTATATAGCATGAGCATTGATTACACATAATTAGAGGAGATATTGTTTCCTCTAAATCATTTATTCTGTTGTCTTATTACATTAAATGAGGATATCATAATCTGATTTCCAACAATATCTTTAACACCTACCAAAGCTACATCTCTGAAAAGAAGTTCAATTTATAATTATGATGTTTGCTAATGGTTTTAAAATTACTCTTTGCAGGAGCCTCTAATGGAGGTATTATCTCCTGGAAGTAAAATTCTTCAGACTTACATGATGAACAGGCTATTGGTACACATGTGCCATGAATTTCAAGCAGCAGAGAAGCGACACTTGCTTCCATATATTTGTATTGATGAACTTCTCTCACAGTTTCCTTGCCAATCAGAAGTGTCATTCCGTAAGAGAATCAAGGAATATACCAATTTACAGGTATAAGTTGGTCACAAAGCTTGTTACCCAAGCAATGTATCAGAAATGGATGCTAATAGATTTGCTTAGGGCTTGTTTGGTTTATGAAATGTCTTCTGATTTAATTTTTAGTTCACAAATAATTACAAAACAGTGACATTTTTTTCGCCGTTTTTTATCTCTAATGATTTGTGTAAGAAATAGTGAAAATAACAAAATTTTCTGTACAGATTTCTTAAAACAAGAAATAAACTAAAAAAAGGTGATTTTTTTGCATTTTTTTTTGGAAAATAGGAAATGAAAATAGAGAACATTTTCTCAAACCAAACTAGCCCTATATTTTAAAGAAAAAGTGAAAATTTCTGCTAGATGATTTTATATTGGAATTACAATCTTATTTTTATTTCTGATTATATTTTCTGTATACCTGAATGTTTCATTGGATACATATTACTGCAGAGAAGAAGAAATGGACAGTCAATTTTGGTTAAAAAGAGAAATTTTCGCATGTGGTCAGAGGATGAATTGAGAAAAATGGTCACACCAGAGCTTGTGAGTTATATATCATATGACATTTAGTTTTTTGTGATAAATTAAAACTTGTCTTTTTGTTGAAATGCACTATTAATAGTAAAAGAGAAAATCATCTTTAAAAGCTAGAGGTTTGGAACTTGCATTGTAAAACTTAACCCCCTCAACTGCATGATTTGTGGAATTCTTTTTGGTGCATGCTTGATGCTATGCTTTTGGGTTGTTGAAAGGTTTTAAAAAACGATAATGCATTTCTTACTGAACACTCAATGTGCTTGGGTATGCCTGCCTTGTATTATTTTTATGATTTGGCAAGTTTGAGGGTCTTCAATCATATTTTATTATATGATCTACATGCTGCTTAGCTTGGAGTGCGCTTGTGTGCTTTGAAAGTAAATTAACTGATTGTTAATCTTCATCCAGAATTTGGGTACTTTTGCTTTATTGTTTCTTTGTTACAAGATCTGTTATTGCTTCATTTAATATTAATTCCTTCTTTATCTTGTATTTGTTTTAAATTGTTTTAGGTTTGTGCCTATGAAAGCATGCAAGCTGGCCTCTACCGTCTAAAACACTTAGGAATAACAGAAACACACCCTACTAATATTTCATCTGCAATGAGTCGGCTTCCTGATGAAGCAATAGCATTGGCTGCTGCATCACACATTGAGAGGGAACTTCAGATTACTCCTTGGAACCTGAGTAGCAATTTTGTTGCTTGTACAAGCCAGGTGATCTATGTAATATGATTTTTAGTTCATTTAGCATTGGCATCTATCCTGGTTGTGTTGACAATTTGGTAGTATTTATCCGTTTGATTATTTTGAGGGTAGAAATGAAAATTGGTTTAAATGTAAAAGAAAAATAGGGCAGGGATTTAAATTTTTTTTAAAAAAATAGAAGATTTGACTGTCAAGGATGAACTGACTACTATAGAATGATGTCATTGTAGGTATTATGTTTTCAGAAGATAGGGATTATTATGAATTATGTCACACCTCTAGAATTATGTGTTATTTTTTGTTCTAGTAGTTGACTTAATTAATCATGAGTATTTCCACCCCTTTGGTGGATTTGTTTTTTTTTACAGGGCAAGGAAAATATTGAACGAATGGAAATTACTGGTGTTGGTGATCCATCTGGTTGTGGCATGGGTTTCAGCTATGCTTGGGCACCTCCAAAGGCACTGGTGTCTAGTGCAATGGTGAAGAAGAAAGCAGCTTCTAACCGTGGAGGTTCTATTGTTACCTGTACAGATGCTGATCTACGTAGATTAAGCATGGAGGCGGCACGAGAGGTGTGGTATTTTGGTGATCTGCTCTGAACTGTATGTATATTTATGTAATAAGCCATAGAGCTTAATGTTAATAAAGGCTTTTCTTTTTGTCAGGTGAAAATTTTCCTTGCATATTGTACTTGATTGTGTTATGAATAAAGCTTATTACATGCCTCTGCTTTTTAGAAATGAAAATTCGTGCAGCAAAATGTTTTCATCCATAATGAATATCTATATCAATAATGGTGTCTGAGAATAAACTGTGGATATTTTATTTTCATTGATGCCTTATTCTAGTAATTCATTTACTTGAATATAGGCAAGTATTTGACAAGTGCCTATATGGTTGCCTTTTCATTCCTCTATCCTTTTCATTAAACTCAAGCACTCAGCTAGATTGGAAAACTGAAATTATTTATGTGAAATATAATTATTTTGCTTATGGGTATTCTCTTTATTTATATTTTCAGTATTTTTTTTTTTCATTTTGTCCTGATTTTATTCCAAACATTTGTTTTGTTTTCTCTTGTATTTACAAGTAATTGCATAAGTAGAAAATTAATTTTTCACAACTCAATTTGGCTGGTTTATCTTCTTAGTGTCTAGTTGACTCCTGACTTCAGTTACAGCAGCAGACCAAAGAGAAATGCCAGGAGATTTGGGATCGACAAGTTCAGAGTATGTCAGCTGTAAATGGTGATGAAAATGAGAGTGATTCAGAAGGGAATAGCGATCTGGATTCTTTTGCTGGTGATCTGGAAAATTTACTTGATGCTGAGGAGTGTAAAGAGGGAGAAAAGGGTACCAATGACTTAAAACATGATAAGGGAGATGGTGTTAAGGGTCTTAAAATGAGAAGACACCAAACTCTGGCTCAGGCAGAGGAGGAAATAGAAGATGAAGCAGCTGAGGCTGCTGAATTATGCAGGTTGCTTATGGATGGTATGATATCTCATTGATCATTGAAGTATTATTTCCAGATCTTTATTAGTACTGAATGTGGAAACACTGATCCTGTTAGGGCTTTTCTAGTGCAATGACTATAGCGTGTTTGAGTACCCATTCCAAATGCCAATTCCCACTTTCCAATGCACATTGGTTTAAAAGTTATGCTGTGGAACTTTAAAAAACCGCTGGTTGGCATTGGGACAAACATGTATTCAAACATACAGTATAAGTTGTTAACTAGATCAAAATTTTGAAATTGAACCCAAAGATGCTGTTTTTCATATTTGACCTCTTTTTTTTTTTGTGTGTGTGTTTTTGGCAATAATTATACAGATGACAAAGCTGAGAGGAAGAAAAAGAAGAAAGCTAAAAATATGGTGGAAGAAGCAAGATTGGTAACAAAGATGCAATCAAAATTTGCCTTTGATGTTGCTGAACAAGTTAAGCAAATAACAAATACTTTACAATTAGATGGAACTAATCCCTTGAAGGTGGATGTGATTCCAGATCTTAGGGAGGTAAGATGATATAATTAGTTTATTCACGTTGTACTGTCCTTTGTATCTTGTTTAAAACATTTAGTTCATAGTTTATATTAAGATCTGATCAGAAATATATAAAGAATTAATTACCTATAGATGAGGCCTAACTATGTTATTACATATGTTTTTGGCAGGAGGAAAAATTTCCTATTAAAAAAAGCAAATCACTGAAGGTCAATAAAGCCAAGAATTATATTACACCTATTAGTCTTCCCAATAAAAAAATCAAATTGAATACAGGAGAAGGAATTAAGGTAAGCGATCAACTTTAATCTGTTTCGTCAATCTCTTTTTTCCTCAAAGAAAAATCCTTTTAAATGGTTGAGTTTATGTAAAAAGCAACATTATATGATATTGAATTTTTTATATAAAGAGAGCAGCAAGTGCATTCATGGCTGTATCAAAGTTTTGACTGTTTTTTGTTGTTTTTGTGCTTTGTCTTTTTTGTTTTATGTTTATAAAAATATTTTTTCCCCTATATTTTGTATTGTATATTTAATTTGAGTTTGTAACTGCTACATGTATTTTCAATTGGAGTTTAATTAAATGTTAATTATGGTTTTACTTGGCAAGCCTCCCCTTCCAAAAGTTACTCAAGATCTTGATTTTGACAACCTTGGGTCAACCTTAGGCAACTGATAAAGAGAATTTTACCATTAAGGTCAAATCCAAAGTGTATATCGTAGTAATTACATTTCTTTCCACTGCATGATGGAGAAATTAGGACCATCCTTCTTGTCTGGAACTGTTTATAACTTTTATAAGTAATTGCTAGAATGGAACTAAATACATGGAAATAGTCTTCTTGATGCTTGTTCAGATGGCAATACATTATTGAATTTTGCATGTGCCAAAAGCTTGTTGATCTTTGTATGTGTTTTGGTGTGAGATTTGTGTTCGCATTCTTTCTGGAAGATTGTAATAATGTTTTTAAATTTTACTCTGCCTCTTGAAATTATCATTGATATATGTCTGGAGAACCAGGTGCTTGAAGAGAAAAAACCATCAAGGGAAATTTGTATTTGTTGTGGAGCATGTGGTCAGGTGCGTATCTTGAGCTGTTGATAGCCTATTTAGCCTTTAAAATTTGTTTATGACATGTGTTTCTTAAGTTTTGATGCTTTTGAGTTTTGACACCTTTTTTTAAAATCACCTTTTTAGATGTGAAGTTAAATTGTAACTTCACAAGTGTATTTTGAAAACAAAAACATGATCAAGAAACCAAAAGAATTCTATATTTTCTACCTTAATAATTAGATGAGTGTTAGCGACATTCTCTCAGACATTCTCTTTTAGAAACTCTTCATATGATTGATTGGAATTTATTGAAAATCACTCAATTTGATTGAAATAGGTTAAATCAGAAAATAGAAGCGTTAAATGATGTGAGATTCACCAAAATTTGTGATTTTCAATAAATTTTAACTCATCACCATAAGAGTTTTTGAAAAGGAGTGTCAAACAGAGTATAGATAGCACTCCTCTAATAATTATTAAAATATAGCAATTAATTTTAAATCGAAGGTATTCTTAGTTATAAAAGTTTTGCACTCCATTCTTTGATATTTAGTATTGTAACTATTTTATTGATGAACCAGCCTGGGCACATGTGGACAAACAAAAACTGTCCGAAATATGGTGAAGATCTTGGAACTCAACTTGAATCTACAGATATGGAAAAATCATCTGGAAAATCTAGCTTTGTGGATCTCTCTAGTCACAACCGGCATAATAAAGACCCCTCCAAAATGTCAATGTCAAAAAGCACAACAAAAATTACTCATGTTGACAATTCAACAAAAAATCCACTGAAATTCAAATGCAGCTCCACAGAGAAATCTTCTGATAAACCTGCAGTAGAAACCCTGCAGAATTATGACAAGCCAGTCACTTCTGACTCAGAAACTGCAAAGTCTGCTAAGGTTAATACAATAATTGTTTCCAAGAAATTAAAACCAGATGATACACGGGCTGAGTCTTGTAAGCATGCTATTGTTATACGGCATCCTACTGATTCAGATAGAGGTGAGGTTGATTCTCATAAGTTCCCAATCAAAATGCACTCGCCAACAAAAATAGATAGGGAGAAAAGTCACAAAAAGATTGTTATAAAACATAGAAAGGAGGTTATTGATCTGGAACTGGACAGTCCTGGTGGAAGCACAGGACTTCAACACAGAAAAACAAAAAGAATTGTTGAATTGTCGAATTTCGACAAACAAAAAAAACAGGAAACCATGTATGGAACTGAAGGTTTTGTAAAATGGAACACAAAAGAGGACAGAAGAAGGTGGGAAGAGCAAGAGAAACGGATAAATGATGCAAGGCGTCGAGAAGAAGGCAAAGCAAGGTGGCATCACAAAGAAGAGATCAGGATGTTCAAAGAGCAAGAAAGGTTAGTAGACGAGATAAAAAGATTTGAAGACATTAGAAGAGAGACGGAGGAGGAAGAACGACAAAAAGCTATGAAGAAAAAGCCTGATTTAAGAGATGAGTATTTAGGTGACCCTAGAGAAAGAAGACATAATATGAGAATGGCAGAAAGAGACCGGAGCGGAAAAAGATCAGTTGCTGAGTTAGAAAAGATTAATGCAGATTACATGCCACCAACAAAACGCCGAAGAGGGGGTGGCGGAGAGGTACATTTCTATGCTTGTTATTTTCTTTATTTATTGCTTGTTTTACCTCCTTGTACTTCATCTTCATACATGTTAAGTAGAAGCAAATTAGCAATAGCTACTTAGTCATTTATGACAGGAAAGTACTAATATCTGTTCAGCAGTTGAGGAAGGTTGACAAAAATACGATGACTGGGAAGAAAACAGTCGTGGAGCCAAATTCATGCCATTGTGGATTCAAGAAAACAGTCCTGCAGCCTGTTTTTTTTTTTTTTTCTTTAGTGGTTCAAATTATGCTACAAATACCTTTACATTCTGCAGAATGAAAATCAATGATTTATATTAGGGATGTCATCAAGGTGCCTCCCCTGCAGGGAATACATACAATGTTCTCCCTTTGACATAGACCTGCTGATCTTGTTTTCTTATTGAGCAGTCCTATTTTTCTACTTTCTCTACTTTTCTTGATACAAGAGTTTGAGGGCTTGTTTGTATACACTACCCTAAAAGGATTTTTAGGAGAAAAAAATATAAAGAAAAAATAAAATTAGCTTTATTATAAGTTAAATTGGCTTCTTTAATAGTTAATTTGTAGAAGCTTTCTCTGATATAGCTTCTCCTAAAGTCTATGAAACTTCTATAAATTAGCTATTGGAGAAGCCAATTTTAACTTATAGAGAAACTAATTTCATTTTTTCTTCATATTTTTTCCTATTAGAAATGTTTCTAGAGATATTTATTCAAACAGACCCTTAGTCTTTGATATTTTCTGGTGAGACGGCCGCCATTCTTTTTGAGCAAATAAACAATGCAAATGCCCAAAAGAAAGAATGGTATTTAGTTGTGTTTTCATTGTTTATGTAGTAAAATTATGATATATGATTTTGGTAAGAAATAGTTTTCAAGTTATTTTTGTATGGCTGTGGTACTAGTCTCTTTTTTAGTTTTTACTATGTTTTTGTAGCATTGCTTGCGTTTTGCACTTGTCTCGAGTTCTATTATGTTAACTGCAACTTTCCTGTGAAGGTTGGTTTGGCAAATATCTTGGAGAGCATTGTTGGAACCATTGTGAAAAACAGGCATGATCTGTCATATATTTTCCTGAAACCGGTGTCGAAGAAGGAGGCTCCTGACTACCTGGACATCATAGAAAGGCCTATGGATCTTTCCAGAATCAAGGAGAGGGTACGGAATATGGAGTACAAGAGCCGAGAAGATTTCAGGGATGATATCTGGCAGATTGCTTATAATGCACATAAATACAATGATGCGCGAAATCCAGGAATTCCACCCATTGCAGATATGCTTTTGGACTATTGTGATTATTTGTTGAATGAGAATGACGATAGCCTCACTGAAGCAGAAGCAGAAGCTGGCATTGGAATTAGAAATTTCTAAACCATTTCAAATTCAGATAATTTCCGGAGGTTAAGTATGCAGTGTAAATTCTGGTTTTAAAAGATACCAACATGCTCCTATAGTTTTTTTTAACGATATCTGTTGTATGGCAACAAGGGTGATGTATCACTTAAATTCTCAGCGTGTAACAATGTAGATTGAGGCCCCTTAAAGAATTCTTTTAGATAGTAAAACAAAATAAAATCAGAATCGCAGCAGTTATGGACATTTTTACTTGGATAAAATAATCATTCGTTCTATGTTTAAAATGTACAAGTTAAATGATATTTATCTAAGCGATTGTTTCTCCATTTTCATACAATGTCACATCAATAAAATTGTTTACATGTCAAATTTTTTACAATACTCTTTATACCTAATATGTTTTTCTTTAATTCTTCTAATCCCTTATTATAACATAAAAGTTATAATCACAATAAAAAAAAATTGATAATTACACATTTTATACTAAATTCTTCTCCATATATATTTCTTATAAGAAATCACATGTTATATGCTTTGAATCATCATTTTTTATAGATACTTGAATTATAATAAAAAATTGTAGTTTTCATTTGAAATTGTACGTGATATGACTTTATTATTTTATTATGTTTATATAATTTAATTGTTATTTATCAAATTTCACTTTTTGTAACTTTTTTCTCACCCATAATTTAAAGATTTTTTTTGTTGCAATTCTCTTTGTATGTAACACAAGTTACAACAAGATTTTTTCTTCACGTAGAATTACAAATTAAAGGAACAAGATTCTCTTTTATTGTGATATCAAGTTTTTGGTGTTTTGATTGTGAATTGTATATTAATTATTAATTCTCTTATTTTTCATTTTTCTTAATTTTTTTTCCCACTAGAATTACAAATCAAAAGAACATGTACTGTTATTCCATTATAGGACGGAGTTTTAGTATATCTTTTGGGTGTTGTATGACTTTAACATACCAACAGTGAGAAGTATGTAAAGTTTCTTGTGGTTTTTCAGTATACTCCAATTTTTTCATTATTTAATTATTTCTTTTGGTTTCTATTTTCTTCTCTCATCACTCATTTTTATTTTCTTTTCCAATGACTTTAACATACCAAAAGTGAGAAGCAAGTAGAATTAAGATATACATTTTATTATTTATTTATTTTCAATTATTTAAGGTAATAACTAAATACATCAAATTCATAGTTAAAGCTCAGTTAACAAATTTGAAGAACAATTATGTAAAATATTATTTTTGTGCACACATATGTTTGTAGCATCAATACAACATTTTATTATATGTGTGTAAAGGGGAGTATGTGGCTTGCAAACGGGAATGAGAATATGCTACCTAAAAATAAAATCATTTTTATGTATCATTTCTTAAGAACAATTATGTAACATGTCATTTTTATGTATCAATTTAATGTTATAGAAAACATCTACTCAAATGTATCAATTATATAGGGAAAATTAGCAGATGAGAGAGAAATTGTTGTCAAGTGTAACATTGTGATTTTTCATAATATGTGATTAAGTGTTTGATTTAAAATACAAAAACATTTAAATTGTAATTTATTTTATTTAATAAACTAATAAATAAAATAAAATGTGTTGTTAGTGTGTTATTGGATGTATAGTGGATTTTCGTGATATTTTGGACCTTATTGTTATGTAAGATGGTGTATGGTTAGAGAGTGTATAGGAGCAAATAGAAAAACTCTCATGTTTAAATGCAAAAAAACTTATGTTTTCAATTATCTCTTCATTTTCCTTATCTTCTAAGTTTATCTTTTTCCATGAAAGAAGTTAAACTTTTATTCATGATAGCTTGTTCTCTTCTTCCTTAGAGCTTCTTTGATTGTCATGAAGTGAATAAGCTCTTCTCCTTCCTCCTCTGCCTCCTATCACTACAAGAAAAGTTATTGGGATATCTTAATTGTCGTTGCAAAAATAACTTATGGCAGCGAAATATTTGTCGCTAAAAGTTGCTAGCAAAAGTGTCAACGCGAAAAGTTTTGCAATGACATTTAATATTGCTGTCATTACTTATATTTTTACCAACGATAATTGTAGTTGTCATTTTCACACGCTTACTATTGTTATAAGTAAAGTAATTTATAGCAACCAATGAAATCGTTAACATACATTTACTTATCGCAACAACTATTGTCGCTATTATAACTTATGTCTCCATTAAAAAAAAATAGTTATAATTAATAAATTGGTATTTTAAATTTAAAATTAATTGGTGGTTTTTTTTTTTAAAAAAAATATTACTATTTTATTAACATAAAAAAATCTTTATTTTTTGTTGGTAAAAAAATGAGTACAAATAAATAAAATTAATTCTCATGAAAAAAATAGAAATTAATTATCTTTTATACTCTTTTTTTTAATTTGTTGTTGTTCATAGAAGTACTTTAGGAGTTTAGAAAGTGGGAGAAGATTAATATAATTTTCATGACTTTGGAAATTTTCATAATCATGATGAGTGAGTGAAGTGAAGGTATCCTAGGATGGACAAAACCATTAGGTAGATCAATGTAATTCTCAAAAATTGTGTTTGAAAGGAAGAAGCTTTCATTTGAGTAGGAAAAAAGTGTTGGAGGCTTGGCGCTATACCATTACTTCTAGTGTGGCGTGTTTTCATAGAAAGTGATTATATCAAAGTTTAGAATTTGAAGAGTGTCATAATTGAAGTGATGGTACTTAATACCATTATAACAAAACAACAACCTGTAACATGAAAGACAATTAAGTTCAATTTAATGAAAATTTAAAATCAACATAGAATAAAAAGAAATGGTGCAATAATTAATAAATATTATATATATAAATGGTACATGCATGTTTGCCTAGTGTAATGGTTAAAAATAAAATTTTATGCATCAACCGTATTCGAAGAAGAAGAATCTTTATTTTTTATAATTGATGTAGGATATAAACTTTTTTTTTTTTAGAGAGAAGGTTAGAGACATAAGAGAGAGAGAGAGTTACATTCTTGTAGATTTGAATGTGTGAGAGAGAAGGAAAATATAACGTGAAGACTTTTATGTGGGTGTGGAAGTTTGTTAAAAAAAATGTGTGTAGAAGTTATGTAAATTAAAAACTAACTATCCCACATGCGGTTACAATTACTTCTGAGTGAAAATAATTTAGGAAATATTAATCGATTAATATTTATTTGAATAAATAATAGTAATGAGATATATTTAAAATTTGTAACAACTCTGAATATTGTTAGCATTGAGTAATACATTTTATAGTGATAACAAATGTTGTTGTCATTAATTAGTATTTTTTTTTTTACAACAAACATGTTAGTAATATGAAAAATACTTTTTGCAGCGACAAAATAACATTGGCATATTTTTTTAACAACGACAATGAATATTGTAAGCATTAAGTAGTACTTTTTGCCACGACAATTGAATGTTGTTGACATTAATTATCACTTTTAACAGCGACAATCAACATCACTGACATAAGAAAACATTTTTCATAACAACAAATTTATTGTTGTGATAAATACGCTTATTCCAGCAACAATAAAATTGTGTTGCCAAATATTAATTTTTGTCAACAATTTAATTGTCACTGCACAAAAATCGCTGCGAATAATAACTTTTCTTGTAGTGTATACACTATCTAAAAAAAAAATTAAAATATGAAAAATAGGAGTAATGCCTTGAAAATTAAAAAACTACAAAAATTTTAAAAATATAAAAAAAAAAGAGTAATGTCTTGAAAACATAAAAAAAAAATAAAAAAAAAGCAAGAGGAATATCTTGAAAATATGAAAAACACAAGAGTAATGCTTGAAAATTTGATAAAAAAAATATATTAAAAATTAACAAGATTGTCTTGAAAATTTTAAAAATATGAAAAAAAAAATGTAATGTCCTGAATTATTTTAATTAAGTTTTTTTTAAAATATTATAAAACAAGAGGAATGTTTTGAATATTTGAAAACAAATGAAAAATTTAAAAATATGAAAAAACAAGAGTGATGTCTTTTGAAATTTTGAAAAAGCTAAAATTTAAAAAAAAATATATTAAAAAACAAGAGGAATGTCTTGAAAATTTGAAAAAATAAATGAACTTCTAAATGATTAAGGGTTTGAAAAATGAAATCCTAAATTATTTAGGGTTTCCCAAATGAAACCTAAACTAATTTAGGGTTTCAAAAATGAAACCTCAATAACTCATGGTTTCACAGATAAAATCCTAAATGATTTAGAATTCCACAACTAAACTCACAAATATTTATATTTTTCATAAATTAAACCTTAAAAATACTTAGGGTTTCATAAATGCACATTAATTATTTAAGATTTCAATTTAATCTATTTAACCCTAAATAATTAAGGTTTCATAAATAAAAGCATAAATTTAAACCCTAAATATTTAGAGATTCATAAACAAAACCCTTAATTGAAACCATTAATAATTTATGTTTCATAAATGAAACACTATATTGAAACCCTAAACACTTAGGATTTCTTTAATGAAACCTTAAATTTAGGGTTTCATTAAAGAAACCATAAAACTCACCCTAAATTGAAACTCTGCATATTTGAGGTTCCATAAACAAAATCATAAATAATTCAAGTTTCATAAATGAAACCTTAAATTCAAAACACAAATATTTAGGATTTTATTGATTAAATCTTAAATTGAAACCCTAATTAATTTGGGTTTCATTATCAAAACCATTAATTGAAACCCAAAATATTCAAGGTTTCATAAAGAAACCCCTAAATATTTAGGGTTTTGATAAATGAAACTCTAAAGTGTAACTAGAAATATTTATGGTTTCATAAAGGAAACCTTAATTATTTAGGGTTTCATTATTGAAAACCTAAATAATTAAAGTTTAATTAATGACAGCCTAAATTGAAAAATATTTAGCGTTTAAAAAATAATACCATAAATGTTTAGGATTTTATAAATGAAACGTTAAATTGAAACCCTAATTACATAGGGTTTCATTATTGGAACCATTAATTGAAACTTAAAATATTTAAAGTTTTTATTTAGGCTTAATTAGAACCTTTTAATGAAACCCATAAACGGAACCTCAATTATTTAGAAGGTTTCATTAATGACAACCTAAATTGAAATCCTAAATAATTAAAATTTCATTAAGGATTGCCTAAATTGAAACTCTAAATAATAAGAGTTTCATAAATAAAACCATTAATTGAAACCTTAATTATTTAGGATTTCTTTAATGAATCCCTAATTATTTAGGGTTTTATTAATTAAACCCTAACACTCACCCTCAATTGAATCCTTTAATATTTAGGGTTCCATAAATGAAACCCTATATTGAAAATATAAATATTTAGGGTTTCATTGATTAAATTATAAATTTTATCCTAGTTTAAAACCCTAAATATTTAAGGGTTCACAAATGAAAACTTAATTGTTTAAAGTTTCATAAATGAAACATTAAATTCAAACCCTAGATATTTTGAGTTTCATTAATTGAACCCTATATGGAAACCCAAAACATTTATGATTTCATAAATATTTAAGGTTTTGATAAATGACACATTAAATTGAAAGCATAAATATTTAGGGTTTCAATAACTAAACCCTAAATTGAATCCCTAAATATTTATAAAATCCTAAATATTTAGGGTTTCATAAATTAAACATTAAATTTAAACCCTAAATAATTATTATTTGATTAATGAAACCCTAAACCCTAATTACTTAGGGTTTTATTAATGGATTCATAAAATTGAAACCTTAAATATTTAGAGTTTCATAAATAAACCCTTAAATATTTAGGAATTTTATAAATGAGACCTTAAATGTAAACCATAAATATTTAGAGTTTTATAAACAAAACCTCCAATATCTAGGGTTTCATTAATAATAGTCTAAATTGAAACCCTAAATATTTAGGGTTTCATAAATAAAACACTTAATTTAAACTATTAATAACTTGTGTTTCATAAATGAAACACTAAATCAAAACCCTAATTATTTAGGGTTTCATTAATGAAACATTAATTATTTAGGATTTTATTAATGAAACCTTAAAACTCACTATAAATTGAAACCTTTAATATTTAAGATTTCGTAAATAAAATCTTAAATATTTATGGTTTCATAAATGAAACCCTAATTGAAAACATAAATATTTAAGGTTTCATTAATTAAATCCTAAATTTCATCCTAAATAGTTAAGGTTTCAAAAATAAAGCCATAAATATATATGGTTGCTATTTAGGGTTTCATTTATCAAAATCCTAAATATTTAGAGGTTTCTTTATGAAATTCTAAATATTTTTAGGTTTTAATTTACAATTCTATTAATGACATCCTAAATAATTAGAGTTTCATTAATGTAACTCTAAATATTTAGGGTTTCTATTTAATGTTAGATTTATGAAATTTTAAATATTTAGGGTTTCGATTTAATGTTGCATTTATGAATTCCTATATATTTGGGGTTTTATATTTGAAAAACTAAATATTTAGGATTTCATTTTAAGATGAAATTTAAAATTTAATCAATGAAACCATAAATATTTATGTTTCCAATTAAGGATTTCAATTATGAAATCATTAATATTTTGGATTTTATTTATGAAACCCTAATTATTCAAGGTTTCAATTTAGGGTGAGTTTTAGGGTTTGATTAATAAAACCCTAAATAATTATGGATTCATTAAAGAAACCCTAAATATTTACGATTTTATTTATGAAACCCTAAATATTTACGGTTTCAATTTAGGATACCATTGATGAAACCCTAAATAATTGAGGTTTCTCTTATAAAACCCCAACTATTTATGGTTATGATTTAAGGTTTTATTTTTCAAAACCCTAAATATTTTGGAGTTTTATGAAACCTTAAATATTTTAGGTTACATTAAATCAAAACCTTAAATATTTAGAGTTTCATAAATAAAATGAAACCTTACATATTAAGGGTTTCATAAATAAAATCCTAAATACATAGGACTTTATAAATGAAACATTAAATTGAAACCCTAAATATTTAGGGTTTCATTATGAAACCCTATTTAGTTAGAATTTCATTGATGAAACCCTAATTATTTAGAATTTCATTAAGGGAACCTAAAATTGTAACCCTAAATATTCAGGGTTTCATAAATAAACTTTCAAATATTTAAGATTTTGATAAATGAAATTGTAAACTAAAACCATAAATATTTAGGGTTTCATAAACGAAACCTCAATTATTTAAGATTTTTTTTATTAATGAAAACCTAAATTTCACATTAATTTAAACATTAAATATTTGGGGTTCTATTAATAAAATCTTAAATATATATGGTTTTCTTAATGAAACCTTAAATATTTATTTGTGGTTTTATTAATAAAATACCAAATTTTACCTTAAATATTTAAAGCTTCATAAATAAAACCATAAATATATACCAATTAATATTTAAGGTTTCCCATATGAAACCTTAAATTGAGATCGTGAATATTTTAGGTTTCATAAATAAAATCATAAATTGAAACCATAATATTTTTGGATTTTATTAATGAAACCCTAAATTTATCCTAAATTAAAACCCTAAATATTTAGGGATTCATAAATAAAACCCAAAATATTTAATGTTTCATAAATGAAACATTAAACCAAAACCCAAATTATTAAGGGTTTAATTACTTAAACCTTAAAATATTTAGAGTTTTGTAAATAAAATCTTAAATATTTCCGATTTCATAATAAAAGCCTAAATTGAAACCTTAAATTTTTAGGATTTCATTAATGCAACCCTAATTATTTTTAGTTTCATTAATGAAACCTTAAATTTAATCCAAAATTGAAATCCTAAGAATTAAGGGTTTCATAGATGAAACTATAAATTGAAACCTTAAATATTTAGGATTTTATTAATAAGACCCTATTTATTAAAGGTTCACAAATAGGGTTCCGTACATAACATCTAAATATTTAGGATTTAATTAATGAAAACTATAAATATTTAAGGTTTCATAAATGAAACCATAAATCAAAATCCTAAATATTTAGGATTTCATAAATGAAAAAAAAAATGGTAATTTCTTGAAAACTTTAACAATTTTGAAAAAACAAGAGTAATAATTTTAAATTTTGAAAAACATAGAAAATTTAAAATACGAAAAAAATAAGTGTAATATATCAAAATTTTAAAAAAATGAAAAAAGGATAAAAACAAGCGTATGAAAAATAAGAATAATATCTTGAAAACTTAAAAAAAATGAAAAATATAAATAATATGAAAAAATTAGAGTAATGCCTTGAAAAATTTAAAAGAAATTGATTTTTTAATATTTGAAAAAAAAAGAGGAATTTCTTGAAATTTAAAAAAAAAAGAATTTAAAAGGCATTAAAAATAAGAATAATGGCTTCAAAAAAATTTTAAAAATTTTAAAATATTAAAAAATTAAAAAATAAGATGAATGTCTTGAAAATATGAAAAAGAAGATGAAAATTTAAAAATTATTAAAAATAAGAATAATGTCTTTAAAAAAAAATTTAAAAATGAAAAAAAAAAAAACAAAGAAGTGGTGCCTCAAAAATTTGAAAAAAATATAAAATTTGAAAAAAAAAATGTAAAAACAAGAATAATTGACTTGAAATTTTTTAAATAATATTAAAAAATAAGAAGAATCTTTCGAAGAAAAATTACATAACATATCATTGTTATTGTTGTATATTATGTTGTTATAATTAGTATTAAGTAATCATAAAAGTGTTAGTTATACTTAATAATTAATTTATACATAGCATATCATTTAAGTAACTGAATATTTATAAACATATTTAATTAGTAGTAATAAATAATAATTTTGATTAAAATGTTAGTTATAAAAATAATAAATATTATATAATTATCATTAATGATAAACAACATAAAAATTATTTTTAATTTGGCCAAAAATATAATGTTACACAATTTGTATTGGATGACCAATTAGATTGAAAATGCATTTAATTCTTATTTATATAGTATTAATTTGTAATTTATAGAGATCTAATGTAAAATTTGGTCATTTATTAGAGACCAACCATATATAAGCCTACAAAATATTATGTTTTTAAAATTTGTAAAATTTTCATATTTTAAATTTTTTTTTTTTTGGAAAAGTTAATATATAATATCAATGTGAGTTTAATTTACTAATCAAATTAAAGTTTGGCCCAAATATATATTTTTTTTAGATTTTACTAGAATTTTTTTTTGTCCAATTTTTTTTTGGACAAAATTTCCTTTTATAACTTTAAATTATAATTGTATTAGATACATTTTTAAATCTTACATATATTTTTAATCATTTGTTTATTATTTGGGTCCATTAGATTTAAATTTGTATTTTTTAATCAATTTTTTAAAATGTTATTTTTAGTTTTCTTTACTAATTTGTCGATTTGGATGTATAATTTATGGTGATTTTTTTACTAGATAAGATATGAGAATGAATATTTTTCTAAATCAAGAGACTAAAAAACAAAAATTGAGACAAAAAAATAAAATGACTTAAATTACAAGGACCAAAAATATATTCAAGTCAATTCTTGATTTCTAAATTTCGAAACAAATATTCCCCATTTATTTTATTTCATAATTTAATGTAATATTTATTAATTTATTTATTTTAATTTCTCTAAAATATATCGTATATATTAAAAAAAAAAAAAAAAAAAACCACGGAACGCTGGTTAAAATCTAATTTTATTTTATCTTACCTTACTAACCCCCTTTACTTCCTATATACTGTTAAGTACTACATGAAAAAGATGCAACATGTGATGTCTAAGTACTCTTTGGTGATTAAGGGAATGCATTATTAGATTTTCAAGTATTTGTCTGCTGTCCCTCAAAGTTGTCTTAAGTTGAAAGGGTTCTTAGTCAAATGACTCTAATCAAATTACTTAAATAAATAAAACAGAAGTTCTTTGTTTGGAAAATTCAACATTGAATATCATACTTACATTCATTCAAATGTTACAGCAGTTTCAAAATTCACAAACTATTTTACATGTCAAGAACAAAGATATAAATACAACCTTCCAATAATCAATTTTCAGAATCCAAAATTGACACAGCAGATCTCAGACATTGGCATTTGAAGAGAGAAAAGAATTACAAAAAGAAAAAAAATATACCAAAACCTATTGGGGTTCTACTACCCTTGTTGATGGAAAAATTCCACTATAGCTAAAATCTTCTTCCCTGTAAGGATGTTGAGCATTTGCTCCATTTGCTTCCTCATAAGTTTCTGATGTTGTAGCTGATTCAGAATTAGGGTTCAATCCGACGAGCTCAATTATGCTCTCGATCTCTTTCACAACCTCAGCCATTGTAGGTCTCTCAGCTGCATATTCTTTGACACATCTCATTGCCAACGCCACAAACTTTTCTAAACCTTTTGGTGTTGTTGCTTTCATTATGGTTGGGTCTAGAATGGAATGAAGGTTGTATAAGTCTTTTGATGTGTCCATTACCCTCAGTACCTCTCTTACAATATACTTTCCTTGCTCTATTGGCCTTCTTGCTGTTGCTAGTTCCAGCATTAGCACTCCAAAGCTATAGACATCACTCTTTTCAGTCAATTGCTGGGTCATGTAATATTCAGGATCCAAGTATCCCTGTGAGAATAAAAGGAATTAAGTTTGCATCAGATATCCCTCTGGTAAATATATCAAGTTTAAAGCTAGGTCCTCAACATATAATTAAGTTTGTTTGTATTCTAAGCATTATGCCAAGCACACTTTAACAAATTACAAATAGAGAAAACAGGTGACATACTCTCAAACAATTACAATCCACCATTTATGATAAGTCTATTGACTTTTATAAAATAATTTTAAAAGTCATGTAAATAGACTTATAATTGAAGGATAATATAAAACCGTTTTACACTTCAGTGTATCACTATTAAACTCTCACAAGTATCCCTAGAACTTAATTTTTTTCCCTGTGAGAAATTTTTGATTGTGTGGCTACATAGCAAAAGTTGATTTCATGACTGAAATTTTAAAGGTGGAGAAACCATTTGAACTAGTATTAAGATTGAGGTCGCTATTATTAAACTTAATATCTCTTTTAAACAAAGATGTGAGCTGTTGCTTCATAAAGTAGGAGTCAAAGCATTCTATACAAACCATTGTCCCTTTCACTTGAGTAGTGACATGGCCCCTTTCACTATCAACAAGAAGTTTAGAGAGGCCAAAATCTGCAACTTTTGCATTGAGGTGATGATCAAGTAGGATATTGCTTGATTTGATGTCCCTGTGTATGATAGGTGGGTCAGCAAGTTCATGAAGATAGGTCAGACCCCTGGCTGCTCCTAATGCTACCTTAAGCCTCCTTATCCAATCCATCCAGATGCCAGACTTTCCTGCATTGCCAAAGTCAAATGAAGAAAAAATAATAATTAATGTGCTTGATAGACTTTAGTTTAATTGACTCTTTCCATAGTTAATGCTAATGTCACTCTCTCTAACACTCTTTTTATGATTGGTTGAAATTTAATCAAAATCATCAATTTTGTTCTATTTTCTCATTAAAGGAAACTCTTTGTTGATTTAGCTCATACCTACCAAAATTGATATTTTTAATAAATTTCAGAAAGAGTGCTAGAAAAAGTGTTGCCGGCACTTCTTATCTTTCAATTGCTTGTAAAAGTATATCAGTACAGTAACTACTTTACAGCCTCAATCCGGAAGATGTAAATAGTTGCAGTGTAGCCGAAGGATGTAGTTAATAATTTGTGACTATAGCATCAGAGCTATATATATTTTACTTCTCTGGTCTTTGTTATAAGCAATAAGTGATAGTGTATTTTTGTGTTCCAGTAAATTCTTATCGGAGTCTATCCGTAACACACTGATTTGGAATTGAAAGTACCTGAGAGACTATCCATTAAAGTGCCATTTGGAATGTGCTCATACACCAGCATTTGTTCACCCTTCTCAAAACAGAAACCCACAAGACCAACAAGATTCTTGTGATGGACCCTTGATAGAAGTTCGATCTCGGTTTTAAACTCAACAGCACCCTGCATAGACTCTTTCGCCGCCCGTTTGATGGCAACCAACTCCCCAGAGGTAAGAGTTCCTTGATAAACCTTGCAAAAGAGGACTGATTAATTAGTTCATGCAAAGAGTAAACAAGAAGAATATAAATACTTGGATTCTGAAGCTAGTGTCAAAAATGAAATTCTTTAAATGTGAAAAGATGTAAGAATAGGTCAATAGATTCTTAAATAGTTTAATGATGATGCACAAACAATGTATAGCAGTTTTACATTGTCATTCAATCAAGAGTCAAAGTTAATATGACTTTTATAGGATATTTATCATAAAAGTTAACAAACTTACCATAGTGGGTTGTCATTGAATGTTAGTGTAAAACTGTTTTAAAGAAAGAAAAAAGAAAAAGATAGGCATAAGATGTAATTAGTAAAGAGTAAAAACCTTTCCATAGCCTCCAGATCCAATAGTGTTGGTTTCTGAGAAGTTGTTGGTGTATTTCCTTAGGTCATCAAAAGAAAACCATCGTGCTCCTTTCAACTGAGGAGCAGTGCCACTAGTCGTAGTCTGTTCCCAATTTGCTGCATTCATAATGACATTGAGTCAGTAAAAAGACTACTAGAAAAATTCATCCAAGGTTGCATCAACAAATCAATCACTTCTCACCAAAAGGGTTCAATTCTGAAGATCTGCTTGCTCTTCTTTTCTGGCGAAGGGCATACATCCCTGCAAAGAATGCTAGTACAACAAAGACCCCAACAGCAACCACTGCACCAACAATAACCCCTGTATTTGATGAAGACTTTGATCCTTGTGATTCTCCTAAATGACATAAGAGTGAGAGTTAGGGAGGAGAAAGAGCACTATAATTAGATAGAACAAAGGACAAAGGACCTGTTCAAGTTAGCTTCTCTAGAAGTGTTTCCAGGAGAAGAAACTAAGAAGAAAAATTGAAATGAACTTCTACATAAATTAAAATTAACTTTTGCATTAATTAATTTGTAGAAGTTCTCTCATATAACTTTTTTAAAAAATGTGGTACCTTTTACAAATTAGTTAATGCATAAACAAAATTTAGGTTATGAAGAAACTCATTTCATTTTTTTTTTTTATTTCTTTTCTTTTCCTAGAAGCATTATGGAGAAACTTACCCAAACAACTGGCCCAAAGAATGCTACTTCAGCACTATTAGTTCATAATAAGATTGAGATACAAAGTCTCACCTCCATAGTGTTGATAATTATAACCCTTGAAGACGTAAGGGGAGAAGAACTCTGGGGGTTTGTAAATTTGGTTGCTTAGCAGAAAAGCAATACTTAAAACTCCAGTTGTGTTGAAACGATCCGTTTGCGAAGGGAAGACATTCAGAGTCAATTCAAAGTTATCAGAAGTAGTGTTCTTGAAGGGGTTACTAAGAGAAACCGAATCCACTGCAATGCTTTGGTTTCTAAAAGTAGCCATCAGAGTCTGCTCAATCTCCCTATAGTAACTTGTATTGCTGAAGTTTGAGAAACTAAGAGCTCTTGATTCAAGAATTCCAGAATAGGGAAATGCACATCTACAATTTGGGCTTGAAACCTGGTCAGAATCACAAGATGAAGGTGAACAATTGTTTGGTGGTGTTGAATAAAATGAGGGATTGGGTGTTGAAACTTTGCAGTAACTCCTTTCAGAAGCTCCACTTTCACGACAAACTGGGTTGTTAGCTAGTCTGCATAAACATACAATAGATAACTGCCTTAGTTTTCATTGATTCCATGCAAACTGTAAAGAATTTAAGGGTGATGCAATCTCAACGTAAAGTAATTTTATACATACATATACATATATATAATCTTTATTCCAAAATTGTAGCAACCAAAATGAATTAAAAAAAAAAAATATATATATATATATATATTAAACTTAAAATTGTTTTATTCTTTCAAATTTTAACAAATCTATTTTAAATTTTTTCTGAGAGATTTTCATTGACTACAGTAGTAAATTGCACACTATTTTCTCATGAACTTTATTTTTTTATAATTTTGAAATGATGGTTGTGATTTTATTTTTTTTCCGAATTAGCGTAATTCTTTCCCTCTCACTATTCAAACTTTGGATCCCCACACAACCCAACCCAATATTCTCTCCACTCTCTCTCTCTCACCGTTCAAATCCCCAACCCCGCCCTCATATTCTCTCATCTCTCTCACAGCTCAAATCCCCAACCCCACCCTCATTTCTTTGAACAGGAATGTCCACGGCACAAATGAAATCGAATGTTTTCGAAGAAATGAGTGTAGATGACGAACGTTGCAGTGCAGATCTGAACACGAATGTGATGACAAGATGATTGCGACAACGAGATCGAACGTTTCCGAAGCGGCACAAATGTTGCGACGACGAGAAGTTTCGATTTTTTTTTCAGAAGATCTACTTCTTTAAGACTTATGGTGTACATTTCTATTTATTTTTTATAAGTTTCCAGATCTACTTCTTTGTGTGCTTTGTCTTTCATGTTCTCTGCTGGTACTATAAATTCATTGATGACGGGAATGGTTTGATTTTAACAGAATGGTTGAGTTTAATGATTTGGTGGTTGGAATAATTTTAATTTTAAGTTGAAAGAAGAAAGGGGGTGAAGGTGTTTACAGATTCCTCTTCACAATTTCAGAATAGGAATTGGAAATTAGAATTTAAAAAAGAGAAGAAAAAAAAAAAATCACATACATCAATTCAAAATTATAAAAATCTCTTACAGCTAATGTTGAAGTCCATAAAAAAAAAATAATAGTGTGCACCTACTAACGGCGTCAATTTCACGGAAGAACTTAAAATAGATTTATTAAAATTTGAAGTACTTAAAAAATAAAGAACTAAAAACATATAGAAACTTATATATTATAGAGAGACTACAACCAATAATTTCTAGGTGTAGGGACTAAAATGTGAAGATTGTACAAGTGTAGAGACTAAATGAGCAATTAAACTTGTTTTTGAGAGAGAGAAAAAAGTGATATCATAAATAATGAAGCTTACCTTAGCTCAAAATTTGGTAAGTTGTTTTCCGGGTCAAGTTCTGTTACTTCATTATCCTCCAAATTAATAAGTTGCAGACTACTGCTGGATCTAGTAAGATTTAATTTGCCACCGAGCCGGTTCTGTCCAAGCATCCTGTTACCACATTTCAATATTCATTATCCTTTGATGTTTGTACATTTGAAGAGTTGTTTCAAGTTTCAACTACTAGTTAAAATGAATCACTTTTTTTTTTCTTCACATTATCGTTTATAAGAAATAATCTTATGAGGGTATATTTTAATAAACTTCTCATGAAAAAATTTTAGAAGAAGAAAAATATGAAGAAAAAATAAAATAAATTTCTTCATAAGTTAAAAATTAGTTTTTTCACAATTTAATTTATAGAAGTTTTACATTTTTAAAGAAATTATATGAAAAGATTTTTATAAATTAATTATTAGAAAAGTCAATTTTAAATTATTAAGAAATACATTTCATTTCTTTTTTTCCTAAATTTTTTTAAAAAAATTTATCCAAACAAACTCATTCAGAAAGAATTACGGAAAAGTAATATGGAATATAAGGAACAACATACACTGTTGTCAGTCCTGGCAGAGTTGTAACCCATGAAGGAATATCAGAAGCATTGAAATCATTGTCACTCATGTCCCTGCAGATAGTTTTCCATAAAAGAGTAAAAAAATCATTGTATTATGCATGAATCATATGATGCATATGTTTTGCATGCTGTGTAATTTAAGTGGAGAGAAAATATTATTGTAAGCATTTCTTCTAGGCAATTAAAATTTTACACACTTCATCTAAATAGAGAGTATCACTATTTTATACTTACACATAGGTGAGACTATTCATTCCAGTAAAATCTGGCAGAGAGCCATTCAGTTTATTGTGAGATAAATAGCTGCAAAAATAAAGTCAATGGCCTTAGCAAAGTTGATACTTTAGGAAAATAGAGACAAATTTTACATATAAATATGATATGAAGTTTAATAGGTTATGCATAAGCTAATTTTCTTACATCTCACTTAGTTTTCCAAGTTTGTTTAAGCTTGCAGGCACTCTCCCAGCTAATTCATTCTTATCAAAGCGCCTGTGGTCAAGAGAAAATATTCAATATAAAGAAAAGCCATAGAAGAAAAATTGAGATTGCATAGTTTTGTGAATATAGGCACTATTTGGTAAGCTTCTTTAACACTTCTAAGATAAAGAAATTAAAGAAAAAAAATAAATTAATTTTTTTTTGTAAATTAAAATTAACATCTACATCAGTTAATTTATAATAATTCTCTCATTTTTTAAAGAAATTAAGAACTTCTATAAATTAATTGAAATTATTTTAATTTATAGAAAAGCTCATATCATTTTTTTTATTATTTTCTTATTTTATGTTCCTAGAAATGTTTATGGAAATAACTTAATCAGACTCATAGTATCACTTGACACTGTCCACAATATACTTACACAACTTCCACTGTGCTCACAGTACTAAGGGATTCAGGAATGCCACCCTCTAGTTGATTGTGGTCAAAAAGCCTGGCAAAAAGAGTACAAAGGGTGATTAAGAGTCCATTTGGTTTATAACAATATAGTCAATATTTCATGACATATTTTAACATAAAACATTCGGTTTGAAATTAATTAACTCAAAATCAGTTCTACCAATGTCTAAATAAACAGACTCCAAGTCTAAATCTTCAAATCAAAATTATACTTTCATTCACTTTATTCGTTAGATTTCAGCTTGAAATTAATTTACATTAGATAAAGTTGCAAAATAAATATATAAGTTAAACTTTGAGAGTTGAGACAGATGATGAGACTTCCTTACAACGAGGACACTTAATTCTCGATGCCATTATCAAGATGTAAATGACACTTACACGTGTCTAAGACGCATGCTGGAGTTGAAAAGTTTTTCGGGTATTATACCATTGAGCTTATTGGTCCCCATATGACTGCAAGCATTGAACATAAATATTAGGTCATTTTGGGAAACTGGGAAATATCTATTAGCGTTAGGGTCTGATTTAGTAAAAAAATTTAAAAAAACCTTTAGATGAAAAAAAAATAGATTCTCTATAAATTAAAATTAACTTCTCAGATAATTAATTTATAAAAATCTCACATAATTCAAAAAGACTATATGTAAAAGCTACAAATTAATTATTAAAAAAATTAATTTTAACTTACAAATAATTTAATTTTTTTTATTATGTTTTGGTTTTCTAGAAATCCCTCTAAAACAATTTATCCAAACAAGCTCTTATTATTATGATAATATATCAAAGTGAAAAAAGTTGACAATGAGTGTTGACATACAAGTGTTCTGCCTTAAGGAGAAGGTCAAGGCCTGGTCTTCCTTGGTCATCAGAGACAGGAATAGTCCCTTCAAGCTGGTTTTCAGCAAGATCAAGCCAATCAATATTTGATAGATTACCAAGAGAGCGTGGTATAGTTCCAGTGAAGCCATTAGAATTAAGTGCTCTGCATGAAAAAGCGACACATAATTTATACCATGAATTAGTTAGTCCATTAAAGAAACATTGAGCTTCGAAATTAAGTTGGAAGTGAATATTACTACATTATTATAGATATGTTTTGGTAAATTTATACAGAAGTACTTCAAAAAAAAAAAATAATGAATTTCTTCAGTAGTTAAATTTAGCTTATGCATAAGTTAATTTGTAGAAATTATTTCTTATAACTTCTTTAAGAAATAAAAACTTTTACAAATTAACTTATACATAAAGTTAATTTTACCTTGTGATAAAATTCATTTCATACTTTTTTTTTTTTTTAGAAGTCCTTGTAATAGAAGAATAGATAAGATGAAACCTGATCCTTACAGAAAAGTCAGCTGCTTTAAGGACCCTATTGAATCTGGAATCGAACCAGAGAAACCACAACCAACCAATGATCTGGAAAGCAGTTAAAAAAGAAACAGATAAAAAAGCATTCAATATTTTGCAAGGGAAAAAAATTCAGTGTGTATTCAAATTATTTAATAGAAAATAATAAAGTGCCTAGCTTACAGGGATTTTAGCTTTTGCAAGTTCCCAATTTCTTTTGGAATTTCTCCTGTCAAGCCTGTGTTGTAAGAAAGATCCCTACATGAACAAAAACGCCTTGTTATTAAGTGAGCTTCAACTGTGTATTATTTCATGCCATCCACAAATATAGGCTAGTCAAAATAAAATGTCCTTTTGGGTGGTGGGTGGTGGGTGGTGGGTGGTTGTTCTGTAGAAATGATTTGGCAACTTTCATATACCAAAATTCATATGACTAATTAGGAGTACCAAATCAGGACAAGGCTCTTTTATGTAATTAGTAGTGAAGTATTCATCACTTTAAATCATTTGGTGGATTAATTAAGATTTAAGATCATAATCTATTTGTTTTTCCTTTCTTTTCTTTTCTTTTTCTCAGAACAAAGACTATATGTGTCTCCTAATCACTTGTAAGAGACTCGTGATGATAACTATCACTAATCCAATAAAAAATTATACACAGAAAAAATTGAACACAAATTTTATTTTTTGTTAATACATCATTCTTCCACATGTGAAACACAAGATGGATCTTACACCACTGTATCAATCTCATGGATTAGATCATAATCTATATTAAGATTAAGGGTGTATAGAAGAATCCTATCCAACAAATCACAAGTTCAGAAACATTTAAGCAAAATAACAATAATTTCAAATTAATGGCTATTCAACTTATATGAGGAGTACTCACAGAGTATCTAGTTCAGATAAAGACTGAATTGCAGAAGACAGCTGGCCTCCCAAACTCAAGCCTGGTACTCTCCTGAAAAACATAGGATTTTTTTTTTCAGATTAATTTTATTTTAGATGAATAGAAAGTATGAAACAACTTTTCATATCAATTTGAAAAGAGCAGATTAAGAAACCAAAAAACTAACAATTGGGTAATTCTTGAATTGGTGCAACGAATTCCATCCCATCCACTTCCACAAGGATCTGGACCAGCCCAATTTTGTGGCTTGTTACTCCAAGATTCAGTAAGAGAATTTAGGCCAGAATCTGCAGCCACACAAATTTTTACATTGAAAAAAATGTTAAAAAGAAATTGAATTCTCAAGCAAAAATACATAACTTCTTAATAGCATGTTTGTTTTATGGTTGAAAGACCCTCAAACCAACTTTCAAATGAAATCTACAAATTCTGGCTTTTCACAAAACGGTGCTTTGGAAAGCGTGTCAATTCCATCCAACCACAAAACAAACATTAGTGTTCATTTATCTGTCTCCTCTCCTCTCTGAGTGATTGCATATCTCTATAGTGACCACAAATTTTACCATGAAAAGTGAAAAGTATAGAAAGTAACATTTGTAATCATTTCACTACGAAGTAATAGCGGCTACAAGAGTTACGATAAGCCAAAGACTAATCCCTCAGAGGTACTGATATTCATTCAAGGGATTGAACCTCTCTTAACAACAAATGTTTTTTCATACGAACGGACCAGGAATTGAAAGCTGCTACAAGAGTTAAGATAAGCCAAAGACTAATCCCTCGAGATACTGATATTTATTTAAGGGGTTGATCTCTCCTAACAACAAATGTTTTTTCATATTAACGGACCAGGAATTGAACCTCTGAGCATATGCTTAAGGAATAAAATTATCTACCAACCATGCAACACTATGTTGGTGCTCCTGTATCTAATTTTAATAGATAAGGTAAACGATTAATCCGCGCTCCAACTCTTGAGCACTTCCTAATTAATGAACATTATTAGCAGCAAGCAAAGGAGCTTCCAGGTTAAGAGCTACAGTTTTGCAGTTTGCACATTAATTAGTCAATGGTATGAACAGGTCAACTGTCAATTTTTTTTATAACAATCAAAATTCAGTTTTAGCATCTTGATGATAGAATGTAAACACTTCCCTAATTTACATGCATAAACACAGATTTCACTTTCATTATGATCAGATGAAGATTGAAGACAAAACATGACCTGATTTCAACTGCATATCTGTATTTTCTTGAATTATAGTACTATTCCTATGATAAATTTAATTTCTCCATTTACTATGATTGGTATAATTTAGGATGTACTGTTGCATAAAACTGAAGCACTCCAAAATAAAAAGTTACAAACAAAGCTGAACCTCACCATATGCAAGAGCAACCCCCAAAAGAAAATTGGGAAAAAAAAAAACATTCCATACTCTTTTCACGAGATGTGAAAGAATATAACATCAAACACCAAAGCAAGCAAAACATTAAAAAAAAAAAGAAAAAAAAAGTATAATTGAACTTACAATCTCGATTATCTGTCTGTGATGCAACAAGCAGAACTTGGAAAAGAAGCAGCAGCAGAGGAATCACTTTATGTTGTTGGTCCATTATTACTCAAATATTTTCTTATGTCGGATCAGAAAATGGAACAATGAAACTTTTGGATGTGAGCAATGATCACCAAATAATCAATAATCTATAGCAATCATATCTTTTAAGGAGAAAGCAAAAGATAGTATGTATGACAAAAACTGAATCAACAAAAGATGGTAGACCAAACGCGTCCTTAAGATGGCTAAGGCTAACTTATAATAATAACACCCTTTTACTTAGTCAAATTAATGACTTTTGCTTGTAATTAACTTTCAACGGTTAGAATGGATTAAGTCCCAAAACATACAAAAATAAGAAAATATTGCCACCACTAACCATCATCATTCATCATTCATTCATCACATTTTTTTATATATTTTAACAACAAAAAAAATGGAACAAAACAGCAAGGTTGTCTAGCTAGCTAGGAACTTTGGATAGAGTCTTTCATCAATCAAATATTCTAAGGAAGAAAACCTCAAGAAAACATTGAAGTATTGGAATGAACAACCACACCTATAATAATAATAAGACAGTGGCTTGTTTTGCTTCTTTCATCATCAGCACCCTCTTTCAATATTAAATAATTCAAAAAAAAAAGTGGAGGTAGTTTTTATACACTAGTTAAAAATTATTGATGATGCAAACAAGAGGGAATGAACAAGGGACACTTCAATAGGGTCTTTGCTTCTTCTACAAAACTTTCCTTCTGCCTTTTGTTCATGACAAAATGAAAATTAAATGCTCTAAGACAACTGGCCACCAAACTTGCCGTCCATGATAATTAATGGTGATAATAATAATAAGAGAAAAGGGAATATACTGACACTCATGTAAAAGAATTCTAGTTTGTCATGTCATTTGGTTGTAAACTACTGCTTATAACAAGTGGTTAACTTTTATATAATAATTAATGGTTGAGTTTAATGTTCATATGTACACAATCAATCATAACTAATCATTTGAAAGAGGATTATAATTTGAAAGAGGATTATAATTAAATGATAATGTGAAACTTTTTACATCAATGCATCACATTTTTTCTAATAATTGTTTTAAAATTCATACAAATATACAAATATTGATGTATGATTTGACTTGTGTAAAATTATCACGTTGCATAGTTATTAAACTTTAAAACTGTTTTATAGTACATAACCATAAATCCTAATAATAATAAGTGTTTTATTATTACTATTATTCGTGATTAGAATACATTAGAAAAATCCCTTTAAATATAGAAACTATCTTCTCTTATATTACTATTTATCATCATGTTGAACTTAATTAGGATATTCTAAACCAATCGCTTCGTGCACAACTACTATGCACGCGGAATGTTGAGAATATTTAAACAAAGGATTTTTCTTTTTTTTTAAGAGATTCAAAGTATCATAGTGGTTTGGAGGAGCCAACCCAAGTGGATGTGAATGTGATCAAGGGAGACAAAAATAATGAATAATTTTTTAACAGAACATAGGTCTCCTGTTTTTTTTTTTATAAGAAAACAAAAGTTAATGTTTTTATAGCTGTTACATATAGTACTGTTTACTTAACATGTCTCATAGATCAACAGAAAAATAAAAGAGGGTGCTGTTTCTTATGCATATGTAGAGTTGGCATTATTATATAATCAAACAAGTGGGAGTACTTGTGTGAAAGAAAAAAAGTGGGAGTACAATGTTACAAAAATAAAATCACAAAAGTACTTTAGTTAACTGGAACAGGTTGTTTTATCTCAATTAGGGGTTTCAATTTTAAGTTCTAAATGTCCATGTTAAATATTCACAGAAAATTATAAAACATTGTTTTCTATTTCTGGATGAACAGGAGATTATAGTATCAAAGAATTTATAACTCATATATCTTCAACTGAGTTAGATCATTTGTTTCGATGAAAATTTGATTTCTAATAAAAAAATTTATTTGCAATTGCTCTCCCATATTTACAAAATTTTGTGGTACATTTTTATTGTCAAGACATAGCTGTTACATATTTTAAAAAATGATTTGTGCTAATTTTTAAATCATCAATCTTTGATTAAAAATTGACAGAACCAATTAAAAACAAATTGTGACTTTCAAAATATCCAACAAAAACTTCATCATTTAAATAACAATAGAGACATGAATAACAAATTTTTTATATATATATCAAGAACTTAAAACATATTTTAACCAAAAATATCAAATAAAGAAATTCTAGTGTAGGGAGTTTGGTAACTCTAGTAACTCGGTTAATTGATTTCGTTGAGATGATTTTTTTTATGCAAAATCGAAAAGTAAAAAGTGGAGAAATATCGAAAAGTTCAAACATTTAAAACCTCAAAAACTATTTTTCATGCCTACTTCCAAGTTGATATTTAGATATTCTTTTCCCCCATTCATAATGGAGGATAAATGTGACAATTTAACACATAAATTTAATTTCCATACCACATGCTTCATATTATCTATGTTACACTAAAATGAGTCATTGTTATTAAGAATTACAAGAGAGAGTTGGTAGTTCACGGAAGAAAGTGGGGGAAGCTGACCTTCTCATGTTTGCTCTTATTGGCTTGCAATGGAAGGAAACAGGGTGTACCAAGAAAAAGAAAGGTATTATTAATTAGGGTGACGTTGAAGAGCCTTATGTCGTATTAGTATTAATCAGAGAATAATAATAGTATATTCACACTGAAACAAAATTTTAATTTTACATCTGTTAAATCATTACAATTTTTCATTTATAATAAATTAATTAATTTTTATAAAATTATTTTAAAAATTATATAAATGAAAGTCAACTTTATCATAATATCAGTGTACAGTACACGTTATTCCCAATTAATAACAGTTATTGTGTGAACCTGATTATAATAATTATACACAAGTTGCATTCAGTTCAATTTTGACGGTAATTACCAATTCTTGTTTTAAAAAAATTGTTGGGAAAATTAGGAGGAGGTCAAACCTAGGAAACTACTCTTTAATTTAAAGCTGTCCATGTCTATAACTTGTGATGAATTCTCTCATCACTTAAAGAAATATTCGGAAGAAACAAGTTTTAATTTCTCCTTCGTAATAGTCTTTTTCAGATTAAACAAGATTGTTGTTTTGTGAAAAAGATATACATGAAAAAATAAAAATACCAATTATTTTACTTTATATAATTTAAATGTAAAATAACTTTTTTCTAAATTTACTAAATAAGTTCTACAAGCTAATTCACACGTTTAATTCTCATTCATTTATATCCTAGTGTTTTTCTAAACACTTGTTTGAATAAGTGGAAGAGTAGCTAGACATAAAAATAGAGAAATGTATGTGTTTCATGACTTTTTTAGAGATATTATTTCGTTTCAAATAAATCTATTTTAGTCAAACATTAGGATTAAGTATTTTAGCATAGAAAAAATTATATTGATGTTGATTCCATTATCCGAATCACAATTGACCACGTGTATAAGTATGATAATAATAATTGAATATGTTGGTTCTGTGATTCAAATTTCTAAACCACAGTTGACCACCTATGTGAATGTATTTTATTCTTTTAAAACTTGTATGATGTAATTATGATTGAATTTGATAGATACGTTACATACGAATATTATTGTTTTGTTGATGTCTATTATTTGTTAAATTTAATTTCATTTATTTTAATAAAAATATAATGTGACTAGTTTTTTTATTTAAAAAAAATATTTTGAGATGATATTACAAATAACAATGAATTTAATTGAAATATATTTATGATATAAAAAAATGATTTAAATACATTTTTAATTCCTGAAATTCAATTTTGTTTTTTTAATATTTTAAATATGACAAATATTTCTTCTGTTTAAGTTATAAATAAAATATTTAGATTTTATAATTTGTGTCAATTTTTTATCGATACAATTTAACTTTAATCGTCACAAATTATAACTATATATCTTGTTTGACAATTTTTAGCAGAAAAACTAAAATAAAGTTGATCATATTTGAATTATAAAAAAAAAAAAAAACAACCTTAATAAAATTTACATATTTGTTAAATCATGAAATAATTGAAAGAAGATGAGTATTTTACATAGAAGAGGAAAGTAAATAACTAATCTAAACTTAGAAGATGAGTATTTTATACTCACACAAACTGATTCGTTGAATATCTATATCACCACTTGTCAAAAAAAAAAAAAAAATCTGTATCACAAAGAACACGGAATTAATACCATGTGCATGCATTAAAATGACAACAACTTTTTTTCGTCTAAGCGTTTTGAACATGAGTAGAATTCAGTTGAATACCTACGGCAGTGCAATGGGCCCAAAGAGGGCTTGGTGTCAAAGAAATATCATTCTAATACAACAATCAACTAAGATTATGATTCCAATAGATTTCAAATTATAAAAATTATAGTTTTTTTTTTCTTAGACAAGAAATTACATGTATCCATCGAAAGACTAATCTAATCTAGTTCACGTTTTGTAATCATCGTTGACTGAAGAAAACTTTAAACAGTAAGAATTGAACATGAAACCTCTTTTAGATATATTGTTCCCACTTATAAATGCAAAAAGACTTTACATCACTGCGTGAATTCTATGGGTTTTATAAAACTATATTCTATTAAAATATAATCTTGTTCTTAACTAATAGTCCATCGTCATCAGTTGCTGCTGGCTATGCATTGAATTGAAGACAGCCTTGTAAATCATATTAGAGACGGCCTTCGTTCTTGTTACCGGCCAAGCCTACTTTCGTTTCATCATTGTCTTTTTATCATTTTCCTAATCCTAATAAAAGGCCACAACAATACATTAATACCACAATTTTTTAAGTGGCAACTATATATATGTCGAACAAATGGCAGTTTCTTGACTCTACTCGAATATATATAAATATTTAATTGAATATTGGTCTACCAAGAGTTGAAGTTGAAGTCTTGAAGAAGGGATTAATCATGGGCTTTGGACTTTATTTGTCTCCTCTGAAGATTTGATATTTAGCAAGATGTTAAATTGCAAGAATTTTAATTAAAAATTAAGCAAATGAGATGTAGCTGGCAAAATACTCTATAAAAAAACATGAGGGATCAATTAAGACGATCTATTTAACGGAAAGTTCTAATTCGATTTTCGTTATGTATAAAAGTTCTTTTGATCGACAATCAATAATGATCACAAATAAGATTAGTCTTTGTTTTAATGAATCGAAATATATCCATAATAGAAAAAAAAAAAAAAACCTAAATAAATTGAGTCCTTATAAAATATATATTTTTTACTTTGAGTCTTTAAAATTTTTTTATTATGTTTTGGATTTCTATAATATTTTTTTTTTGTTTTTTATCCTTACTAATAACGTGTCTCAAAACAAAATATATATTATGATATAAAGCATAATAAAAATATTATAAGAACCTAAACTAAAAAAGAGATATTTTATAAGTATTCAAAAATCATTATTTAAGCCAAGAAAAAATAAGCAAATACTCTATAAAACGGACAAAAATCAGCTTTGTCAGAGAAAGAAACAAAGGTCTTACTGAACTAAGAATAAAATAACTTTGATTTCTGCGTAATCATCTAGTGTCCAAAAACTTACATTTTGTTCAGCTCAGCCCCATTCTATCTTCACCCCTTCTCTCGATCTTTTCACGCTGTGTTTTTAGGTTCATTGAGCATCTGAGTCTACCTGTATCCTGTTTTCATGCTCTCCCTATGTATACCTTTTTATAAGGGTATTTTTGTTATTTTCATGCAATTAATATTACTACATGTTAGGTTATTTGGTGTCTTACACATGTAATTTTTAAAAACGTTTATATATAATCACGATTCTAAACCACAGAATATGAAAATAATTGCATTACATGCTACCAGCTTGGTACGGTAATACCATAACATAAAGCTAAATGGACACAATGTTGAACAGTAGTATGAGTACATGTTCCTCTTACGGGAATTATAAGGTTAATTTAGTAGTGAAGAAAAAAAAGATGAGGGAGTGATGGTGGATTCAGACTCCCACACTAACAAAAACTAATAATTAACGTGTGTCAATAAAAAAAAAAAAAAAAACATATTCCTCCTACTAATTGGAGTAAATTTGGCAACATGACATTTCCAGGAAATTCACTTGCGCGCTTCAGCCTTCTTCTGTTCTTTTGCTGAAACAAATTTACTTATTATTAGTTTTAACTTTCAAGCTTTTGATTGGAAATCAAAATAGAGTAAGCAGAAGAGTGTTTAGAGCTAACCAGATTTCTCTTCTTCTCGCTTCTTAGCAGCATCTGCTCTTTGCTGACGGATAAGAGCTAAACGTTCTGCATGACAGAAACTAAACATTAGCCTTCATAAAAGATTATTTCTCCCTGCAAAGCATATTTTTGTTTTGCAGAACTCAAACAGCTTAGTACTTATTACCATATCAATCAATCAGTGGTTTACATATGTAATTAGTAATCCAACGACACTCTCTCTTATACTCTCATTCTAACACTAACTCTATGATCGGTTGAAATTACTTGAAAATGACCATTTTTTTTGTGGGATCTCACTTTTAAATCAAAAGATAGAATCATTAAATGAGAGGTGAGATTCACATAGTAGGTGTTTTTCAATTAATTTCAACAAAGAGAAATGTTAGGAACACACTCTCTATCACACTCTTTTGAACACACTCTATGAGTAGTTGATATTTATTGGAAATCACAAAAAATGTAGGTTTCACATCCTATTTAATAACTCTTTCTCCTAACTTTGTAGTTTTCAATAAATTTTAACCAACAAGAGAGTGTTGCTAGGACTCCTCTTTCAACGAATCATAGAAAATGTGTTGAAGAGTGTTGCTAACATTCTCCTATGTGTAATAATATCAAAAGATAAAGGCAGAAAAAAGAAGAAAAAGAATATGTACAAAAGGCAAAAGCAAATAATTAGAGGAACTATTTCAATTTTCAAGAGCGAGTGGTTACCTAAATCTTTCTTTGCTTGTTCTGTTTTTCCTTGCTCTTGCAGCCTCATATAGCGCTCATGGGCTCTCTGTTTCTCTATCTCCTCTCTGCAAACAAGCATAGAAATTTAAATATGTATTAAAAAACATGTTTCAGAAGTTTCACTTTCAATTTTCCCCTAATATAGAAGTGAACCTAAAACAGTTACACATAATAGAATGTTATGTTGCTGATCTGCTCCCCTTTTAACAATAAGCAACACACTCTTTAAGTGCATTATTATATACAACACCTTATGCATTTTCAATTTAATTTCAATTGAAAATGTTATGTAGGGTGTGGTTTATAGGTTAGTTACTTACCTATGTTATTCTATATGCATATATACATATACAAGTTTAAACATAATTTTGTGTTTTAAGTAGAATCTTACAATCCATGTTAGTGTTACAATCCCACTCAATTTTGACAACCTTGCCCCTATTTAAATTTAAATAACAAGCAAATGAAAAGTAGCAAACCTTTCACGCCTTGAAAGTTCTGTTGTTTTTTCAACCTGCATCCACAACAAAATAGCATTATTCTTCCAACCTCTATAAAGATGTCTATGTAAGGACCACAACAGTAAAGTTGAACTCACATCAACATCTCTAGCTTTCAAGTTCTTTGGCTTTACCAAGTTAGGATTTTCAATCTCAATAACCCCTTGTGTTCCTTTTTTCTTCTGCATACATTATATAGTGACAAGACAACAAATTTCATATTGACAGGGTAAGACCATAGAAAGTAAGAAATCCTTTTTTTAAAAAATTTAAAAGCAAAAATAATGCAAGCCATCTATAATAGTAATTACTGCAAGATACTAACAGTATTTTCTTCTCCAGATTCATCCCCAGATACTTCCTCGGGTTCTTCCTCTTCATGCTCAGCTTCTTTCTAATAAGTTGGGCAGATAATGAAAAAGACATAAAGAAAATTGAGAACAAATTAACTCATCATGTGCTTATAAAAAAGAATCGTTGCCCCAGATACTTTATATAAACAAAACCATTCAGTGTGTAAATGAACTAATGAAGTAATGAACACATGTGCGTGCTTTGAGAGAGAGGTGCAAAATGAAGAGGGGGAAAGGATGCAGAAGAAAACCTGTCTAAAACTTCGAGGACGGTTAGAGGTTCCAGCAACTGCAGTAGTCAAAAGCAACATTTAAGTTTTCAGAGGCGCTTTTTCCTTTTCACCATTACAAAATATCATTTTTTTTCTTTCTTTTTTTATGAGGGGAAAGGGGCCAAAAGGGTGTTGGCATCAACGAGAACCTTTACTTCAGCTAAGTATCAAAATAAAGGAATTGGCTTATAATTTAACTAGTAATCCCTAGATATGTATGTTGAGTGGAAAATGGAAATCATGAAAAATTACAAGCATTTATTTCCCAATATGTATGTTACTACCTCAGACCAAAAGATACTAGAAAGGAAATGCATCTGGCATTGAACTGAGGTATTATTTTAAAAGCAATCACGGGGTTGAGCAAATAAAGACATCAGTTTCTTCCACACGTGTCCTTTGTCAAACCTACTAACAGGGGTGAAAATTGTTGGATCCACTAAAACTTTTTAAAAATAACTGCCTTTGAGTGATGTATCCGTCCCACATCCACACAATCCAAGCCTTTTCTCCCCCAATATCCATTTTCAAAATGTAATGTTAACAATTCTTGAATGAAAAAAAAAATTGTAGTATAACAACAAAACATGCTGTTATATTTACAAAACCCAGAGACACAACAAACATACTCATGAGTTATTAATAAGGGATAGCCCAAGTAGAAACTCGCCAAAATGGTGAAACCACAAACAGCAAAACGACAATCTCAGCAAATTAAAGGAGCAAGTAGTACTTCTTCTCTCCATTAGTATTCCTCAAACAGTGATTGTTACCACTCCCTCTCCACCATTAAAAAAAATACAATTTTTCCCATTCAATTTTTCCTGACTCGTATCTATTTTGCAACTGCAGCTCACTTTTAAAGCTTCAGACAAAAAAAAAAAATCAAACAAAAAGGCACCAAACAAACACGTGGTTAGAAGGGGATAATCGCACTAAAGGTGGTCAGCGGAGATTAGTCCCCGGCAAAGCCAGTGATATTCCGTACCAATAACAAGTAACAAAATAAAAACTCAACATTTAACCCAAATAAATGAACAGTGATTCAAATTCAACTCAAACAAGAACAGATATTCAGATTTCAGAGAGTTCAATTCTTCCCAAGTCAGATCTAACAATCCTAACAAATTCCAACCAATCACACATCAAAACATCTATGCACCACCCTTCATCCCATTCCACAGCTTCAACAAAACACAAAAAACAATAACAACAAAATAACTAAGTCATTGGATTCAAGAGATAAAAAAGAAAAAAAAAAAAACATGCCCAGAAAGAATAGTAAACAGCAATTGAAGTTTAAAGACCAAAGACGTACACTTTTGCGAGAAATGAGAAAAGGGACTCACGGAGATCTTCTGGGGTGGAGAACTGGCGCCGACCGGTGGGCTTGCTCTTGAATTTTCCTCTTCCCATCGTATCCTTCAATCGCACCAAACGCTGCAACGCTACGATTTCCTAATCGATTCTTTCTTCGTTCTTCTGATTTATGAGATTGAAGTTTGAGAAGAACAAAAGAAAAGATGCAGTTGCATGCACCTCTTTCCCTTTATTCGAAATTCCAAAAACCCTAGTTAAGCTACAACAAAATTTGGGATATTAATTAGGCTTCATAATGTTTTTACTGTCTATAAAATTGGTTTTGGTCTTTATCATTAAACTCTTCAGCCAATTTATATTTTAGTTCCTATAGAATATTGAAAATTATTTATTTAATTCCTCAGTCCTCACAACATTAAAATTAACGAGACCACTCATTTTTATTTTTTCAAAATTTAATATTTTACAAATTAATCTTTCATATAATTGTTTTATTGACTAAATTATAATTTTTATCCGTCGGGTAAACGAGGATTAGAACCCAAGTCTTTTTATAAAGATTTATTATTCTTAACTGTTACTACATGTCAGAAACGCTTGTCCTTAAAAGTTTTGTTTTTTCTTTTGTTTGCTTAAGTCTAGTGCATAAACTCCTAAGCTGAAATGTATTAAAACAATTGGAGATCAATAAGAAAGCAGAATCATATTTTTTTTCAGACTTGTGAGAAAAGCTCTCTCTGCTAGGGTTCTTGCTTGAACCTTTGATCTTATCAAGAATTCACATTCTTGTGGCGATCTTCTTTTGGCTTATCAAACCCAGGTTTGTGGCGCCCTAAAACCAATAACCCTCTTGTTCCTCTTCGTTGTTTTATCTCTGAATTCGCGTTTTCATTTCACTTTGATAATTATTGCTCAAATTTCTTTGGCCCATATCTCACGTTTTACGTGTCCAATTTTAGCGTTTCTTGAGTCTTTTTCGTAGTTCAGAACGTGAGTGTTCACCTTATTTTGGAATCATCGCAATCGGACTTTTGGGCTGCGAGTTACGACGTTATCCAAAGCGCAATCTGATTTTGTGCCATAAAACAGCTTGTTTCAAAATTCCATCAAGGGTTTCATATCATTTGCTATCAGAGCTTGATTTAGAATCAATTTCATATTAATGTTTGTATTCTAGTTTGATTGCGTTAATTCTAGTAAGTTGTGTGTCTGCTTCCGTTAATCCCGATTTAGTGCATCGCTTTCCTTTTTCCTGTTTTTGTGCACTTGTTTCCAAATTACTTGTTTTTGTTGTGCCTCAGTTCTCAGAATCGGTGTTGAATTATTTTGTTTTACTATTTTCTGCATCAACACAAAAAAAAAAAAAAAATTCTGCAGCAAGGTTTGAAAAAAAAAAAAAAAAAAAAAAGGAAGTGAAGATGGAGTAATTGTGAATTGGTGTTTAGTATATGTGAATTGTTGCCTTATTGAATTTTGGACATAGAGGACTTATATATAATCAATTCCAGTTGTTTCAGCCTAATTTGTGGGTTTTTGTTTTTGTTATTTTGCTATCCTAAACTCAAAAGTGTCTTGATTGTTCTGTTTTCTTCATAGTATCTCTTGTTTTGTCATTCTTGTGAGTGTTAGTGGTAAAATTGTTCTTTACCACTTGTGTTAAAACTCTGTTCACCATGTGAAAGTGATTCTTGAAATAGATTGGCTGATTCAAGTAAGAACCTTAAGTGAGGGAGAGAGTGGTAAAAGGTAAGAGAGATACATCATAAAAAAAAAAAAATAGCCATCAAAAGTGATATACACGAGTGTTCATCTTAAGAGTGTAAACACGTGAGAAGAGTGGTGAGGTCCTATTTTCATATTATCTCGTTTGTTCTTGTTATTTTGAATATGTCGAGAACAGGTGGTAATGGCTCTCCTCCTCCTCATGATAGAGCAAATAGATTGCTAATTGAAGCTCTCATCGCTTCAAATGCAAAGAATGCTGAGAGAGCACTTTGAGGAGATGTATGCAAGAATAGAGTTGTTGGAGAATCAAGGTCCTCGTAATGAAGGTTGGCTTGCTAGAGATGGAAGGAGAAATTATAGAAGAAGAGATAATGACGGTGAGCAAAGACAAAACAGACTTGAAGGGATCAAGCTAAATATCCCACCTTTCGGAGGAAAAGGAGACCCGAGAGGCATATTTGGAGTGGGAGTTGAAGATTGAGCATGTGTTTTCTTGTAACAAATACACCGAGGAGCAGAAGGTTAAGATGGCAACAGCTGAATTTTTTTATTATGCGCTTATTTGGTGGAACAAGTATCAAAGGGAGAGGCTAAGAAATGAAGAACCATTGGTAGACACTTGGGCTGAGATGAGGAGCATCATGAGTAAAAGATATGTACCAGCTAGTTACAATAGAGATTTGCAACTGAAACTTCAGAAATTAAATCAAGGCAACAGGAGTGTTAAAGAGTATTTCAAAGACATGGAAGTGACTATGATTCGAGCCAAAATTAATGAAGACAATGAAGTAACTATGGCTCAGTTTTTAGGTGGGTTGAATAATGAAATTAGAGATGTTGTTGAGCTGCAAGAGTATATTGATTTGGAAGATTTATTTCACAAAGTTGTACTGGTAGAACAACAACTCAAAAGAAAAGGGGCCATGAAAAAAAGTTCTTCCAATTTTAACAACAACCATTGGAGGGATAAGTCCAAGAGTGATAAAAGATCTTCTTCATCTAGTCCAACAATGGCTTCCTCACACAGAAAGTCACCAATGAAGTCTCATGCATCACCTCCAAAAACCAAGTCTAGAGATGTAAAATGCTTCAGGTGTTTGGGAAGAGGGCACTATGTCTCCGAGTGTCCAACTAAGAGAACAATGGTCCTAAAGGAGAATGGAGAAATCACTAGTGAGTCTTCAGCCAGTGAAGAAGAGGAAGAGGAAGAAATAGAAGTGGAAGCAATGGGGGGTGACTTGTTGATGGTTAGGAGGTTGATGGGAAGTCAGATGCAAGCCCTAGATCATTCCCAAAGAGAGAACATTTTTCACACTAGATGTTCAATCAATGGAAAACTTTGTTCGTTGATAGTTGATGGTGGAAGTTGTACTAATGTGGCTAGCTTTAGATTAGTATCCAAATTAAATTTGGAGACTAAACCGCATCCTAGGCCATACAAACTTCAATGGCTGAGTGAAGATGGGGAGATGATCGTCAACAAACAAGTGGAGGTGTGCCTTTCCATAGGACAATATAGTGAAAAGGTGTTGTGTGATGTGGTCCCAATGGAGGCAACCCATATCCTCTTAAGGAGGCCATGGCAATATGATACCAAGGCAATTCATGATGGGTTTACAAATAAAATTTCTTTCATGCACAATGAGAAGAAAATTACTCTCAAACCATTATCTCCTAAAGAGGTGTGTGAGGACCAGGTAAAATTGAGAGAAAAGAGAGTGCAAGAGAAAAGAGAAATGAGTGAAACACATAAAAAGAGTGGAAAGAAAAAGAGTAAAACACTTGTGGGAAGGAGTGAAACACTTGAGAGCAAAATGAGTTGTCTAGCAAAAGAGAGTGAGGTGAAGAGGATGCTGCTCACCAACAAGCCATAGTACTTGTTGTATTGCAAAAATAATATGCATGTTGCTAATAACTCTGATGAAATTGCTGTCCTTGCTAGTGTTGAATTTCTTTTGCAGGAATACAAGGATGTGTTTCCAAAGGAGGTTCCAATGGGATTACCACCTTTGAAGGGAATTGAGCATCACATTGACCTTGTCCCGAAGCTTCATTGCCCAATCGGCCTGCATATAGAAGCAACCCTCAAGAGGCCAAAGAAATTCAAAGGCAAGTTGAAGAATTGATGAACAAAGGATGGGTGCAAGAGAGCATGAGTCCGTGTACTATTCTAGTGATTTTAGTACCTAAAAAGGATGGTACTTAGAGGATGTACATTGACTGTAGGGCTATCAATAACATCACGATCAAGTACAGACATCCTATTCCCAAGTTAGATGATCTTCTTGATGAGCTACATGGTGCTTTCATATTTTCTAAAATTGATTTAAAAAGTGGGTATCATCATATTAGAATAAGGGAAGGAGATGAATGGAAAACTGCCTTTAAAACTAAGTATGGTTTATATGAGTGGCTGGTGATGCCCTTTGGGCTAACTAATGCCCCAAGCACTTTTATGAGATTAATGAACCATGTCTTAAGGGAATTTTTAGGTAAGTTTGTTGTGGTGTATTTTGATGATATTCTAATTTATAGCACTAGTCTTGATTTGCATATTGAATATGTGAGTGCTATCTTGAATGTGCTTAGAAAAGAAAAATTATTTGCAAATCTTGAAAAATGCATTTTTTGCACTGTTCATGTTGTATTTCTAGGATTTGTGGTGAGTGCTAAGGGAGTACAGGTAGATGCGGAAAAGGTTAAGGCCATCCAAGAATGGCCTACACCAAAAACTGTGAGTGAAGTTAGGAGCTTTCATGGTTTAGCTAGTTTTTATAGGAGGTTTGTTAGGAACTTTAGTACCTTAACTGCACCTCTTAATGAAATAGTTAAAAAACATGTTGGCTTCAAGTGGGGTGAAAAACAAGAACAAGCGTTTGTTACACTTAAGCATCAATTAACTAATGCCCCCATTCTTGCATTACCAAATTTTGCAAAATCTTTTGAAATTGAATGTGATGCATCTAATGTGGGTATTGGGGCTATTTTGATGCAAGAGGGGCATCCAATTGCTTATTTTAGTGAGAAGTTAAATGTGGCTGTCCTAAACTATTCCACTTATGATAAGGAGTTGTATGCCTTAGTGCGTGCTTTGAGAACTTGGCAGCATTATCTGTTGCCCAAAGAATTTGTCATTCATAGTAATCATGAATCCCTTAAATATTTGGAAGGACAAGGCAAGCTGAACAAGCGGCATGCAAAATGGGTTGAGTTCCTAGAACAATTCCCATATGTCATAAAACATAAAAAGGGGAAAGGGAATATTGTTGCTGATGCATTATCTAGAAGGCATGCATTACTTTCTACTCTTGAAACTAAAATTTTTGGACTTGAGCTATTGAGAGAAAGGTATTTGCAGGATGCTGAATTTTCTGAGATATATGCTGCTTGTAAAAAAGTGTCTCAAAATGGTTACTATAGGCATAATGATTATCTGTTTAAGGAGAAAAGATTGTGTGTGCCTAAGTGTTCCATAAGGAATTTGTTGGTGAAAGAGGCACATGAAGGTGGTTTGATGGGGCATTTTGGGGTACAAAAGACTTTAGAAACATTGCATGAGCATTTCTATTGGCCCCATATGAAACGTGATGTGAATAAATATTGTGAGCATTGCATTGTTTGTAAAAAGGCAAAATCAAAGGTGATGCCACATGGTTTATATACTCCTTTGCCTGTTCCTGAGTTTCCTTGGATTGATATATCTATGGACTTTGTTTTGGGGTTGCCTAGAACAAAGAATGGCAAGGATTCTATTTTTGTGGTTGTTGACAGGTTCTCAAAAATGGTGCATTTTATACCTTGTAAAAGGGTTGATGATGCTTGCCATGTAGCTGACCTATTTTTCAGGGAAGTGGTGAGACTCCATGGACTGCTTAGAAGCATTGTGAGTGATAGGGACACCAAGTTCCTAAGTCATTTTTGGAAAACGTTGTGGGGTAAGCTTGGTACTAAGTTACTTTTCTCTACTACTTGCCACCCACAAACTGATGGGCAAACTGAGGTAGTGAGTAGAACTTTAGGCACTTTGCTGAGAACTATTTTAAAGAAAAATCTTAAATCTTGGGAAGAATGTTTACCTCATGTAGAATTTGCATATAATAGGGCTGCCCATAGTACAACTAATTGTTCACCATTTGAAATTGTGTATGGATTTAATCCTATGACACCACTTGATTTATTGCCTATGCCTAATATTTCTATTTTTAAGCATAAGGATGCACAGGCTAAGGTTGATTATGTGAGGAAATTGCATGAGCGTGTGAAAGCTCAAATTGAAAAGAAGATTGAGAGTTATGCCAAGTAAGCTAATAAGGGAAGACGGAGAGTTGTATTATTGGGTTTGGGTACACATGAGAAAAGAAACTCCAACCTAGAGGGGATGGTCCATTTCAAGTGTTGGAGAGAATAAATGACAATGCTTACAAGTGTTGGTGAGTATAATATAAGTACTACTTTTAATGTTTCTGATTTGTCTCTTTTTTATGCAGGTGATGAGGCCCTTGGAGGACTTGGGGGACCCATGACAAAGGCAAGAGCTAGGAAAGCGAAGGAAGCTCTTAAGCTTTTGGGGTTATTTTCTTTTTAGTGTGTGGCTGTATATAAAATAAAATAAAAATAATAATATATATTGACTACAGTAGGATTAGAGCCCAAGTCTTTTTATAAAGATTTATTATTCTTAACCGTTACTACATGTCAGAAACGCTTGTCCTTAAAAGTTTTGTTTTTTCTTTTGTTTGCTTAAGTCTAGTGCATAAACTCCTAAGCTGAAATGTATTAAAACAATTGGAGATCAATAAGAAAGCAGAATCATATTTTTGTTCAGACTTGTGAGAAAAGCTCTCTGCTAGGGTTCTTGCTTGAACCTTTGATCTTATCAAGAATTCACATTCTTGTGGCGATCTTCCTTTTGGCTTATCAAACCCAGGTTTGTGGCGCCCTAAAACCAATAACCCTCTTGTTCCTCTTCGTTGTTTCATCTCTGAATTCGCGTTTTCATTTCACTTTGATAATTATTGCTCGAATTTCTTTGGCCCATATCTCACGTTTTACGTGTCCAATTTTAGCGTTTCTTGAGTCTTTTTCGTAGTTCAGAACGTGAGTGTTCACCTCGTTTTGGAATCGCTGCAATTGGACTTCTGGGCTGCGAGTTGCGACGTTATCCAAAGCGCAATCTGATTTTATGCCCTAAAACAGCTTGTTTCAAAATTCCATCAAGAGTTTCATATCAACAACACAACAAGTGTTAACACAACAACGAGGGATAACTTCTTAACAATTGACTACCTCCAATTTGCATACTATGCTAATGAATATCTCAACCCACCCCGTCACTCTTTTGCTTTCACTCAATCTTAACAAAAATCATATTTAAATGTTGACACACGTTCACAATCGTTTGCATCAACTCCTGAAAAATTTTACAGCAATCTATTTGATACAAACCTTGGAACTCCAGTCAGATATTGCATATATGTGAAGTATGTACTCATTTCCAAACCCATCATTACACCATAACAAAGTTGATAGTTCATCAATGAGTGAAACAATAGTTAGTTTTACTCCACCATCGTTTGATTTAAATATTAATCAACTTATGAATGAGCAAAATTTCCAAGTTATTGATAATGAAGAAGATTCTATGCAAAAAAAAATCATATACGTAACAAAAATCATCTACCATGTGAAATTAAACATCACTATGGGAACTAAATTATGTTACTTTAACTTATCAACATGTACTTTAATAAAATTATGTTGTGCTCGTTATGAATATTGGTACAAAATTTCATTCCATATGATGATGATTTTTTACTTCAATTTACTTATGTAAGAACACGTTTTTGGACATCAACAATAATTTATTATTGTAGTATTCATGTAGATGAAAATAAGTGTGTAGCTTTAAGTATTTTGTTCAAATTAAAATTACATTAAAATAGTGCCTAAAAACATGAAAAAATTATTTGTTACAAAGTTTCATTCCATGAGGGTTATCTTTTCCTTTAATATGCTTAAGTGGAACATATTTTTCAACACCAACAATTATTCATTTTTATAATATTCATGTAAATGCACAATTTTAAACATTTCATTATAATTGCATCAAAATAATGCTCAAAAACTTATAAAAAAATTACTTTTGTTACAAAATTTCATTCCTTGAAAATAATTTTTCGCTTCAATTTGTTTGTGTGAAACATATTTTTGGACATTTAAAATAGGTAATTCTTATAATATTCATGTAAATAAAATCAATTATATAACTTTAAATATTTTGTTCAAATTAAAATCGCATCAAAATAATGTCAAAACACGTTAAAAAATCACTTTTATTACAAATTCATTTAAAAACAAAAAATTAAACTGTGAAGTAAGAAATTATATTGACTATCATGATTTTTCGAGTTGTAGGATTCGGGTACGGAGTGAAAGAAGATGATGATGAACAAAGCATAATGTGCGGTAGAAAAAGTGAGATTTCGTTTTGTGAGAAAGATTTTTCTCAAAGTGACACAGGTCATCCAATGTGTTTGTGTTTGAAGAATGTGTTAGACAATGGAAAAAAGAATTAATTAAATAAAACAATGCCCACAATTAATAATAATAGTCTTTGGAAAAACAATATAAGTGAATTAGATGAAAATGGATCCTCTCCACTTCCTTTTTCCTCAACTTCTTCTGTTTCCTCAATTTCACAAACTTTTAAAAAACATAAACAAAATGGAAGATGATACAACTTAATGGAAAGGGATATTTATTTGTTCAAAAAATTAGTAATGGAAGGAATGAAAAGAAAAAGAAATGGAGAGGATACAAACCCAAATTAAATAATCTAATCTTACTAGTACGACGTACCAAGACTAAATTTAAATGCACTAAATTTTGAAGAAAATGCAAGAAAAGAAGCAAAGAAGTTTAATTGGCAAATTTTAAAATTGTGAAATTAATCAATTAGGTTGAATTAGAGAATTCACAAGGGAATGGATGCTGAGGTTGCAAATCAAAGCAGAGGATAAAGTTTGAGGGTCGAGTATGCACGGATTTTAGGTATAAACCATAGGAGGTATAAATTAAAAAAAATAAAAAATTCCTAGAATATAAAAATAAAATAAAGAAGGTATGAATAACAAATGATTAATACAAGTACTTTTGATATTAATACATGTGGCTATTTTTTCAATAGATAATTTTTCAACATGAATATACATTGTTTTGACAACTCAATAAATACACTTATTTTCATAGGGAAATGAGACTATGTCATTAATAGACTCTACAATTAATTCTTCAGCCAAAAAAAAAGACTCTACAATTAATTAAGAGCGAAAATAAAATTTAACAGGAAAATAGTTATATGTTTCTTATAATCAAGAACAAGAAAATATTGTAATTTGTTTTATATATAGAGGGCTAAAGATAGTATTATTTAAACAATTTTTTATTATTAGTTTACACTCGAGCACAATTTTTTTTTTTAAAAAAGAGGAGTGTATAAATAAATATAGGAGGTGTAAATAAAAACTTTTATTCTTTTTAGAAATTAAAAAATGTTATCATTTCAGTTTTAAAAATAAAAATTAGAAAACGTCAATTTTTTAGAATATTTTTTTAAATAATAAAATTATGTTTTAAAAAATGATTTTTTTTTATGAAAAATCATTTTTTTTAAATGTAACTTATTCATCCTCCACTACACAGTAATTTGTTTAGGGCTTAATTACATTTTTTGTCTCGTTATTTTTACAAATTTATGATTTTTCTTCACTTAATTTCTAATTTGGATATTTAATCTTTTATTTTTAAACTCTTAAATTTTGGTTTCACTTTTAATTAGAGTAGTTAATTGTCAAATATAACATTGATTTTTTTTTCAAAAGGAAAAATATTATATATTTTTTTTACTAATCACAAAATTGATTAATTAAATTTAATTACCTATTTTTTTAATAATAAAAAAACTAAATGAGATCATTTTAAATCAAAAAATAATATTGTTATTAGTAAAAGATAAATTTGTAAGTAATAAAAAAAAAGTACTCCATCTAATCTTTATTATAAAACACAGTTTTAGAAAAAAATCATGATACTTTTTATAAGGCATTTTAGAATTCCTAAGAAGCATTTATTGTTTCTTTTCGTTACTTGTCCTTATTAGTAGTTGTGTTTTTATTAGTAATAATTATTAATAAAGGTATAATTGGTACAATAATAAATAAATAAATCATTTAAAGTAACTACATTAATCACTCTTATTAGTTTGTGTAGTTGATGTCTAAAAAGTCCTATAATAAGGACTAGAGGGAGTAATTAAAACAGTTAATGTTATATTTCACAATCAACTATTTCAATTTAACAGTAGAATTAAAATTGTAAGATTTTAAAAAATTATTAAGAAATCAAATGTCCAAATTAGAAACTATGAAAACCAAAATAGGAATTTTGGAAAAATAGAAATTGAAAATGCAATTAAACCCTTAAACCTTTGTTTAAAATTTACTTGCATAAAAAATATAGAGTAAATAGCTAAATTCGTATTTGAAAGTGTAATATATTTATAAATTTGTTCCTAAAAGATGATAAATTAATATTTAATCATGTGTAAAAAGTGTGATATATTAGTCTTGTCATCAAATTTCATCTATTATATCTAATATTTGTGTTAATTTTATTTTGATTCGTGGATTATTGACAATAAATATATCATTCATAGTCTATAATGACATTAAGTAAAATTGTTAAGAGACTTATTTGTTAATAAATTATAAATTTTTCAAATATCAGACTTACTTGATTATATCTCCCATGAGTCCACAATTCAAATGAAAGTCTCTCTTGTGACAAATTAGTATAAGATATAATATAAACATAAATATTTTATCTCACGTGAATGAATTTATTAACACATTATATTTTTAAAGACAAATCTAATTATTTATACAAAATAAAATAAAAAAATTCAAAATGATAAAGTCATTAATTACTATGACATGACACAATTGTTGTTAAAATATAATAGTAATTTGTAATAAAGTCGAGTCATGAACGTGTTCATTTCTTCCCGTAATCCAATTTTCAATGAAGACAAAATAACATGTATTTCTATTAATCTTTTGTGAGACAGTATCATTAAAAAATAACAAAACAAAGCAAGAGACAACATCGTCATAGTCAATCAAGTTGCACTGCTACACATGCAGCATCTGTGTGTGCCAACAAAAGCAAGCGCAGACGACAAAAAACTAATATCGTAAAAAGAATAAAAGTAAAAATAGCTGGAAATATAACATGGAAGATAACTATTGGATGAAATGACGGTTCGCAGATCATCCCAAATTCACTATCAGTGCTCACGGATGGCAACTTTATTTTTAAAAAAGTCTTTTGATGCATTTGTGTAATTTTTTTTTTAATTTCTACACTTAAAAATATTCTTTTTAATTCTTAATTAATACTCAATATGTTTATAAATGATAAAGACTTTGAACATTAATTATAGAGATTAATAAGAATAATTAATTTAGTTCATTTTTAATAAATTTCTTATTATTGTACTAATTATATATGTATTAATAATTATTAATATTATACAACACTACTAATAAAATATGTATACTTAAAAGCATTTAACAACTTGAACTAATAAAAAAATGTTTCCTGATAAACAAATGTGTTTGTAAAATATGTTATATATATATATATATAACATATTTTACAAACACATAATTCACAAGTTGAAATATATATAAGACTATTCATTAAGTTGAAATAATTCATGTACTCAAAAATGACTCACATCTGCTCAAAAAAGTTGAAATAATCCGGTTAGATTTGCACGCTCAATAGCTCAATAGTTTTAGTTTCAAAATTTTAATATCAAATAATATCATATATAATTTTTTTTATGTTTATCCTTTATTTTATATACATGTTTTAGAAATGTTCTTTGAAATGAAAAAAATAAAAACTAAGGGTGGTTTGTAAACCGTTTTTAAAAGTTATAAAATTAAAAAAAAATTAAAACAACTTTTAAATGTTTTACTTATTTATTTTTTTGTCTCAAGTGAAATTCTACATATTTTATTTTTAAGATATGAGATATTTATAATTTTTACACACAAATTATATATTTTTTCTTTATTTTTCTCACACAATTCTTACCTATTCTATTTTATATTTCTCATACATAATTTACGTGAAGTGATTTTTAAATATCAAACATTTTATTTATTTTTGAAAATTATTCTAAAACATTATTTTAAAGATAAAAACTACGAAGTTTTTCCAAACCTGTCCCTAATTTTTTTTTTTTTCATCATTAAAGATAGTAACATGATATATTGACTATGACAGTATTTTTTAACAAAAGAACTTTTTTGTTAACGGGGTGTCCATTGCTACCCCAAAAAATATTAATAGTATTAATCTGTATATACATTCTTATTTTGCAGTCCCCCGATAAGTTAAATGGCCATCTAAAATATATTACATGTTACCAAGCTTGTTCATATATATACTTGTTTTGTTCCTATCCATCACAAAATTTATATAGATATACTTATTTTACAAAATGAGAGAAAATACAAGAAAAAGGTACCTATGAAAGTACATACATCCTCCGCATTCCCAAAACGCGTAGCCTCAACAGTCATCATTCATCAACCATCTTCTGAAACTCTCTCTTTCTTTCATCTTCTTCAACTTCATCATTCTCTCTCTCCCTCCTTCAACAATGTCATCACACCTCTCTTTCTTCTTCCTCTTTCTCCTCCTCCTACCACATTCCTCCACTTCAGCGGAGGAGGACCATTTCCTCAAGCTCCCCTTACTCCCTCCGACCACCATCCCCTCTCCCTCCCATCTCTTAGCTTCCGACCTCCGCCGCCTCTCCGGCCTCCCCCGCTCCCCCCTCACCTCTGGTGCCTCCACCGGGTCCGGGCAGTACTTCACCCTCCTCCACCTCGGCTCCCCTCCCCAACCCCTCCTCCTCGTCGCCGACACCGGCAGCGACCTCGTCTGGGTCAAATGCTCCGCCTGCCGCCAAAACCAAAACTGCTCCTCCCCCACTCCCCACCACACCTTCCTCCCCCGCCACTCCAAATCCTTCTCCTCCCACCACTGCTACGACTCGCCGTGTCAACTCATCCCCACCCGTCCCACACCAAACACTGCAACAACCGCTCCAAACTCCACACCCCGTGCCACTACCAATACTCCTACTCCGACGGCTCCACCACCTCCGGCTTCTTCTCCAAAGAAACCTTAACCTTCACCAACACCACCAACACTACAACAACATTCTCCCCCATTACCTTCGGCTGCGGCTTTAAAACCTCAGGCCCAAGCGTAACGGGCCAGGCCTTCAACGGCGTTTTGGGCCTGGGCCGCGGCCCGATCTCCTTCACCTCCCAACTCACCCGCAAACTCAAAAACTCTAGAAACACCTTCTCATACTGCCTCCTCGACTACACTCTCTCCCCACCCCCAACTAGCTACCTCACCATCGGATCCACAAAAAACGACGTCGTTTCGCGAAACAAATTCTCCTTCACGCCATTACTCACAAACCCTCTTTCTCCCTCGTTCTACTACATCTCCATCGAGAGCGTTTCCGTCGACGGCGCTATCTTACCGATAAGCGAATCCGTTTGGAGGATCGACAGTGACGGTAACGGCGGCACCGTCGTGGACTCCGGAACCACGCTCACTTTCCTCGCCGAGCCGGCTTACGGACTTATTCTGGCTGCGTTCCGCCGCCGCGTGAGGCTTCCGGCTGTGGAAAGCGTTTCCCTCGGGTTCGATCTTTGCGTGAACGTCTCCGCCGTTGCGAGGCCGAAGCTGCCGCGGCTGAGATTTTACCTCGCCGGGAAAGCGATTCTGTCGCCGCCGATGGGAAATTATTTCATCGAGGTGACGGAGGGAGTGAAGTGTCTCGCGGTTCAGCCGGCTCGGCCGGGTGCGGGGTTTTCTGTTATCGGGAATCTAATGCAGCAAGGGTACTTGTTTGAGTTTGATTTGGACCGGTCGCGGATCGGGTTCACGCGTCACGGATGCGCGGTTCGCTAAAAAAAATACCGAAAAAAAAATCGAACCGTTTTGTTTTTGTTGCCACGGGTATTTTTTTGGACACATTTGAATTATATTCTTGTGGGAAATTTCGGTGGAAGAACGTTTGTGATGATCCTGTACTTTTTATTTTTGTAAAATTTCTAATTCTTTTTGGTTTATTTTTTTAGATTTAACATAAAAGTTCATTAATATTTTATTTTATTTTAATCATAATAATTTTGGTTAATTTTGAATGGAAACATTAAAAAATTTAACATAGATGGTAAATTTAATAAACTAAAATAGATCAATTTAAAAATTTAATGGACCATAATAGATTTCCTTAAATGTGTTAAAAATATAATTTAAACTATCAATTAAAATATAAAAATATAAATTTAATAGATTAAATATGACATTAAACTTTTATTTTATTTATCTTATATTTGTGTCGTGTAGGGTATTTTGAAGGGAAATGAAATAATGCAAGAGGTTGTAAATAATTGAAGGGTGTTTCGAGTATGCTTCGTTCAGTGGATTGTAATGAAAATCGTTGGGTCATAGTAATGATCACAAGAAACGTTGTACGATAAGGAAGAAGATGAATTTGCTTGTACGTAAGGGACCAAGACAATGTGAGCTTGTCTGAACTCTGAATCGAGTTCATTTTAATGTTTATCATCACTTCATTAATGAAAAAATAAATTGTTAGGGCTGTTTCTTAAATGGGTTTGGTGATTTAAATTTATTACTTTAAAAATAGTAGTCACTAGTTCTTGTGAAAAAGTATTTATTATTATGAAAAGTTAGCTATTATGTTCACTCTAAATGGATTTCACTACTTCAAAGATTTAGTTCTTAAGTTTCTAGTTTCTATAGAAGAATAGTGTAGGCTCACTAGTTTAATAAATAGAATTTTAAAAATCATGATTAAAAGTTAATAATTTATTTTTATTTTCTAATGTCATTAACTATTATATGAATTTTATTATATAAAAAATAATTATTTGAATAATATAAATAAAATAGATTATCTTATAATTACTTTTCTTTTGATATATCTGAAAACAAAATTTATTACAGCAACTGATCGTAATAATAACTCACTATATTTTCATAATTTATTTTTAATAACTAATTTTAAAACACAATGTGATTAATCTTTTTATTTTTCTACATTTATTATCATGATATTAACATATTGGTCCGGCAGTGAAATAGCACAAAGAAAGAGAAAGAGAGTTGCTTCAAAATTCAAATAAACAACGGTATTTTAGTTCAGACTCACGCATGTGAATACAAATCTGAAGTGAAAAATAATTATACAATTCAAAAACTGTTACATAGATAAAAGATGCTCTAGTTCAAATTATTATGGTTTTTAGCCTCCTCTATTTGTCTCCCCCACTTCTTTCACCCACCAAACAAGTTGAATGTTTGGTAGAAATGCTAAAAAAAAAAAACACTTTTCTAATATTACGTTGAACCAGTTAAATCAAATTCTCTTAATATATTGAGATATTTTTCCAAAGAAACAAACCTATTTTCATCTATTTGAATTTTTTTTTTCACTTTAGTTATCTCATGTATGACAGGCATCTTTAACATATGCTATATCGCGGTGTCAATATATATCCAACATCGACATTCTGCAGGCATGCTATGGGTACTGTGACATTTTTTTTTGTGTCTAATGTTTTTTTAAGAGCTGACATGCATGCGGACACAACATTTAGTTAGACATGCCATAGAGACAGTTTTGTTTTTTTTTTTAAAGATATTTAAGATTTTTTTTATCAATAAAAAATTGAAGATTTAAGATTTAATTATAAAAAGATCTCTTTTAAAAATAATAAAATTTAACCTCTACTGTAACAAAAACATGTAATAAAAACATCTTCTATTCACAATTTTATAATTCACATTGTCTTTACCATATATGTTTGTCCATTCATATTCTTCATTACATCGTTGTATTCCTGTATCATATGTTTTAAAATTTAGTTGTGTTAGAATTGTTCATGTCCGAATCCGTGTTACATAGGTCATGGATCCTAGTCAATTACACCGAAAAACAAAACCCTCAAGAGTTGGTTGATATTTAGTAATGATGGAAAATTTTAAAATTTATTTAATTTATATAAAAAAAAAATAGAATGCAATGGGAATAGGTAATTATTATAGAAAATAACTTTTATTCACACGAGAATATAAGATATCCTCCCCTCTTCATGAGGATAAAAATTGCTTGAAACATGAAGTTCTAACTTTCCTAAAAATACAACATACCTATCAATATATTATGATAACCTTCTAACAAATATATGTATTCCTATTTATATATTCTCGGAAATGAAAGAACATGATTTGTGTGAAATAAACGCCGGATTCGAATATATGAAAAACATGGTTGAGAGACTGTCCCCGAATGAGATTTATCATTAATTTGACAAAGTTTTTAATTTTTAGTGTATGTCAATTTTTTTATATAAAAAAAAACAAATTTTGATTTTTTAATATTACGTGAGATACTCCAGCGTTCTACACGATATTAATACATTAAAATTATAAAAATATTGGCATAACATTGAAAACTTTAGTCAAATTAAAGTTTTGTATCATTCACTATTCCAATTTGATAAAAAAAAATATTTTAAATTTTATTCCATTAAATAAATAATACATAAACACATTCTCATACAATCACAGCGTGTCATATATGATTAATTTGTTAACATAAATAATTAATAAATTTAATCCTCAATATCGTTATTGTACACAAAAATATATCTCCTTGATTTTTAATTATGATTATTATGTGTTTAGTGTTCATAATACATATATCTCTTAGTTGTGACATACCAACTTATGTACGAAGACACATGCCTAGAATTTGGAATTGAGTGTTTTATAAATGGTCTCATTCTCTTATTTACTTGTCACAAAATTAAGATGGTTATTGGTTTACGAAAATATTTTCTATTTATATTTTTTAAAAATATTTTTTATTTTTGATTGTTTAAGATTCAGAGAATGTGTTTGATTTGAATAATTTATATTTTAAAAAAATAAAAATATTACAATTATGCATTATGCATTTTAAAATGAAATAGAAAATGAGAAAATAATAATTTGTTGTCTTCAAAATTAGGTTTATTTTTTAAAATATTTAAAAAATGTTTTTTAAATTTCTTACAAACATATTTTTACGTCTATTTTTTTATTTTTTTATAATAAAAATAAAAAACACTTAAATCAAATATCACTAAAATTTTACGCGAAGTGTTTCAAATTTTAGATTTATCAAACCGAGGCAGTGTAGCTGAAATACTCTAATTTGACTAGAATTTTTAATATCAAATTAGTTTTGTTTTAATTTTGATTTATTAATGTAATGTAAGATATTATAATGTTAGTAAAAAAAATTTAAAATGTTATGACATTACATTATCTCACATTATACTGGGAGAGGACACCACTAATCTAGAAAAAAAAAAATCTAACATGACAGTAAAAATTAAAATTTATTTTAATTAAAATAACAAATTAATATTTCATTAAATTAACTTATATATATTAAAAGATAGTCTAGATGATTTTGTTCTACATTTTCAATGAATAACAATATTAAATAAATAAAAAACGCACACCAAAATTTCACATTTGAGTTATATATGTTCATGTTTATGAAGATGATAGGCACTTGGAGCCACATTCCATTTGTCACATCAATGATAGGTTGTTCCTAAATCTTAATTGCAGGGCTACTTGCTAGCTCCAGGTGATGCCAGAACTCCAGATTGTAAAAATTAAGCTTTACAGAAATATAATGAATAAAAAAAAAGTAAGGAAACTAATTATAAAAATACAAGGTAAGAATTAACTGTGTGTTTGGATGATAGTTGGTAAAATTAATTTTGTATTAACGTGATTTATGTGGTATGTTTTTAATATAAAATTAAGTTTAAAGTAAAATTTATTATAAAATTTTAGATTTAATACAAAAGTTACTTTTTAATAACATTAATTTAAACTTAAATAACATAATAGTAAATGTAATACTCATTTAAAAAAATTAAATATATATATATATATATATATATACACACACACAATCGGATTAAAATCTCTAAAATATTTATCAAATATTTAAAAAATTTATTTTATTACATTTTAAAATATCTAATACTTATTATCATTATTACGATTATTACCATCATAACAAATTATTATTATCATTATAATCACTACTATCACCAATATTATTATCACCACTTTCTTATTATTGTTAGGACCACCATTTCCACAAAAAATTGTTACTATTATAACTATAATTAACTAACATAATCATCATCTTTGTTACCATCAATGCACTTTTATTAATGGAGATATTAAAGTTTAAAAGTGCACAAATTCAAAAACTTAAGTGACAAAAATTTAACAAAACAAAATAATAATAAACCTAAATCCTAAAAATTATAAATTTAAGGAACAAATATATAACTAATCCTTGAATTTATGTACAAACGTGACACCGGTTTAGGAGTAGCAAAAATTTAGTACTCCGTAACACACAGAATTATTTAATACACGTTATTTTTTGGAAATGAATTAGCAAATGATGAAAAAGGCTCATAATCATTTGATTCACGAGATGGACAGGGGGCAGTGGGCACTTGCTATAATTAGATGAGCAGTGCAGTGGTTCATAAATGCAAATGATCGACAAGCTTTTGGAGCAGCTGATTTCTTTCTTATCTTCGCAGTTCGCATCACATGCACTGAGATCTCTCATTTTTCGGTTACTCAACGTGCGTTCACATAAATGCACCATGCAACAAGTGGTTGGGAACGGTCTTTAGTATTTATAATGCCCCACCAGTGCTTTCATACCAAATTCATGGAAACATTTTTTCTGTTATAAAAGAAGAGAACAAGGATAATATTAACGGTAACTCTATCAAACAATCATAATTATTCATTTATAAAATGTTAAATGTTAAGTTTCTTTTCTTCTTCACCGTTCAATTCTATTTGAATACTGAAAGTACATTGGCTGTGTAAATATTTCTATACAGTTAATAAAAAATAATAATAAATATGACTTTTAAGTTAATTATTATTAAGATTAACAAATTTAATTATCATATATAAAATTATAATATATAATAACTTGTGATTAAATGGATTAATTGACGCATGGTTATTGTTTCAGTTTAATCGTTGATTTTGGATTCATGTTATGTAGTTGTGTTACATATTCAGAAAAAAATAATGTAGTTGTTACATATGAGAGTAGCGAATTAGAGTTAAGAAAGCAGGTTTAGACAAAATACATGTGTGATTTAGACAAAAAAATGGTTATAAGAAAAAAAATAACTATTTTTTTTTATAAAATTAAAATTAATCATTAAAGAAATCGAAGAATATTCACATACATCATGATGGTAAGAAAAATCAAATTCAAATTAAGATTATACTAAAACTATACAATTTTTTTTCATAAAGAAGGAGAAATGTTTTCTCATCAGGTAATAACTAGAAACAACAAACATGAAAGAAAATGGAGTTGAAGGTTGGGTTGGGCAAGCCAAATTGGCATTGGCATGTAGTAAAAAGCCTTCAATGCCTTACACACACAGAGTCATGTGAAGTATGAGACCAAAAGCATAGGCATAAAATAACTAGGTAGGAAGGAAACCTCATAGTTCTTGAGGTCCACGGATTTGACCCAAACCAGATAGGATACACACGACCAAAGACCAATCCTTGATTACATTAATTCACACAACATGTGTGCCCCTCCAAAGCATGCAGTGAAGGGGCATATTCCAGATTCAAGGACATAAATGGTGACCTATTTAATAAAAGGTAAAGCTAGCGCACAATATGGGAAGGGAAAAAAGAGAGATCAGTGATGGCAGTTATATATATTGATCAGTGTGGGAGCTTTTCGATTAGGGATAGGTAGGGTAAATACTAGCCATTCCCCACTTGGAAGAGCTCCGGTCTGCGGTCTTCGCCATATATATAAAATTGAAAATCATAAAAAAAAAACTCATATAATATTAAAATTAAACAAATATTGATTAAAATAAATAAATAACATTACAAAAATAATCATCCAACATAAATCTAAACAAAAACTCTAATTAAACAGAAAAAACTAATATATTTTTAAAACTAATTAGTTTATAATTATATATTAAAAATTAAAAATAAAATATAAATAGATATAATATTTTTACTTCATGATTCGAATTAATTTCTCCATATTTTACAAATGCTTATCTCTATAGTTTCTATATTACTTTAAACTATTAATACAAATAGAAATTAAAACATAATAGAATATTAAAATTAACTTATAAAAAGAATAATTAAAATAACAAATAGATAATTAAATAATTTTAATTAAATAATTTAAATAATAAAATTATAATTATATTAATTAATATGTATATACTCAAAGTGTGGGGCGGATGGGTATTATAGTACTCGTATCTATTCTCGTGAGATTTTGCAGGTCCATCCTCGTCCTCAAATATGTGGGTTATTACCTTACTCGTGTATGAGTATTTTTACGAGTGTTTGTAGGGTTGGATTCATATTGTCATCCCTATTTTCGATAAATAATTTTAAGAGAAAAAGCGAAATTAATTTTTCATAAATTAAAATTACTTTATATATTAATTAATTTATAAAACTTTTCTCGTATTTTATAAAAGTTACGTGATGTAAATTTTAATTTAAGAAACTCAATTTTTTTTTTCTCTAGAATAACTTTTAAAGAAGTCTCGTACAAATATGTATTGTGAAATTTTTTGGATAAATTTCTCTAGCTTTTTTTTAGAAAAGTTTGTCCAAATATGCATTGTGCTATTTGAGTAAATTTTCTTAAATACGAATAAAAATTAAATTTAACTTGTCCTTGGGTTAAAATTAAATTTTTTAATAATGTATTTGGAATAGTTAAAAAACTTATATTATTTCAATAATTGATTATTATTATAATCAATTATAAACAAAATCAATTTTTATTTAATAAATTTTATTAAAAGTGTTTTGAAAATAATTAATTTTATTTAGATATAACAAAAAACCAGTTTTTATAAAATAAAAAAGTATAAAAACAGTTGAAAGAAAAAAATAAATTGTTAAAAAATAATCCTAAACTATAAATTTACTGTTACATCAAAATAATTTATTTTTTAAAAAATATTTTTTAAAGCTATTGTTTCACACGTTACAAATTATTTTTACAAAATTTCCCAATCAAATTCTAATTTATAAAAATTATCTCATATCTTTCCTAATAACTTTAACAAATTAGACAACGATGAAGTTAATTTTTATGAATAAACTACTCATTTTTTTATCATATTTTTTTTGTTTCTGAGAGTGCTTCTAAAAAAATTAAATCAAACAGATCCCTATATGTAATGTGATTGCAGCATATGATATCCAGCTGGCAAGATGGGAGCAAAAGTTCTTCTTTATTTACTCACTACCCTCACATGTGACCTATCTCATGTGTCCCCACATTCTCTTCTGTCTTTAACCCCCCACGGCCCCACTCCCAGAGTCTCAGCACTGCTTCTCTAACTGCATCATAGATCCAACGACACGATGCTGATTCAATCCCAACAAAAATAATTGCAATGTACGTGAGACTTATTCATTTCTTTATTTTAAAAGTACTGTTATGTTATTTATACACTTTTTAAAAAAAATTAATTAATCATAATATTTTGAACCGTGAAGAACTTTTATATATTGAATATACTTTTTATATTTAACTTCATTACTTTTTAATCCTAGTTTTAGGTTGTTTTGTAGAAACTATAAAAAGTATAATAAACTTTCTTAATTATAATAAAATAATCTTAGAGTTTATTATTTTATCCTTTTTTTTCTTTTCAATTTAGAATAAATACATGTATAAAGTAATTAAAAATTAAAAAAATAAAAATAAAAATTCTGATTTCGTTGTATAAGAATACTTTCGGTTGTACAAGTGCACAATGGAATCATATTTTAGTCCCAGGCATAATTAATCTTTTAATTTGGTTTTTAATTTTTTAAAAGTTTTGATTTGATTCTTAAATTATTTAAAATGTGTAATTTTGATTATTATTATTATTTTTTTTTATCAAACTTTACTATTTACACTTTTATTTTACTCAATATATATCCCTAAAAGTATAAAAATGAGAAGTATATTTAGTAAACATAAAAAAAATTGAACTTTTGAGATTAAAAGGTGTATTAAAATTTCGAGTGTGTTTAAATGAAATATTTTAAAAATTTAAGGTAATTGAAATATTTAACAATTGAATTACTTAAAATTGAATTCTTTTTAATTTATAAATAATTAGTTTGAATAAAGTATTTTAAATTTTTTATATTTAAATTCACTTTGTTTGGATAGAACAATTTAATTTTTTATTTATTTATAAAATTTTAATTTAAATATAATATTAGAATATTAAAATTTTTGAAAAAAATATTATTCTCCTTTATAAAAATATATTTACATTATTTTTTTACTATAAATTTACAAGATGTTTTAAGATTACATATAAACATATATAAACATTTATAATGTATTTATAAACTCATTTTAAATTAAAAAAATACTTTTATGAACCTATTTTTAAATTAAAATATATACATTTACTTAAAATATATTTCAAAATAATTAATTAAAATTGGTAATCAAGTTCTTTTATTTTAATTTGCTAGTATCAATAAAAGAAATATTTATTTTAAAATATAAAACTCAAAATTAAATTTAATAGAAAAATTAAAAAAACGTGAAATTTTAAATATTTAATAACTCAAAAAATATTTAAATACTTAAAATATTAATATTTAATATTTAATAATTAAAAAATAAAAAAATAAAAAAAAATTTAAAACTTACCTTTAGGAGAGAGGAGAGGGAGAGGGAGGGAGAGAGTGAGAGCTATTAGGTATTTCAAATTCCTTGTTTTTTATGATATTTTAATTTTTTTCTAAATTAATTTAATTAAATTACTTAATCAAAATGATAGAATTTCAATTATTACTTAAATATCTCATCTAAACAATTAATTTTATTTTAAAGAACTTTGCAGTACAAATCACATTCTACCACTAATCCACATTCTACCACACATGCAAACCATTTTGCAGCACGTCAGGATTGGCAAATGGAGGAGGCCTCGAACTCATAACATGTTTCTGACTCTGCTGTCATTGTAGTTGAGGTGGCTGCAACCCCTTTGCAGGTTCAACACAATATGCATAGAGTCTAAATTTTGGGCAGATAAGAATCATGATTCTGAGGATTCTTAAGAGGACAAAGAGGACGATAAAGTTCCTTCTGGGGTTAAAGACTTGATGCAGGATGGATTTACTCCTGTAATTTCCAAATCCCAAAGAAAAAGAAGCAGCAGCAAAGAAAGAGGTATAACACTCGAGGTGGCACTACCTCAAATCTTAAACGAAGATCCTTTATTGGAATGCAAGAGGCCTAGCTAATGCAGAATCTAGGTGTGTACTGTCTTCATTGTGTAAGACTCACTGACATGATTTTTTTTTCTGAACCTATGATTTCAATTGATAGAATACCTCTAAATTATTTATCGCAATTTAATTTACAACTCTTTGCTACAAACCATAGGCCTAACCTTTCTCCTAACCTTTGGTGTTTTTGTTCGACCGAATTGTCTCCCATTTTAATTTCTACTACTGATCAATTTATTGCCCTGTCTATTTTTGTGGATGCTACAACATTTCATGTGGCTGCTGTATATGGAGCCACCACATATATTAAGCGTCAGACTTTGTGGGAAGCTTTGTCCCAACTTCAGATTTCCTCTATGGGTGCTTGGACTTTCATTGGGGATTTCAATGTCATCCTTGGTGCTCATGAAAAATGAGGCAATAACTCTCCACCCTCTACCTCTTGCAATGATTTTAGTGGTTGGACCAACGCAAATAATCTCATTCATCTACCTACACGGGGACATCAACTTATCGGGTTGAATGGTAGAATTGGCAGCAACAATATTGCTTTACGGCTGGACAGGATTGTTTGTAATCAAGCCATGCTGGACTGCTTTGTTTCAATTACTTGCTCCACACTTGCTCGCAGTAAATCAGATCATCATCCGCTGCTTCTTTCACTTTGTTCAAAAGTTGTTCGACCTGTTGGCAGCTTCAAATTTCATGCTATGTGGCTCAAACACTTGGCAGCAGCCCATTCTTGGCTGTGCTATGTTTGTGCTGAGAGAGAAATTAAAAAATTTCAAGACAACCCTGAAAAAATGGAATGTAGAGGTCTTTGGTAATATTCATTAGAAGGTGAAGGCTGCAACTCAATCCTTCGCTGATGTTCAGGAAAAAATTGATGCTCTTGGTCCCTTAGATAATTTGATTGCTTTGGAAAAATGCTCCCAAACCGAGTTGCAAAAGACTCTTGAACTTGAGGAAATTTTCTAGAAGGAGAAATTCAGACTAAAATGGGCCACCCAAGGCGACAGGAATACCTCCTTTTTTCATCGCATGGCATCCTATCGTCACTCCACCAAGCGGCTTAGCTCCCTTAGACATGATGGGGAACTAATCCATTCTCAAGATGCTATTCAGCAACATGTGCTTCAATACTTTGTGCATATTTATGCTTCGGACAATAACTGCTCCATGAATGACCTTGTGCAAATTGTCATTCCTTCTTTGGTTTCCTCTGATGAAAACTCCATGCTCACAGCCATTCCCCACTTGGAAGAGCTCCGGTCTGCAGTCTTCGCCATGACCAGCTCTAGTTCCCTGGGTCCTGATGGATCCAGTGGCTGCTTCTACCAAAGGTTTTATTCCTAATAGACAAATTCTTGAATGCATCACCATCACTTCAGAAGCAATTAATATGCTGGACACCAAGACTCATGATGTCAATTTAGCTATCAAATTTGACATTCGAAAGGTGTTTGATACGCTTGATTGGTCTTTCCTCCTGCCAACTCTCAAGCAATTTGGTTTTAATGACATTTTTTGCTCATGGATCCATCTCATTCTCCAATCAGCTTGCCTATCCTTCTTGGTGAATGGTTCTTCGATTGGTTATCTTAAGTGTAAAAGGGGTGTCCGGCAAGGTGACCCATTGTCTCCTCTTTTGTTTAGTTTTGCTAAAGATGTTCTCAGCCGTGGAATTTCTTCCTTGGTTCAACACAGTCAATTGCATCCCATGGTTGGTGCCAAGAGTAGCAAGCTTCCTTCCAATGTTCTTTACGCTGATGATGTCATGATATTTTGTAAAGGGAGTAGATCAAATCTGGAAAATTTGCAACCGTTGTTTCAATGCTATGGAGAGATCTCGGGGCAATGGACCAGTCCAGAGAAATGCAAATAAACGTGTAAGTTTTCAGACTCTCTCTCTCTTTCTTTCTCATGCATTTGATTCTTGTTCTTCTTCCACCAAGAAGAGGAAACTCTCCAACGAAGTGCATGCTACTTCGAGAAAGTAGAAGAAGAAGCTGAAGAATATATGATGATGATGAGGCCTGGAAGATAAAGAATCATTCGCAGTTTTCTTCTTCTTCACCTTGTTCTTGTTTGGGTGTGTTTTCTCTATGTCGTCTCCACTGTGAGACTTTTAAAAGATGTAAGATTTTTTACAAATTATTTATTAGATAAGATAATTTTAACTTTTAAAAAAATTAATTTTATTTTATTTTTCATTTTTTTTTCTCTTAAAAGTCTTGTCAGAGTAACATGTTGACACAAGTGAAGTAATCGTTTGAGGGGGCAGGCCTAGGGACCCTTAAAAGGATAAGACTTAAGAGAGTGAATTGTTTCAATTGCAGATAAATAATTAAGAAACTTGATCTTCACAGGAAAAAAAAAAAAAACAAAAAAAAAAAGCTTGTTCATCAAGTCCAACTAGCAGGCATAATTTAGATAACTATGTCATCTATTATTAAATAGAATCAAATCTCCAATCCTTTTACCTTATTTCATCTTTTCTTTACATATTTGAAAATTAGTTATTATCTTTAGAAGTTAGTTAGTTTTACAAATCCTTATCAATTGTTGCATCCATTATCTATATATATTATCTACACATTCAATGGAATCAATAGGCACGTTCACATTCTATTTATTTATTTTTTCCTTTCTTTCTTGCTTTCTTTTTTGGTATCCATCAGTGTTCAGAAAAGTGATGATTCTGGACTTGAAAAGATTGCAGACTTATTGTAGTTCTTTGATAGTGTCGTCCTCGTCATCAAACTTTTATGTAAAGAATATTGACAAGGGTGAATTAATCAGAATCATATAGAACAAATCACTTGAAACAAACATATTGAGAATCTGTCACAAAAGGCTTTGGAGTTTTCAGGAAAATCCTATTTGACTTTGAGCAAAGTTTATAATACAGCACTGTTTAACAAAATAATAAGCATAAAGATTTCAATAAAACTAATCATGCATTAACAAAATTATAAGGCTAATATTGTATGTAGTAAAAATTAATTTCTGTAAACAAAAAGCAAGAACTAAATGGACATCGATATCGAGTGAAAGAATTATCACTCCTATTTGCAATTGGTTTAAATTGACTAGAATAATTGTAAAAAAGGAGAAGCACAACATGTTTGTTATGTGTTGTTCCTAACAAATACTACTGCAATAAAGTTAGAGACAGATCTATAGCTGGAGTTAAATCTATGCATGTTTACAAAATACAAAAGCCTTATTACATTACACATTACACACTTGAATTGTATTTTCCAAAAAATAGTGAAAAATATTTCTTCTTTACAATCCCAAATTCATTTTTTCTGGTATCCAATTGAATTGGAATATGATAATAATGATAGAAACGGGATGCATTTTTTTATATATTACTGTGTGTTAGTATGCTAGTATGCAATTTGTTTTTAGTTTTCAGTAATCCATCTAACTCTTTATTTGCTCCCACTTTATTCTTACAACAACATTCAAAGTCAATCCAACACTTACATCCACGCCATCTAAACTCTTAAACTGCATGATGACCATATGAATGGTGAAGATATGTTACTTGTTACAAGTGTTAAAATTGGGTCTCAATCACCATTAGTTTTTAAAAAGGATTTTGTCAACTATTATTTGCTTTTGCTGATTTAATAGGCTACCTCATCATATTGTATGATGTTTTGTACTACTTTAAGGTTTAATACCAATCTCTTTAATAACTAATATAAAGTGCTCAAAAATCGCAACTTGTTACAATGTCATAATGTATAAAATTCTCCAAATAAAATCAAAATCATAATTAATTCCAACGAAAATAGGAAACAAACACAAAAGAACTGAAGAGAAAATCATCCTCCATCAATGTTAAAATTCATTAGCAAAATATATGCTTCACTTTTCGTCTAAATTAGGAGTCATGAATCAATTTCCAAAAACACTTGATGATATCACTCATTTATGGTGAAGTCCTTTGCCTCTTAGATGTAGGAAGTTGTTTATTGCAACCATCTTCATTTTCATTATTTGAACCTCCAACTCCAATTGCTCTGACATGTGCTTCATTTTCATCACCCAACCCCAATGATGATGATGATGAAGATACCGGGAAGACCCCACACCCTTTTATCCTCTCTTGATCATGTCCAACCGTATTTTTATTAACCAGCTTCAACCCAGATGTTGTTTCATATACCGGGAACACCCCACACCCTTTTATCATCATTTCTTGATATTTAAGTTCAAATTCAAATGTTATGTTGCTGAATTGATCATACACTTCACTTGTTCCTCCAAACCGGCTAATGTCAACATAAGAAAATAACACATGATCTGCAATTAATTTTCGGGGGCCTTGAAGAAGTATGTCTTCCTCGATTAGATCTATGCCATCTTGATTGATATATATCAAAACGTCATCTATGCGACCATCATCATCTGAAACATCATCTTCCTCTTGGCCATCATGGTCTGAAACATCCAAATCATCTTCCCAAAAACTGATGTAGAAAATGAAACCGAACAAGTCAAATTTGGAAATATGAGAAATAGTTATTGAATTCTCTGTTGCATGATGAAACCCACAATTTTCGATGACATGGTCTCCCGGGATGATGAAATAATCAAGATCACCGTTATGTTTGGTGGGTATGCAACTCTGTGACATGTGTTGTAGCACTAGCCCTCTTGTGATTTCTGTCTCCAGAGAAATGCAGTTGCAAGCCATCATGTATTTTACCGACGGTGGAAGCTCTGGTAGAGACATGAGTTTCTGACAATCATCTATATAAAGTGCCACCAGGGATGATGGAAGCTTTGGCAGAAACATGATTTCTCGGCAATTACCTAAATCAAGCATTGTCAAGGATGGTGGAAGCTCTGACAGAGACACAAGTTTCTTGCAATGATTTAAATTAAGCTCCATTACGGATGGTGGAAGTTGTGGCAGAGAGACCAGTTTCTGGCAATATTGTAAACTGAGCTCTCTCAAGGATCCTGGAAGCTCTGGCAAAAACACGAGTTTCCGACAATTACACAAATTGAGCTTTGTCAAGGATGGTGAAAGCTCCAACAGGGACACAAGATTTTGACAATTATCTAAATCAAGCTCTGTCAATAATGGTGGAAGTTTCGGTAAAGAGACGAGTTTTTCACAATCCTTTAACTGAAGCTTTGTAAGCCTTGAAAGGTTTATGATGTCTGGGGGCAAGCTCTGAACTTTAGTGCTACTTAAGTTTAACTTTTCTAGCGACAATAAGTGACCAATTGATGGTGACAATGCACATAAAGCCGTTGTAGAAAAGTCCAATTTTTTTATTTTGTCTGATATGAGTGAAAATTCCTTGAGTAACCAACAATTCTTGACATCCAGTACATAGAGAGATTTTGAGGGAACATCGCTTTTAAGGCTTACGATCATATTGCAGCCACATAAATGCAAATAGGTAAGCTTGGAAAGAGATAACATGGATGGATGCAATTGCCGTAGGTTACCACAATATTCAAGCTTAACTTCTTCAAGTTTTTTTGCCATAGATAAATCTGGGATTTCAATCAAGTATTTGGACCATGAAAGGTTAACTGTCTTTAAATTCACAAGATTCTGCAACAAGAAAGATGGATCACACTATTCAATTTTTTTTTGTAATTCATAATTGTGAACGTTAACTAAAACAAAAACATGAGCAAACTGTAGTATGTATAGTCACATTCATACCTGAAGCCCATCCCAAAGCTTTTTGAGATTGCTACTAGGCATGTGAAGCTCTACAAGATGTTCTGCACAAAAGTTAGGTGGCAAAGACTCAAGACAACATTTGCTCCAGTGAAGGTACCTCAATTTATCGGAAAATGAGTCAAGACCATTAGGAAGGCACACATTAAACTTAGCAAAGAATGAGTCAAGCCCATTACGAAGGCAGACAGTAAACTTAGCTGAGGAGAAATCATCATGAATTTTGAGAAATCTCACATTAGTCATCTTTGCAAGAGAATCAGATCTCACATTTAGATCCTCATTTAATTTCTTCAAATCTAAAATTATAGCTTCAACAGCGTCAGTTCCCTGACAAATAAAAATTAAAATAATAGTTAGCAAAGACTATAATCCTAGCTACATTTAAAAAAAAAAAAAAGGTACATATATATTATCAAATTGAAATAATTGCATATTTCACTTACCTTGTTATATTTCAATACATCAAGCACTTTCTCGCATTTCCACAATCGACTTTGTTTTTCAGGACAACTTTCAGATTCTTGATGAACAATTTTCTGACCCATCTCCTCTATTAAGTCATGCATTTCTATTTTATTGTCATGTGAAATTGTTATAAGAGTTTTATCTAAAAGAGCCTCTATTCCAGATGTTGCAAAGAAACCAAAAGACTCCAGCATTTCTATTACTCGGTCTCTCTTTTTTCCTTTCAAGAAGCATGCAATGTCTAAAAATATGTTCTTTTGAGAATTATCCAAGCTATCATAACTTATTTTTAATACATTATGAATTTCATTATTTGGAATCATTTCAAGTTTGCTCAACTCACATTCCCATGCCTCTTTACTTCTGTTGCGAAGACTTGCACCCAGAACCTTTAAAGCTAGAGGAACACAACTGCAATAGGAAATTACTCTTCTCGATATATCTTCGTATCCCTGTTCAGGTTCTTTTCCTCCAAAAACAGTTTTACAGAAAAGCTCAAGAGAATGATTAGAGGTCAATCCCTTAATTGGATATATTTCATTGAATGTGCTCAGTATTTGCTTATCTCTAGTTGTAACAATAACTCTACTTCCTGCTCCCAAAAAATTGTAATCTTCAAATAGTTTTTCTAATTGCTTTGGGGCAGACACATCATCCAAGACAATGAAAACTTTTTTACATGGAAGCCTACTCATGTTAAAACTATCAAATCCATGATGTTTATTCCCAAACAAGTTAGACAAGAGTTCTTTACATAAAGCATCAAGGTTGCCAGATTTTTCCCTTACATTTGCAAGGAAGCAACGACCTTCAAAGTGATAAGACAGATTGTAATATAAAGTCTCAGCGATGCTGGTCTTACCCATGCCACCCATGCCCCATATTCCAAGGGTTATAACTTCACTTGAACCAAGTTTTAGTAATGATTCAATCTCTTTATAACATTTCTCAATTCCAACTAAGCTTTTACACTTATTCGAGTATGTAGGTGGCAACTTTTGGAAAACATCGTGAACAATGTCCTTAACAAGTTCAGACTCAGTTCTAGCATATGAAAAAGGAAATAAATAAGTAACATGCTATATGTCTACAAAATTAAAAAAATAGAAACATAAAAGCATATAATTAGGGAATAAATATTTGCTTAAATATATTTTTAGTCCTTCAATTTTGAGTGATTATTTTTTTTAGTCTTCAAAATTAAAGTTCATTTTTTAGTTCTTTAGATATGATAAATGTTATTTTTAATTTGTTAAAATTGTCAAATAATGTATATATATTTTATAATTTATGGTGATTTTTTATTGTCATAATTTGACCTTAACAGTTAAAATCGGCACAAATTACCAAATTTATATACTTGGTTAAAAATAACTTTAATTTGAAAAACTAAAATAAAATAAAATAAACCATTATATTTGAAGGACTAAAATTATATATAAGCCAATAAGGATTCAAATATTAGGGATAGTCCATGTCTATGTCTTTTCTATTCAACAAATTTCTTAAAAAAATTTAAATAAGTTTTGATTTCCTATAAAATACGTACTTTTTTACTTTGGTTCCTATAAAATTTTTATTATGTTTTAGGTCTTATAATATATATATATATATATATATATATATATATATATATTTTTATTTGGGTTCCTACTGAGACATCATTTCAACTGATATATGTTGAAATTGTGTCATGTTAACTAATGATTGAGATAATATTACATCATTGATAAGGACCCAAAATAAAAAACAATATATTATAGAAACCAAAACACAATAGAAATTTCATAAGGATCTAAAGTAAAAAAAATATATTTTATAGAACTCAAAAACTAATTTAAGCCTAAAAAAAAAATAGCATGAAAGTTTTTATATTACAACACCTATTTTTATTTAAAATTAAATATGGCTTACTCAATTTAAAACAATAACTTGCTTTTCTCATTTTTTATTTAAAAAAAAATTATTTACCTATATTGAGAGTAGTCCCACCCAGATAAATTGGCTGCTTCCGTGAGAGAAACTTTCCATTTGTTGCACATGGATTGTCCCTCATGTTTAGCAAAAGCTTCCTGGTAGCTTCCAATCTGGTGCCTTACATGGGACGGATCTACTTTGTAAAACACTGGTATCACAATTTGTCCTTTTTCTTTCTTGATTTCCATAATCTTGTTGAGTTCATTCAAGCACCACTTTGAGGAAGCATAGTTCTTTGAGAAGATGACAACAGATATACGAGAATCTTCAATGGCTTTGATGAGAGCCGGTGAGATTTCATCTCCCTTTTCAAGCCCTTCGTCTATAAACGTTTCGATCTTTCCTCTAGTCAAAGCATCATATAGATGACTTGTGAAGTTATCGCGTGTGTCTTTGCCGCGAAAGCTTAGAAAAACATCATATCTTTTAGATGATACCAGAGAAGAAGAGTTAGAGTTAGAAGCGACAACATTGATCCTTTGCTGCTCAATATCCATTGAGTTCCTAGTGTAGCACCTGCAACGATCAAAATGCTACAGTTGAATTTTAATGCATTGTTGACAACGAGGAAAAAATATTAATATGATTTCAGACTTGTGGGGAAGTAGAAATTAAAGAAATTTGTACATAAAAAAAAAAATTCAAAGATTAGGAAGCAATTACCTGGCCTGAATCAAAATATTTGGTTTAAGTAAAACTAATCACTCCAACTCCAGTGAGAGAGAAAACTATATATATTTTCCCCTTTGGCAGGGGAACGAAACTCTGCAAATAAAAAAGCAAAGAATGAAGAGAGAGACTATATATAATTATATATGGTTAAATTCAAAAATAAATTTAATTTGATAAGCATAAACTACATGCAGAGCCAAAGTTCATTTAAATGCGTAACTGATTTCTGATTTGTGATATATATGTGAAGATGGATATTAACCAATATAAATATTGGTGTCTAGGGTTCATTCAGATCTGATCAAATATTTTTTTATGTAAGGAATGAGGATAGTTTTGTAATTTTCAGTTTACATGGCTAGTTTGGGGATTTTGACCAAGAGAAAATGCATAAATTATATTACTATTTCTTATTCTATTAGTCATTAGCCGTTGAAAAAGGTAGTCTCTAATTACACTTTCATTAGTGACTAAAAAATTATATTTAAATAAAAAATAAATAAGTTTGTAAGAGACATTAAGGGAGTATTTAAAAAGGAAATAGGTTTTTTCATGCTTGAAAATGATGATCATATTCCTGAAAAATTCCATCTTTAATTTGAGAATCATGATTAATTTCTAAGAATGATTAATTACGTTTCCTTTCAAAAAAATAAAAATAATTACGTTTAGTTAATGCATGATAGTATGTTCTCTGAGAAATAATTCTTACGATTGGTTACATTAAAACTTTTTTAGATATATAATATTTTTTACACATTAAAACTTTTTTAGATATATTACAAATATACCCTTCAAGCATACTATTTAAGCCATGCTATTCATCCGATGTGATTTGCCCAAATGTTAAAATAGGCATTGACAATTGCTTGAGTGACAAATTTTATTTGAATTTTATTTTTGGTGTTTAACTAAAGCCACAATTTTAGGATTAAATGTAATTTTGATCCTCCTATTTTTTTCAAAATCATCCATTTTAGTCTTCATATTTTAAAATAGAAACATTTTCTTTTTACGGAAAAATACAAACATTAGTCTTTCTATTTTTTAACTTTCGCAATTTTAGTCATTTTATTTTTAAAAATTTGAGACATTTAATCTCCAAATCCGTAGAATCTATAATTTTGATTATTCCATCAATTTCAAATAGTTAGCCGGTAAGAGATTAATTTGATATGACACAGATGTAGTTAAGTGATATGAGATTATTTATTTAATTCAAGTCACAATCAACAATGATTTCTCAATGGTCAACAATTCAGTTTCACATAATGATCAAAATCGTAGATTTTACAAAATAAAAAGACTAAATGTCTTTATTTTGAAATAGAGGACTAAAATTGTAAATTTTGAAGAATATATTATTAAATGTCTCTATTTTAAAATATAGAAATTAAAATTGTAAATTTTATAAAATAGGATGATCAAAATTATATTAAGCCTTTGTTTTTATTATGATATAAACGAATCTAGTTAAACAAAATTTACATTTAAATGAGTGAAAAAAATTCATAATCATGTCCTAAAATCAAACACAATACTTTCATTTAAATGAGTAACTATTTTAGAAGGAGTACGTTAACCTAAATTTTAAAAAATAAAGAATCAAAATATTAGGTACACGTAAATCCAAATAAATTAAACGATCAACTTAACATCTCAAAATAATAAACATCTACTTAACATTCTCTTATTTTCTCTATCCATCTTTTTTTTTTTTTTTATCAGATCATATTATTTATCATATTTATACTTCTAATTTTCTTTTTTCAAAGTGTTAACTAACATTTGAGTACTCAGATATCTTTATTGAATAAGTAAATGGGTGTGAAGTCTCTGATGGACTCTTATAGGTGGTGCATGGGTGGACCACTATAAATAACCATTGAATTTAATAATAAAATATTGATTTAATTGTAGTTTTGGTCTCCTTATTTTTTTAAATTCACAATTTTGGTCCCTTTAGTTTGAAATTCGTAATTTTGATCCCCTTATTTTCAAAATCAAGCACTTTTGGTCCTCTATTAATTTAGTAGTATTGACTGTTAAAGATAATGTTGATTTTTTTATTATAATTAATAATTATTTAAATAAAATTAATTAGTTAATTGTTTTACTAATGACATCATTATCCTTTTTTTTTCCTAAGTTACCCTTTGGTTTAATTAGTTAATTTAAATAAAAGGTTAAGTAAATTTTGGCAAAACTAGGATTTAAACCCACATCTCTTTAATTTTCAAATATCAAAGTATAATAATTTTGAAACATTTATTATCATATTTTATTTTTATTTTTTAAAATATAAAATATTAAATTACTACAATGGGTCTTAAGTAAATAACTAAATGAAAACACAAATAGGATATTTTTGTCTTAATATTTTAGTGTTATTTGTTAATATCCACCTAACTAGAGTGGATATTAGAAACCCCCTTTATATATATATATATATATATATATATATATATATATATATATATATATATATTTTGGTGTAAATATAAACTTTCACATAAATTTTATTTATTATCATATATTTATTTATTGTTTCTTGTGTTCTCAACAATAATTTAGTATTTTGAATATAAGTAAAATAAAGGAAGTGATTTATAAAATAAAAAGTGAAATATATAAAAAAAAATTAGGAGATGTTAAAAAATAAAGGAAGAACAAATTAAATAACTTTTTAATAATATTAAATATTAATTAAATAAACTTTATAAATTAAAAATTTGTATATAATAAATATTTTTAAATTTTTAATATAGTCCGAGTCATGCGAGTCAACTAGTGACTCACTGGTTCAAACAATGACCCAGTGTTTTGACCGGTTCAATCATTGGTCTGAATTTTAAAATTATGATAAAGAAACGTCGAGATACCAAAATTATTTAAATTATTCTTTCTTTATTTTTTAACATCTCTTATTATTATTATTATTATTATATATATATATATATATATATATATATATATATCACTTTTGATTTTATAAATCACTCCCTTTAGTTTAATTTTATTCAAATTATTGTTAAGAACACAAGAAACAATAAAAAAAAATGATAATATATAAAATTTATGTGTAAGTTTATATATATATATATATATATATATATATATATATATATATATAAATATAAATGTTACACCAAAAAAATATATATATAAAGAGGGTTGCTAATATCTACCATAGTTAAGTGGATATTAGCAAATAAAACCAAAATATTAAGACAAAAATATCCTATTTGTATTTTCATTTAGTTATTTACTTAAGACCCATGGCAGTAATTTAATATTTTATATTTTAAAAAATAAAAATAAAAAATTTCTCTCACCTCTCTCACGTCTCACTCACTCGTGGATTTGAGTTTCTCTCGCCTTAGTGTCTTACTCACATGACATCTCTCTCACACATCTCTTATGGCATGTTCTTATTTTAGTTTCTCTCTCACATAGCAGTCTCTCTTAATTCATTCTCTCTTTCTTTCTTGTAGCATGTTCTTATTTGCTTCTTTGTGTTTTTTTTTTTTACCTAATTTATTGTTTTGCATTCAGAAAATAAGAAAAAAAAACATGTTATAAGAATGAATTGAGTATTGTACATGTTGTGTGAGAGAAATGCATGAGAGAGAAGCCATGGGAAATTAAAATCCTAACTGCTTTCTTGGTGAGAGAAATTTTTTATTTTTATTTTTATTTTTTGAAATAGGAAATATTAAATTACTATAATGGGTCTTAAGTAAATAACTAGATGAAAACACAAATAAAATATTTTTGTCTTAATATTTTGGTGTTACTTGCTAATATCTACCAAACTAGGGTGGACGTTAGCAACCCATATATAAATATTTCAAAATTATTATTAATTAGATAATTGGTTTACTGGTTACTTTGATATTTGAAAACTAAAGAAATTTGGGTTTAAATCCTATTTTTTCAAAATTCACCTAACTTTTTTATTTAAATTAAATAATTAAACCAAATCCTAACTTAGGAATAAAAAAAGGGTAATGTTGTCATTAGTAAAACAAACAAACTAATTATGTTTATTTAAATAATTATTAATTACAATAAAAAAAAGTCTTTAAACTAGAGAACCAAAATTACGGATTTGAGAAAGTAAGAGGATCAAAACTACAATTAATACTAAAATATTTGAACGGATGAGATTAAAATTGAATAATTTTTAAATAAATTAATCAATAAGTTAAAAATGACAACTTTGTCTATATCTTTTGAATTTTATGACAACTTAGTCACTGATTCTTTCAACCCACCCTATGTGAGTCACTAGTAGGAATATAAATTTTTTTTTAGTAATCAATTTACTCCATTACCTCATTAATCAAGTCTCGACTTTTAATGATTAATTAAATATAATCAATCAATTCCAGTAGAAGGTGTGATTCACAACAAAATTCTCAAATGTAGATTTTGATTATCAATCTATATTCAAATTCTTATCCACCACCCCCTTAATCTTAACAACAAAAAGCTTCTTTTGGATTTTACAAGAGTCTATGCCAACACATTCAACTCAGGGAATGCAAAATCACAAACAAAATAATACTATATGGAATCATTTTGTGTCCCTTTAATATGATATCATCCAAACTAATTGGGGAACTGTATTTAACATTTTCAACTTTTATTTTTATTTTTTTAAGATCTAATATGGTTCATATTAGTAACGGATAGAGATAATAAAAAAAATAGAACATGACACTAAGCTAGCTAGCTTTGGACTCGGTGATGGAGGTCTGGTTTCCCCCATAATCCGAAATCCTATGTTTTCTTCAATATAATGTTTTTTTTTTCCACTCCCCCAAATGCACACAACTTGCTAAAAAAAAATCAAAGATTAGGAAGCAATTACCTGGCCTGAATCAAAATATTTGGTTAATTTAAGTAAAACTAATCACTCCAACTCCAGTGAGAGAGAAGACTATATATATTTTCCCCTTTGAAAGTGGAACGAAACTCTGCACATAAAAAAGCAAAGAATGAAGAGAGAGACTATATATAATTATATATGGTTAAATTCAAAAGTAAATTTAATTTGATAAGCATAAACTACATGCAGAGCCAAATTTCATCTCAAGCAAATGAGAGTCGATCGGTGATGGCAGAGAGAAAGAGAGCTAAAGAGATGCGTCACTGATTTCTGATTTGTGATATGTGAAGATGGATATTAATGAATATAAATATTGGTGTCTAGGGTTCATTCAGATCTGATCAAATGTTTTTTCATACGTGAGGAACGAGGATAGTTTTATAATTTTCAGTTCACATGGCTGGTTTTGGGGATTTTGACCAAGAGAAAATGCATACATAATTATATCACCATTTCTTATTCTACTATAGTCATTAGCCATTGAAAAAAGTAGTCTTTAATTTCTGAAAATCATGATTAAAATACATTTAGTTAACTGTAGTATGTTTCCTAAGTAAATATTTTTACGTTTAGTTAATTTCTTTAAACTTTTATAAATTAATTATTAGAAATGATAATTTTAATTTAAAAAAAAATTAATTTTACTTTTTTTTTTCATATTTTCTTGACCTAAAAATACATAATTTGTTCCAACATGTAGTAAGTAAAGGTATCTAAAGATTAGAAATGAGAACGTGCATGGCACCAGTGCCAGCTATAGTCTAACTTGCTAATAAATAACAACCCATTTTCACCCAAAACCTAGACCTAACCCTAGACCATAAAAAGGCACGATCTGTTTACAAAATCAATCAGGATCATTTAAGAAAGATTTGTTTTCTCTATAATATATCAATCAGGATTATTTGACCCATGTGCACAGCTCAGAAGTAATGATTTATTTTAATATACAAGCTCAATTGCATTATTTTATATTTTTTTTAATCAGCCAAGAAGAATTGTATTAAAAAAGGATACAAGGGGTACCCGAAACTCAAAGACAATATGACCCTGATTATAGGTATTTTATTTTTGGATAAAAACAAAACACCAAAATACGACCTAATAAGAGAAGAATAGATAATTACAACCAATACTATTAAAATTAAAAAAAGACAACAGCATAACAGAAAAACCAATGCTGCACAACACAAAAAGCAGAGGGCCAATGCACAGCAACAAAACACAAAAGGCAGGGGACCCTTGCTGCATAATCCCTGCAGCCAATTACTTTAGAACTCTTTCCCTGTATAAGCCCCACAATTAATCGCCAAACAGATTCAGTAGTACTCTAACATTGGATGACCAATCAGAAAATGAGCAATTAACATCCTTCAATCTAGCCTTATTCCACTTCCAAGAGCATGCCAATATCATATCAAACACCTTGGTCAGACAAAATTGTTGTTCATTAAAAATAATGTCATTTCTCAATTACCAAATAGTTCATATAATTGTGAACCATACATTCCACCATCTACTAGATCCGACTTTTCCATGAAACTAGTTTGTTACTAGCCGAAAAGAATTAGTGGGGGTCATCTGAGGTAATGCCACAAACAAACCACCCCATTTTACACATCGGTACCAAATGTCAAGAGAGAATTTACTTTGAAAAAACAAATGGTCCATTGTTTCATCAGCTGTGATAGAAGAGGCATGTTACTACTCCATTTTGTAATGTAACTCCTCTCTCCTACAGGCATATTTTAGTAGGAATTCTATTGAGTGCTATGCGCCACACTAGAGTAGAGACCTTTGATAGAGTTTTACTATCCCAAATTCTGTTGAGATCAATTACATTATTGTTTTCCTTTTCTTTAGAGTATAGATATATACTATAATTAATATTGGAATACTTGCAGAATGGGGTGTGCTTCTTTCTCATTTTCTTGGTGAATTCTCTCTTAAAGGAACATGAACACGTACCCACTTTCATACACTAGCAATTTTTTATACGCCCAAAGCAATTAGGTGAGGCAAACAAGAAAACCGTCTTAAGTAATGCTTCTCATCATTTCAAATCCAAGAATTTAACGTCAGTGCATCTTCATCTGCTCCTCATAATTCTCATTCCTTTCTCTCAAGGAAAAAGAAAAAAGGAGTATGTAACTGTTTTAGTTTAATCTAATGCGTTTGTTATTTTTAATTTTAATCCAAGATTATTATTGTTTATTCTCATTCTTCTCATTTAAAAGTTGTTCTCAATTAAAACTCCCCTCTTTCTCTCTCTCTATATATATATGTTTCATAATTATTATTAGTTAGACTATTGATTTAGTAAGTAGTTACTTTGTCATTTGAAAACTAAAGAGATTTGAGTTCAAATCCTAATTTTGTCAAAATTTAGATAATCCTCAATGTAGTAAAAGGGGACATAAAACTTTATCTGGTACTAAAATAAAAAAATTGGATTGAAGCAATCAATATGAAAGATTTTTAAGGCTATGGAGTAGTAGCTTCGACCCTTCTTTCTAAATGGGGGTGTCTTGTCATTTTGTTGTTGCTCATTCCCGTTAGGCCTTTCTTGCTTGACTTGAAAATTGGAAAAATTATCATTTTATTTCTTTTATATTTAAAAAAGGCTAAATATATCATCATAAAAATATTTATGAAAATTGAAAAAATTCTCCTTCCACCTTCAAAATCTAACTTCCTCCTTCAACTATGATGTCATTATTGGCAGAGACTTAACAAAATTAAAATTTTTCCATGGACCCGAAATAACGCAAAAAAATTTCAAGAATTCAAACTAAAATGTGGGTATTTTTTAAGGATCCAAAACCTATTTAAACCTATCAAATTATCAATCTTTCTCCTGGCCAAAGTAACATCCACCTGAGCCTTAAAAGCAAGTAATCTATATATAATATAATAGCTGAGACACATTCTATGGTGTTGACACATCAAAATTTGTAGAAAACTCTAATTTTTTACAACGGGTGTGTTCTTGTTCCAAGTATATTGGCTTAGCTCATATGCCTTGAAAAAGAATGCTGTTCTTAGCAAGGTTTAGAGAGTGTCTTTTGTTTGAACCTGGTATTGTTATTTGGTCTTTTAAAAAAAAATATCTAATGTTATTTGGCTTTCCTAGCTTGTCTTTTAATGTTTCTATGTACAGACACAAAAATTATACCAAAGAAAATTGATTTTTTTGTCAATACATCTATCTATAAAGACAAATAACAATTGAATTGTGTTTTTAAAAATTTTGCAAGAGTTTTCTATAAAGCAAAATGAACTATTGTATGTGTAAAAGAAAAAAAAAAAAGGTTTAAAACAGACTTTGTTTGAAAAACAAACGCAATTTTTGTTCAAATTAAAAACATATGTATTTCGTAAGAGAAACAAATTCCACCCCTTGGTTAGTTTATCAAATGAAAAAGTAAAGTGACAAGATATATACATTATTTTAAAAACATCAACGTTTTAAAATGTTTCAATTTCATTCATGAATTATTAAAAATACACGAATTTGGTTATTGTTGTCAATTTGGTGTTAACGACGTTAAGTTAGGATAAACGTTACAACATAACGTAGTTCCACATAACATAAATTTTTCAGTCAAATTAGCGAACATAACAACAATGACCAAATTGATGCATTTTAAAATGTGGGAATCAAATTGATATTTTTATAATGATATAGGGACGGAATTAATCATTAAGCCGAATTGATTAAACAAAAGAAAACAATTAAGCAAACTGAATCATTATTCAATATGTTTGTTTTTTTAGGCTAAAATGTACTTTTACTCCTTTATGTTATAGATTATATTCGATTTGGTCTCTTATCTTTTAAAAAGTTCAATTTATTCTTTTTCTTTAAGCGGATCAAATTGATCATTTGAAAACAATGATCATATTCAATTTTGGCATTGAATATTAAATCTGTTTTTACTATATAAGTTGAAATGTAGAAATTAAGGTATTTATAAAATGAGAAAAATGGCTATGTACTCCCGTTATAAAATTGTTTACTCAAAAGGTTTAAATAAATTTTTAGTCCTTTAAATTTGAGGGATTATTTTTTTAGTCCTTAAAAAAAAAACTTCCATTATTAGTATCAATAATTTGAGTAATTGTATATTTTAGTCCTTAAAAAATGTTTTTATTAGTACCTCAATTTTCTTAAAACATATTTTTAGTTCCTCTCATTAATCCTAAAATTGATTTCTAGCAGTTTTAAAATTGTTAGCATATTAATTATTTTCATGCATTTGCAAATTAATACTCCTATGGTAAATTCTCCATATATAAACATGTGACAACATATGCAAATTAATATTCCTTATTGTTGTAAATAATATTTGAGTTGATTGGCTAATAAAATATCTTAAGATTCAAATAGTAAAATGAAAAAAAAAATATAATTATTTGGAGGGATATAGAAAATTCTAAAATTAGAGAAGCCTTAAACATAAGTCTCTATGGACGAGTTGATCTATTGGCCCGCCAGGTTGACCGGTTCAAACAAGACGAGTCAAGTTGTGAGCACTCTCCCATTTGGCCAGTTTTGGGCGGATTAATAGGTTGGTCTACCAGGTCCAAACCCACTTTGTCATCCCTAAAAATATCATATTCCTTTCATATATAGGTATAGGTTACTTCACCATCTTTGTTTAGGGCTTCACTGTATCACAAAATTACATGATCTAAAATAGGAATATGTATATTTTTTTTTATAATTTATTAATAATAAAAACTGCATTAAATTTGATATCGTAAGATATTCATGCAAAAAAAAAAGAAATTACTAACTTGCGATGCACGGAGTTACACCCTAATAAATTATATTTTGCAAAGCTTAATTATTAAATCCAAATGATTTATTTTTTTCTAGAATATCAATCTGGATAATATAATGCTGAATATGTAAAACTGAATAACAAAAGGTAGTTTCGTATCTCAGTCTCATATTATGTGTCATAAACTTGCTCTCCACTCCAACATTATTATTAATGCATAGATATTCTACTTTCTATCTCCCTCACTCTCAAAACACACCTTCTCCTAACCAATTTCACAAACGGTTTTACTGCTACCATTACTTTCGCTATTCGCTCTCTTGCTACATTCATTATTTCTTGCTGATAAAACTTCTATATGTTGGTGTTCCGCAAAATAGATGCTTTATCAGCCAGAAACTTGTTAGATTTCTTTGGCAAGTGTATCAAATTTATCAAGTAATACAACGGACAAAGTCCAATGATCGTATTCATAGAGATTTGCTGGTATTAAACTATCAATCTAATATTATATCTAAGTGAATAATAATTTGATGAAGATAAAGATAAAGATAATGTGTAAGATAAAAAGTAATCAATAACTAAGATTAAGATAAAAGATGTGATTTAATTTTAAAAAGATAAAAGATAAGATTTGTAATCAAGAGTAAAAAATGTTGGGGGTTGGTTTCACTAGACTTCCAATCAATGTAATTGTATAGATTTTCTCTACTCAGAATTCATACGCATTGTTCCCTAACCTGTAATGATACTTTAACCGTGATGTCTCACATGAAAAAGCCGAAGTTACTTAACTCAACTTCTAATTCCTTAGTAAGTCAAGCTAAACAACCTAATGAAGAGCGGAGGTTCATGAAAAAGCTAATGGACGCTACTCTATGTCTAGCAATAGAGTCTATTAGGAACCTCTTTCAGTTCATAGTTTAAAAGTATTTTCCAATAACGGTTAAAGCTATAAAACATGCAATTGTAGTAGGCCTGAGTATAAAGCAAGAATTTAAGAGTAGAAAGAAGAACAAACAATGGAATAAAAGCTGAATAGATATAGAGATGAATTACATGAAGAGTTGTCTAGTTCACCAAACCCCCAACAATGGGAAAATTAGCTCCTCATAGACATGAGGAACCAAAAAGAAATTAAAGAAAAAGTGTTTGGAAGAATAAAACAATTGCACTCTTAAGCTCCGACCTTCAGTAGCGTAGAACTCTCTCTTAGTAGCAAGAACAGGAGAGGCTCTCCATGCACACAGAGGTAAAGATAATTACTGTGATGAATATTCTTCCAAGAAATTATTGCTTCTTTCTTTTTCATTTTTCTTTTGTGGATTCAGTTTGAGTCTCTAACTTCCAACAGGGATATGTTTTTTTTTATATATGCCTTCTGCAATATTTTCCATTGGTTCTTCTGGTATGAACATAATTAGTACTTTATACTAGTGTGCATCACAATCACTTTATGCATCATCCAACATGTATTCTTGAACTTTCGGAGCTGACAGATGCATTTTTCAGTACCTCAAAGAGATTAATATATAATGTCAGGGTGTTCAAGAAAGGTATCAAAACAGAATAATTTCTTTATTTTACTTGATGAAGTAAAAAATAAAATAAAGGTTATTTAATTAACATGAGTAAACTGATCAATTTATTCAAGATCAAATTATATTTATTCATCAGAGCAATCACTTATTCAACATGAGTAAACTTATTCAATATATGTTGTTGTAAATGGATATTTGTGTTTGTTGTGGGGCTTTGTGCTTATTGGCAACCTGTCAGATTGCGGTAGAAATTTGACTTCTTTTATCTAGTTTTGGTGATTAGTTTTTGTGTCAACAATCCCCATCTTGGAAATAAGGCAAGCTATTTGCATTTCAGTTTTGGTTACATAGGACACAATCTACTGTAGTGTAGTTATGAGAAAAATTGCAGCCTTGTACAGTGTTATTCTTGTTGTGTTGCTGTTTCTGTGATGATATAGGAAATCAGTGAAGTCTTGGGGTTTGAAAGGTGTTTGTGGATGCTATCTGGTTTTTTTGCCAGATTTTGAATTAAAAGATGGAATTATAAAACTTTATTAGTTAGAGAACAAACGCGTTGTGAATGTGAAGTCAATTGCTTCATGCATGTATACTAGTTCATTTCTACTTCTGATTCATAGTTGGCTGTATTGTGATTCATGGTTTCAGCAAAAAAAAATATGAATAATCAGAATTGGATAAATAGAAGTGATTAATCTGACATGTTGTAATCTCCCCTTAGTAGTATTTACTTTTCATGAATTGAGATATGCATTAAATTATATATACGTTATAGTATTCAACAACTCAACCTTGATAGATATCAAGTTTAAGATCAATGAATGCTTTTGGCTTACTTCAGCTTTTACCGCTATGCATTGCAGATGAAGAAGAAATGATAATGGATGGACTCTAAGGATGGAAGACAACAATCCAACCAAGCATCACATTTTTTATTTCATTTATCTGCTTAATCCTATCCCCACAGGGGATTCAATATTTGCTTGACAAATAGTTCCTTCCATTCTTTTGGGGATAGGATTAAGCAAATAATGTAATAAAAAAAAAATGTGACAGATAGATATATAGATACTACTATTGTTTATCGTTCAAGCAAATGCACAACATTCATTCATGTCATAGCTTTAATATCTGAATCCAGCGTAACATCACATGGTCAATTCCTAATGTTGGTCACCAGGTATTAATTTCTGATCATCTTTTTTTCTTTTCAATTCCATCCATGCATCTCTTCCATTCTTCTTCTTTTTTTGGCTTGTCAGGTTTGGAAAGCTGAACTAGTGTTATCTGATTTTATATGGCATAAAGCATCATCTTCCTCTGAACTTCATGGAGTTCTTGCATTAGAACTTGGCACTGGAACTGGTATCTTGCTAATTAGTTTCCCCTTTTTTTCTCATTATCATTTCCTTTTTTCTTAACTAAATTATTAAATCTCAATATTTAAGCAAATCAGGATTCAATTTCGGGATCTCTTGGTTAAAAGTACAAATGGCTATCAGTTGTGTTAACAATGGTAAGAAATGCATGCATTTGATTTCAAGTTTTCAACCTTGCATGGTGGAAATTCATATTCTCATACTAGAGATGGGGATTATATATTTCATAATTATGGATAATTTTTATTATGCGAGGAACTTGTTTATTTCTTTATATTTTTGTTCTTTTAAAGTTGATGGTTTTAATGAATGGCTAAAGCTTATTATTATTATTATTATTATTTGTCAGAGCATGAGACTGAAATACTTGACAACTGTGAAAGGAACTTAGATCACCTTAATTTTGGATTATTGAATTATCAAGCCAAAATTTATGTACGTGAACTAATTGATTGGTTTGGTATTCTAATCCTTTATTGTGTTTATATGATTGAGCTAAGTAATATATGCAGTTCTCTTTTGGAAGTATAGGTATATATAGTGTTAGTTGGGGCTGATTTTTTGGTCATGTTCATGATTCCTATACAATATGTATAGTTGGAAAATCTGTACTATTTGTATACGATTGGTTATTATCCTTTTTTAATCAGAGTATTTACATATATTAATATATATTACACTTTTGTGGGAAAAAAAATAAAATTGATTGGATTGGTTAATTGCTGGCCTCCTAAAGCAAAAACAGGAGAGGCTCCAGTATTGCACACAAAAGTAAAGTTATTAATTATTGTGATTATGAATATTCTCCCAAGAAAATATTGCTTCTTTCTTTTTCTTTTTTCGGGTTGAGTTTGAGTCTCTCCCTCCCTCTCTATATATATAGATGTCTTCTGCAATATTTTTCATTGGCTTTTAATTAAGGTTTTACCTTTTAAATGATTTTTTTTTATCAAGTTTTATGGCTTAGGGGAATAGTCGTCGAACAATATATGTGGCATGCAAGAGTTCATTTTTTGTCATTTAATTTTAACCAAAGCACCACTAGTGCAACTTTAGCATTTTATATCAAATATCCCATCATAAAAATGAAAATAAAAAAGGCATTAAGATTCACTTTTAAACAATTTTTTGCAAAACCAACTTTACATATTCGTGCATTGACCGACACACACACACACACACACACACATATATATATATATATATGTGTGTGTACATGTTATTTTTTAAGCAAGAAATAAGTCAAGAAATAAGCTTTGAGAATCAGAAGTATGTAATACATTCAAAACATCAAAGATATGGCAGAACCCTATTTTAAGCAAATGTTCACAAACTTAACCCTACCAGAATATAGTTACTTTATATCCCAATTTTATGTGTATTTAGATTCAAGCCCATACAATTTAAACATGCATCGCAAAAACAATTTTCATTTGTCTACGGATTTAATCTAAACACGCACTTTATCCATTTCAACTCATGATCATTTCTTATCACAAATTGTAACTATTTAACTATTATAAAAGCGTAAGATCATTTAACATTATTTTCTCTTGGTTTATATTAGTTTTTTCTCATTCAAGATTTCAGCATCAGGAAAAAATTGGTAAATAATGGGGCAAGGTATTATTTAACAATTCCGTGTTCGAATCTTTACAAAGGTTTAATAGAATTTATTGTTTTTCACATATTAAATTATATAACTTAGGTTACTATACATGTTCATCAAATAAAAGCGTTTCTGCAAAAGTAAGCTAAGATAACATGGTAGCTGTAACAAACTAACTGCTATAATTAGATAAAAGTGTTATCTGGTAATGTGAAACTAATTAACTGTGGTTAGATAAATTATTTTCTGGCAATAAGGATATTATAATAGTATTTATTTGTTTCTGCATGGAAATGATAATTTTCATATTAACAATTGGAGTATAAACTAATATATTTTGTAAAACTTAATTATTAAATCCAAATGACTTATTTTTCTAGAATTACAATCTTGATATTATAAGGCTGAATATGTAAAACTGAATAACAAAAGATAGTTTCATATCTCAGTCTCTTATCATGTGGCATAAACCTAACTTGCTCTCCACTCCAACAATCTTTTTCTGCATCATCTGGCGCAAATTAATTCATAGTCTCTCACTCTCACTCTCAAAACACACCTTCTCCTAACCAATTTCACAAAAGTTGTTACTACTCCCATTACTTTTGCAATTCGCTCTCTTGCTACCTTCATTATTTCTTGCAGATATAGCATCTATATGTTGGTGTTCCGAAAAATGGATGCTTTATTTGCAAGAAAGAAAGAGTGTAGCAAGAACAGGAGAGGAGAGGCTCCTTGCACACAGAGGTAAAGTTAATTACTGTGATGAAAATTCTCCCAAGAAATTATTGCTTCTTTCTTTTTCTTTTTCTTTTGTGGATTGAGTTTGAGTCTCTAACTTCCAACAGGGATATGTTTTTTTTATATATGTCTTCTACTGGTTCTTCCAGCAGGTATTCTTGGACTTTCGAAGACATTTATTGAAGATATGCAGAAAATGCTTCTTTTTCTGATGTTTTTTACAGTGATGAACTGACTGATGCTGTTTTTTTCAGTACCTTAGGGAGATTAATGTCAAGGGGTTCAAGTTCAAGAGAGGTATCAAAACGGAATAATTTCTTTTTTGTATCTCAGAAAATCCAACGAATCTACTGCTTGATGAAGTAAAAGAAAAAAAAGCTATACATTTAACATGAGTAAATTGATCAATCTATTCAAGATCAAATTATATTTATTCAGTGCAATCGCTTATTCAATGTTCATCTATTTAATTTGTAGGTGCTACAACTTCTCTCTTTATTCTGACCTTGATGTTGTTGCAAATGGATATTCACGTTTTCGAAGCTATCTCAGGGATGAGGATGGTATGCAAATGTGTGTGTTGTGTAGTGTGGATTAATTTTACATAAAATTCATTATATGGAATGCTTAATTGGCATGTATGTAAAAGGTGCGTCGCAAAATCTTAATGACAGAAAATTCATCAGTTAGTTGATCTTTTATATATATATATATAGATGCTTTTTGCTTTAGTAAACAAAACACTTGTCTACGCAGATTCACAGATACTGGTAGTTGATCGTTATTAATTCTATCCAATTTAAATGAAATCGGTACTTAATTATAATTGGTTCCAAAATTAGCAGTCACGGAGCAGGGGCGATTCCTCTTTGGCCTACGAGGTTGGGGTGGTCATAGCTACCCAAAAAAAAAAATGGATACCATCAATCTGTATGTATATTCTTATTTTACCATCTCTCTCTCTCTCTCTCTCTATATATATATATATATATATAAATAAAACACTTTTTTTTATATTCTTGTATTTCTATAAATAATCCTGAATCTGATTCTCCAACGTTGCTTATTCAGGATTGACAAAATTGATAACTAAGAAATGAAGAGCACTACTACATTGTTTGCTCTCTTTCTTCTACTTTGTGGCTTCATCACCTTACACCTACCTTCAGCCACTGCTCAGCTTGTGCTAGATAGTGAGGGTTTTCCTGTTAAAAATGGTGGTACATATTATATCTTGTCAGACATAACAGCATTGGGTGGATTACGACCAGCCGCAACCGGAAACGAAAAATGCCCTCTCACTGTGGTGCAATCTCACCAAGAGCTCGATAATGGCGTTGGAAATCTGGAAATTAATATGATGTGTATAACCGATCATTTTATAGACAACAACTAGATCTTGCACAAGAAAATCCTTAATTTTTTTCAAGTCAAAGGTTATTCAAGAGAGATTATGGCTAAGAAGGTTGTAAAATCCTTGAATATTTAGGAATTGGCTCATGTTTTGGGTGTCACAATAGACAACACGTCATCAAATGATCGTGGGATTGAACTTTTGAAAATGAGGCTAAGTTCTTGGAATGGTTTAGTTTTGAATGGAGGCCAAATTCATATACTGTGTGCTGCATATATTTTAAATTTAATTGTGAAGGAGGGTCTAAAAGAAATTAGTGATTCCATCATTAGAATTCATGTAGCAATGAAATATGTCAAGTCTTCTCCTTCAAGACAACATAAATTCAAGACTTGTGTTGAATGTTGTAACATTGAATAAAAAAGTGGTGTTATTTTGGATGTTGAAACTAAGTGGAGTTCCATGTATGATATGTTGAATATCGCATTGAAGTTTGAAAAGGCATTTGTTGAGTTTTAGATTACAGAATCTAAGTACCGTGAAGATCTTAGAAAGGGAGAGGGTGTGCCTACTCCACTTGAGTGGCAAGAAGCATGTGAAATCTTAAAAAAATTGGAATTTTTTAAGATATCCACTTTGCGTGTATTTAGTTCATCTTGGGCTACTTGTTATATATACATTGCTGAGGTCTTTGCAATTGGGTTAAGGATAAAAAAAAATGTCTATCTCTATAGAGGCAAACTCAAGGACAAAGGAAATTGCCAAAATGATGAAGTTGAAATTTGATAAGTATTGGGGAAGTTCTGACAACTTGAACATGCTGTTAGTTGCTTCCGTGTTGAACCCTATATATAAAATGGAATATCACATATTTCATGTTTTCACTACTAAGTACTAACTACTACTTTAGTTTTTCTTTTTATTCTTTTTGGGATATTATTGTTATTAATTTAATTTTCTTATTAAATGTTTGACTTTTTTTTTTTTTTAAGATAAGGCTATATGGAATGGATGACAATAAAATTAAAATTTAGAAATTTAATAATTTTTTAATAATGCGGAAACTTTTTAAAGATTAGAGTCTTAATTAAAAAAATTAACAAAAAAGTAGCTAGGTAGTTTGAAATTTTAAATTGAAAAAAGTATGACAATTTTTAAATAGTACGTTGAAATTTTAAAAATAAAAATAAAACAAAAAATTTATAAATAATAGTGATTTTCTTAAAACCAAAAACAATAAAGTAATGAGATAATTTGGAATTTTAAAATTAAAAAAAATATGTTTTCTTATAGATAAATATTTATTGAAGTGATTTAACTATGTGCACAAAAATATTTATTACATAAATATTAACAAAGAATTACTAATATAGTATTAAGCATGATTGATGTGTTCTAAAAATAATTTAGAGAATTATTTCAAATATAAAAAATATTCAACATAATAAAATATAATAATGTAATAGAAATGTGGACACACAATACCTATATTTCCGCTAGTATATATAAAAGCTATACCCAAGAGAGTTGAGACATGCAATGTGGGACTTTCTAATAGTTTATTCAAGGTAAAAAATAAACCTTGATGTAAGTCCAATTATATGTTGCACCAGTTTTAGCAGGGAAAGTACCTCGTGTGTTTAGTGTCCTGCATCTTAAACTTCTAATTTCCTATATATATTTTGAAAATACTTTTGTTGTACCCTTGTTAATTAAGAATCATGTGCATGGTTTTCTAGACCTGCTTTGAAGTTTATCAGAAAAAAGTCTGGCTTTTTAACCAAATTCAAACCTTGCCTACACATAGAAAAGAAAACAATGAAAATAATAAACAGAAAATACCAAGGAGCCACTTGAGTAGTTGAATTCATTGTCATTACACAAAAAAATATGATATACTGTGCTTTCGTCAATCTGTTTCTTTTCCCACTTTCTCAAAAAAGGGATATCTTTACATATTGAGAAGATGCCTATTCTACAAAATTTCTCCACTAATCTATGTTAGTCTCTAAAACTATGAGATTTATTGTCAATTCAAGAAAGAAGTTATACGTCAGAAGGCATCCTCACTGCAAGGATTGTGAGGCCACCCATGGGATGATCATATCCAAATTCTTCCTCTGATTCACTCAACAAGTCTTGGAATGAAGGTTGGTTCAAGTATGCTACAGGGATCACAAACCGCTTCAATTTGTCTCCAACATAGACTGCAAAATAGCCTTTTGGCGCATTCACCGGTTTTGAAGATGCTTGATTTGCTGCAAATAATGACTCTCTTACACTTGGTAAACGAAAACCCATTGTTCTATTGATTTGAGAAGAGAAAGTGGGTTAAGAAAAGTCTTGAAATTTTTGAATTTTTAGTGCTTTCAGGATGTTAATGATGTGTTGGTCCTAAATGCTTGCAGCCATGAATATATATATATAAATAGAAGGATATGACAAAAACCATTAATTGGTTACTTGAATTATTGGTGGAGGGGTATGAGATAGGAGTTGTGAGACCAAATGAGAGACAAGGCATGTGGTACATTTTGTCTTAGATATAAAACTTTTTTAAGTAGCAACGTTACATCTTAGAGTAGATTATATAATACATGTCCCACCTTCTGTATCTATGAAAAAGAAAGTCTAATTGAATAATGTTGATCACACTTATTCAGGGTGGTGGTTTGGGCAAGAAACATCATTTATTCAATTGTCATTCAGTGTTTCTTAGAAAATGGCATACTTTAAAATGTGGTTCATAGTGCATATTCAATGTTGATAAGACAGATCCATTTTCTCTTTATACATCTGACACCGAGGAGATAAGAAGAGAACCAACACTGAATACTTGATAATATCATGCGGCATTGCACATCAAATGCTGAGCAACACTGTACGACATTTGCATGAATGATGTTTTCTGCCTGTATTATCTATTAACTAAGATTCTAAAGAAAGTTCTCTTAGACAACACCATATATATGCCTTGTCTCTCATTTGGCCCCATGACTCCTATCTCATATCCCTCAATCAATAATTCAAGAAACCAATCAATAGAATTTAGCATATCCTTTTATCTATATATATAAATATATATATTCATGGCTGCAAGCATTCAACACCAACACAAACCATTCACCTCCTATAGCATTCAAAATTCTAAAGCTTATTTACAAGACTGTTCTTACACCATTCTTTTCTCAAGTCTAAAATTCAATCAACACAACAATGGGTTTCCGCTTACCTGGCATAAAAAAGGCATCACTTTCTGCAAACCAAGCATCTTGTGGATGTGCCAAAGGGCTATCTTGTAGTATATGTCGGAGAGAAAATGAAGCGGTTTGTGATCCCTGTGTCATATTTGAATCAACCTTCATTCCAAGACTTGTTGAGTGAATCTGAGGACGAATTTGGATATGATCATCCCATGGGTGGCCTCACAATTCCTTGCAACGAAGGTGTTTTCCAATGTATAACTTCTTCCTTGAATTGACAATAAATCTCATACTTTAGGAGACTAACATAGATTAGCTAGCTAGTGGAGACATTTTGTACAATATCCGTCTTCTCAATTTGTAAAGATATCTCTTTTTTGAGTAAGAGAGAAATGAATCAGAATTACAAAAAATCGTAGACAATTTTGTGTAATGACAATTTCAACTACTCAAGCAACTCGTCTGTGTTTTCTGTTTATTAGTTATAATATTCACTTCTCTCTCAGTATGAGTAATTAAGGTTCAATTCTGTAAAAATAATAGACTTTGTTTTGATAAATTTCAAACCTAGAATAGAAAATGAGTAGATCAAAATCAAAAGTATGTTTCCTATGACCAAAGAGAAAGAGAAGTTTCTTTGGGAAAATGTCAAAATATGCTTTGTTAATAAATATTCACGAGGTATGATCAAACGATGCATATATTTCCGTGCCAAGGCTAGTTCAAAATAACAATTTTACTTTTTCCTTGAATAACACTGGTCTCTACTGTAGCAAAAGCTTTCTTTTATACCATTGATGTATGGTATGGCTTATCATCTAGATCTATATATATATAACCCTGCATCTACAATAACAATTATGACTAACTAATATTTGTATCAAATGATAATGATGTTGCAGAAATGGGACAATGAGAGGGTAATAAATTAGTATGAGAGGGGCAAAAAGCCATAAATTGAAGAATGTATGAGCCACCTATTATAGAAAAATCTAGCAACATGTGGTTAAAACGTAAAACTGTTTAAGGACAAATGTGTTATGAGTTGCTGGTTCAGCTTAATGAGGTATATATACAAATACAATATATAGGGCATCATTAACATCCTTTATCAAGGATTGGTCAATATCTCCAACAAAATTACTGCACTTAATCGCTGGTATAATTTGATAAAGATACTGTCGTATTTTGAGCTTTGGCAAAAGAAAAAAATGTTTAAACAATTAAGAGGTGACATTTAGGAACTTATCCTCCATGCATGGTATTGTGAGACCACCCATTGGATGGTCATACCCAAATTCTTCCTCAACTCGATTTAACAAATCCTCAACCTTCCAAAAATTATTGGGCATAACAAATCACTTCATTTTCTCACTAACATAGGCTGAAAGGTGTCTCAATGCGTGTATACATGTCATACAACAGCTCAAGGTGATCAAATTCCAAAAATTACAAAGGTAAAATATAACACATTCAGGAAGTCTGATACAAACATAAATAGTCATTCCTGGTATGCAATTGAAGGGGTTAATTTTTGGGGAGATTTCACCAATAGATATTAAACACATCGCACAAGTAAATTTTTACATGACACCTTATCCCAAAACCTTAAGGACCAGGTTTATGGGTTTTCCCCTTATTTATATGGTGTTCAACTTTCTCATTCCTACCTAATGTGAGATTTTTCTTTCACACACTTATACTCAATAGATCCATATGACAAAACACTAATACACATTGACTGAATTTCAACACATCTTACTTGCATCTCAACTAAGATGTTTTTGTTATATAACTTTGTAGAAGTCATGACCTAAGTTAAGTACCAAGCAGATTGTTTTAGTTTTACAACTATTATTTGTAGTATTGTTCAGACATGACTCTTGGTTTGAAATCAGTTTTAACAAAGAGGACACAAGATATCAAAACCTTATCATTCCAAACAATGGAAATGCAAATAGTAAATTATTATTTATTATTTTTATTCTCTCGATACACCACTCGCAAATTAGATTAATCAATGCATATTACCAATTCTCAATGTACACTACAACAATTTACACACTACACAAAATTGGTTGTAAATTAAACTACATTACAATCAAGAGGAGACCATGATAGCTCTTTGCACCACAATTTCCTTGGCCAAGCTAGTAGGCAACTGGGCTTGGGCTTGGGCTTGGGCTTGAACTTGGTTGAGAATGGTGGTATCAAGACCAGGGCCGAGGCAATGATGAAGTTTAGGAGTCGGAGAAAAATAGTGAGGAAGGTGATAAGTGGATTGACAATGGTGAAGTCGTCGGCTCCCAAAGGTGACTGTGATTGTTTTAAAGTATGGGGGGTAGGGTGAAAATGCAATCCAGAGAACATCGTTGGCAATAAGGGTGAGGAAGTCAATGAATGCGGCAATAATAAGGTGTAACACCTGTAAAATTACACTCTTTTGATAATTTTAGAGGGGGGTGCAATCAATAATTTTTTATTCGTCTTTGTGCGTAATTAACATTTTAATGTTCCCGGAGAATGGTAATTACAATTATAATGTTGATTGTATGCTTTATTTGTGTTTTCGCTTATAAAAATTGAATTTTTGGTTTTATCGGACCGTTTTCATAATTTCTATGAAAATGGCCCGCAGTGCAATTTTTATCATTTTTCATCTGCAAATGATCTTTTTAATGATTTTAGAGCATTAAACATTTAATTAGGATGGTTTTTAAGTTGAAGGTTAGTTTCGAAAACGTTTGAAACACAGATGATGAAAATCGTGATAAAAGCTCGATCCGAACCTAAAACCCAACCCTAAACCTAATGGACCTTAATTGGACCAACCTAATTTTTTTAAGGGAGATGAGCATGTTCCTTGTGGGTGCCGGCCCTAGGTTTAGGAGCTGCCAAGTTATAATAAAGATCTTTACCTTAGATGAAGGGAGAGAGAAAAAGTGAACATTTGGTTCAAAAAACATTTTCTTCTTGGTTTCTTGTTCATGAAGCTCTCTACCTTCTCTCTAAAACACTCCACCTTCTCTCTAAATTTCTGAGTTAATTAGCAAGTTTGCACCGATTAAATTATAGTATGTTATAGGAGAGAACACAAGCTTTCATTTAAGCTTTTCATGATATTCTGAGTTCTGTCAATATATCAAATAATTTTTGTAATAGTGTTTTTGGTTTATAAATATGACATGAATTGTTGGAAATGCAAGTATGAGGGGATGTTCTACCTTAGAAGGAGAATCTCTATGGTTACTATGTATTATGTGATGTTGATATGTGATTAAATATCCTTTATGAATCATGCATTTTTATAACTGGCATTTGAGACTTGGGGAGTGTGACCACTAGGCACCAACTGATGGGATTGGTTGTATCTGTGTGATTGATTGATTGGATTGTGTGACTTAATTGTTTGTTTTTGGGAAAAACAAGGATGATGAATCCTTGTGGGGAGAAAATGAACTCCGATGGAGTGCATTTGTGAGATTAAGACATAGTTGAGATGATGTCACGTCATCACTTAACTAACGGTTGAGATAATGTCACATCATTAGTAGAGATTCAAAGTAAAATAAAAAAATTTCTAGGGACTCAGCATCGCAAAAAAATTTCAAGGACTCAAAATAAAAAATAGTTATTTTTTAGGAACCCATAAGTTATTTATGCCTTAAATGTAATTCATCTTGAATGTTTTATTTCTTAATATAAACTCATAACAACATATGTATACTTTCTGAGCTAAAATATATTTTAAGTCGCTGATAAAAATGTAAAATTTTTTTTGGGTCCCTAATAAATTTTTTCCTTGTTTTCGATCCTTGATATATCAAAATATTTTTTTGATTCTTAATATTTTTTTTTTTTTGGTCCCTAATAAATTTTATTTATTTTGTTTTAGTCTTTTTGAATTTTTTTTATAGGGACAAGTAACAAATTATATACATATATTAGGGATCCAAAATAAAATTTGTTAACTTATTAGGGACTAAAATAAAATATCAAGGACAAAAAAAATATTTTGATATATCATAGATCCAAAATAAAGAAAAAATATATTAGGAACCTAAAACAAAATTTCACCGATTTATTAGGAACCTAAAATATATTTTAGCCTACTTTCTAAAACTGAAACATTTTAATGAAATGCAACATGTAGTTAATGTGTACCTGAGTTATAGTTCATATGAGATGTTGAAGGAATTGAAGTGCTCTCTGAGACGGTTTCCAACTGATTAGCTTTGAGATGAAGATTCATAAAATGTCAATGTTGCTCATCTTCAATGATTTCATTGTGTAGTTCTTGTTTTTGAACTTGGTGTGCAAGTAGATAATTTGCAACAGGTATTGATGTGACAATATCCTCAATTATTTAATCTAGCATATTGCAATCTTTTATCTCCAACACTTTTAATTGAGGTAGGCCTTTGATGATATTGGATGAGAAGACATTTTAATTCTCTACATCTCCTTATTTCCACTTCTTGAAGATTGTGGAAGGTTGTGAATGGCATAGGACTTTTAGCAATAGCATGTGTAAAGAAAGATGTCAACTATGAACAATTACTTAAATACAGCTTTTCTAGTTTCTCTAAAGGGCCATTAGGAGGTAGACAACCATTCCATAAAACTCTTAAATGACTCATCTTATATATTTTGAGCTTAAGCAACTTGGAGAAGAGAATTCCCACATGACTCAAATGATTGGTGGCATCAACCAAACACTCTATCTCCTTGGAATAACATATCTTAAGCTTATTCATGTCATGAGCACTTTCTGCTTCCAATTGAAATATATCAGGGACAATATTTTTTGCACCTCCCTAAATATTAGCTACTGATAAAACCTTGGCTTTTTTTGCCAAACCCTTAACTGTCTCATTTGATGTGTCAAAATAGCTAAGCGACAAAGTTCTTTCGCAAGAGCTTAACTTCTTATGATCAAAATCATCCTCAGAATCACTATTGTCATCGTCATCATTATGATCATTATCATCACCACCACCATCATCATTATCATCAAGTATTCTTCCAAATTTTATTGTATACCATTTCAGTTCTTGGGAGATGGTAAACATGTTAAAGAATTTAATGGCATTTTCATTGAAATTATCCCATTTTTTGTTTTTATTTACGATTTCAAGTTGGCTAATTGTGCAACTACACCATCATTTTGTAATTCAATAAATGAAGGCAAATAACAATGAAACATAAGAAGACTCTCAAGTTTCTTCATATCACTTATAAATGAGATGTCACTTAATTTCCAATTCCAAAGCCATAAGCAACGAAGATTTGTCAATGTTTTGAATGACATTGTTGATAATCGTTCTCTTCTATTTTGGTCATTGATAAGAAACAAAACTTTGAGTTTTCTCATTGTTTTGAATACTAAATCATCCAATACTTTTGATTCCACGATCATGAATAGAAACTCAAGATTGGAACATGTTAGAATATATATTATCTTTATATTATCTTCATAGTTATTATCTTTATATTATCTTGTTAATTATTATTTATCTTTATCTTCATATGATGTAATCAAGAAGGTTTCCTCAATATAAATAGAAAAGAGTTGTGGCTTTCTCCCACACACATTCAACACACATTCAATAAAATACATAATTCTAATATGGTATCAGAGCCAGGTTGAAGGAATCAGAAAATTGTGTTTCACCGGGGACAATTTGTCCCCGATGGACATCTCTGGTGAATCTTTTTTTTCCACAACCTCTCTTTGTCTCTTTGTTTCCCAGCGATCCTCACTTCGTCACATGATAGGCAATCCTCTCTTCCTCCCTAGGTTTTTTTTTTTTTAGGCAATCTTTTTTTTCAATTTTTTTTTTCAAAACGTCGTGAATATTGCGTGAACAGTACCGTATCTCTACAAAGCTATTGTTCACCATTGCCGACCAATCTTTCCTTTTTTTTTTCAAAGTGTCGTGAATATTGCATGAACAGTACTGCACTTCTACAAAGCTGCTGTTCACCATTGTCAACCAATCATTTTCTTCAAATTTTTTTTCAAAGCTTCGTGAATATTGCGTGAATAGTATCACACCTCTGTGAAGCTGCTGTTCACCATTGCTAGGTGCAGGAGACAGTGGTGGAGGGACGTTTGGAGCAAGAGATGATGCTGGAGGATCCAGTGGCACTGCCAATGGTGTCTGTGTCCGTTGATGGTATTTAAGTAATGAAGGTGGAGTGGGAGCAACAAGTGGTGCTGGAACAATAGGTGGGACCTTCAAAGAGACATTTTCAATGGTGGAGGAAAAGAAAGGAGTAGTCTCAAAGAATGTAATGTCAGCAGAGACAAGATATCGCTGAAGTTGAGGAGAGAAATATTTATAACCCTTTTGAAGGCAGGAGTATCCTAGAAAAATACATTTTAGAGACTTGGCAGAGAGTTTATTTTTACCTGAAGTGAGATCATGGACAAAACATATACTCCCAAAGATACGAAGAGGAACATGGTAAAGATTATATTTAGGATATAAGATGGAGTAAGGAATTTGATTGTTAAGAACCGATGAAGGTATGCGGTTAATCAAATGACACGTAATAAGGAGAGCATCTCTCCAAAAATGAAGTGGAACATTATAGTGAAGAAGAAGTGTGCGAGCGGTTTCCATCAAGTGGCGGTTTTTGCGTTCAGCAACACCATTTTGTTGTGGTGTGTGGGCACAAGATGTTTGATGAAGAATCCCTTGGAAGTTTAAAAAGGACTGAAACTAAGATGACATATATTCTTTTGCATTATCAGTTCGCAAAATTTTAATTGAGGAGCCAAACTGATTTTGAATCTCAGCAAAAAAAACTTTGAAAAATAGAAAAAACATCCGAACAATTCTTCATTAGAAACACCCAAGTACAACAAGAAAAATCATCAATAAATGTGACAAAATAAAAATATCCTAATGTGAAATAGACTCGACTAGGACCCCAAATATCAGAGTGAATTAAAGCAAAAGGTGACGCAGCACACTTATTGACACGAGGACTATAACTAGTACGACTATGTTTGCCCTCGTCTCCCACTCCTCTCATCGTGGTGAAAGACGTGGTAATGGTTTTGGACGTAATATTCGTTACACCTATTGCGGAATCTTTGGTCATATCAAAGCCAAATGTAAGAGAAAAGCTCGAGTGCCAAAACTTGAACAGTACTGCATCTCTACAAAGCTGCTGTTCCTCATTGCCGACCAATCTTTTTTTCTGGCGTAATCACACCAGATCAAGTGCCAAAGCTAAATATCGAATAGTGCGTGCACACTACCGCATATGACATTTGTAACAAACTTAACCCATATGATATATATGCTCCAACTTGAGGGGGAGTGTTAAAATATATATTATCTTTATATTATCTTGATAGTTATTATCTTTATATTATCTTCATAGTTATTATCTTTATATTGTATTATTTATCTTTATCTTCATATGATGTAATCAAGAGGGTTTCCTCAATATAAATAGAGAAGAGGTGTGGTTTTCTTCCACACATTTAGTAAAATACATCATTGTAATAGAACAATCCAAATCATTAGGAAATTTCTTAAGTATAGATATCTTATTGAACTATGCTCCAAAGTCACATCATTGTCCAATATGCATTTAACATCCCTTTTCTCACTCTTTGTTATCAAGTGAGCTACATTGCGAACTAAGTCGTGCATTTTAACGCATTCATGATCTGCATCCAATAATAAACAAGAACTTATGAGCTTAATTTTGACTGCAATCACTTCACTTATTGCCTCTTCATATGAGGAAACTTCTCTTGCTACACCTAACCCTATTGCAATTCTTGTTAAAAGGGAAATTGGAATTTCAGAATCTTCAAGGAATATAGAACACAATAGGAAAAATGACTTAGCTTCTTCGGTGTCTAGATTATCATAGCTCAATTGCAAGCACTTGTAGGGATCTGTCAAACCCTTTTCAATATTTATTGGCTTAGAACTTCTCAATTTATTCAATGCAGTTTCCCATATCACCTCATTTTTTCCCTTCAAACTACTAGCAACCGCTGCAATGGCAACAGGCAATCCTTTGCATTCATCTGAAATTTCTCTTGCCAAATGCTTTAAGGTATCAGGTGCACCTTCAGATATGCGTGCTTGGTTTTGCAAAAGAGCCCACGCTTCTTCATTGTTTAAGATTTGTAATTAAATTTTTTTTTCATAGTCCATCAAAGTACAAACTGCTTCTGATCGAGTGGTAATGAGAACCTTGCAACCCTTATGTTGTTCAATGGATGGAATCCCTATGGCACCAAAATCAAGCATTTCCCACACATCATCTAGAATGATAAGAATCTTATTTTCTTGGGCTAATCTCATGCATAAGCGTTGAGCTCTCTCCCTTTCTTCATTTTCTAGAAATAAATATTGCATTGAACTTGCAATTTTTTCTTGGATCTTTTGAACTTCTAGTGTGGTAGACACTGTCACAAAAATAACTTTGTCAAAAAGAGGTTTTGGTTTTGCTTCTGCAATCTTCTTAACTTCCATTGCTAATGTGGTTTTACCACAACCTCCCATTCCATACAATCCAATCATGGCAACCTCATCATCTTTCAGTGATTCCATTAGTTGCCCATAAACAAATTTTCTACTTTCAAAATTCAAATACTTTCCTAAATTAAAATCAAGTATGTTGGAAGGAAGTGTAGCAATGCGTTCAAGTTGTATATATTGCCTACCTTCTTCATTAAACTTTTCAAGATCCCTTTTTTTATTTGCCAACTTCTTTCTTAAATTGTATCGCCAAATCCAATTTGGACAGTGCCTAAAACAGCAACTCTTCTTTCTTTTTGCTTCGTTAAGTAACTTATTCACATTGTTTACGTCAATCATAGCATCCTTCATCCACTTGTCAATAACATTAGTAGTCTTTCTCGTTTGTTTCTTAGCATGTGTAACACAGTCTTGGACACTATTTTTTGTTGCAATCAAATTGTCTGCTTCTTTTGCAAGCTCTTCAACGAAATTGTTGAAGCAACAAGGATAACGCAATTAATTTATTGCTCCACACACTAAATCTCTTGAAATAGAAGACGCAAAACCGTAAAGACATTCCATCAATTTATTTCCCTCAATGCAACCCCTTTAACCTGGACTAGAGACATGAACATACTATAAAGTAAGTTTTATAATTATTTATAAAAACCATTTTATGTCTATATATGTTGGTAGATAAAAATGATTCAAAGATCATTTATTTTGTTTAAATGTTCTAAAAAATCACTATAATATAATTTTAAAATAAAAGTTACATTTCAAATTTTATAGAAATTAAAGGCATATTTTATCCAAAAATTTATTAAACCAAACCTTGATCTAAAACAAGCATTATTTAGAAAATTAAAGTAATTCTATTTTATTTTTTTAATATTTATTTAAAACAATATTAACAATTTTAGACTATATCACCTTTAGATAATATTTTCACTTTCTAAACTTGGATTTAAATTTTGTAAATTAACCTAATGAATTTGTTTGTAATACTAACTCCGTTCCTATATATAAGATACAAACGAACACAATTTTTTCTTCATGGATATAAGAAACATATGATCACTTGCATATGCAGTAATTGCTAGTTTTATTTTATTTCCTTGGTGGAAAAAGTCACTAAATGCAACTATCACTTTAAGTCTTTAACCATTTAAATAGGATATTTTTGGAATAAAATTCCAATTTATGATATATTAATTAAAGTTAACCAAATTAACTACTTATATTGGTCTCGATGAATTAACTACTTTCTACAGGTTTGCTTCCTTTTTATCATTAATGGAGTTTGATAAGCCACGCACTAGGCATCGATGCTCGACTTGATCCTCTCCCTTCAAAACCCACGGCTTTTCTAACGCCCAAATTTGTGCATAATTGAAACATATCCAAACTTTCTTCTCTACAACTCCCGCAAAACCATCCACCCCAAACTCACCTTCCTCCTCTCCAAAGGGTGCAACACTAGGGTTGGGAGGTTTAGGCAAGTGGTGGATGCCATGGCCTTGAAGTAAACCTGGATAACTGGTGGATAGGTTAATTTTTTTTAAAACTTAAATGACATAGAACAAAATTCTAGATTAATTAACATAGACATACCAAAATTATTTTTTTAGATTTAATAACATTGTTAATATACATATGATTCTCCCTTATGGACTTGTGCTCAAAATGTAAATTTAGGCCTAGTAGAAAATATGGTCCTAGCACCCTCTCTATATTGGTATTTTAATCCCCTATCCAAGTAAAAAAAAAATTATCTAACACCATTTCCTCACCTCTCTTAAAACACGTCAGCCAACAAAACTCCACAACAATGTAGAGATACACTCCATCCTTTCTATTATTTTTTTAAGATTAACAACCATAAAGATATTTTTATATTCAAATGCAAGTTGAGATCTAGTAAGAGAAAAAAAAAAATATATATATATATATATATGTATATGTATATATATGTGTATGTGATAGATAATATGATAAGATATAAAAAGAAAAATATAAAGAAACAAAAAATGTTGATAAGACATAAAAACAAACTGAATGTAAAAATACCACTATTCCTCTAACAATGGTATTCCTCTAACAATGGTAATAATCTTGTCACGGAAAACAATGTTTGGTAATGTGTACGTTCTTATTATGCACCAACTTCATTAAAACATTTCTCTCTTTACCCTCCCTCCCTCTCTGTCGCCTCCAACGACCCATCCACCGCCCCCATAGCTCATCATTCTCACCTACACTACCAAAGGCCATTGTGAAGATCTAGTGTCAACGTGTCATTGATCTTTCATGGCTCTCGTGAAGTCGAACACGCCATGGATCATGTGCCTACTAGTGTGAGAATGCGAAGATCAATAGAAGATCGTGATAATAAGGAATGCTTAGGAATATGTGGTCACCGGTGTTGCGAGGGTGGTGTTGTTGTTCAATGGCGGCTGGATTTGGTGCAGTGCGAGCACACCATGAATAGGTGGATCCTAGAGTGTCGGACACTGAGACTCCTCAGGGTGGTTCTTGCAAGGATTCAAGGTTGTGACGTTGTTACCAGCATCGGACTTCGAGATCTGGCGGTTGAAGCATGTCGTTTGGAATATTCCAAAAGTGTCATCAAAGATGGTGAATGCATCACTGGGCCAGTGAAAGTTTCGTAGGAAACGACAGACAAACAAAGAGAGGGGAAGAGTAAAGTGGGGAAAAATTTGATGTGTTAGGTGTATTATGCACCTTAGATCAATCCAATGGCAGAAAATAATAGATCATGATGGACCACCTTCATAGGTGGTCCACCCTAGAAGCCGTCATATTTATAAAATAATTTCTAAAAAGTAGTATAAGAAATTATTTTAATTAAACTACTTTAAATGTAAAATAAATACTAACACAATTATTATTTTCCCATAACATAATATGTTTAATATGTGTAATGACTAATGATGACTACATACACAATATTAGGGGTATTTTCATAAATAAAAAAATTCCAAAAATGTGAAAGGTCTCAAATAGTCTCAAATAGTAGAGTATAAGGGGTGTATTGGATTAAGATTGTTTAGGATTTTAGAGATTTTTTTTTTTTTGGTAAAAATGACTTGAAGTATTCAATCAAGATTATTAAATGATAAAAAATAATCTTATGATATTCAATTAAAATTATCAATATTTTTTTTTAAATGGCAACAAAATCTTATTGTATTCTATTGAAATTTTGAATAACTTAAAAAAAAGTTATATGTTATTCAAATTCATAAAGATTTTGAAGGATTTTTTTTTTAATTAGATTTTATAGACTTTTTAGTTGATCATATAAATACGGATCCCAGCAAACAATCTCATTCAGCCTTGAGACTTTTATTTCTCATCACGTACTTTTTTATTTCATTCTCTCCACTTTAAGGATGGTGGCACAATCTCCCACCCACGTTTTTTCTATTTCAAGGTGATACTTTTTATATGATCATAATAATAGTATGTTCATACCCCAAATCATTATGAATCACCTTACAAGTCTACATCACCTAATCAATGTAGTCCACTATCTCATTCCCCTTTAGGTTCATAAATTCTTAATGAAATGAAAATCTTCATAAGAGAAGTTCTAAGTCAACCAGGGCAAACAATTGTACTAAATTTTGAAAAAACACAACCTAATAAAGTCCTTTCAAATCTTATAAATTCGTGAAGTCCTTTCAAATCCTATATTTTAAATCCATTAAATCCAAATTATAAAAGTCTTTAAAAAAAATCTTAAAAGTTTTTATATTCCTACAAAATCTTAAAAATCCACTAAGACTTTTTTATATCAAAATAATCTTTTAAAATCCTAATCCAATAAACCCAATAGAAAATCTTCGAGCTTAAATCAAGGATGGTTATGCTAGAACTACCTATCCAAGAATAAAACAATTCAAATTCAAATTTCAATTGTACTAATAAAAGAAGAAAAAAAACAAACATTTATACACTGTTGGTCAAAATAAAGTATTATTTTAAAATTCATTACAATTATGGATTATGATTTTTGATAGTGTAAAAAATGATTTTACACTAATGATGTATGAGCATTTTACTCATAAAAATATGTATGGATTGTCAAAAAACAATATAAAAAAAATATATATTTTTCTTAATTTTTATAAAACAAAAAAATCTCATATTTATAAATTAAAAAAAAACACATATAGAAATTTTGTGTTCAATACCAATCATACGCGAAATTGCAATTCACAATAGGTGGGTTTGTTTAGGCTTAAAATAAGTGTTTATAAAAAAAATATTTACTTATAAGTAATTCTTATAAAAGCAAAATTATTTTATGTTTGATACTGATTATAAAAAATAATTTTTTAATTAAAAGTAATTTTCAACTTGTTTATTACGTCAATTATATAAGTGTTTTTTTATAACAAAATTACATAAAATGACTTATAATCAATTATAAGATAACATGTTTGTTTAGAAAAAATATTTTTTATAAGTTATATTTTATGTAATTTATTTTAGATTAATTAAATGTTATTGTTTAAGATAAAACACTTTTCACTAAGGGCCTATTTTTATTCCCCTTCTTTATCTCTTCCAGCAAACTCAAGCCATCTTCTTCCCTCCCAACCATACAAAGTCCATCAATCAAAGTATTAAATAACATCACAGGCCAAACATCAACCTAATTACTTCCTACCTTCCCTCTCAATCTATCAAACACCTGTAACGCCCCATCGATCCTCCTAGCCTTGCACATTTGATTAACAAGAATCTCAAAGGTAACCATGCTTTGCCGTATCTTCCCCTCTTCTATCTCCGCCAACAGTTCATTCATCCTCTTAATGTCCCTCTTTGCGGTGAACAAACAAAAATAAAGGGAAGAAGAAAGGTTTCTCCTGAGGTTTTCTACGGCAAACAAGAAGGGAGAAGCAACGAACATGAAGAAGGGAAAAAGAAAGATTTCTCAATAAAAAAAAAATTATAAAGCTTCCGTACTTTTCAGTTTTTGTTTCCCCATAAATTATTTTGATAAGTTACTCCAAGTAGCTTATCAAAATAAATTGAAAACAGCTTATTTTTAGCTTGTGTTTATTTTTAAAAATTTACCTAAACATCTTAAATAATGTAATAATTGATTATTTTATTTAAAAAATTCATTTTTTTTTCTAAAAAAGATTTAACCAAACTCACCCAATATCACTTCACTGAGGAAATTAGTCTTAATGATATATTTAGTTCTAAGGATATAAAGATACCTGATAGGACCAAAATGATAACAAAAATAAGTAAAAGAATGTAATAAATTATCTGTTAAAATTTGATTTCAAGGGTCACTTACCAAAAAATTGCAAAAATTTGATTGCAAGGGTCACTTGCCAAAAAATTGCAAATTAAACCAACATGCATGTTCTGCACATTTTCAATAAATACAAACTTTTCACACCAACCTTGAGAGATGAATTCCATTGCTCGAATCTCCAAAGCAACAAAAGAATAAGAGAAGAATCCTCACTCACGCTGATCCACTTCTGCAAAGAAGAATCAATTCAAAGCGGTGCTGAAGACTCGCACTATATCTCATACCCAAAACTTCAACTCACAATTCATTCTTAAAAAAACACAAGCAAGTCTTGGTCTCTGTCTTATTCATTATAAAACTGCTAAAGTCTTGGTCATTCTCTCATGAATTGTTATTAATTTTGTGGCACTGTCTACAAAGTTGACAATGGTTTTAGGGTAACAACCAAATACGTAATCCATATTATTGTAATATCTGGAAAAGTGTCATTACTTAACAACCACATGCTGTATCAGATTCGTATGAACAACATCATCTCTAAGGTATATTCTCTACAAGGTTCTCTTCGTGTGACGTTTGGTTACTCACAGCAATGACAGTATTGATCGTGTATATCCCTTCACCTGCGAACGCACTAGATTCTTACACCACTATCTCGTCAACTCTATGGGTTGAAACAGCGTTATCTAATGTAAAGAAAATATGTAGATTGATTCATAGATATGAGATGTGGAAATAGTGTGTTTGCATAAATTAATTTTAGAATCATGAATAGAGAATCTAATTTTCGGGCCATAAATAAGATTGTGGCTCATGGCTACAAGCCAACAACCCCGTAATATCATCAAACTATCAAGTTTAAGCCTACACCCTCCATTACTTATTATAAGTAGCAAAATAAAAACTTTGCGCACATATTAAAAAAATGGTTAAATGTAATAAATTTCATCTTTTTTATATTATTCTTCTTAAATTATCTTTTTCATTTTCTTTAAATACAAAATAGGTAATTGAATTATTTTATTGAAAAGTTAAAGAGAGTACTTTGAACAAAACATCATTAAATGAGTTTAAAAAGTAAATTTTTACTTATAAAAACAACCAAAGAAAGAGTGTTTTTTTTTATTTTTTTGCTTATAGTAAGGAACGAAGTAGTACCATGCATAGCAATAATTAATTAAATACATCAAAAGTTCCAATATGACATAAACTTGCTAAACTGATCATAACTAAGCAAAAGAAAGGAAAAGCTAAGAATCGGATTTTGAGTCTAATTAAGCCCAACAAAGATCCCACAAATGGATCACAAGTGCCTATAGACAGGCCCACATCATCCAAGAGTGGCATGCTCCTCACATCACACGAAATGCAAGGTAAGTCCCTTTAGATATATTAAATATAACAATTGGTTTCTTTAATATATTTATTTAAATTATTTCTGTTTAAAATAAATAATTTTTTATTTATTTAAAAAAAATCTTATCTACTATAAAATAATTAATTATTTGATAATGATTTATTTTAAATTTTAACAAACCGACACAATAACATGAGCAACATTATTTGTAAATAGCTTACCCTACCCTGATATATGTTAATAATTGCAAAATGTTGGAAATTCCCGGGTCAGAAAAGTTCCATTAAATTGTAGTTTTGCACTCCATTCATATGTGGAATCAACCTAATGAAAATCCAGTAGCTAGTGGGTTAATTTAATTCGTGTTCCTAATATGATACTGCTATAATATTATATATTTTCTTAAACTAATATATAGTTTTTGTGAGTCGGCGGCTATAACAAGATCCATGTGGAAAGATTTAGATTTGGTTGAATCTATATGGAAGTGCACAAAGTGAAAATGACTTCTAAGGAATTTTATTTATTTATTTATCAAAAGGTAATTTAGCTATAGAAATTAAAAAGAATCTCAGGAACATTAATGAAAGACAGGGAAACCCAATAACATGGTTCAAGTCAATGAAACCAAACATTTATATTTGTGACGTTTTATATATATATTTGTATTTTGATTCAGCCAAAAAAAATATTTTTTTATTTTGAATATTAAAAAAGTGAGGTGGAAAATTCTCTTATTGTATAAAAGATTTTGTGATACAAAGAAAATTCGATGTAAAGAAACATATAATATATACACAAAAATGACAAATAAATACGATCTATATTATGTTCTCTACTATATGCATGTGAATATCCATTTCAAGGGAAGGGACCACGTGTATTCAATGGAAGATCCTTGCTATAGCTCTATATTTTTTTAAATTGAAAGAAAACTAAGAATTGGGTAATCCTGATGACATTTTAATTACTTTCTATAAATCACAATTTTTCAAACTTCTATTTCACATTTTTTTCTTGAAAGATATATGTGGTTTTCATTTAGAAAAAAAAATTGTTAGTAAGAAAATTAAAAGAAGAAATTAAACTTGAATAAAAGTTTATTTGGATACAAATTAAAAATATTTTTTAGAATCTCTCTTCAGAAAAAGAAAAAAAAAAACTACTAACCTTTGAAAACATTTTTCAATAAAAAAAAAAAACTATCAAAAACACTTTTAAGATCGTAATCTATTCCATAAATAGATGATGTCCCGTAATAATAAAGAAATATAATTCAAGTATTCCAAGGAACAATCTGTACTTTGGTATGCTCGAAGCTGAGTATATAATACACACTACAATAAAAATTATTTTTGATGATAACATTAATCATCACTAAAACCTATAAATTTGTCATTATAAATCTTTTGTGATAAGATCTTAAATATCATTAATACTTGAAGTCACTAATATACTAGTGACAATATTTTTAAATGTCATTAAAAATAAATATTATTATGATAAGAAAATTTGTTACTAATAATTATATATAAATAGTGATGATAATTAGGGATGGCAATATGGACCCAGACCCTACGGGCACCCACAAAAATACCCATACGCGGGTAGGGTAATTACCCGCATATTGGGGATGGGGATGGGGATGGGTCTTTACCCGCAAAATCTCATGGGGATGGGGTGCGGGTATGGGTACTATAGTACCCACCCCGCCCCGCCCCGCACCTTTTATAATTATAATAATTAATTTTTATATATATATATATAATTTAAATATCATTTAACCATAAAATATTTAAAAGATCATAACTCTTATAATTATAATAATTAATATATATATATATATATATATATATATATATATATATATACACTTTAAATTCAAATTTAAATATCATTTAATCATAAAATATTTAAAAGATCCTAACCCTTATAATTATAATTATAATAATTAATATATATATATATATATATATATATATATATAGGGTGTGACTCGTGCATTTTATGTGAAAATGAGAATAAACATTTTTGTTCGTTGGATTAAATTAGACAATAAGAATTAACACAATCTTTTAAAAATTAACATACACCTATTTTATTTGATCTCTCTTCATCCAAAATTTAAAAAAAAAAAAAAAAAAAAAAACTTCTCATTTCCCTCTTTAGTGCACCAAAATTAAATAATAATAATAATAAAATTCAAACTCACACCCTCATAAACCTTGTTTCATAGCCTCTCATAATCCTGTTTCATAAAAAGCATGCATATTGTGTATGCACCTTTAAATCTTTTTAACAAATCATGCATATAACAAAAATACAAAAATAAAGTAATAGGACACTTTTTGAGAATTATAAGGGTTAGGATCTTTTAAATATTTTATATTTAAATGAGATTTGAATTTGAATTTAAAGTGATTTTAATATATATATATATATATATATATATATACTAGGATCTTTTAAATATTTTATGGTTAAATGAGATTTGAATTTGAATTTAAAATGACTTTAATCTAACGGTTGAGATTAATAATTTATTTTTTATTAAAAATAATCATTTAATTTAACGGTTGAGATTTGGTGTCAATTGATCATAACCTTAATTATAATTATAATTTTATTATTTACTAAATAAATATTATAACCTAAGAAATAAAGTGAAACCCTAAAGTTGCTCATCACTTTCTATCTTTACTTTGTGTCCACCGTTGCTTGAAGCCATGAGAGCCTCCGACAACCCTCCACCTGTCACAACCACCGTGCAACCAGCCTTTCCTTGCTACAACCACCACACAACCACCCTCCACCGCTTACACCACCATGCATAACCCAAGTTAGTATTTGAACTAAAATTTGTTCCTAAATTGGTATTGTTTCAACTTAAAATTATTCCTAATTTGGTTTGGTTTGAATTGAAAATTGTTCCTAATTTTGTATAGTTTAAATTGAAAATTGTTCTTAATTAGATAGTATTTAAATTAAAATTTGTGTTCCTAATTGTTCATAAAGTGGTACTATTTGAATTGAAAATTGCTTATATATTTAGTCAATTTTTAGGAACTTTTAGTTTGATGTATTTTTTTCTAACTTCTGTTCAAAAATATCTTATTGTTAATTTGTACAAAAATTTGGTGTACTAATAATTATGTTGCCTAATTTTTATTTTTACTGTAATATTTTTTATTTAATTATTTTTATTGAACTCTTCATTTGTGTTAATATTTCGATATTAATTATAGATGAAAACTTCAAATGATATGCCTCCTTCAAAGGAATCTGCAAGTAGTAATCCTCTTGATAGTTCTGGTGCTAAAGATCAATCTCCATCTGAATTTGAAACTCCTCCTATTAATGTAGATGTGGGTGAAGGTGATACTGAAATAACTGAAGATGGCAAAAGAAGGAAGATATCTGTTGTTTGGAACCACTTTGAGAAAAAAACGGTCAACAATGAAGAGAAGGCACAATGTCGTTATTGCAAAAAGCTTTTAACAGGAAAGAGATCGGATGGAACAAATCATTTGCATAAACACTTGGGGACTTGTAAAAGAAAACCATATAGGGATATCAGACAAGCACTTTTGTTGAGAGAACAAAAGAAGGTAGACGGATCAAGTACTTTTATGAGTAACTATTGTTTTGATCCAGAGCAATCAAGAAAAGACCTTGCTTACATGGTCATAGTTCATGAGTATCCACTTTCAATGGTAGAACATTTGGGATTCAGAATATATTCTGAAAATCTTCAGCCTTTATTTAAGCTTCCAAGTCGGAACACACTAAAGAGTGATATTATGAAGATATATGAGCATGAAAAAGTGAATGTCATGAGACATTTAGAAAGCATTGGAAGTAGAATTGCTTTGACTACGGACATGTGGACAGCTAGCAATCAAAAGAAAGGATATATGGCCATCACTGGTCATTTCATTGATGATAATTGGGAAATGCAAAGTCGCATTTTAAGGTATAAATTTAATTATTATTTTTAAATTTCAATTACAAATGACATTTTGCATTGCATTGTTATTTAATTTATTATTTTGCATGATAGGTTTGTCTATATACCATGTCCACATACTGCTGAAGTTCTTTCTACGATGTTGTATCAGTGCATTATGGAATGGAATATTGATTTGAAGTTGTCCACTATTACCTTAGATAATTGCAGTACTAATGACTCTCTTGTTGGATTTTTGTTAAATCAAATTGATTGTTCTTCTCTTATACTTGATGGTCAATTGTTTCACATGAGGTGTTGTGCACATATTCTGAATTTAGTTGCTCAAGATGGATTGAGTGTTCTTGGAGAGGGCATAGAGAAGGTTAGAAATAGTGTTGCATTTTGGACAGCTACACCTAAAAGAGAACAAACTTTTAAGGAAACCGCACGTCTCATAAAAGTTTCCATCACAAAGAAACTCATTCTTGATTGCAAAACTAGATGGAATTCTACTTATCGTATGCTTGTTATTGCATTGGCTTACAAAGATGTTTTTAATCGGTTGAAAACAAAAGAGCAATTATATACCTGTTTTCCTTCATTAGATGAGTGGGAAATTGCAAGAGAGATTTGTAGTAGGTTGGAAGTGTTTAATCGTGTAACTGAAATTTTTTCTGGAACACTATATCCAACTACTAATATATTCTTCCCTTTGATATGTGAAATTAAGCTCTCTTTACATCAATGGAAAAATTGTCCAATTGTGGCTATTAGAACTATGGCTTCAAAAATGGTTATCAAATTTGAGAAATATTGGTTTGTTATTCATGGAATTATGGGGATTGCTATTGTCTTAGATCCAAGATACAAATTGAAGTTGTTGGAGTACTTTTTTCCTAAGCTTTACGGAAGTTCATCATCAATTGAAATTCAGAATATCAAGAAATTGTGTTACTCATTGTTTGACGACTATCAAGCTAAAACTAAAGGAATAATGGAATATTCAACTTCACATGCAAATGCTAGTAACTCAAGCTTTGATAGTTTCAATGTTACCAATTTCCTTAGTGATTATGATTCATTTGTGAATGAAACAATTGAGATACAAAAAAAGACTGAATTGGATCTCTACTTGGAAGAGAGTGTTTTGCCTAGGAGTGCTACTTTTGACATTCTTGGTTGGTGGAAAACAAATGGGATCAAGTATCCAATTATGCAGAAAATTGCTAAGGATATTTTGGCAATTCCAATTTCAACCGTTGCATCGAGAATCCGCTTTTAGCACAGGTGGTAGATTGTTGAGTCCTCATCGTTCTAGGCTTCATGAGTTTACTTTGGAGGCACTTATGTGTGCACAAAGTTGGTTGAAACATAAGCAACAAGGTAATATTTTATTATTTTAATTATTCAATTAGAGTTTTAATTATTGTATTATATATGCTAATCTTGGTTTTCTTGTCATGTTGTAGTTTCTATTGGTATTAGTGGACCAAAACAATATATAGACTTAGGAGATACACGTTTGCAAAGATATGGAGAAGTCGATTCAGAAGATGAGGTCAAAATATTATATTTATGTGTTTTATTTTTTTAATTTATAATATATAATTATAAACTAATTAGTTTAAATATATTATTTTTTTACAGGTTTTGGAGAGTACCATACCACTTTAATGTTCAAGTTTAATTAGAATTTTGGAAGTTTAATTCGAGTTTTTATTAAAATTAGAATAATTTGTAATCTTTATGTTGGATAATTATTTTCGTAATGTTATTTATTTATGACTTGTATTTGGATGGATCAATGTTTGTCAATTTTTAATATTATATATGAATGTTTTTAATGATTTTTAATCTTATATATAAGTAAAGTGCGGGTTGCGGGTGCGGGTATGGGTATATAGGTACCCAGAGGGTATGGGGATGGGGATCAAAGTTGCTACCCGCACGGGGATGGGGCTGGGGATGGGTACTTTTTTTAAACGCGGGTATGGGGACGGGTATTATACTACCCTACCCATACCCTACCCATTGCCATCCCTAATGATAATACATTGTCACAAATATATAAAATAACACTGACAAACTAATTGTCACAAATATATAAAGTAATAGTGACAATTAATTGTCACTATTAAAAACTTTAATCATAATGACTATCATTATTTATGTTAAACATTTTTGTCACAATTACTAATACTATTTTTTTAATTTTTAATTATTAATATTTTATGACTAAAGTATTAGAAAGAGTAAAACTAATTTGTCAATACTTTAGGAAAAATATTTTTTGAATTGATAAAATAAATAAATATTTAAATATAATATTAAAATGTAAATTATCTATTACATTTTGAATGACAAAATAAAACATAATAAATACCCAACAATGTTCTAGATCCAAACACTATACATCAATTAAATCACTATAAAACTAAGGTAATTTTATAATCTTTAGAATAATGGTAAGAAATAGTATCTTCAGGAATTTGATCCTGCAAATAAATAAAAGAAAAAATTAGCATTAATAAAAATAACATAATTAATAATATTTTAGAAATTAATAAGAAATTAAACATTAATAACTAAACAAATTACATTATTAGGTAGAACTTGAACCATTAAATAGTCCATTAAATGTCAAGCCTCCTAATAAAGTAGTCACTTGACTTTCATCCCCATTTCAATATCATGCTTCATTTGGTCCTGTTGGGTTTTCATAGCAAGTTGTTGAACTTCAATTAATTCACGTTGAAATTGTAATTCACTTTAAAGTTGAATATTGGTCTCCTCTTACTTTTAGATAATATTAGTCAATTTTTGTACTTCTAATTCTAAATCATTTTCCCACTTCTCTGCATTCTCAACTTGACTTTGAAGAACTTGTTTCTCTATAAAAAAAATTTAAATTTTTTTGTTATTGATGCAGTATCTATACCCTGTGAATGGTTTGATTTTGTTCCTAGTACGAATTCAAAATGTTTAACCAATGGTAGAGGAGCATTTGAAATCTCTTCTCCATATACCTCACCCACATTCTTCAAATTCTCCTATAAAAAGTTTAAGGATAATTTACTTCTATTATAAAAATGACATAATGCCAAGACAATAGTATTAATTAGAGAATATAACTAAAAACAAAAAAAAGCTTCCAAAAAGAAAATCTCAATGCAATTTCATCATCATAATATTGAGAGAAAGAAATCAAACAATGCATCTTTATCTTTTTCTTTTCCTTTAAAGGAAAAATAAAATATTAAAAAAAGGTTTCATTAAAAAGAGAGGATAAAAAAATATAGTGCATATAGACATAAATACTATACAAAAATTACATCATCATTTTCTAATAACAACTCAATCTTATGCAAACACTATAAAATGTATCCTTTTGAATTTTAATACATAAATTGAGATTATATTGTCACTTTTGCATGAAGTATTATAATAATTAAACTAAAATGAGACACAATAAAATAATTAGTATAGTCCTTTCAAAATGATGTAATTGCCTTTTTTATATAATATACCAACTATATATAAATTTAAATTTAGTTATATATATCAAATTCGTGTATAATTAATATGCTAAATTATAATAAAATAACAATATATGTATTTTTCTACTTACCATAATTTATTCTCCATTAGAAATACACCAAGTTTCATAGATTCTCATGCGGGTAACCTTTCACACTTCCATAGCACTTGGTCATTCTTCATTTTTTGAATCATTTTTCTATTGAAAATAAATTAAAAGAGATATTAAAAGTTAATAAATAAATATCTTATATATATTGAGGAAAAATAATAAACACGAATTAAAAGATAGACTTGTATATGTAAACAAAAAAAAACACAAAAATAATATTATCATTTCAAATGTTTTTTCGACAATTGATTTTGTGTCAATAATTGACTTAATTTCCTGTTTACTCCGGCTAGCTTTATTTTTCAAGCTTCTTTCCTGCATAAATGAGAAATTATTTAATATTCTAAATATAAAAGTACATACAAAAATTCAAATTCAAGATATTAAAGTAATTTTACCTTGAATTTAGAATTATTCCATTTGTTATTTATCAGTCAAATCCAATCTTCAAAAGGTACATCATGTGGCCTACCATTCTTTTCAACATATACTTGACTAGCTTATAAAGTCTACTTCTATATTTTTTTTTGTAATTGTTTGAGTACATACTCTTTAAACTCTTCAAGCAAATTTAATGCATTCTAAAACTCATAATTTATAAGAGTGACAATTAAAATACTATAAATTAATTTTATGATATATAATAAATATTTAGAAATATAAATAAAAATTAAGTGCAATAAAAATAATACAATTCTACTAACTTTCATATGTTTCCACATTACACCTACATCGTCTTCGGATATTTCTTTGCAACTTTTAACTTGTAAAGGAGCTTCTTGACGTATACAAACAGTTGCCTCAGACTTAAAGTATTTTGCATGTTTTTCACAAAGCTTAAAGTATGAGAAGGAAATTGGATGTCAAATTTTTTTTTCCATTGCAATGAGTTTTGACCTTTTCTTTTGAAGCTTTGCATTAATGGTATGTCCACGTTCTTCTTATGCTTGCCCCAAAAAAAATTTATAGAATTTTTTGTAATAATTTTATATACTTTAAAAAAGAAAATCGTTATACCTACATGAGATTCAAGTTCTTCAACATAATCAACACTAATCAATTTTGATGCATTAACCCTTTTAGAATTCAATCTAAATGATCAAGGTTCTTCTAAGTCTTCAAGTCTATACTCTTCATCATCTTTTGCATTGTTTTTTGCAATTCTCTATAGTCTTTGTTCTTCATACATTGACATGTTATACCCTACATAACAAATAATGGAAGCAAAGAAGAGTGATAATGGAAAAGAATGAAAAGAGAAGTGTTAAAAGAGAGAAAATTTACCTTTGATAATGAAAAAAATTGTGACAGTAGATAGTGTAGATAACCAATGTTTGTAGAATTGCAATTCAGGTTAGTGAAAATGAAAGATATCATGCACCTTGACGAAGATTACAAAATACAAATTGTTTTCAATTTATATATTTTAAAAAAATATATATTACTATTACAAAATTTGAATTTCATTAAAGATAAAATTACACAAACCCCCATAAAAGATTAACAATAATAAATTTGCACACTTTTTTAAATTAAAAACATTGCATTAATAATGTTTAAACTAGTATAATATTATTAACAAATCATTAGTTTGAATTTCATTAAAGATAAAATTATACAAGCTCCGATAAAAGATAAACAATAATAAATTTGCACACTTTTTTAAATTCAAAACATTGCATTAATAATTTTTAAACTAGCATAATATTATTAATAAATCATTAATTTGAGTGGTAATGAAATTCAAATTGTTTAATCAAACCCATGTAAAAGATAAAAACAAATTGTTTCCAGCCTATATATTTAAAAAAAATATATTACTATTATAAAATTTGAATTTCATTAAAGATAAAATTAAAAAAACCCAATAAAAGATAAACAATAATAAACTAATCCATGTAAAAGATAAAAACAAATTATTTCTAGCTTATATATTTAAAAAATATATATATATATATTTTGAATAATATATATATATATTACAAATTTTGAATTTCATTAAAGATAAAATTAAACAAACCCTAATAAAAGATAAACAATAATAAACTAACCCATGTAAAAGATAAAAATAATTTTTTTCCAGCCTATGGATTTAAAAAAAAATATATATTATTATTACAAAATTTGAATTTCATTAAAGATAAAATTACACAAACCTTGATAAAAGATAACCAATTATAAACTTGCACACTTTTTTAAATTCAAAACATTGCATTAATAATGTTTAAACTAGCCTAATTTTATTCACAAATCATTAGTTTGAGTGGTAATGAATTTAGTTTTTATAATTAAGGTTTTGGGTTCAATCCTTGTGGCTCTAATTTTTAAAAAACAAATTATTTCCAGCCTATGTATTTAAAAAAAAAAACATATGTCACTAATATAAAATGCTATATGATAAAGTAAATTACTATTTTACAATTGTTTCTAACAAAATGAAATTATATTTATCAATATTATAATTATATTAATTAAATTTTATTTAAAAAATAAATATTAATCAAATACATGTTATAAGTTAATAAACACACACCTTAAATTAGTGTCAAATAATTTGTCACTAATAGTAAAAATAAGTTATATTTTAATAATAAGTGTTTTTTTTTGGGCTTTTGTAAATAACTACTAAAAAAATAATATTTTGTCACTATTACTTTATAAATATTCAATAAACTGTTTATAAATATTGAATAAACTCGATATATGTTATTATCTTATAACAAGAAAAATAAATTTATCATGTAGCATTTTACATTAGTGACAAATTATCTTTGACATGTATAACTTTTATCATTATTAATAATTGATAGTGACAATTTAATAATTTAGTCACTATTATTAATAACATTATTGACAAAATAAAAATTAGACACAAATAATATATTTATAGTGATAAATTATTTGTGACATATATAAACTTTGTTACTATTAATAATTGATAGTGACAATTTTATATATCATGTCATGGCCATTTTTTAATTAATTATTTCTTCCCGTTCAATTAATTATAAGTTGTAAGATAATCTTAAGCAATTGATTGAGTAGAGGAAGAGAGAGTTTCGCATTTGGCATTAAGTCTCAAGTTTGAGTTCTCACTTTTATTTTTGTAGTGGTTTAGATGTAAGTTTTTTCACAGAGATATAAGATCGGTTGAAAAAAAAATTTAAAAAGAAAAAATAATATGTCGTGGATTCAAATTTTTCCTGTTAGTACTTTTAATAAATTTGAACTAGAATAAATAATATAAAATAGAATTATATGTATCAATTATGTTATATGTTTAATAATTAATCATGATATATAATTGGTGGTAAGTTGATTTTTACCAAACAATTTTCATGTCACTGATTTAATTCATTAGTGTACCTTCTTTTTTTTCGTATTTTCATTAAATTGAACTTCTTTAAAAAAAAAAAATTCAATCAAACTAATTTATCGGTTTAATTATAGAGCTGTATGGATCAAACCAAGTCAATTCAGGTCGATGACATAATCAATCCATCAAGAAACTTGAATCAGTCAAACTATCGATTTCGGAATCAGATTCAATCTTTAAAAGTTAAAACTATGCTTCTAAGTAAATATTCTTGGATGTGAATTTTTTTCAATTTTTCTTAGAATCTTTACCTACCAAAAATACTTCGTAAAATCTTTTCACTTAAAATACCACCTTAATATAATGAAGAAGTAGATTAATTAAAGTACTTTTTCCCTCTCAAGATGATTAAAAATGACATAGAAACACATCAAATCTTTAGGGAATATTAAACTTTATAAATGCCAAATGTGGGACGAACCTACCGTCCTTGGAGGCTTTCTTTCATTCTCATACTCTTCCTTTCCACCCCATTTTAACATACTAGAAAAAGTTATATATATTTTATAATTTTAAGCTTATTATTATATATGGCACAAACACTGTACATGTACATGTTTAGTTTTTCCGCGAAAAATAACTTTCTAGAGCAAAGGTATTTTTAAAAGGATACATATTCTTTCTTTTGCCCTCATTTTTCATTTTAAATGGTTAGATTTTATATTAAAATTGGTGTACAATATTAAATAAATTTTGAGTTTCTATAAAATGTTTTTTTTTATTTTGGATTCCTATAAAAAAAAATTATGTTTTAGATCTCTATAAAAAAAAATTGTTTTGGGTCTTGTTATCTTTTTTTCCGTTTTTTTATGACATATCCGTTAGTTTACATGTAAGCATATCTCAAATAACAATTTTTGGATTCTATTAGTTCAAAATGATATCATTTGGATCATATTGAAAATGATTTCTAAATTAAAATCAAATAACATCGTTTTAAATTAATAAAAATTCAAAAATTATTACATAAAATATATTTATGTAACACATTAACGTACACGTCCTGAAAAAATAGAGAAAAAGTATCAATAGAAATTCAACAAAAATAAAAATGATACGATTCAAAACATCAAAAAAAAAATCGTAAGAAACAAAATAAAAAGAGATATTTTATTGAAATACAAAACTTATTTAATACTATTTGTATATATTCTATCACATTACGCCAAGTATCTATAGTGGGTACCCTGGATTCTCTTTCATGTTTTGTTAGTGGCAGATTTAATAAAACTATAAAAGATTACTCCACAAGCCAATATTGGCTTATAGGGCTACATATCTATATATCTATCCTTTATCATTCTCATAGATGCACTTGTGTTCGTAACTTTAAAAATACCAAACAAGACCACAAAATGCGATTTGATATAATATTCATTCATCATTTCACCACCAAAATTAAAGACCATTCATCAATATTGTCGTACGGAAGAACTTATACCACTCTTACGAATGAGTAGCCTAACAGAAAACCTCCCCACTATTGTTGCTATTATATCAATCAATATACAATATACTTAAATATAGATCGTGCTTCATCTTTTTCTTTTTTTTTTGTTATTGTCATTTGTCAGACGTCTAAATTAAAATTTAAAATACATAAAACTGTGTGATAGGATCTAGACTTGGGCAAATGGTATTATACAAATTGAGAGAATGTTCAAACATGTCATATTACTACAGGTGCAATATCTTGTTTACTTAATTAATTAAATTACTATAACAAGTCCTTCTGCTCATTGTTAGAAGACTATTTCTGAAAATACTGGTATGGTTTCCACTCGAGAAACTATACCTGTGTATGTGGGTGCTAAGATACCTAGTTTTTCACGCATGCACACGCAACATATTAAGTATAGGGGATCCTTACACTCTCTCTAGACATCTAATATTATGATACATCCTCAAATTCAGACAGTCCTAAAAATTTTATCTCAATTCTTGAATATGAATGATGATGATTTTTCCTCCATGAATTAATGAACTAGTTAGGGATGAAGGATAAACATAAGAAGAAGGAATAAGAGATAATACAACATTAAGAAACTTACAATTTTTGTAATAATACTAATTCTCGAGACTCATTAAATTACTTATTAGTTTCTATTTTAATTATCGATTTTAGTCATTATATTATCTTTTTCTGTGGATTTTAGTTTATTCCCCATATTTATTTTCTTTTTACTTGTCTTTTCTTATTACTGGAATGCACCTTCTGTTTAAAAAACACATCCTTCTACTAAACTTTTCCCATAGATAATCACAATTTTAACATGGATTGGATTGATGAATACAAAAATTAGCGTCCACAAATATTATTTAATAATCATTCGATTTTAAATATCAATTCAAGCCTTCATCCCACGACACGTAACGTGCATGTTCAAATAAGTACTTATTCATGCCCTGATCTTTCAGTATAATTTTTTGTACGATTTTATTTATATAATCACGTTTATTGGTATCAATCTCCCCTAATCATTATATGGTAGGTTAAAGATTTTCACTTTACCAAAAAATTAAATACATTACATGCAGGCAATCTAGTCCAATATTGCGTCTCAGAAAGATATATACACACTTATTGAAACGTGAAAGTAGTACTTAAGTACAAATTACGTGTTATTATAGTTGGTAAAAGCTGTCAAATTACTCAAATATATATACTCAACATATGCAAAATGTATCATGATAAAGAGTAATCGGATCGGATGATTCAAATCTCTTTATATAATAATTAAAAAAAAAATCTAACTAGCATTTCCTTGCATATATATGAATCATTAAGATCAAGATCGTGTTTAAGAGTAAGATCATCTTTAAGAATATGTTTGGGATAACTGAAAAAATTATATTATTTTAATAATCGATTATTGTTATAATGAATTATAATTAAAATTAATTTTTACATTATAAAAGAGCGTAAAACCATTTAAAAGAAAAAATAAGTTATTGAAAATAATCATAAGTTACAAATCTTTATATTATGTAAAACAACTTACTTTTTCAGAAAAAAAAAAGTTATTTTTTGTCAAATTTAATCTTTTTTCCAAACATGATTTTTTTTTTAAACCACTTAGATTATAAAAAAAAAAAAAAAGAAAAATTAAATTACAAACATGCTCTAAATCTAAATGGTTAATAAGGAAAATAATGTACATATTTCTTAAGTGGTTAATAAGAAAAAATAAATGCATGATTTCATAAGAGTTATATGAAACTTACGTAGATAGCAAAGAGAGAATACAATGAACAATGTTTTTAAAATTGGAACAGTGGGTGAATCCATGAAAGCGCTTATTTAAGTTTTAAAGATTCAATTGATGTTGAATCGGTTTTAATAATTTTTTTAATATAATATAATAATAGACTAAGTAATATATTAATATATTAATATATGAAACCAAATAAAATACATCATAATATTTGAGTTCTAATATATCTCAAAATAACAATTTAGGGTCAACAATAACAAATAAAATTTATTAACAATTACAACACTCTTAAACAAGCAATTACAACTAAAAATAATTTATATAATTAGTCATTACTATAATATTCATTAAGATTAAATTTATCATGTTCAAACATAATAGGAACAACATTCTCATTAGTTTAAAAATAAAATAAAAAATAATAAAAAAACTCACTAAAACGACATAGTTTTGCTTTAAAAAAAATTAAAAAAATAAAATTATAGAATCGTTCTACCCGTTAGACCTATCAATTTTTACCGATTTTTTCGATTTTACCGGTTTGACACCTCCTCAATTATGAAATTCTCTCAGACCGGACAAGCCACAGTTTCTAATTGAACCGGTCAAACTAGTCAATCCGGTCCGATTTTCAAAACCATGAAAATAACACATTAAGAAATCCAATATTTTCAGAGTAATTAATGCTAGAGTTTAGTTTTACCCCTCATTTAATTATAATTTAATCATAATTTAGGAGAAACCATAGACACTAAGATTGAAGAAGAGAGCACACACGTCATGACAAGGTGGGATTGATGTCATCATCATGAACTCCACCAAAAGGGGTCTCTCCTCGTGGCATAAGTTAGTGGTGGTGCATGCAGCTATCATCAAATGTTTGAATAGGGTTCTTTGGAAATATTAAAATCTAAACATATAAATAGATATTTAAACAAAAAGAAAATATGTATCCAACTATCCATGTAAGGAATAATATTATACAAAGATCGAAAATAAGGAGCCAAGAATTAATGGGACCAAAATAGACATATGTGTGACCAGTGACCACAATGTGCCCTAAAAAACAGTCCCCTTTTGTTTTCTTTTTCTATCTAACCTTCCATGCCTGCCTTAAAACAAAAAGTATTATATAATTAACAAAAATTTTAAAGGAAGTTTCATGATAAAGTATGTTAAAGGGACGTACCTCTTGGAAAACTTTATATAATTAACATTTTCGTATTGTCGATTTATTTTAATAGGTTTGAAAGTTAATCTTATAAATAAATTGCTATTTAATATTGATTTTAAAAGTTACTAAAAAAAAACACTATTTAGCAATCGATAAAATCAATCTCTAAATACAAAAAAATAACGATAGAAACGGTGACCACCAAACCAGTAAGTAAATGACTAAAGATCTATTTTGCGATTGAATTTAGAAAATATCACTGTTTCAATCACATACCGTTAGAAAAGATTTGTCGTTAATTTGCATGTTTTTATAAAAAGTTATACATAACTTATCATAAATAAAAATTTTTGATAACTAGATGCTTACTAAATCACCTCTAAACTCTTTAATATTTTGTTAGATATATAATTGTATACATAATATAAAGAAATTGCTATCAAATAAAAGTGTTTAATTTGTCTATCAAAATGTACTGTAAGAACATGTTAAGTTTTTTTTTGTATTACTTTTAAGAAGTAATTTAAAATGTTAATAAAAAATAATTTTCTGTAAAAAAAATGAGAACAGATTAAATCCAGTACTAGTTTGCTAAATACTTTATAATGAAGTTTTTAAGATTTCTTTTATTGGGATGTTTTTTCTTTTAATACCTCTAACTATGCTACTTTTACTGTCATGTTTGAATAAATCATAAATAGATCCTTAACTAATACAAAGAAATATTGCGAAAGGAATAATATAGTTCTTAGTGAGTAGTGGCTGATTTTTTATTTTTTATTTATTGAGAAACGGTGAAAGGATGCTATGAGGATCCATTATAATGAGCGTGTGCGTACCTGTAATTATATGCGGCAATGTTGTTCCCATTATCATTATGTTGAAAAATCTTAAAAGGAAAAGGCTCCAAATGTTTAGTCCATATAAAAATGAGTGAAAAATGTGCAAAACTCACCATTTACTTTGTTATACCCATACATACATCTTTATTTTACTCGATAAATAAAGTGTTGAGTTTAAACATTATGAATGAAAAAAATATGATTAAAAAAAAAATTCATTAAAGATAATTAATTAAATTAACAACAAAAATTAGTTACCAATAAAATTAATAGATATTTCATATTAGCAAAAATATACCTTCACTCATCATTGTTATATATTTTTTTTCTCAAATATATTTTTAGTCTTTTAAATTAAAAAATTATTTTTATTTAATCCTTCAAATTCTTAAAATACATGTTTTAGTCTCAAGGACTTAAAAAAAAAAAACTTCTAATGCAAGGAGTAAAAACATATTTAAAGGTATATTTTTTTTTCTATAAGAACGAATATTGATCAATTAGAATGCATTCTCATGTTCAAAATCAGAGTAAATCAAACAAATTCCATTTTTAATTCTTGATCTCTATATCTAAGGTCTAAACACTTGCAACAAGTCTAGAATGTTGAATAGGGAAACGTACGTGTGTAGGCTTTAATGATTTTACTACGTTTTACACTTTTACTTTTGATGACCAAGCTAGCTTCTGCTTATGGGAACCGTGTTATTTAGGTTGCAGACTTTGCCGGTGAAGAGGCTATAAGACTTGCCTTTTAAGCCAGGGCTAATAAATTACTCTGTTTCCTTTTTTTACCATATAAAAAGATCGGAACCCAAAACCATACCTATGTGAACCACTTTTGGACCAACCAGGGAGCAGCAAACAACAGCTACTGCTACACTATAAGCCAACACAGTAGTGAGTGTGAGGTGAAGGTGAGGGGTCTGGAGCTAGAGAGACATGAACAAAAGAAAAAGTAAAAAATAAAAACGAGAGAAAAAATAACCCATCATGATTTTATTTATGAGCAATAAAAATAATTTTCGAGTAAAATATTTTGTATACTCTTACTTTATTATTAATTTTATTTACTTTTATATTCTCTCTTGTTCAAATGAAAAAAACTTTATTTTAGGCTTAACACCTATTTATTTAGGTATTGTCTAATCAATTAAGTTATTTTACTTGTTTTTTTTTTATGTTTAACTGAATCTAATATTATTTCTTTAATATATGTCTTGTTATTTATTTCATGTATTTAATTAAGTCTTAATATTTATTAAAAATATTTAATTAGATCATTTTATTCAAGGAACAACTTTAAAGATTGACAAAATCTAATAGATATTTTTAACAAATATTATTATTTAATTTAGCACAAAAAACAAATAATAAATAACATGATTTAATTAATTAAAACTTAATTGATTAAATAAATAATAGGTTTTAACTTTGATGTATATTATAAATAGTATATATTGGTGTATATTATTTATCATTCAATTAATTAATCACATTAATTCCTAATTTTAATTTTTTTTGCTTTCAATTGAAAACAAACATTGCATTTTTTTTTATTCTAACTTTTTTTTATTTTTCGTACAAGGGTGTATTAAAAAATAAACATAGACTAAAAAAAAGTTAAATGAAAAAATATAATGTTTGTTTTCAATTGAAAGAAAAAAAATTAAAATTAAAAATTAATGTCATTAATTAATTAGATGATGAATAGTATCCATTGGTGTATACATCAAAGTTAAAACCTAAATAATATTATGATTTAATTAAACATAATTTAAATTTAAGAAATAATTAAATGCAATCATTCATTTTTTTTAGACCCGATAATACTATTTAATACACTTTATATCAATACTTTTTTTTCGTTGATTAAAATTCACTACAAACTACAAATAAAATAAAGGTCATTAAATTAAATAAAATGTAGATTCTACCCATTTTTATGTTATTTGATAAATTTCAGCTAAAAGGAACTTCAAAAACTGTGCCACTTGTCAAAAGCAATTGGAAACATCTATTATTTCATTGTGTTGTGCGGCCTTTTCAAGTTGTAACATTTCAGTGGACGATATCTTACCAACTAACCCAAAGCGACATCTTTTTCAATATATTCTTTTCATCAGAATTTAAGATTATCTTTTGGCTCTTTAATTAATAAATAAATAAAATAAAATTTTCATTATATATATAATAATTATAAATCTACATTATTTTCTTGTCTTTACTATCTAGCTCCCAATTTCGAGTCATCAACGTCATTGTGGTAAATTAAAATACGAAGGCAGGAAGTTGGCAAGAAATAATTAAAGTCATGTATGGTTATGGTCCTGCACATTTTTTAATGCTTATTCTAAGAGAATATGCATTTTGCCTAAGATTTGATGTATATCTTACATCTACTTTTTGCACATAAAAACAAATATAGAAAAGTATGCGTCAATTTCCCATATATCTAAAATAACGATTTCTTTGTTCGTTTCCATGTGTAAAGGTAAAAAATTACTATAGAAGATACATATTGTAGTAAATGGTTTTCAAGTTGATGATTAACAAATTGAGAAAACTGAAGGGTCAAGAATGTGAGTCAAAACAATAGTACGAATAATTTCATCTTATTCCATGTGCAAAATGATGACTTGCTATAATTATAAAGCTAAAACGATGATCCTAATGTCAAATTTAGCTAGATTTAACTTTGAAGTTTGGGTTATTGATAGGATTGGAAAGTGGATATTTTGGATGTGTTTGGAATACTTGAAAATTTTAGATTTTAACGATCAATTATTGTTATAATAGATTATAATTAAAATTGATTTTTGTTTGAATAAGTTTGTTAAAAAATAATTTTAATATAATTAATTTTGTTGGGAGGTAACAAAAAATAATTTTTATATGATAAAAGAGGGTAAGAACAACTAAAAGAAAAAATATGTTATTAATAAATAATAATAAGATATAAATTTTCAACTTGATCAAAATAAATTTTTTTTTAAATAATATTTTCTTAAATTTAACCTAAATTTCTAAACATCTCACTTATTTGGAAAACAATTTATTTTCCAAGAAAATAAACTGAAAATACAGCTTATAAGCTGTTCCAAACACACTGAATCCATGTCTAGAGATCCCAAATTCATATTTGCATGAATTCCAATATATATTCAACTTTTCATCACAAACAAAATGTAAAAGAAATGATCAAAATATTTTTTCAACTCTAGATTTAAATTGTTTATCGATCATCCAAACATATTAAACAGTTTTGAATTATCCATCAATAATCCAAACACATTCGACGATAAACATTGTTACTGCATGCCCACATAAAATGAAGGTAATGCTGATCCACTACTCTCTTTGTGTCTCTTATTGCAATTTTCCACATCAAAAGGTAAAAAAAAAATGTATCAATTTTGAAGCATTAGCTATACTACTTTGTCCTTTACTCGTGGACCACCTTCCACTCCACTACTAGAAAAATATAAATCATGTATATGCACAAGTTTCCTGTATACCCCCCAAAAGGATAGGGTAGTAGTAGTAATTAATGAGAGCCACGAATATAAACATAAACACACACACTAGTACTACACATGACCTAGTTTCAACTGAAACCAAGACACTTATTAAGAGGGTGGAGGAGTGTGTTCCAAGACACAATGATTACATGGTCTTGGGGAAGCAGAAAAAAAAAAGGGTGGCGTGGACATAGTCACACACAAAGTTACAAACAAACTAGCCCAAGAGTATGGAACAACGTGGGGGCTTGACCGAAGAATGAAACGCCAAAAGGGAAAGTGCAAAGTCTTAAAATGACCCCCCAAAAGAGGGAATATATTAAATTAAATAATAATATTATATGAAAAAAACTAAAAATAAAAAGTAGTAGTACTATAGGGGAGTATAAAATTGAAGTAGTAAGTGGAAATTAAAAAAAAAAATGGAAAAAGAAAGAAAAGGTTAAGCTAAGCTTTTTTATCATGATGATAACTATTCAGACTTTTTGGTCCTTGGTCGGTCGACAATCTGTGTTGTGTTCACTCTGTTCATGCTTGTGTTTCCCATCCACATTTCTCTCTCTCACACACATAAAGAGGCATAGCTAGTGCAATTATACACCTTGAACCAATCAGAAGCTAGCAACCAAAAATTAGTGTTACTTTTTTAGATTAATGTAGGATTTGGTGGAGTGGTAAGTGAACTAGATTCTATAAGGTTGAGTTTAAGATGGCATGGAAGAAAAAAATATAATTAAAAAGGGATAGCTTCACTATAATATGATTTAATAATAATATAAATTTTCTTATTTACACGACTTCGGTCAATAAATTTTATTTATTTGAAAGTGTTTATTTTAACCGTCTATCATCTCATCTTATGTTATATATTATTTTGATGATATGTCTTTTTTAATTTAATAAATTAATTTTAAAAAATAGTTAAAAGAACAAAGTAATGTTACTAGTGATAAAAAACAAAAACAAAAAAAATACATTAGACACAGAAATCAATTAAACTAGACTCTCAGATTATAAACCAAAATCTTTGTTACTTCACTGAAGAAAAACATATTTTGTCCTAACATTATAATAATATAATATTTGATGTTGTGTTTATTAAAAAGATGCCACTCCGCAGAGACAACCCCTGAAAGCTACATGGAATGATATAGATAAAGTTAATGCCGTAAGAAGAAAGGAAAGGAGACTAGCAGTACTCAAACAGGCTCTATATAATTTAGAGGCTGAATAAAGGCTGCAGCAGAGTGAAGAGAGAAGAAGAACAAAAAGACATCAACAACAAAGCATAAAGGAAAAGGAAGACTCTATTGTAGGCCAAGAAGGATAAAAGGGGTCTCTACTCTCTCTACCAAGTGAAAGAGAATTAAAGACTCATCAAACAAAAACCCTTTGGCCTTTTCTTTCCCCACAAGAGAAAGTAACAGGTTTTGATTCGATCCTCAACATATGCGTGTGTGAAAAATTACAACACAAAACTAGAAGAAGAGACCACAATCAAAGGAATCATATAACAAGGTTTGTTAATTAATTTGTGTCTTTTTATAATTAGTTTCATTTCTAAATTGTACATATTCTTCTTCCTTCTGCTTGTGCTGCTGCAAATGTAAACAAAATAGAAGTATATATGATGAAATATTCTTCTCGATATGCATACATACCCTTTTTCCCTTTTCTCAGCAGCTTCTAGTCAATATCAGACAAAACAGAAAAAAAATACCCTTACCTTTCTGACATCATTTGAACCCTCCAAAAGAACCAAACTTCCTAGCTTTTCTCTCTTTTCACACATAAAAAAGCTTTGCTGTTTCATTAGTATTAATATTAACAAATCTACACACCCATTTAGTTTTCTCATCATTTCACAAAACATCACTCACAGAATAGGAGATGAAAACAGAACTAGACCAAGATCATCAAGGCCAGTGTTCATCTCAACCAATCAACAACAACAACATTCAAAGCTACCAAGACCATCGTCATCATCACCACCTTCTCCTTCAGCAACAACAGATCTTGCAGCATCAGCCACAGCAACAACAAAACAGTGACCACATCTTTGGTCCACAAATCTTGCAACAACAACAACAATCACCATGGTCCATGCCACCGGTTCAGTACTCATCATTCAACCCGGTTCATGAACAAACACCTTCTAATTCTTCACCCTATGCAAGCTTCTTCAGCAACAGTACTAGAAGGGTGACCCCTTCTCTTCAGTTTGCATATAACAACGAGGGTCCCTCTTCTTCTCATTTGAGGATCATATCTGACACAGTACTTGGACCCAATATGGTTCAAACCGGTTCAGGATTGGTGCCCTTTGGACTCCAAGCTGAGCTGGGAAAAATGACTGCACAGGAAATCATGGAGGCTAAGGCTCTTGCTGCTTCTAAGAGTCACAGTGAAGCTGAAAGAAGACGCAGAGAGAGAATCAACAACCATCTCGCCAAGCTTCGCAGTTTGCTCCCTAACACCACCAAAGTAAGTTCGTATTATCAGATTAAGTTTAATTTAGGAATTTAACGGTGATGCATCTTCTATTAGTTAATCAAGATTATGAATTTTAAAAATTAATTAATTTTTTCATAACCAAAATATGGATAGTTTATTAACCATTTAATATGCTTTTTATACTATTAAACAACCACAAATTTTCATTTATATAATTTTTAAAATAATTATATTATATTTTTAATATATTATTCTTATTATCTAAAATCATTTTATGTTAAACTTTTAATTTAGTTGATTAATCACCATTCATCTTCTATAATTTTTAAGATAGTGACTATAAAATGAACCCACTTATTATTCCATGTGATTGATTAAGTTTAGAAACTTCTGTACTGTCAGCACTACTTAATATAAGTGCATGCTTGCTACACCTTATTTTAAAGAAAAAGTAAAAATAGTTTGTTTCTATATATATAAACATGCACTTAATCTATCCATACCCGAAATTTCAAATATTACTATGGTTTTGTGATTAATCATGTCATGTCTAACTGAAAGACAGACAATAAAAAATGACAAAACCTCGTAAAAGATCACGCCTAGCATGCACATGTGTCGTGAAAGTATGTACTTATATAGGAGCATGTTCAATGGGATGGGTATATATATTTTTTTTGTTTTCTTGATTTCTTGATTGAGATTTTTGAATTAAGAGAATGTTTGTAAGTCTTGCCAAGATGCTACACATTACTTACTTTGGTTTTGCATATAACTTAAGTAAACTAACTAAAATATTGTTTAGAAAATGGGTGCATGCAAACGGTCTTGTTAATTTTTTCCTTTTACCATTTCTTTCTGCTTAAAGGAAGAGTGATATATAGCAACATTTTCTTTTCATATATACATGCTCCTACTTTTTATAATATATTGTTGGTTAAATTTGGTGATAAATGTAAAATTATGAATGTGATTTTTTGTATTGTTTATCGATCACAATTAAACTTTAGTTTGTTTTTGTTTGACTGTGTGTGGTAGTTCCGAGGATGTAGTAGGTAGGTTATTAGTAGAAAAAGGTGATTAAAGATGAAAAAAAGGTAGTATTAGCGTTAACGTCGTTGTTGTTGTTGATACGATAAAGAGGAACCAAGGAGCAGTCGAAAAGCTACACATGAAAATTTCTTGCCGGATAATATTGATCAGTCAAACTCAGCTCGAATAATGAAAAAAGAAATACTACTTTACTTATAATAAAGCCAGAGAGACAAACTAGCACCCTTTTCAGTCACACACATGTTGCACCCAAGTAGATCGATAATGCATTATGAGTGTCACAAAATTTTATATTATAGTAAAAAGATAATGTATTATCAATATAACAAAGTTTTAAGGTGTAAGTAGTGAATACTTGTTGTGGTTTAGTATACCTATCTCATCTTTTAATCTACATATGTGCTGCATGCCACTTCCACCATTCAAAAATGCATCCCCACTAGCTACTTACTACATTCCATAATTGTCAACCTATATATAGCCCTACCTATACCTAAGACATGTCTACACAACACAACCCTGTCAATCTCATTTCACACAATACACAATTTCCAAGCTTTTTCTTGTTAATCATGAGAGCATGGTACTAGTGCTAATAAGGTCTTCAAAACACCGATTAAGAAGTTAAATAAAATTACTAAAAATGTTACCTATATATATAGTAGTACTTTATCATAGTAAAAAAATTCTATACATTTTAATATTGGTTTTTTTTTTTTTTTTTTAAAAGCTTACTCCTTAATTAGGTAATTTTTATAATTTCTGTTGTATTGTAAATTTTATTATATGTATTATTGTGGAGGAAGGTCAATTTTAATTAAAAAAAATTGATATAAAAACAATTAGAGAAAAGCTAATAGACACTCTTTCCAGCAGTATTAATGGTAAAAAAAAATTGTTGAAAAAATCACAAAACTATGTAGATCTCATTGATTAATAAACTTCACTAATAATTTTAAAATTACTAACAAAATTCAATAAATAATAAAAAAGTGCAGTAGAAACTATATAGTATATGTTTTATTCTTTTATATATTCATTCGTTAGTCAGTACTAATATATATCGTATATAATTCCATATATGCATTAGAATAAAGTGTGTTAATAAGTGTGTCTGTAGACGTTTTTTATATAATTTTTACAATAATTAATTTGAAACTCATGAAATCATACGTGGTCAAATAAAGAACGAGGCTCAATGCATCAGTGTGTTAGTAGAAAGTATATTAGTGTCAATATTTCATAATTTAGCTAGCCCGAAATATATAAATATGATTTATGTTATTATTTAATCACAACTTTTTTATTTATAAAATTATTTTAAAAATTATATAAATTGATACTTATAATTAAAATAGCGGTGTAAAATTATCTTTTTTTTTTTTTTTTCAGACAGATAAAGCTTCATTACTAGCAGAAGTGATTCAGCACGTGAAGGAGCTGAAGCGCCAAACCTCCCTCATAGCAGAAACGAGTCCAGTGCCAACCGAGTCAGACGAGTTAACGGTGGATGCAGTCGATCACGATCACGAACCCGGAAAGTTCGTGATCAAAGCCTCGCTGTGTTGTGAGGATAGGTCGGATCTCTTATCCGACCTAATCAAGACGCTCAAGGCGATGAGGCTGAGAACTCTCAAGGCCGAGATCACGTCCCTCGGCGGACGCGTGAAGAACGTGTTGGTCATAACCGGCGACGACGAAGTAGAAGAAGAAGGTGATTCGAACGACGCCAATGGCAGAGAACAAGCCATGCAGATGCAGCAGCAGCAGCAACGGTATTGTATTAGATCGATACAAGAAGCACTTAAGGCTGTGATGGAGAAGAGTGGTGGTGGGGATCATGAATCAGCTTCTGGGAATGTTAAGCGCCAAAAGACTAGTAATAATATCAATATCCTTGAACAAAGGTCCTTATGAATAATAACAATAGTGTATTTTCTCTAATTAACTAATTCAAGACCTATATATATTACTATATATTTTCTCTTATTAAAGGACCTATTTATACTATCATGGTCTCACTTAATTATCTTTGATTTGTATTTGAGAAATGTTACCGAAATACTTTCTTTATGAGAAAATGGGTGATGAATTGATACCGTAAAATAATTTTATGATTTTATTTAAAATTATTAATTATAATAGGTATCACATATAATTTAATGTTTCTCTAGTAATATAATTACGTGATCCATCCAAATTTATTATTTTTAATAAGTTTTAATTAATATGAGAGTATAAAAAAAAGAGTCTCAGTTAAAGAAAGAATGACTACAACTTCTCTTTATTTGTATTATTTTTGGATTTGGTTTTTTGGTGTTAAAAAGAATGTCATTATTCACTAGTACTACAACTACTATAATTAATAACTATGAATGTATTTTTTTCTCCATCGTGGTGGTCATGATGAAGCAATGGGGTAATGCATGGTATAATGTGGTTTTTGGTTTGTACATGTACTTGTGTTGTTGCTTGTGCTGAAACCAAGTTGGTTAAGGAAAGGAACAGAGAAGGATCTTTTTCGTGGGAAGAGAAACCTTATACTGAATCCCAACATGGAAAAGGAGGCATTGATTGCTCCTGTGAGTGAGAGAGGGAGAGAAAATGCCATCTGCATTAAATTCAAACATATATAGTATTTACTTTGTTTTGTTTTGAAGTTTTCATATTCTTGTTGTGTACTTATATATGTGTATATTTGTTTGGTTGTTTGTTTTGTTCTATGCACTGGTCTTTGATCTATTAAGATTTGAGATGAGAGTAGAGAAGAGTGTCTGTGCATGGCATCATGATTATTATCACTGCGAATTATGGGATGGTGACGATTCAGTGAGTCCCCACATGACCACTGGTAACAGACAAGCATCATGGTCATCTTCTTCTTCTCACTTTCTCTTTTTACAAATTCTATTTGAAATCTTTCTACTTTCTTACAAACAAAAATATTAGTAAAAGAAAAGTATGTATATAAAACATTTAATACTTGTTATAGCATGCAAATCGAAATATATACCCCATTAATTACCGGATAAATAGTGAATTTTGTAGAAAGTGTAATGTGTTAGAAGATTTTTTTTAATGATAATAAATTAAAATTTAATTTTTGAATATGTAAAAAGTTTGATATATTAATTTTATTGTTAAATTTCTTTAGTTATGTCTAACATCTGTATTGTTTATGTTATATATTGAAACTAATTTGTTATAAAAAAAAATATCATTTTGGTGATTCATACTAGATGATGTAATCAAATAAATTAAATACATGACATTTGTAACTTAACAAATAAATTTCTCAAAAAATGTGCTAACTTTGTAACTTCATTGCACCAGATTTCCTCAAAAGCTAATGCTATGTTTAGTTTTTCGTTTGAAACTTTCAAACTAACTCAGTTTGGAAAGTAAATTCAGTTTTATGATATGTTTGATTATTCTAAAAAAATATATTTGTACATTAAACTTTTGTCAGAAACTTCATCAGTTTTGTAGAAGTAAAACTTGAATTATTTTTACAAATTTAGCTTCCAAATTAAGTCTAACTCAAACTTTAATTTGCAAAATTTAATTTAAACATGCTCCAAATGCATGATGAGGTACCATTTTGCATTCTTGGAGTCTAAGGAACGTTGATAGTTGCATATGGAATGGGCTACAGGTAGTGTAAGTTATATATATGTTTAGGTAGGTATAGGGGATATTTATTACACTGGGATACATGTATATCTGGGATCGTGTGGGGGTGATGGATATGTTTTTATAGGCTAGGTGTACATTCTTTTTTGACATGCTGTCTATTGCTGTGTTGCCCCTGTTATGGTTTTGGTCATAACCAGTGCCTGTGTCTGCAACATAGTAGCTTGACCATTATTGGGGTGGGGATCGATGTAAATGTATGCTACTTTGGTACCTCCTTGCATCTTTATTTTATAATACGAGCTTTTTTTTTCTTTGCTGATAAAAAAAAAAAATCTTAAAAGAAATATGTTGAAAAAAAAATTGCAATAGTTTTTCTTTTTTCTGTCCAAAAGCACGTTTAGTACCCTTCAACAGAATTCCAGTAGTAATACAAACATATAGTTTAATTTGTTGAACTTAGAACTGGCTAGGAGTTTGTATATTTCTTCACTGCCAAATCTTTCGGTCACGAAAAATTAATGACCAAGTATGAATCAAAATTTTCTTTATTGATTTTAGACGTATCACTTACAAATTAACAAGAATAAAAAAGAAAGAGAGAGAATGAGAGAAAAGAAATAAATATAGGTGTAATAGGTAATATCACTTGATAGAAAGAGAAAAATAAAGAAAAAATAAAGTGTTTAGTAGGCATTTATAACATTGAGGTATAGAAATATCACCACTCAATTAACAAGTTGTTTTTTCACCATATCAAGAAAACTATACCGAACCAAGGTCAAACCATGGGACCTTGCTTGGAGATTGGACCATGGGTTCCTAATCGAAGGCCAGACCAGGGGTTCCTAGATAAAGGTTGGACCATGAGGCCTTACTCGAAAGTCGGATATAGACACCATGCACCACTACAAATGATAAAGGAAGTTTGAGTAAAATAATTATCTCAACAAAAAGGTTAATAGATTAGTATGACCTAACAAGTGTACGAACGAGATACTGACAAAAATTAAGATAATGATAATCAAATATCCAGATCCAAACTCATGGATCTGGATTCCATGGAACTGGATCAAAAGTAATTTGCATAAATAGATAAATAATTATTCTTGATTTGATAACTTAACTCATATATTTGATCCAAACCTTACTTAAGTTACTTAAGTAGTGTCCTTGCAAGTACACCTCCTAGTTTAGCTCCACACTTGGATTTACCCAGCATATTCTTAATAAACTAATTGTAAGTTGAAAATTAAAGTTAGATGGAAGTCGAAAACTTTTAAGCTAACATTTTACATTATAAGTGTTTTGGTAATTTATATGTTAAAGTAGTTTAAAAAAATATCAAATAATAAAAATAAACATATTTCTATCACTTTTTTTTTTATATAAAATTTAATTTTATTTTATGAATAATAGTATATTTTGAGATGTTATAATTTTATTTTTTTTAATAAATTTTAAACTCTTACAATGTTTTGTTTATAAATTTTTTATTACTTTTTTAAGTTTCAATTATTATATGTTTTTATATCATGCATTCTATTATTAATCTTATACTATCACGTAAAGTATGTTAAATCCAATTTAAAATAAAATAACAAAAATACTTAAATAAATATTATACTTTATGATGTTAATTAACATAATTTTTAAAATAAGTTGTGCATTATATAAAATTATTCAAAATAAAAATTATATAACAATTATCATTTTTAATTTTATGAATTATAATGAAAAAATAATAAATTAAATACTATAAATATTACCATGTTTAAAATAAATAGTGTAATATAAAATATTTGTAAGAGAATAGGAAAAATAAAAACAAATAATCAATAAAAATTTATTTTATTTAAAAAAAATAATAAGAAAAGTTATTAAATGTTCTATGGATAAACATGAAATAAATATAAAAAAATTAAAAATTAAAAGCTAACATTTAAAAAAAATAAAATGCAACTTTAGGTAGCGTTTCAAAAAACACTAAAAACTCCTAAAACCAACTTGGGTACCGAATACCCAAACAAACTGAAAGGTTACTCAATAAAACTAAAAACTAAAAACTAGCTAAAATGCCTTATCGATACTTAACCTTAAGATAAACTTTTGTTTTAGAAAAAGGTACGTTGTTTTTTTATTTTGTAAGAGAAAGTTATGTCCTTACTATGGAAAAGAAACATTAGTTCAACTTTAAGATGGTGTAAAAGAGGGATTTAAATATACTTTTTTTTTTAGTCTCATTCCATGTTACTTCAATAAAAATTTAGATCTCATTAAAAATAAATATATTTTTAATAATTTTATATATATTTTTAGTCCTTTAAATTATTATCAAACTCTTTTTTTAGTTCCTAAAACAAAATCAACATATTTTAATTTTTCAAATTTTTGCAAATCCTGAATTTAGTCCCTATTTATTAATTTAAATATTTTAAAACAAAAAATACTATTTTTGGCGGCTAAACCGTCAAAATATGTAAAAATAGAATAAAATTAATGTTACAACTCTATCACTTTCTTCCTCACGGAGTCGAAGTCCTTCTTTTGTGTCTCTGTTGTTGCCTCTCTTACCCCTTAATCGCTCTCGCCCAATTCTCTATCTCTTCCCTCCTCCTTCATTGCCATTGTCACTGCCCTCTACATCCCTGTGATGATGAGGATGCAAATCTGGATATGGACAACACATAGTAGATCTGGACGATGTGGATGCAAATGATGTCGAACAAATCTGGACGTAGAGTGCACAACCTCAACGTGGACGACACGGGCGCGAGAATGTATACTGTGTTGGCGAGGTCGGCGTGGGCGCAAGGACAAGCACAGACGTTGCAGATGCAAACACGGTCAAAGACTAAGCCCTCGATGAGGGCAAAGGCGAGAGCGTAGAGGAAGAGAATGGTGGAGAGGTGCTCCATTTTTTTTTCACATACTGATGATTTTTTATCACTATAAATGATATTCTTTGATTTAAAATATTAGAATTAATAAATAAGTACTAGATTTGATATTTTTGATAATTTGAAGGATTAAAATGTGAAGAAATTTTTTTAAGGGACTAAAAAATATTTTGGTGATAATTTGAAGGATTAAAACACATATAAGACTTTTTAATATATATATTTTTATTAATGCCTTTAACTTAGGTGAGTATCAAATTTTTATTGGTTGCTATGACAAATCCTGGTTACCAAAAAAAAATACAAATTCATTTTTTTTTCAAATCATTGATGTTTTTTTGTTTTTTTTTTATGCTAAGGCACTCTTAGATATTTATATTTTAATTTTAATTTAATGTAGTTTAATAATGTTTATATATTTTATTATGTCAAAACATCGTTCATATATTTTTTTTTAATTTAAAAGTATAAAATTATATTTTAAAATTATTATATATTATTTGTAAAAGAATATTATACATTCTATTTATATTGCACTAATTTATATTTATATTTAAATTTAAGTATACAACTTTTATATGAATAAAGTTTAAATTTCTTTTTATCTCAAAATATCTTTCCTTTTTTACTTTAATTTGAAAATATATAAATTATTGTTAAATCATAAAACAAATCAGTACATTTAATTATTTTATTTAGAAGCAAACAATTGCTAATTCTTTTGTGTTGTGTCTTAAACTTTTGTGTTTTTTTTCTTTTATTTTTGTTCAATCTTTAAATTTGTTTTTTTTTTTTTTTTTTTATCATAGAGCAAGAGAAACTCATGAATATTTTAATAAAGACAGAGCACCAATACTATAACAAGAGAGTTAAAAAAGTAAAGTAAGAAATTACATATTCAAGACAAAGTAGGATGAGAGCCATCTAACCCACTATTACATTGCTAATAGTCATAGAATCAAATAACAACATACAATAACTTGATTTTCTGATGCATGAACAAGGATTAATCATATAATGTTATACCTAATAATTTTATTTTAGTGCTACAGAACTCTCAGAATTTCGGTTTGATTATATCTATCTCAATCTTTAAATTTGGTTATGTTTTATTGTTTTTGATTGGATTTTCAATTTTGTATTAGAATAATTTGATTGAAGAAAAAAATTAGAGGGTATTCTGTCAGCATGACCAAAACTGGATCAGGAAGTTCTACTTCTACGTGCTAATAGCATCTTCAACAATAGAACTCAATTTGAGTTCTTAAGCCAACTTTTTTGTGGGTTTCATTACTTTCATACGCTATATCATACTTTTAAGAACTTGATCTCTCTTCAGTAACCTGATTCTTATTTTTTATTTTAAATAAATTATAGCTACACCTACTTATAGTTAAATTCTTCATGAAAGTATAACTTACTGATAAATTTGTTATTAAAGATTATAAATTAAAATTTAGCCTATGTAAAAATTGTGATATATTAATTTTATAGTTAAATTTTATTGTGATATATTAATTTTATGGTTAAGTTTTATTTGTTATGTATAATGTCTCAGATTTTATTTTGATTTATGAATTATATTAATATGATATTATTTAGGGATCTATAATGATATATCATTTAAGAATTTATTTGTAAATAAGTTATAAATTTTTCAAATATCGAATATACTTCGTTGTAACTTTCATGAAGCATCAACCAAAATGACATTATTTCATGTGATAAATTAGTGTAAAAAATATAATTCTTAATGTTAGACATTCTTTCATTACTTATCATTTTTAAAGATAAATTTTTCATTGCATTATACTTACAATAATAAATTTTACTATTTATCATTTTCTTATATTAACATGTTTTTAATGATAAAATCATTATATTAACAATCATATATGTTTTAAAACATTATATAACATCCATTCATACCTTTAGGAAAGATAAAAATAATAGTTAAAAAAATAGGTAAAGCTGGTGGAATTATACGAAAACTCGGTTAGGGTGGGTTACTTAAATTTGCTCTTTATTTTATTTTTTATTGTTTTTATTAAAACGTTATTATTTTTCAACGGTAACAAAAGATACATTGATTTCATTTGTTTTTTGTTTTCTCGCATAGCACCACACTCAACGGTGCCTCCTCTTCCAATTGAAATCCTTTGAAACCAGCCACCATACACTCGCGTCCCCGTTACCCTCATGCTCTCTTTGTGGATCTCTTCAATTTCGTTGGGAGCAAAAAGTTTTCTGAGAAGGAAACGGAACTCAATAGACGTCGTGCAATGGTTCTCATTTTCATCGTCGTCGAAAGCTCCGATGGAGATGGCCGCAAGAGATGGAGAACTTAGGGTCTTCCTTGTTGCCGGTGAAGTTTCTGGAGATTCCATCGCTTCTCGCCTCATGGCTTCGCTCAAGATTCTCTCCCCTTTGCCTCTCCGCTTCGCCGGCGTTGGAGGGTAACTTTCTTTTACATTTTGTTTTTAGTTTTAGGGTATTTTTTTGAGTATGACTCTAATTTCCATTGAATACCTACCACTAGTGGATTTCTCCTTCCAACCACATTTTTTCGCCGTAGTGGGCAATCCCTCACGTCATGAGTTGTCCCAACTAGCTTAATGAGAAATTATTAGATTGTCCCGACTACAGGGTATTTGGGAGTATGTTTGGATAAACTTCTTTAAAGGAATTCTGTAAGGAAAATAACAAAACTAAGAAAAAATAAAATTAGCTTATGCATTAAGTTAAAATCAGTTTCTCCAATAGCTAATTTGTAGAAGACATCTTATAGGAGAAGCCATGCGACATACAACAGATCATCTACAAATTAGTCATTGGAGAAACTAATTAGTTTATGAACAAACGAATTTCATTTTTTTTTTTATGTTTTTTTTTTCTCTTAAAGTTTTTCTAGAGAAATTTATCCAAACATACCAGTTCTATTGGGACCAACAACTTGTTGGTTTTTTTAGTTTTAGTACGGTAATCTAAGTTTAAAAAGTTTCACGTTTCTTAAAAGTGTATTTGTTACAGCAAATTAGTCCTTCTGTTAGATTGCAACAGTAGCTAACTTAGTCACCCCAGACAAAGCTTACAACGCTAACACTAATTTAGTCAACTTAGCCACACCTGACAAACGTTAGAGATGAGCATGTTGTCAATTGAACGTTTGTCATATCAATCAAAATTACATTAACATCACTAGTATGAAAATCTAACACCAGCATTAATTTGGTCTAACAGAATACAATTTAGTGAACCAACATGGTATGACATAATTGATAGATAAACCTGTCTCTTAAGTAAATGATTAAGGGTTCCATCCCCAGAACCATATGTATGAAAAAACATTTGTTAGGATAAATCAATGCCTTAAATGCATCTCAATACACTGGGGAATTAGTTATTGTCTCTCGGTTGAAATTATCTTGGATTCACCTAAAAAGATACTTTTGAAACTTTATAAAACTTAGAAGATCAAAGTGAAAAAAATAAAACAAAATGAGAGATCAAAAGTGTATTTTAGATAAAAACATAGCTCTAAGGAAGTTTAAATTCCTAGATTTAAGTTTATTATTTAATCAATTTCAGGGCTAAGATGGCCAGTGAAGGGTTGCAGTCTTTGTTTCCTATTGAGGATATCTCGGTAATGGGACTTTGGGAGCTGTTGCCACATTTGTATAGAATCAGAGTGAGTGCTACAATTTATGTGATGTAACCAATCTTTGCTTCATGTATTATAATTAGTGTGATTTCTAAACTGAGAACAGTAGCTGTGATTTTTCAATTTGTTTTAAACTAAATGTGTGTCTTGAGAATCTTTTCAATTTGTTATAGCTTAAGTCTTGGATATAGAATGTTAGTGGTCACAGCACAGTTATAATACTAGTGTAACATATAAACTTAATATAAAATCAACATGGACACAAATGTTAATTCAGAAGAGATAATTGGTTTATTTAAACTAAGTATGAGTCATTGTGGATATAGTGAAATGCTACAGATGAAATTACTGGGGTATTTCCATTTATATAGGTATGAAAGTTTAGAAAACAAAAGCAGTGTTAAATGCAGATAAGAGCATTCAGAGTGTCTTTCTAATATGGATACATTTTCGACATGGGTACTACACAACATATAGCTATAATGGAACGAAAATGTTTTTTGTTCCTTGATTCATTTGCTACTTTTATTACTCAAGGGATATCTGATGATTTTTACCATATTTTGAATTGCATTTGAAGCTTATGTACATGAGATTTCATCTGTTACACATGTGAATTCCATGTGTGTTAATTTTCAGGTGAAACTGAATGAAACTGTTGAAGCAGCTGCTCTATTTGAACCTCATGTTGTATTAACTGTTGATTCTAAGGGCTTCTCATTTCGGTTCTTGAAACAGCTTAGAGGTACTACTGCTAACCTTGTTGCTGGAATAACTTCTGCATGTGTGGTTTTAGAGTAATGCTGTATGCAAATGGGGGAATGCCTTTTGCAGCTAGATATAGTCAGAAAAAGTTACATTCACCAGCACACTTTCACTATGTGGCACCATCATTCTGGGCATGGAAAGGAGGCGAAGTGAGACTCAGAAGACTAGCAGAATTTGTGGATCATCTATTGTGCATACTTCCAAATGAGGACAATATATGTAGATTGAATGGATTGTGTGCAACTTTTGTTGGGCATCCAGTCCTGGAAGATGTTCTGGAATTGAATTTGGTATGAGCTTGGAATATTTGATCATGTTCTTGCTAGCTTTATCGTAAAGCTTGTATGTTTTTATTAGTGATTTTATGAATTGTTATGTATATTTTTTTTGTCTCATATACAATAGTAAGCCAAATTTTGTTTGTCTTCTTGGAGTTTTAATCCTACCATATTTAAACCTCATCCTTGCCAATCATTAAAAAACTTATAAAAGTAGTTCTCTTGTATCTCTTTGATATCTTTATCTGTAACAAAAACTTTCCCTTCTTCATCCTTATTATATTTTACTTGGTCCGAATTTCTTGATTTCCTTTTCCTAAATTTGGCAAGCTATATTTTCAGAGAAACAATTCCTCGATTCATGAATTTAAGGCTTTAGGAAATGGTGAAGACTTCCGAAGTAAGCATGCAGTGCCAGCAGGTACACTTCTAATAAAATGAAGTTCCAGAACTTCACATACTTATCTGTAAGAAGTTTACTAATTTATTGTTTTTGGCACTCAATGTGAGCTCATCTTTAACATTTCCTCAGTTTAATGATTTTGCTTTCTTTTTCTCTGTCTGGATATTTGATTTAGCATAATGTCCCAAAATCCAGGCTTTGAAGCAGAAGTTAGAGTTTAAAAATAAAAAGGAACATGAAAACCGTTTTTTTGGATATAGTTTGTAGTATTTTGCTTAAGTCATAATTTGCTTTATTATCACTTCAATTTTAACTTTAAAAGGAGCCACTGTGATTAGCTTGCTTCCTGGAAGCAGAGTGCAAGAAGTCAGTCGGATGCTTCCCATCTTTTCAAACACAGTGGAACTGATGAAAGACACGATTCCGCAGTTGATGACAGTCATTCATGTTGCGCCTAATGAGCATGTGGAAAATTTCATAGCTGATGCTGTTCATAGATGGCCTGTGCCAGTTGTATTGATACCAGGTGGAACAACACAACTGAGATATGATGCTTTTAGTGTAAGCCACTTTGTCCAACAAAACTTCTATTTTCAAAACATATTTTATAGGTTAAATTACTCAGTTGGTCCCTTAAACTATTTGAGGATTTTCAAGTACGTCCCTAAACTATTTGTTTTTTTTTTTTAATTGGAACCTTTAATTTAATGAGTTCCTAAGGGTTTTTAAAACCGCCATAAATTACCATTTGTAGCGGTTTCAAGCTGCCATAAACTATAACCTCAGAGACCTACCATTTTTAGTTTAGGGACCCAATTAAAAAAGTTATAGTTTAGGGACTTGAAAATTTCCAAGTAGTTTAGCAACCAACTGTGTAGTTCACCTTTTTTTTTTTAACTCATTTTGCCAAAACATGTAGCAGTAGTAGAAAAATTAGTTTTATACTTCTGATATAGACATCTGGTTCTGACAATTGTTCTTATAGTCCATTGTAGAATGATTACAGACTCTAGCTTACTTGAGTTCTAGTGGACAGTTAAATGGAATAATAATTGAATCTAAACTTTCAATGACATTATTATAACTATTGGTTTTCCAAATTTTTTTGCCAGTGATTCTGTTTCTGTCCAAATTGTTTACTAGATTATGAGTTTGTCCCTTGCTAATTTAAATCAACTGCATTGTAGGCAAGTAGAGCTGCATTATGTGCATCTGGGACAGTTGCTGTGGAGCTTCAGCTTGCACGATTACCCTGTGTCGTGGCATATCGTGCCCATTTTTTGACAGAATGGTATATTCGGTACAAAGCAAAGATACAATACATATCACTTCCCAATATTCTTTTGGACAAGCCCATTATTCCTGAAGCACTCTTTCAATCTTGCAACCCAGAAAACCTAGCCTTGTTGCTCAAGTAAGAGTGAAATTCAACTTGTTTCAATTGCATTACTAGTTTAAGAAAAGGCTAAATGATCATTTTTGTCATTTATCTTAGTTTTTTTGTTTAATTCAGTTCTTTATCTTTTAAAAAGTTCTTTTAGTCTTATATGTTATTTAAAAGGTTCAAAATGATCTTTTATCTTTTAAAAAATTCACTATGGTACGTTGTCTTATTTAAAAAGTTCAAAATGGCCATTCAATTGTTTTTTTTTTCTTGGAAATGGAAGGGGCACTAGGCCCAAAGAGAGATTACAAGGCTACTAAGTGGGGTACATAAACACCCCTAGCAGTAGATGCAACAAGATAGTTAATATCAAACGGAACATTATCAAAAATTGAAAAACTCTGGACCAAATCATGGGCCATATTAGCTAGGGCATCAGCAGATGCCATTTAATTGTTTAAATATATACAAAATTGCCTTTTACCTGAGTGTTATTCAAAGGACAAAGATGAATTTATTTTAATAGTTGAAGGACCATTTTAAACCTTTTAAATATAAGGTATCAAAGTGAACTTTTTAAAAGATGAAGAACCATTTTGAACCTTTTAAATAAAATAAAGGATCAAAGTGAACTTTCTAAAAGATAAATGATCATTTTAAACAAAATAAATAAGATAAAGAACCAAAATGGTCATTTAGCGTTCAAGAAAATGAATAACAGAGTTGAAATGTCTCAAAAGCTGAGAATCTATTAGTTGAGGGCAGTATTTCTTGTTGGAATGTTTGACATCTGTTTTTGACTCCATATTACAGTGATTTAATACACGATAATGGTTGTCGAGAAGAACAAATAATTGCAGCCCCAAAGTTTGTGAAGCTTCTATGGCCTTCACAGAGAAGAATAAAGCACAACCTTCCACAACAAAATTTGAAAACTTATGCTGACTACACTCCAAGTGAAGTTGCTGCATTGACTATATTAGACCACTGGAAGCCAGTGACTAATATCTAAGGACATCTCTTTCTGCAAGGGCATTGGAAACTTTCACTGCAAAGGTTGAAGGACTTGAAGCTGGAGAATATTTTCATTTGATATGTAACAGATAAAAATAGCTTTCAATAGTGTAAAATCAATTTAGGGATAAACATGGAGTTGGAGTGCATGTTTGGCACAATGTCATGGTATAGGAGATCCACGTTGAAAGGCACGTTTACGCAGAAGCTTCTTTGTATAGTTTCAGTTTTTCACGTTAATTACGAGTGTGTAAACTGGTGAGACGCCAAACCAAACACATGCGGAAAAGCATTGCTCCATATTTTGTTCTAGCTACCTAACTTTTTAATTATAAAAAAAAGCTAGAACTAAATGAAATGACATGTCAAACATAATGTATGAGTCTAGTATTTTGGAAAAGCAACTAAAAGACACAAGTACACAACTTTTATTTATGTAACAATAGGTCTACAGTGTTTGTGAGCATGAACCAGCACAGAAGGAAAACAGAACAAAAATACTCAAGGAAGAAATACACTTTTCTATTTATTGCTTACTTGATATATGGGTTTGTTTGAACAAACTATTTTAAAATGATTTTTATTAAAAAAAAAAATGAAATTAATTTCTTAGGTTAAAATTGTCTTTCTTCAATAATCAATCGTAGAAGTTTTCTTATAAGTTTGGCTCAACTTGTTTTGTTTGGTCTAATTTATTTTTAACTTAAAAACTCCTTAAAGTTAAAATGTAATTACATGGAGAGGTCTTGGGTTTGATTTTTCTCGTTGACAAAAACTAATAAACTAATCAATAATATTTTTTGATAAAAAAAAATACTAATTATTTCAAAATTTGGTCTTGGGATTCGAAGAGAGAACATGATGGAAATAAGCTCTGCATAAGTAACTCTAGGTGGCTTATTATAAAGTTTCTTATTTCTAATTTTCTTTCATTAAAAATAAGTAACTTTTATTTTAAGGAACTTTTACTGAGTTTGGCCAAACTTTTACTTAAAAAGTAATTTATAAGTTGAAAATAAATTGGGTCTTTCTTTCAAAAGATGTGAGAATTTTATAAATTAATTTCATTTTTATTGGAGAAGTCAATTTTAACTTTTGGAGAAATTAATTTTTTTTCTTCATATTTTCTTCTTCTAAATCCTTCTAGAGTAGTGTCCAAACAAATCCTGTATACATAGAAGAGATCAAGTTATGTCGAGAGTAATAAGAGGGTTATACTCCATTTTCACAATTCATTTTCTTAAGATATGATGGTCAAGATTGATGACTCATTACAATTATTAAGTGGTGGCGCCACCAACAACGATGGAGGTTCTCCACCAGCAATGAAGGAGGCGATAGCGGCCTTGCCCTTGCCAACACTCCAGATGATCTCGGTTCCTTTTAAACCTTCGCTTATTTATTGTCGTCCTTCTAGAGCCCACCTAGACCAATCCAGAGATGGAGATTTGAGATGGTTGATGAGATAGTGCATCAAAATGGTGCATTTCTCCTTCTTCTCGTCTCGATGAGGATTAATGGGTAAGTTCATTGTACTCGTATTTGTGTCATCTTATTTTTTCATTCATTGTGTTTGATTGAGTTATACATATAACATATACATATAGTACATAAACCATTAAGATTGGTATAAAATTCTCTTTTTCATATAATTTTGTGTTTGTTGGGGTCTCATTGTACATTTTTACCAAGGGGTTAAAGGATTTACACACTATTAGAGAGTCAATTTAGTGAATAATATAAAAAAAACGATTAATTTAGTGAATAATATAGGAAATAGATTAATTGTGCATTTAAAAAAAATTGAATTGCTAAATAAAAAATATCATTTTTTTATCATTATTTCATGTAATTCTTTTTTTTTTATGAAAAATTGAACTCTAATTATGTGACAAGGAAGAAGCTATTTTAAGAATAATTTTAAAAAAGTCATTCTTAATTTCCATCTTTGATTTTCTTTTTTCTTTTTTTTTTATGAAATCTTTGATTTTCTTTTAATCTAATAGTTCTATGTGTAATTTAAATTTGACAATTAGATTTAAAGAACAATTAATGGAAAAAAATGAATAGTAATTATTTTAAATTATTTTTGAAATACCTAAATTTCTTCTCCCACTCTATAAATTATAGGAATTGACATTTGTTTATACCTTTATTTTAAATGATTAAAAAAATGAAAACTATAAATATAAATCATTAAATAATATTTCAATAATCAAAGTTAAAAGAAGATGTACATTGTACACTAAGATATTGAGGATTCAATTGTGCAAACTTAAACATAAGCTATTTGTACTAAAATAAAATTATGATAAATGTGCTAAAGTTGTGCTAATTCTACTAACGTTGCTCAACTAACTAGTTTCTTTTCTTATATATTATCATATCACAACAAATTTAGACTCATTTAACCATTGTGAGAATGTTTTCATATCTCATGAAAATCACATGTTTGACTATACTTTTGATTGAGGAAAAGAATACTATTTTTCTAACTGTCTTTTATTTTAATTTTTTTTATTTTAATGATTACTCTCTTTATTTAATTTTAACTTTATTTCATTTATTTTTATCATTAATTTGAATAATGACTCAGTGATCTAGTATTTTGACCAGTTCGATCATCGGTTTGACTTTTAAAATTATGATAGAAAGATCCGAGAGATGTTAAGACATCAAAATTATTTAAATTATTTTTCATTTATTTTTTAACATCTCGTATTATTAGTTGTAATTCTTTTTTTTTTATATATATATATTTTTTACTTTTTATTTTATAAATCACTTCATTTATTTTACGTTTATTCAAATTGTTAAATTTTGATTAGAAATACAAGAAATAATAAATAAATAATAAGATAATAAATAAAATTTAGGTGAAAGCTTTATATTTCTTAATAATTATCAATTAGATCATTAATTTAATGATTATTTCAAAAGATAAGAAACTAAAATTACAATTAAACCTAATTAACAATAGACAACAGTAAAGGCGACAATAATAAATGCAACAGTTGGATTCCAGAGGACCATCCCAATTCCTCTTGAGCCTCCACTATAATTCACCTTCGTCGTCTTGAGAACCCGCCCTATAGGCCAATCTAGAGACGAAGACTTGTGATAGCTGAGGAGATGGTGCATCAAAATGGTACACTTTCTCATTCTTCCAGTTCCGTTGAGGATTGATGGGTAAGTGCATTATACTCATCTTTGCGTCATCTTGTTTTTGCATAAGTCTCTTTATCAGTCTCTTTGTACTTATTATTCAGGTTCGTTTGATTTATCAAACTTTTAGTTTATAAGTTAAAAATAAATTAAAAATTATTTATTAATATTTTTTTAATTTAATTTTTTTTTAAAATTAAAATATATTTTGAGGAAAATATCATAGATTTGATTTCCTCCGTTAACAAATAATGTTGTGTAGAATTAATTTAATATACATAAAATTTATTTTGATAATAATAAAAATATAGATATTTAAAAATTTTAATTTTAAAAAATAAAAAATTATTTCAATTAATAAAAATGTTTTAATGATTATTTATAAATATTATATAAAATATTATTTACAAAATTTAAATATTGTTTCAAAATAATAAAATACTTAATTACTCTATTATTATTAAGAAAATAAAATAATTTATTTAGATAAAGTTCAATAATATTGAATTACATTAATAAGATCAATCCCATAAAAATCATCACAATATGGTTTTTATGAAAAAAGCTCAGCTTAAGCCATACATAAGCTAACAACGCTAACTTTTCTAACAAGGTACATTTTTATTATTTTGTTCATCAAAATTAAGTTATTTATTTTTTAAGAACTTTTATTAATAATAGTTTGACCCAATTTTTATTTATAAGTAACTTTTAAATGAAAAAAATGTTGGGTCAAAAAAAATCCTTAAATGGATCAGTTTAATAGATAATATGAAAAAAGATGGTACATTTAAAAAATAAAAATAAACCATAAAAAAAGTCATTTTTTTGTCATTATTTCATGTAATTTTTTTTTTTTTTATGAAAAATTGAATATGTAATGAGGGATGAAGCTATTTTAAAAATCATTTTAATATTCATCTTTTATTTTCTTTTAATCTAATAGTTCTGTGATGTTATTTACATTTAACTATGGATAAAAATAAATAGTAATTCTTTTAAATACTTAAATTTCTTTGTCCAATCTATAAATTATAAGAGTTGACGCTTGTTATAACATTTTATTTATTTATACCTTTATTTTAGACGGTTAAAAAATGAAAACTCTAAATATAGATCAATAAATAATATTTTAATAATCAAAGTTAAAAGAAAATGTATAGTTGATAAATGTGTTAATGTTCTGTGAAAGCTGCTCAACTAACTAGGATCTTATATATTATCATATCACAACAAATTTATACTCATTTAATCATTGTGAGAGAATGTTTTCATATCTCACGAAAATCACATGTTTGACCATATTGATCAAGGAAAAGAATAGTATTTTTCTAACTGTATTTTATTTTAATGATTACTCTATTTAATTTTAACTTTATTTCATTTGTTTTTACCTTTATTTTAAAGGTTTAATGGTAATTTTGGTCCTTCTATTTTTTCAAATATGTAATTTTAGTCCTTTTAATTTAAAATCTGCAATTTTTATCCCCTTACTTTCAAATGTCTCCCGTTAATTTTGAGAGATTGACTGTTATTTTTAACGTTGACTTTTTTTTATTGTAATTAATAATTATTTAAATAAAATTAATTAATTAATTTTTTTTATTAATGACATAATTACTTTTATTTTTATTCCTAAGTTACCATTTGATTTAATTAGTTAATTTAAATAAAAAAAAATTAAGACAATTTTGGCAAAACTACTATTTGAACCCATCTCTCTTTAATTTTCAAATGTTAAAATAATCACTAACCCAATGATGTAATTAATGATTATAATAAATACATAAATTTTATTTATTATCATATACTTATTTATTATTTCTTCTATTCTCAATAAGAATTTAGTATTTTGAATAAAAATAAAATAAAAAGAGTGATTTATAAAATAAAAAGTGAAATATATATATATATATATAAACATTACTAACTAATAGGAGATGTTAAAAAATAAATGAAGAATAATTTAAATAACTTTGGTATCTTAACATCAACCAAAAATATTTTATTTTGAAAATAAGGGATCAAAATGATGGATTTTAAATTAAAAGACCAAGATTGCGGATTTAGAAAAGTAAAGAGAACAAAACTACAATTAAACCTATTTTAAATGGTTAAAAAATGAGAGAAAAAAGTAAGGGATTCCATCTTTCTACCCATTAGTTTAGCTTATCTTGCATTTTAACCCCTTAGTACTGTGAAAGATATTTCTTCTTTCTTTTCATTCTCAGTTTTCATATTAATTTGTTAGGGTATTTAATTATGGTGAAGTTATTTAAATTACGTCTACTTCTAGTAAGTCCCATAATATCACATGAATTTAAGAATTTCAATAGTTTTTTTCTCTAATAGTGTAATTTTTAAAAATTAAAATGAATCATTTATATAATTATATCTTATAATTGTTATGAACTTCAATAGTAATTTTTTTTAAAAAAACTTATTCTTAGATTTAAGAACCCTTAAGAAACTCATATTCAAGATGGTATCTATTAACATCAATAATAAAGTTCTATAGCTAATATCAAATTGGGAAGACATCGATATGTTTCACAAACACCACGTTGCTGGACATGGACAAATTGGGCACTTAGAACTCATACTTGTGTTTGTCTTTGGCCCCATAGAGAGGACCATATAAGATATTTTAAATTAACCTAGCTGGATTCTGGGGGTTTAATTGCATTTTTTTTGTCCTCGATATATAATTAAAAGTTTGATTTGATATTCAAGTTTTAAAATTTTTTAATTTGATCTTTAAATTATTTAAAATACATCAATTTAATTATTTTTATAAGATTTTATTATTTATATCCCTTTTTACTAAGTACATACCTCATATTTTATATTTTTTTAGGGAAGTGTATTAAATAAAAAAAATATAAATGGTAAAATCTCACCAAAAAAAATAACAAAATTAAAACTTTATAACTTTGAGAAGAAATCGAAAAATTAATTATAATTTGAAGAAAAATGCAATTAAGCCGGATTGCGTGTGACTAGTATTATATAGCTGTTATTTTTTCTAGTTAATTTTTTTTTTTAATAGTGATTGGCAATTTAGTTTTGTTTTCTTTTGTTGTCACTTAGCTTTTTCTTTAGAGAGAGGACCATATAAGATTGTTTAAACTAACCTGGATAGCGTGACTATAGTATCATATGTAAGCTATAAAGTCTTCTAAATTATATTGCTCCATGTTAATTTTTCTAATCAATTTTCATAATTTTAAAATAATAATAATAGTGATTGACAATTTGTTTTTGTTTTACTTTTGTTCTCACTTAGGTCTGTCTTTTCTTTAGCCCACTGACCATCTATGATTATCAATTGAAAAACTAACTGGATAGCAAAACTAGTGTTATATGAAAGTTTGAGCTCTTGCACCTCCCCCATGTTGTTTCTTGCACCTCCCATGCATTATGGAAATTTCCAAAATATATGTAGAAGTGGAGAAAGCAATATGTCTTCACTTATTTTCATATCTTTCTCAATTTTTTATATTAAGAAATTGTGTTACACATTTCCTTTTATATTATTTAATTACACAATGATCGAAATATATTTCGATTACTAAAGATTCAGTTACTTAGAATTTTATCGACCTGAACTGTAAAAACTCAAATATACTCTTCCTTATTCACAAAGATATTTTTAAAAATCAAATAATTTGTTTAATTTACTTCAAAGAAATTCCTATCTCTTTAATAGATTTTTAAGATAAGTTTTAAAGTTTAAATGCTTAATTGCATTTTTTTTACTCCTAACTTTTAATTTTTAACAAATTTTACTCCCAACAAATCAATTTAACACATTTTACCTTTACTTAGGAAATTTATGAATTTTATCCTTGTTATTTTAACTTGACATAATTATATTTTTTACTCTCAAATTTTATTTTTTTACAAATTTTGTAAAAAACTTTTTTACTTTTTAACAAACTTTATTCCTAACTTTTTTTTTCTTATAAATTTTACCCCAACAACTTATTAATGGAAATGACTAGGATAAAACTTGCAATTTTCTTAGAAAGTAAGGAGTAAAATACATCAAATTAATTTGTTAAGAATAAAAATTATCAAAAACATAAAAAATCATAGATAAAAATTACAACTAAACCAAAATAATAAAACAATCAAGGTACTTCAATTTAAAATTAAAGAGAAACAAAATCAAGTACAAAGCTCAAAAGGAGTTGAGGGTGACAATTAGAAGGACTAGAAGGTGGCTTGATCTTCTTCAAGTTATAAGAAGAAGTTCGGGTGAGAGAGTATCTTCAAGTAAGGTGGGTTCACTTAGTTTGACTTTGAGCATTAGCCCTATTTAATTTAATTCCTTGATGATGAGTGATCATAAATGTAGTGTCTGATTCACTTGAAAATTGAAAGGCTACTTTTTATGCTTTCAGGTTGTTAGTTAGAATAATATATTTTGTTAGTTGCGTTGTTGTTGTTGCTGCTTTTTCCCATCATATTCTTGCTGCCTAACATATAGAGAAGAAAGGAAGCTCACATTTTCACATGTGTTTTATTATGGAGTGTCTAAGTTATAGGTAGAAGAAAAAGAAAAGGAGAATATGACATAATCGTACTTTGGTCAATTCAAGCTTTGAAACTGCACTCATTCTTTAGATGAGTGGTTTATATTTGTACAATATTTTTTTCCTTAGGTGTGAGATCAGGAGTGTCTCCCATCCACTAGTCAAACACTTTGTAATTTTTTTTTGTAAATTTTGTGTAAAATATGTGATGCACTAACTAATGTTTTTAAAATTGGAAAGAACATTCAACCAATAAATATACTAGTTCACAATTTAGTATATATTTGGAAATCAGTTAAATTGAATGTGTTTGAATGAAAAAAACTTTTAATTTAGCATTGGTTACATTTATTTCAAATTCAATACAAGCACATCTTCAATAATGTAAAATGATAATTTGTCATCAATTAAAAATATAAAATAATTTTATACTTTTACATGAAAATATATTCTCGTTAAACTCATATACATGTGCATCGACTATATAAGTAAAATAGATAAGCAATACCGGTATAAAAAACACTTTTTCTTATGTTGACATTACGCAGGCTCTTAGACAACTGATGTAGAATTTGATGTTGCAATATTTTTATAATATTAGAATGGAGATTTTAGATTTTTTGTTAAAAATATGATTTAGAAAGTATTTTCTAGATTGATTCTTTGGCAACTAATTTTGAATATGTTCGCCTTTTAAAATCCTTGGTAGCTTCTAGCTAGATTGATTGTATTGTAACTTGATTTTTTTTTATGGGTTCCAATACAATCGATCTAGAAGTAATAACACAACTGTTTTGAATTTAATTGGAAGTCTTTTTTTTTCTTTTTTTCTATTACAAATTTACTAGAAACATTTATAATGATATCATTTTTAAAGATAAATATTAGTTATTAATTGTTAAATTTTTTTAACAGTTATCTATTCTAACCAACTCTTAACCTGACTATTTATCATATTTACAACTGTTAGGATTAATCAAACTTCCCCTTTGTTTTGTGCCTATCAGTTTTGATTGAGAAAAAAAAAGGATACCATATACTATTCTCAACCTACATATTTTAAACACATGATCCCTCGATACATAATGCTAAAACTTTATATATGAAAATACTGCACTGATACACGAATAGTAGCACCAAGACATGGTGATAAAATTTATTTATCACAACCATGAAAGCATCCATAACTAGCAATTAAAATTAAACTAGCTACTTTGGATCATAATACACAAGAAAACGATGGTGATCGATCATACAAATTAAATCTCCTTATGAATAAAATTCACCTGTTATTCATGAATCTAATATTGAATTTCTGCCCCCACCAAAGTTGGTGAACAGTGAGCACAGAAAATACACTAATTATTAAGGTGATTCTTTTTTTAACTAATTAACCCATGGCTGATATTGGCATTGCCTCTACCAAACGCTTTTTGTTGCTAATTTTAATTTCTTCACTTGTTGTTCCTCCATGAATCTTTTCAAGGGCCATGGGAACAAAGTCCTCATAGCAATCTTCCAAGCATCGAAATTTTTCGTCTGGGTAGAGAGTGTTGATCTCCACATCATTTTGTTCATCTATCCTGAAGTTAACTTGGCAACCATTGATGAAAATGTCATGGGTGAAGGATGCTACAATACTTTGAGGTACACAATTTTCTGCATATAGGCATGCACACATCAAAATTGTTATTCATTTAATGAAGAATGGTGATCTTTAACCAAAACATAAGCCATAAAATGGTAAAAAATATTAGCTTGGTATAATATTTTCAAACTATTAATAACTTTGTAAACATCAGGTTTAATAACTTTCATTTGGGTCTTTGAATTATTAAAAATATGTTCAAATGGACATTTTTAGTCAAATTTTATTACTTACACTCATTTGTAATAAGTATGCTTCTATTATTTTTTTAAAGAAGTATATTTAGTAAAAAAAAATATAAATAACAAATTCAGACAAGACAAGAAAAAAATAAATCAAACTAACTGCATTTTAAATAATTCAGATACTAAATTAAAACTTTTAAAAAATATATCAAATTTAATAATTAATTATAATTCGAGGACTATAATAAATATTATAAACCTAACATTAATATATAATTATTGTATACTCAAACTTTTGATGGCAAAATTGTTGAAGGGATGTGATGAACCTGCTGCTTTAGCAAGCAGATCATCTCCTGTTATGGTGACTCTGGGAATCGTACGACCAATTTTCCTCTCCCATAAAGAAGCAAGGTCATTGATGGAATAACAGTTGCTTGAGGGTCGAAAGTGAACATTTTTGTTCAGTGTTCTGATATCATCAATGGCCTTCATTGTGAACTTTCCAATATCATTGCCATCAACAAAATAAGCTGCACACACCAATCGTGTTAATTATTACATCGTTTTCCTTTTAATTTTAACAGAAGTAAACTCATTTTGATGATATTATATATAAAAAAAAAGGTTAAATAGCTGGAATATATATATTGAGAAAGTCATTTTCATGAAATATATTTAAATTGTACAATTACACCAATAGCTAGATTTATAGCATTGTTTGTTTTAGGGTTCAAAACTTTTCAAACCAGCTTTTAAATGAAAGGTAAAAATTTCAAATTCTCATAAAATAAACTTTGAAACGCGAGTGAGTCACACTTAACATACAAACAAACATGTCTTAATCCTTAATTTTTTTAATAAAATATTATTTTATGAAATTAATGGTTAGATTGTCCACCACACACTCTTGTATTATTTTTTCAACATGAGAGATCCTAATATTACGGATTCTTATTATAAACAATAATTAGTTGTAGTGTAAAAATATATTAGTGTTACTTATAATAATACTGTAACAGGAAGCATTATCTAATTGATTATTTGATTATACTACCTTTGACGTTTCCATCACCATAGATTTGAATCTGATCCGACGGTGGAGGAACCTTGGTTGGGTGACAGTTGTCATGGTAGGGCCAAGAAGCGATGGAGTTGCAGCAGATATTGGTGTAGGGGATCCCATACTCCTCAATCAGACGCCTAATCAGACGCTTCTGGTTGTACATCGTGAGCCCTGGCTCCACAGGATCTGCCCTGTCCACATCGTGCCCAAACTCTGATGGCACAAACCTCTGTTGTTGAAATAAAAATGATTGATTTTATTTATTTGTAAAACAAAATATCGAGAAAATAAAATTTGAGTAGTCGCGAAATTATAATATAGCATTTCAATTTGTTGTTCAAGTTTTACAAAGTTTCAATTATCCTTGAATTATTTAAAATACATTAATTTATTTATTTTTTAGCCAATTTTTTCTATTTACATCTTCTTCTATTAAATATATTTTTCTAAAAATATAAAAAAAACGAGATATATCCTTAATAAAAGAGGATGTAAATACAAAAATCAAATTAATTCATTTTAAATAACTTAAAAACCAAATTAAAATTTTTATAAAACTTGAAAATCAAATCCAACATTTAATTATAATTTTAGGATCAAAATTGCAATTAACTTAAATAAAAAATATATCTGTCTTATAATTTCATTGTCAATTTTGTATAATTATGATGATTATTATCATAAGGTTGACGTGCTGGCAAGGTCAAATCCATGTTTTCATCCCATGCATATATTTCATAACTAAAAGCTGACTAAAATAAAAGAGAAGGGTCCAAGGAAATTAAGTTAAATTAACATTACAAAAATAGGTTAATAATATAGCCTCTTACAGTATTTTCAATTAATAATGTTATTATTTTATTAAAAATATTAAATAAAAAGTAAATACATTTAATATTTTAAAACATAAAAAAATATTTAATTTTTCTGTTTAATAATAAATGAAAATAAAAAAAGATATTGTTAGATGATTTAATTAAAATTCTTGATCATAGTAAAAAATAATAAAACTTGTCACCTTAACACTCTTTACAGATCTTATGGCCTCCACCAACTGAAGCTGATCCAACAACTTTTCACCTCCTACAAGAGAAATCACAACGTCTATCTCATACTCTTTCAATATCTTCACCATGAAATCCTTGTCATTTATCACACCCTGCTAACACATGCACCACATACAAAAATTAATATTGGTAATTCTATATAAAATATTGTTATGAACTTATGATCATGATCACCCAAAAAGGGCATAAAAAAAATAAAGAGGATAACACAGAAATATCATGAAAAAAAAAGTTTGTGCTTTATTGGATATGTTCATTTTAAGGACATCTCACCACCAAAATCTCAGCAAATAAAACTATTAGCTAATGAAGAAAATATTTTTTTTTATTGATGCTTTAATATTTTTAATTAATTAAATGAATGAGAAAGGAAATAAATAAGTCCAATCCTTACTTTGGCACGTGTTTTTAGTTTATAAAACGTATTAAATTCTTATAATTAATAAAGACTTGTAAAACCAAATTTTGAAAATATTTTGAAAAATAAATATATACTTTATCAAAAACATGTGTGAACCCACATGCACAAAACACTATAACACACTCCACCAAGTACAAGAAAATGAAGCCAGGTATAATCACTTTCAATACTCACACGAATGACCTTAGCACCTTTCTCATTATGACATGTACAAAACATTATCCTAACACTCCATTGAGTATAATAAAAAAAAATCTCTAAAATCAATTTTTTTTTCACATGCCTACACAAAAAATATAAAACATAAACAAAATGATGAATGTGTAATTAATTAATCACTTTCATTAATCATTATGAGTACTTACATGAATGACCTTAGCACCTTTCTCTTGAAAGGTTTTGACAATGGCACCCTTTGAAGGAGACACATATTGTTCTGGCCTTTGAAGCAAATACGTAGGATACCCAAATGCAAGACTTGCCTTAGTTACAAACTGACCCATGAAACCAGTTCCACCAATGATCAAAACTTTGTTCTTGGTGTTGATGGAAGGAATGGTTGCCGACACAGTCATGTTTTTTTTCTTTCTTTTTTCCAACAACCTAGAACTTTGTTTTGTGATTTTTTTTTTCTCCTTGGCCTCACTCTCACACACACACAAAAGGGTTATTGAAAAGATATCGAGTGTCGAGAGAAGGTGGTGTTTATATAGGAGTTGGCATGTGCCATTAATTTAATTATGATGTGATGGAAACAAAATTAATGGTTCTTAATTGGTAGTGATAACAATTTTTTTTCAGCTACTCTTCCACACGTTGAAAAGTTAATGGACGAGATTGTAATATAGTACTTACGATTCTTTTTTTAGATTTGAAGTTTAGCTCTCACTCACACGCACTACTTTTTTTTTTTTGACTGTTAGATGGCGTATTACGGTTGCCGGATAAAAGCCATCATCGAGAATCTTTTGTTGGAATTTATTTATTTATTATTTTATTTTATGAACCAAATAAGAATATGTATTATAAAAGGTGTTAACTTATCATGAAAGCTAGATACATTATCAGCAATAAAAAGAAATTGTTGGAATTTATGTCTGGAATCACCGAGTCAGTTATCAGTGTCAAATGCTAAATCCGGTTATATTAGATATTAGATATTAGGTGTCTTTTTGGTTGTTGTTGAGATAATTTGGTGCCTTCTTTTTCTTTATTTTTTAAATTTTATTAGAAATCATATAGATTATGGTGAGTTTCATTTTAAAAGTCGAAAAAATTCATATATAGTTGGTCAAAGTGATATTATCGTTAGTTTCTTTAAATAATATGTTTTGAGTCCGAAATAGATGAAAGAAAAAATAAACGTGATCAGTACAAGAAAATGCTGATTTATCTATGGATAGTTTTTCACAAATTCAAATCCGTAAGAAATTTAAGTATTATTTATAGATATTTTTCCATATATTCAAATTTGCTAACTATTCAAGATTATCAGCGAATTATCCACGGATAAATTTGGCAATTATACAATCCGTGATCCGTGGGTAAATTAATTTTTTTTTTAGATAGTTATTAACTAAAATAATAAATAAAAAATATTTTAAAATTACCTATAGATAAATCCATAGATAACACTACAAGTAAAAAAATATTTTAAAATTACCTACCAATAAATCCATAGATAACATTGTTACAAAAATTCGTATTTAACTTTTTAAAACATGCGACAATGCACTAAAAAAGAATGTCATGTTACAAGAAAAAAGATATTTAAAGGGGGTTATTATTTAAATCGTGAATAATTGACAACCGTTTATAATAATTTGATTAAAGTTATTTTTTTAATTAATAATTTTTCTTTTTTACAATTCTTTTGTTTATTTCACATATTTGATTTCTTGTTCTCTCTCAAATCTAAGGATGACAAAATGGGTGGGTTTCCCTGGCCTAACCCAATCCACTAGGTCAAGTAGTCAATTTATTAGGTTTAGTCTGAACTTATATTGAGCCATTAGGCTTTCAGACTAAAATGAACTATTTTAAAAATTAAAAATAAATAATAATAAAAAAAATGAAAAAAATGTAATTGAAAAGATAAATTTATAATTTAGAGAACAAAATTATTACTCAAAATTTTTTGATACAATTTATATCTCAGTTGCATTACAAGATTAACCTCTTTCTTTATAAGATTTTTTTATTATATATTTTAATTAAATTTTGTGCAATTTCTCGTTAATATGTGTGAAGAAATTGTATTAAAATATTCTAACATTATATATACATTCTCATATATAAAACTTTCTAACATACATCATATCATATTTATTTTATGTTATATATAACATTCATATATATTATAAAATATTTTAATATGTTTTATTTATATTTTTTTTAAAGTGGTAATTAACTTAATTGTATATATAATTTTTAGGTACATATAATTTTTAGGTACGTTATAAAATATTTTAATTATATATATATATATATATATATATATATATATATATATATATATTATATGATATGTTATATATTATAAAACACAAAAAAAAAAAACCATTCTAACATGAATTTAAGGATGGTTGCATTCATACAATGTTTCCACATTAACGTTTTATAAAAAATTCATTAATTATGCAATTATTAATTATGTTATTTTTTATAGTATTAAATCATTAATATAATATTATATGATATGTTATATATTTAGTTTTTAATATTAATTATTGGGTCAGCTCATGACTCATCAGACCAACCCAGACTGGACCAAATTAACCCACTAGATTAAATGGATTGGGCCAAAAAGACTAACTTTGAATCTCATTTTTTGAAGTCCAACTTGATCATAATTATAGGCCGGTCAGGTTGACCCACCGAGCGAGTTCCATTTTTTCACGATCTCTCTCTTTTCCTTATGCATTGGATTTAGGATGTGAATTTAACACTCTGTTCTTCTTAGATAAATGTTCTCTTTTGGTATTTGTATGATTGTATCTGGACTATCAGTGATGAAACTTAGGAAAATAGCTATATGCCCCTTATATTGTCTAAAAATGAGAAAAATATTGTAGTCCTTGTTTTATGCGTGTTCATCATGACATAAAAAGAAATCATATGTACATCACAGCTACATAAAAAGAACAATGCATCATTGATGTCACTCTCATCATTTGACATTTAGGTGATTGTGGATTGTGTAGCTTGTAATCAAAGTATCATGCAGAAGAGCTTTGTTTGTTATTCATGGCTTCTTGCCTCTAGATGTCTAAAGCTCTAGCCACATTATGTTTTACAATTGGTTTTGTTCATGGATGCAGATAATATATTTATATTTCAATCGGAGTTGGAAAAGCTTACTGCACTATGTCAATACTTGCATGAGCACACCAGTTGTATGTTCTGAATAATTACAACTATACAACCAGCTATATAACCTGGTCAAGATCAATTGTTGAGGGTGACTTATGCAGATTGGGATTTGGTACATATGTTAAGAAGGAAAAGGAGAGTTAAAGGATTTTGTGAATTTTAAGGATTATGCAGAATTGGCAATTGTGGGAGTCATGGGTACTTACCATGTTAGCAATTTAGTGACATTGTTAGATATTAGGCAATGTGGCTAGTATTTTTACATAACTTTAAGTGGTCGAATTTTTCTGGTGGCAACTTTTACAATAAAATTGGTTAAAACATGTTACATGGTACAAGGTATAGCTTTTTGGATTTCTTTTAATTTTAATTTTATTTTTGGTATTTTGATTTTAATTGAGATGATTTTTTTCCTTGTTATGGTGGTTATATGTAGGTTACCATATATTAAGTCCCAGGGAGCAAAGAAAAGGAGTTGCAGTTGAGTTGTTGACGATCCTAAAATTTTGGTACTCAACACTAAAAGTAGGTTTCTTTCGCTATAATTTGTTTCTTTGGGTTCTTTAATGAGAAACTTAATCTGTGATGTTGTGGTTTAGTTTCCAGCTTTTAGGAGTATGTTTGAGATATGACAGGTGTAGCAGGTAAAGGTAACTAGAATTGCCACATAGCTAGGTGGATTTAAGTTGTAAGAGTGTGGCATTATCTTGTTGTATATATATTGTCATATTTTTGGGCAAGATTTTGGATCCATTTTACCAATTTGAACCATGTTAAGTTGACAATGCATGTTAAGTTGTTACTTTCTTTTATTTATTTCTAACAATTTTTAAATTATTACATAACTGAACTTAACTTAATTGAACTATAAATATGTGAGCATGAGCTTTTAATGTCATATAGTTTTTTTCTTGTAAACTTGCCTAATCATAGGCTAGGGTCATGATTCCTTCATTTTTTATTTTTGATATGCATTTGGAAAAACAAAAGGAAAAATGTTTGAGATTGTTGACCCAAGAACAGAGGAAGTGATTGGTTAAATAGCAGAGGCTAACAAAGAAGATGTTGATCTTGCTTAAAGGCCGCATGTGAAGCATTCGATTGTGGTCCATGGCCATGCATGCCCGGTGCTGTAAGTTCACCCATCTTTTCTATTTCTATTTTATTTATCATTCAAAAGTATATGAAATAGAGTTTGCAAAAGGTTCACACATTTTGAATAATGATAATAATAACAAAGAAGTCAAGTCTCAACAATTAGGTAAAATATGCAATTAATTGACAAAGAGGATTTTGGAAAAAAAAAGGGTTTTAGGCCAATCTCAAGCTTTATCAGAAAGTAGTTGTAGACTCCTCAACTTAGAAAAATGACAGAGTATGAGTAATTGATTAAAGATGTTTCATAGACAAAATATACTATACAAGTAATTTGAGCATTATAGTTATTTTGATAATACTATAAAGAAAGTTGATCCTATTTGTTAATGATGTGGCAGCTTGTGGTTGTAAATTTGACATCTTACATTTAGTAAATAATTTAATTTTGTGTAGTCATTGGAGCTGTGGAACATGAGTAAGAGTGAGAACAAGACAATAACTCTGTCTTAATACTTCCTTGGCTGTTTGTGCTTAGCACAGGAAATGGAGTGAATGGTTTTACACTTGATCCTTGCATAGGGGAGTTCTTATTGACTTACACAAATAGTCAAATTAAGTTATCATAGATTTTTGTAGAAAATTCTAAATGTCATTTGATATAATGACTCCTAGTAGCATCAAGATGTGTACATGTGACTATAGATTCTTCTATCCTTGTTATGCAAAAACTACACATAATTTCTCTATTTAGTGTCGGTGTCAAATTTAGACTATTAAAGTGAGCTTTCAACCTTTTTTTTAATTACTATGTGTTACTTGCATAGATATCAAGGAAAGGAAAGATTTTTTGCATACTTGAATTTGCTTCTAGGAAATTTGCACATGCAATTTTCCAAATCTTATAGTAGGTGCTTTTGTTCCCCTTTCTTTCATGTTTCTCTCTAATGCAACGGAGAATGTGCTTTTGTATCTAAACTAACTTAACCAAAAATTCATTTGTATAGCATAGCTAAATGAAATGAGTAGATACTAGATAGCCTTTTATGTTATAAGATGTTCAATGCATGATTCAATGTATGTAGAGTTTAACTTCATTTTTTTTTAACTTGACTAAGTTGATTTTTTAGATTTTAACTGCTAATGATTTTAAAATCAGTTTTGTGGAGCTTGGATTGTGCATAGTATGGAGAACTTTCTAACTAAAGAGTGTATATGTTTGTTTCTTTGGCAGAGGAAATTGGAAGGAATTGATTATCATGTGTTTTATAATTGATATGAGTTTTGGTTTGTTTCTGTTTTGTGGTGTATATGACTTGCAGGAAAGTTCATGTGATAAGGGAAATGATTATGAAACATTAGTTTGAATTCATGTATAATTTGATATGTAAAATAAGGATAGTTGGAAATAAAATAATAGTGTGTGTATAAGTGAGAATTTTAGTTGTTCTGCAAATGATAAAAGGTAAATATTAACTCCTGTCCTACTCATATTTTTTTATACAAATTCTAGGCTGAAGGGGCAAGGATATCTGTAGTGAGAATTATTCGGGTTGATTTAGTTTCTAACCTAGTTGAAGAAGGTAGAGTGCTTTCTAACCTAAATTGCTCTATATTCTTGAAGTTGAAATGTAGTGATCAAACTTTATAATAGTTTCATAATGCTTGTATATGAATTTTACCGTTATGAGTTGGTTTAATTAATGTGTGTCCCTTCTGCAATCTGGAGGTGTTAACATTCTTTGTAGGAGATCTACTAGAGAAGCAGATTGTTGTCTATTCTAAGGTAATATTTTTATAAGGTAATTGGTTATATAAGTTCCCTTGTTGATAGGCCCTTGCTCTATTAGGAATATTACTAGTTAGTATATTTTTTTTATTTTGATTCTTTGATTTCTTTTCATTGTTGTCTTTGCATGTTACATGTTCGATCTTTTGCACATGTTACTCATTTTTCAGCTTATTTTTAATGCTTGGTCAGGCTCATGATTTGTTATTCTACAACAACATTATTATTCTCTAGCTTTACATATTAATCACTCTTATAATTAAATCATCAAACTTATGTACTGAGATAATTCAGTATTCAAGTCCAATTGAAACTATAGGGTCTAAATATTTTTCTCCTTACTATAGGGTGTCCCAATGGAGTCTCATCCATCCAAGTTTGTTTGAAGCATAGGCTCTGGAAATTAGTATTTTGACTTTGCTAGCAAAGGTATAGTTCTAGTTAACAAAGCAAATAGGAATAGAGTGGTGGGTTGCTCTTGGTTTAATTTGTGTTGATGACTAATAGGGATTTTGTGCACAAGAGAAGAAACAAAGAGGGAACATGATTTGCTTAATGTAGGAGGTCAGAGTAATCAAGAGGTTGAAGGAATTAAGGATGCTAAATGTACTTCTCATTTATATTTTAGTATTTTGTTGTTCAAACTACTATTTATTTTAAGTTGACTTTTTACCTTCTCATTTACCTGCATATGAGTATTTAGCTAAGAAGTTTCCCACGGATATATTTGTAGGTAAATTATCTATATAGTTTCCCACGGATATATCTGTAGGTAACTATCTAGGTAATTTATCTACGGATATATATGTAGGTAATTACTTATGGATTTATCCGTGGGTACGTGGTAACATATATATATCCATCATAAATTTATTGACGGGTATTAAAATTTGTGGGTAAATCACTGACAAACACAAAAATCCATTGGTAAAGTTATCTATGAGTTATTTATTAATCGATTTTTTTTCATGGATAATCTCTCAATAATTCTAAGTTATCTATGGATTTTGATTCCTATGGATTATGTCCGTGGGTAATGACAATTTTTCTTGTAGTGGATTGAAAAAAGTGATTAACCAAGTTTTTCAACATAGTTTAATTTTAATGAAGTGGGTGAATATTTCACATTGATGTCATGTGTAAAAAAACAAAAAGATACGTGATGTATATATAACAATTCTTAATACATAGAATCCCACCAAAAATTAATTAAGTGATCTTATACCACATCATCCCTATCCATACTAAAAAATATATGACAATTATTACATTTTGGAACTTATTTTTTATTCTTGGGTGACAATTATTATTTTAGTTTTTCAACGTAACATTAATTACTTTTTCTACTTATATCCTTTTTTATTTTTGGTGAAATACGTATATCCCTTATTATACTAATGATGGGCAAAAAAACTAATAATGAATTAATGATGATAATTTGGTTAATTTTATAAAATTGTTATTCTCTTTCATTCATTTACTAATTAATTTTCTTTGAAAGGTGTAAAACAATCTATGACGACAATTATAATGGAAAGAAGAGAGTAAAATATTATTTTATTTAGTTAAAATATTATGTGACATCAAAACACATTTTTTTTTTCTCTGGTGCATCTTCTTCCCTTGAACTAGAGGTTTGGCACAGTGGTATTTACATGAAGCGGTATTGTTGCATGGTTGGGTGGAGGTGAGACGTGGTGGTGTTGGGTGGTTAGGGAGGGTTAATTTGGTACGTTTGTATCTTTGGGAGATACAAAAAGCAATTTAGAGGTACCAGAATCAAAAACCTTTCACAAGTTTCAATTCTTTTGGACCAATTGTAAAATTCATCCTTGGGTCCTTAGGCATCATAACCATGGTTTCCTGCACCTCCCACTTTGCTTCTTGCACCTCCTACCTTTTAAAATATTTCTAAACTACCTTTTCCTTAAAGTTTTTTAGAAAGCCTATTCTGAATAAGTGTTCTAGAAATCCTATTATGGATAGGTGTTCTAAAAAACCTATTCCAAATAAGTGTTTTGAAAAGCTTATTTCAAATAGGATAAGTATTTCAAAAACTTATTCTAAAATAGTTATTCTAGACACATAGTTTATCCTTCAGAATAGGATAAAACACTACCCCTAACCTTCAACCTTCTTATGCATCTCACTCCACAGTCTTTACCTTCTTCTTCACACTTCGTTCACGCACATCCCAGGAAACAATGCCTAGTAACAAACCATAAATAGTCCTAAAGTGTGGTAGATTTTTCTTTTACTTGCCTTGTACGTAATTCATATATACAAATAATGCTAAAGATTTTTTTTTTTTTTAAATCAACCAAAAAATTATATTAATATACTAGTGGTACCAAAAGTACCAAACTAGCAAAGTAACATACAAGAAGACACTATTATACTTATACTTACTGTGGTTATAGAGCATTAATGCTCCAATAACATAAATTTAAAGTAACCATAAGTAGCATTAACAAATGGATGGTCCAAAGCTTGCAAGGGAAGTTAAACATTAATTGCTTCCTTCATTTATACTCATTTCCAAAAATTTGCTTCTTCTCCCTTGGCTTTCTCACATCCCTCATGCCTGCATCTTCTCCTACACTGAACCTTCCTGAGTTGATCTTCCAAGTGGCACCACGATTTCTCTCGGCATATGTTCCTCAAGGCCTCCATTCAGCTCAATCGCGCTCCCTTGTTGTTAAAAGGTAGAGCATCCTACCTCAGAGGCCATCTTAAGCTCCTAACAAACATGCTAATGCATTGCTTTCCCACTGAGCGAACGAATAATCAAAGTCACTCCCCAAGTGCCTCCTCCAAAACCAAGTAAAAAACTTCACCTGATTTAGGATTTCAGTACTATTGAAATCTTTTCCTTGAAATATAATGTCATTCATATGCTTCCAGGTAACCCAAACGATCGCACACTAGAGTGTGATCCATAGCTACTAGTTCAATCTTGGGATCCCATTGAGCTGAGCTGAATCTAGTTGTAACACTCCGACCAAATGGTCTTGATGAATGAACATGAAAACAAGACATGATTTGTAGATTCCAAATGATTTGAGCAAAACGGGCACAAGTAGTTCCCATCCTCAATAATAATATTTCTTTTCCGCAAATTTACTTTAGTTGGTAATCTGTCTTGAAAAGCCCTCCAAATGAACACTGAAACCTTAAGTGGTAATTTGACTTTCCAAATTGAGTTGCTAACTTCATCAATTTGATTGCATGTTTAAGTTCCATGATAGCTCTATATGCCAATCCCACAAAATACAAACCTTCTGCCTCTACTTCCCACCACCATCTATCTTCATTACCCGTAACCATATTCACAGTAGCTAACTCTGATGTTAAATTATGCAATAATGCCCCTTCCCAACTAAACCATTCTCTCCTCTATTTTAAGTCCCATACCCAAGTTCCTTCGCTCCAACTTCCCACTACGCCCACCATGCTTCTAATCTGCACAAAGTTTGTAAAAACTCTAGGGATGCCTATAAGCTAAGCATTCCTCATCGAGCCATCCATCGTGTCACAGTAGAGTTTTATTCCCATTTGCCACCCTTCAAGTAATTAAGTTATCCGTCCATTTGACATGACTCTCACCACCACACACTTTCCTAAGATCTTTCCACCAAGTTGATGACTTTGGTGGACAGGTTTGACTGACAAGGTTCCTCCAACTCCCGTAATTAGACTCAATAATCCTTCCCTTAAGGGACCCACCCTGATTAAACATACTCCATCTTCACTTACCTAGAAGTGCCACGTTGAACCCAAAGACATCTTTGACTCTCAAGCCACCTAGCTCTTTAGGTTTACACACATTGACCCAACTAACCCATGCTATATTCTTACTACCCTTATAACTTCCCCACAAAAAATTAGACCAAATGCTTTTAATTTTTCTAGTGACCCCGATAAGGATTTTGAACATGGAAAGGTAGAACAAAGGTAGGGCAGAAAGAACAGAATTAATAAGACATACCCTCCCAACAATAGACAAATTCCTATGTTTCCAAATTGCCAATTTCTTCTCAAATTTTGCTAGTACCGATCTCCACATCTTCTCTTTCCTAGGATTTGCTCCTATAGGTAGCCCTAAATAAGTAAATGGAAAGGATAGAAGCTTACAATTTAGGATCCTAGCTAATTCCTCCACCAAGCTATTTTGCACTCCAAAGGCCCCCACCTTACTCTTATGATAATTGATTCTGAGGCCTCAAGCTAGTTCAAAACACCGTAGCATGGTCTTAATGGTCCTTACATTTTCTAGCATAGTCTTACCCACAAATAGCGTGTCATCCGCAAACTGTAGTAAGTCAACCTTCACTTTATTGTCACCCACAAGAATTCCTTTAAACATTTTTTTATCCACTACTTCCCTCATCAACCCACCAAGTGTTTCCCCTACCACTGTAAAAAGGAATGGTGCTAGTGGATCGCCTTGTTTAATTCCTTTCTCCATCACAAATTCCTCCGTAGGGCTACCATTGACTAACATTGAAACATAATTGGATTTAAGGCATGCCCTAATCCATGATACCCATTTTTCACCAAATCCCAAGCGGCCTAGCATATATAATAAGAACTCCCAATTAATAGAGTCATATACCTTTTCAAAATCGACTTTGAAAAAAAGACACTTCTTCTTTTTCCTCTTAGCCTCCTCAACCACCTCATTCACAATGATCGCACTATGTACCAAATTCCTCCCACCAATGAATGCAAATTGTTTCTGATCTATAACACCCTCCATAACCTTCCTCATTCTCAGAGCTAATACTTTTGTAACCACTTTATACATACAACTCACCAAAGAGATAGGCCTGAATTCCCCCAAACCTTGTGAGTTATCCACTTTCAAAATCAACACAATGAACGATGCGTTGCAACCCTTAGGTAGCTTTCCATTCCTATGGAATTCCTTCAAAAAACTTGCAAAATTTCCTTTGACAATAGGCCAAAATTCCTTAAGAAATTTGAAATTGAATCTGTTCAGTCTGGGACTTTTGGAACTTCCACACATCTAAACAACGTCTTTGATCTTATCCTTACCAAAGTTCGTTGTAAGCATACTTCTTTGGGACTCTGAAATTGTGTTGAATCTCACCCCTAAGATCTCCTCCAGCCCCCCTCTTCATGAAATCTTCCCTTGAAGTAATTCCTAACCTCCATCTTCACCATATTGGGTTCCTTTGACCACACCCTATTGCTAGTCACCCCTCTAAGCATGTTTTTCCTTCTCTTCTAGTTGAGGATCCCATGAAAATACTTAGAATAAAATTCACCTTCTTAGACCCATTTCATTCTTGATTTTTGCCTCAAAATAAAGTCACATCTTAATGCATATTTCCACAAGTCTTGTTGTAAGTCGCATTTCTTTTTAATCTCCACTTCCAATAACCTAACCAACCCCTCCTTCTTATCTAATTCATTCAACATCTTCTTAGCTTCATAATATTTCTTTTGAACGTCACTGAACACGTCCTTATTCCAACTTTCAATGAAGACTTGAAGGCCTTCAGCTTTTCTTTTAAGACAAAATCTTTCCATCCTAGCATTGTTGAGATTAACCACGACTCCTCCACCACTTTCCTTAGAGATTTTTCTTCTAGCTAGCAATCCAGAACCCTAAATGGTTTAGGTCCCTAATTAACTGAACTAGCCTTTAGCACTAAGGGGCAATGGTCGAATAGGTTTTTGTCCATCACATACTGAGTGCTACCCCACCACACATTTAGCCACTCCCTTGAGACCAAAATCCTATCTATTTTGCTTTTAGCCAATCCGTTTTCCTTATACCATGTAAACCTTCTGCCCACCATAGGGATATCTTCTACCTCCAAATTAGACAAGAAAGTGTTGAATTCCTCAATTTCTCTACTGCTTACCAAAGCTCTATTCTGACCGACCTGCTCCCGATTATTCCTCACGTTGTTGAAATCTCTTAATACGCACCACAATTCATTTTAATTATTCTTCCTTGCTGCCTTCAACTCTTCCCACACCCCTTTCTTTAAACGATTATCACATGGTGCATATAGATTGATTATTGTCACCCTCTTCCTATTTTCCTTCCATACACCTTCTACACCAATGAAACTGTTGCCAAAGAATGTATTTGTCATCTGAAAATATTCTATTCCCCATAAACATAACAATCCACCCGCTGTGTTTACTGCAGGATAGAACACCTACTAACAATTGACTTCCTAAATTGCTCGACATAATTCCTTTGTAATTATTTCTTTTTAGTTTCTTGTAAACATACCATTTGCGCTTCTTCCTTACTAATCAATTTTCGTAGCATCCTCCCCTTTACCTTCCCCCCTAACCCTTTAATGTTATATGATAGGATCTTCATAATTAATCATCACTACTTCCCCTCCTAACACAATTTAGCTCCTTTTCCTTTGTCCTCCAAATGTTTTATCCTCCTTATCAGTTCCTCTTGTCCTTCCTTTAGAGACATTCCCATGACCCTACCATCATTCCATATTTTTTATGCCACTTCCATAGCCTCCTTAATTTGAAACATGGAATTGCAATTTTTTATTCCTCCATCTGAGATACTATTGCTAATTGCACTTATTGTTTGTCTAAAGGGCTTCCTAATCGACTTGAGTGTCTCACCAGAGATGTGAGTTAAAATTTATTTTTTAATAGGGCCGAGTAGAACACCACTAACCTACTCTTCCCCTTGTAAACTCTCTTTTCTTCCCTTTGCCTGCTTCTCACTTACCGCCCTGAGACTAATTTCCTCTAGAGTGGTGTCTTCGTAGCACACACCCTCAAAGCTCTGTTTCTTTTTATTATTTTTCTTTAGTCACTTCTTTATATTTAGGCCAAATCTAAAAGTAAGCTCCCCCAAACTCAGGGATAGGGCTAGCCTTATTGGCCCCAATCCCAATCATCACGCCATTATTAATCATTTCTGGCCCACTTGGTGTTTCACACGGCCTTGACTAATGGGCCTTATTAATGCCAGCCCAAATGTTAATCAAGGGGAGAAACCTAACATATTGGCAGATATCTCTTCACCTATCACACCTACATGCGTTGCATGAGCTTTTTGACAATTATCAATTTCTGCCTCATATACTATTCCCACCTCTTTTTAATTTTTTGACATTAAATTTTCTCTCTTCCTTCCCTCGATTTCTCTTATCCTACCTAAATCTGATGTATTTTCTCTTGCCTTTCTTGTGCAAATTAGTAGGTGACAGGGTAAAGATTTTTGTTACCTACTCCATCCTTTAATCCCGCTTCAGTTTTGTCCCTAATAGAGTTGCTTCCTCAACACTGATCTATGACATGTAGGTGGTCATTGACTACTGGGTATTGAATAATAGGTTCCTTCAATGATAAGTTCTGATTTGTCGTCGCAACCACCTTCTCCGCCCCTATCTGCCCTACTCCTTTCAGCATTCCGTCATCTTCTATCATTTGTCTTTCGTCAAAATCCCCTCCCTCTGATCTCACATCACCATTGCAGTCACTTAGTCTTGTCGAGACTTCCGACAAGGACCTATATGGCCACCGACCACATCCGCACGTCTTTGCCTTCATAATAACTTCCTCCACCACCCTAATAATAAAGACTATGCCATCTACTATGATCTTGAATGATCTAACAAGTGGCTGTTGAGTTAAGGTCTTTATGAGAATCCTTGTGAATTGCAGGTTTATTCTAATTCTCGTACCCTCATCCACTTCAACTAAGGCACCTAAGGTTCCCACAACCCATTGCAATGCTTCCTCCTCCCAAGCATGCAAGGGGATTCCGATGCACCGAATCCACTCCAGTCTATTGTTTGACATCGTTGATAGGTTCCACTTTTCAACAGAGTGTATAAGTGCCAATTCCCCCTCCTCGCCTTCCTCCAACATTTCTTTAATCTGTCTCTCCATCACTCCACTTATGAGGATCATGTTGTCCCCGATGTATCTCACCTTCAGACCTTCTCTATCGCCCGTGCCAAACACCTCCTCCAACCTATCATAGTGTCTTACATCATACAATTTGTCTATCCGGCAATCTTCTAGCCAAATTATGTTCTCCTTTGAGACCTTTATATCAATCCCCTTCCACTGCTCTTCTACTCCCACATTCTTCTTTTGTTCCTTTTGCCTCCATAGTTTATGTGTTGGTGGTTGCATTGGTTGTCCTACTACCTGGGCGTAGCTTCTGTTTCCCGTCGTCATGTTTTGCCACCTCTTTCCTCTTCTCATTGTCCTTCTTCTCCTCCTTGTCCACTCTTCCCCTTATAGCCACGGCATAATTCCCCCCAACACTTCTTTGATATCTAGGGACATTTACATGCATTTTGACATTCCCTATATGGATCCTATCCAACTATTGTTCTAGCTTTCTCACGTCTGGTACATTCTTAAATCTCACAAACCCATACATCTAGCTTGCTCTATTCCTCTTGTTTGCAATGAACACTTCCCATACTGTATCCATCCCCTGACCCCATTTCATGAATACATTCCAAAGTTCCTTTTGGTCGAAACCATTAGGAAAACGTGAGAAAAATAAAGTTGTTACATCTTCCCTTTCCCCCAATCCCTTATAGCCTTATCAGTTATCACCATACTTGCTACTCTTATTCTTCTCATAACTTAACCATTGCTTATTTCATTATCATTATTACTTCTTCTGAACACCTAAGTCTTTAATTTATTATTAGTAATTTAATATAAAGCTAAAGATATTTTAACACATCTGTGACCAAGTCTATGAATAAAACATACGCGAATAACACATTTTTTTTCAATGAGATCAGGAGCTTAATTTCATATTTTACATTTTCTATTTAATTAATAGATATATAATTCTTTTTTGGTATAAAAAATCATCAGAATAAAATTTGAGTTTTTACTTTTAACACGGTTCCAAACTTCAACAAGTGATACTGCATTAGTTCATCTCTCACGGAATAATTATTTAACTATCATTTTGACCGCGCAGTGCTATATATCTTGCCAGCTATTACCTTTATCTGTCCTACATAGGTTCATTTGTACAAATAGAGCATGTTTCTAAAAGATTTTTTTAGAAGAAACAAAATATTAAAAAAAATGAAATTAATTTCTCAATAAACTAAATTTTTTTCTCAAATAATTAATTTATATAAATTCTGTTGTATAGTTTTTCCTGATAGATGTAAAAGACTGAGAGAAGATTGAGTGAAAATCAAGAGTGGGGATCAAGGGTTTTAGAGAAAATAGAGAGTGGATATTCTGTTTGTTGTAGGTTCATCTTTAACCGAGAAGAGGCAAGAACCAAGGGTTTTCTATTATATCTTGATATGAATTTTGATTCACAGTGGAGTTGCTCTCCGTGGACGTAGGTCTCATTGATAGAATCACATAAATTGTATTGTTTGTTTTCTTTCTTCTCCTCTCTTTCTTGTTAATTTCTCCATTTATGTTTCTGATTCTTGGGATTTCTAGTTCTCCATAATTGGTTTATTGCTGCCATAACTATTGTAATTTTACTGCATAAATTGCTTCAATTTGTTGCTGCATTCTCTACACTGCTGTGTGCTTATTAGTGCAGTATTTTTCTGCATAATTTCCAATTCTGCATTGTGTTTTGTTTTGTTGCTGCTGTTTGGTTCTTTTGTGTGCAGGTGGTTTTGGCTCTTCCTAATTGGCTTAGGGCCAACATCATCTCTATAGCATCCATAGTAAAGAATTGGTAAAATGTGCATTGGCTGATAATACTTTTATTTCAGCTGGAGTGATCATTATTAACTTCCATTGTAAACACTATTACAACAAGTGAAAGCAGAAAAACAAAAGAATTTTGTGTTGCAAGTCACTCAGCACAATTCGATGATCTCCTATGCAGAGACTAGAAACTAAAATTAAATTCGTGAGTGTATTCATAGAAGAATAGTGTCAAAAACAATAAACAAATAGATTAATTAATAAGCTTACACGACTAATTGACTATTAATAGGGTTGATAAATCCCACAGTATCTATCAAGTACAGATTAAATTTGAAAGAAACCTAAAAGTGTTCGACATTATTTACTCTTCTATTTCATCAATAACTTCCATCTCAAAATTCTGACGTCTTGTTGGAACAACGACATTTGTTCTAGAAGAACTGGATATGTCAAAAGGAGTAGGAGGTGCAGTTAACTCATCTCCGGTCCCTTCAAGCATTTGTACCACTGTTTTCATGGATGGACGGTTAATTGGATTCCACTGAATGCACCAAAGTCCTACAATGGCGAGTTTCTTTGCAATTTTAAAATCTCCCTCTTCCTCAACACTAATTTGCACGTCTTTGCCTTCGAGTAAATTATGGATCCATTCAGGGTATAGAACTTGGAAACTTTCCTCGGTCGACACATTTGTATTCTTTCTTCCTCCAACCATTTCTAGTAGCAACATTCCATAACTGTAGATGTCGGACTTGTAAGACACATTACCGAAGTTCCTAGAGAAAACTTCAGGGGCAATGTAGCCCAAGGTTCCTCTGGCTGCAGTCATTGACACCGTGCTTTGATTTTTGGGACACAACTTGGCAAGTCCAAAATCAGTGATTTTTGGGACGAAGTGGTCATCTAGTAAAACATTGTGTGGATTGATGTCAAAGTGAAGTATTCTATGATCACAACCAAGATGGAGATACTCAATCCCTTTGGCAACACCAAGAGCAATTTGTTGCAACTTCTCCCAACCAAGGAAAACGTCTTTGTTGTCTGGTTGAGCCAAGAATCTCTGTAGTGACCCATTTGGGAAGAAATCATAAACGAGTGCACGGTGAAACCCATCTGCACAAAATCCAAGCAAGCGAACAATGTTAACCTGATGAATTTTTCCTATGGTTCCCACTTCATTTATGAAATCTTTTCCATCTCCCACTGTGTTGTTGTTGAGTATCTTCACAGCAACCAAAATTTCTCGAGAGAGCATTCCTTTGAACACTGCCCCATGAGCTCCTTCCCCTAAACTTTCACTAAACCCATTTGTGATTCTCTTAATGTCAGCATAAGTGAATCTCGTAGGCTTCATTGCCCTATAATCTTCCAAGAATTTCTCTACCCTAGCTTGGTCTTCTCCTTTCTTCTCATGATGGCGATACAAGAAAAACAATGCAGTGACCAATAGCAGCAAAAGCATCAAAACAACTATTCCTCCTGTTGTTGAAAAATCATGTTAACAAAATAAATATCAATAGAAAAGAAAGTATTAGATTTTATGGTTGCAATTGTGGTCGTTGAAATTACCAAAATTATGCAGCCAACAATTGTCACTATAACATTACTTAACTATTGTATTTTTTTTAGTTTAGATCATAAATGTCTTCTACTAAACACGATATGCAGGAGTATCTTCATCTAGACCCGTGGTTGTGATCATATGGAAAGCTCAGGAAAAAGAACACTCCATACCTGCAACAATGAGTACAATAGTTGACGTTGAAATCGCGTTTGTCTTACAAACGAAACATTCAGTTTCACCGTCGGTACCATTCTTCCATTTACATTTCTGACCTTGCACTTCGCAGTGTCTGCATTCAGGTTTCGACCATTCTATATTCACCGTCTGGCCATAAAAGTCATTCGGATTCATCCAGTTGACAGACAAAACATCTTTCACCTTGGTGCAGGACAGTATTTCGGGGAACCTGATAACGTTGAGGTAGGATCGAAGTAACAAAACAGGGCACGGTGACGACGACGAATCGCAACGGAAGAAGGTAATGTTATCAACAGAATTATCTGAAGAGAATCGGAATGGAGAAATCGACGCGTTGCTGTTGCTGAGTTGCAGGAGCCGAGAGGGGAGGCAATTTGCAGGGTCATAGATCTGAACTTGCTGAGATTTGTAATCGATTTTGCTTACAGCGAACTTTGTTGGAACATGAGGCAGCTCCAGCAACGTCTCCTTCTTTTCCGTGCATAACAGATCAAACCCGGTGTGATTCGGCTCGTTGCTGTTTCTGAGATGAAATGGAAATTGAATATGAATCCCTCCGCATTTATCCGCGCATCGGTTCTTGCCTATCACAGGCTTCAGTGGCAGAAACACCAACGTTAACCATAGAAGAGACCATTTCTGAAAATTGAGCATTCTGTTAACAGGATATTTAGAACCGGTTGCACTTAATATATATTTATTTGTAGTTTTTTCGTTATGAAGAGTTTCTCTTACTTGAGAACATCACAGGAAGATGGACTCATAGCTTCTCTGACTTGAGAACATAGTTGAAACGGATTAGATTTGAAAACTAGTTTGATATGACATAATAGAAGTCATAAAAATAGATGAGATAAGATACAAGAAGAAGAAAAAAAACACACGCTTTTGAAAAGTCACACTCACATCCTTGTTACTAGTTCAAGTTGTACACGGAATTAACCACATTCAATTGTTGTTTGAAATTTCAACGAGTGGTAGGTCCCGTGTTTATTAATCAATTGAAGAACATTTTATCCTCCCACATGAACAAGGTAACAACAATATGAGTGTCTTATCTTCTTCGGTGGCTATCATCGTTCTCGTGCTGCTATTCCAACACACTTGCTTTGCTAAACATCCCAAATCTTGTCCTCCTACTTCCTGCGGCAAAATCTACAACATCACGTATCCATTTCGGCTGAGAGGCGATCCGATAAGCTGCGGCCTTCCAGATTACGAGCTCGACTGCGTGGAAAACGCGACCGCGGTGCTGACTCTGTTCTCCGGAAGATACCACGTGCAGGAGATCAACTACGAGAGCTTCCAGATCCGGTTGACGGACGCCGGCGTCGCGGAGGACACCGCCTGCTCCATTCCTCGGTATTTCTTCAACTTCTACAACTTCACTTACATTGGCGGTCCTAACTACTCTGCAGACGGTCCCCTGAGTTTTTCGCGCCGCGATCCTCCGTACGTGGTGTATCTCAATTGCACGTCTCCGGTGACCGGTGATCCTCGATATGTGGTTGCAGAGACCGAGGCTGGTCGTAGTTGCGATTCCACCGGCGGTGGCGGCCATGTCTACGCCGTTCTCGTGGATTTGGATCAGTTCACACTTACAGACATCGAGGTTGGGTGCAGTGTAAAGGTTGCTACCTTTGCAAACTGGACACGCAACAGGGGCGTTTCCTATGGTGATATACGGAGGTGGCTGCGCGACGGAGTTTGGCTGTCTTGGTTCGATGCGGTTATTTGTAAGGATGAATGCGGAAAGGGTGTGGGGTGCCACATCAATCAAACCACGGCGGAAGTTCGATGTGAACGGAGTATCTGCAGAATCTTTGGCTATGAAACAAATAAGTGCGGTGAGAACACACTTTTCTCTCTGCCTGATAGTTCTATGAAATACAAGAGTTGTGAGATTAATTCTAAAGCTTAATTTCTCTCTAAGTTTGTTTTTTCTCTTTTCTTATTTCATTTAGTTGTTATTTTCTTTAGAAAATAGTTAGAAAAACTATTTTTTTAAAAATTAAAGAGTCTAGCTCAATTGATTAAAAAAGTTATGTAAATATTATAAATCTTCTATAATTAGAAAGTCAACATTAATCTTTAACTATCAATATATTTTTTTTAATAGAGATATTAAAATTGCATAGAATTTTGGGTGACCCTGTGTCAAAAAAATTTAAAGAACCAAAATTACAAACATAAGAACCAAAATACAATTAACTCTAGTTTTAATTGTGTGATCTTCAAAATTTATAAATTATATATGCATATCAATAGAAGCATTTAAATGTGATTAGAGTTTGTTTTGATAAATTTTTTCCAGAAGTATTTGAAGTAAATTTGATGAAAAAACAGAATGAACTTTTCATTCTCTAAATAAAAAATAATGAAAAAGAAATTCTTTGTATAGCTTCTCTATGAAATGAATTTTGATTCGTGTATAGCTATTCTTATTTATTTAAAGCACTGATAAAATTTGTCACTACTAATGATAATTTTTGTTTTTATAAATTATGTGTAAACTTTTTAATTTGTTATTATTGTTAATTATTTTTAAAAATAATTTTACTCATTAAAATATAAGCTAATATTTTCTTTTTTATGTTCTAGGGATTCAAGATCGGATTCTTGAATACATACGACAAATTTTTGGCTATATAGTAGGTAAGGAGGCTCTCCTATCTGTCATTTCTCCACCACAAGTAATGTGTTGACGACTTAAAGTTTATTTTTATTTTGCTTCATAAGTAAACACTACTCGATAAATATGGATAATTGCATCATTAACATTTTTTTTATATAAAAAATATCAATTCATTGATTAGTGTCATGTTATCATTAAAAACTCAAAATAAAAAAAATACTAAAAATTCAGAACAATGCAAGAAATATTATGAAAAATTTGAAGTAAAATGTAAATATATATGAGAGACTTAAAATTTATTTAAGCATAAATAATACATTAATTTTGTGGAAGATGTGTATCTAAAACATATTTTTGAATAAGTTCTCTTTTGTTCTGTCTTGAAGTTGCTATATCATTATTATTTTTATTTACGTAGTCTTTTATTTTTGCAGGTTATCTTAAAAAAGTTATAAGGGGTAATACAACTTATCTATTTTCCCTTTTATTAATTTACACTATATATAGTTTTTCAGCTGATTTCATATTTGAATAAACTTATTGATTAGACCATAACATGCTTTATTTCCTTACACATTCAACAAAATTTATCATCACAGGATATGTCTATAGGATAAGATATCACGAACTAATGAGCTGGAATAATGAAGGAGAATTATTTTCAGAATATGCCGTTGGAGAATTCTTTGCACAAAATGCTATACTTCTATTTCTTGTAGCCAGATTTCTATTTGGAGTCACACTTTTGCTTATGATATATATCTATGCATGGCGACGTAGACATTATTCAATGTATGAAAACATTGAAAATTTTCTACTTGATAGCAATCTAAATCCTATTAGGTATGAATACAGAGAAATAAAGAAAATGACTAGAGGTTTCAAAGTGAAATTGGGTGAAGGGGGTTTTGGTTGTGTATACAAAGGAAAAGTTCAAAGTGGAATAGACGTGGCAATAAAGATGTTGACCAAATCCAATGCTAATGGACAAGATTTTATCAATGAAGTGGCTACTATTGGAAGAATACATCATGTGAATGTGGTACGTCTTATTGGATATTGTGTTGAAGGAGAAAAACGTGCTCTAGTTTATGAATTCATGCCTAATGGATCATTGGATAAATATATTTTCTCTAAAAAAGGAAGTGTCCCTTTAAGTTATGATAAAACATATCAAATATGTCTTGGCATAGCTCATGGGATTGCTTATTTGCATGAAGACTGTGATGTGCAAATTCTACATTTTGATATTAAGCCTCATAATATTCTTCTAGACGATAGCTTTATTCCAAAGGTTTCTGATTTTGGACTTGCAAAGTTATACCCTATTAAAGATAAGTCAGTTATTTTAACTGGAGCAAGAGGAACTTTGGGTTACATGGCTCCAGAATTCTTTTACAAAAATATTGGTGGAGTATCATATAAGGCAGATGTCTATAGTTTTGGAATGCTTTTAATGGAAATGGCAGGTAAGAGGAGGAACTCAAATCCTCACGCAGAGAATTCAAGCCAAAGTTATTTCCCCCTGTGGATCTATGATCAATTTATGGAAGAAAAAGATATTCACATAGAAGATGTCTCAGAAGAGGATGCAATTTTAATGAAAAAGATGTTCATAGTTGCTCTTTGGTGTATACAATTGAAACCAAATGATCGTCCTTCAATGAAAAAGGTTGTAGAAATGCTCGAAGGAAAAGTTGAAAGTATTGGTATACCTCCAAAGCCTATTTTTTATGCCGATGAAACATCATCATGGAGTGATTCAACTATTTCTAACAACAACATGGGAGAAACCAAGTCCAATTGTTCATTGGAGAACAACTTTTGATAAACAAATGTTGTTTCAAGTATAGGAATAATGACAACAAAATTGTCTAGAGCTAAACATTAGTCATCCTTGGAATGAATGGTTTGGTACGAGGTAATTGTTACTTGGAAATGTTTTTAACAAGATACTAAGTATGGTAGCTTCTTCTTTTCATGTATCTATTTGTTGTAAATTGGTTTAGTTAACTTTTTTTTTAGATGTTATTAGTTGATTTTAGTCTTAATAGTCAATTTTGTTAATTCTATTATCAATTATAACAATTTCTAGCTTTAGTCTTTTAAGCCTTTATATAGTCCTTCTATTTAGGGGTTTTAAGAGCTAATATCTAGAGTAATTACTCCTTCTCTGTATTAGAATAATCTGTGACTTGTATTCAAAGTTAGATTGTACTTTAAAGAAGTTTCATATCAATAAAGTGGCATTTAAAGTGTAACTACTGAAACACAAATCAAACACTTGGTGTTCTTTCCCTTTTCTTTCCATTCTTAGTTATGCATGTGTGAGTTTCTTTTGAATCTTGGAAACACGAGCTTCAGTTCTTGTTCTTCATTTTCTTTGTTGTGTGATTCTGTGCACGTACATTTGATGTTGATCTCTACAAATTGGCGCGGTGAACATGGAGTGATAGTTTTTCGGCAAGCTTACCAAAAATCGTTTAAGTAAATAAAATGGTAAAAAATCAAGTATCGAACACAAGGACTCATGTAACATATTTAATTATGCAAAATGTATTACTAAACGGAGAATGTGTAAAGATTGCTTGAATAGCAATAAAATGAAATTAAAACTAAATATTATAAGCAATGAAAATTGGTTCAGAACGTAGAACAAACACTTAGTGTACAAAGATGTCGACTCAATGATGCAAAGCAGTTAGGGTTCGAATCCGCCCATTCATCCTCCCATATAAACAAACCAAGCAATTATGCAAGATGAATTCATGAATTTACCATAAATCTACCAAATTACTCTAACCCTAATTCCTTAGATGGAGAGAGCCTAAGTGGCTTCATCAACTCACCAATCCCTTGATTCAATTGATGAAGCTACTTGCATGGAGCTCAAAGATTAGAAAAATGGTTAATGACTCTTATCATATTCCTAAGCATAAGCATCATTAGTTACTATCACCATTTTTAGGTATAGCAAAGCTTCCCAGCAATTAATACACCCAACATCAATCAAAGGTAGGCCACACCCAAGAAAGCATTAAGAAAAGAAGATAAAGCAATAAATTCGAAATTCAAACTTGTATAAAACTCAGAAGATGTTTACATGAGATTCAGATGGCTTCCTCAAACCCCAACTAGAGGAGTTTAACTATACATGAAGGTGGAGGAAGGAGCCATGGAGAGTGGGTACATGGGTAGAGAGGAAGAAGAAGCAAAAAAAAAAAAAAAAATGAAAATGAAGCAATGAAACAATGATGGCACAGCAATCCCTAAGCTGATGTTATAATAATTCGCCTTGACCTACTTGGGACCCCCCTTTGAAACAACGTATATCACGTTTGTCTCGTCTGCATAAGTGACTTCTCACTAAGTGCCAACTCACGCTTAGCAATATAAGATATTCACGCTTAGCGCCAAATCACGCTTAGCGAATTTCCTTCTCTGTCTAAGAAATTCGCTAAGCCTCAAGTCAGGCTAAGCACCAGGTCTCCACACCCTCCTTGACTTCACCCAGGTTCTCTGGCTAAGTGCAGGATCACGCTAAGCAAGCTCTCTAAAATGGTCAAATCTCCAATCTAATTCAAAATAAGGAAATTCACCTGCAAAACATGAAATGTTTTTTGCCTAATTCCTAAAGATTAACTATCTAATGTTAGTAAACTACAATACTCTAAAAACACTGAACCAATGAGTTCAAATAAAGCTATCAATAAGGAAAAAGAAGATAATCACTATGAATTATGCTCAAAGAACTATATCTATAAAGCAATTATCAAAATCCCCCAACTTGAAGCTTTGCTTATCCTCAAGCAAAAAGAACTAGACCTTAACAAGCAATGCGGATGCATGGTTAAATTGAACAATGCTTAACTCGACAAACCAGCTAGCACATGTAAACACTTCTCTTTTCAAGATCATACATGCTATGGCATTAAAGGCTTTCAAGGTGCAATCAAGAGACATAAGTCTTCAATCAACAAGACATATTGCAAATGAATCAAAGTGAATACAATGACCTTACAAGACTAGTGTTTCCCTCAACACTCAGAGTGTATAGGAATAGGTTTAAGCACCAAACACCATTGAACTTGCATACTTCAAATTTTGCTATATTTCTTACTCAATTGCACATGCACACACCATGAGGATTACTAAGGGCTTTCATTAGGCTTGTAATGAGGCTGGGCTTCAAAAGAACATTTGTTTTTCTTGAATTCAAATTCTTAGAGTCTACGAAGGCATATCCTCAATTCCAAACAAATGTTCCATCATGCAATTATTACCCAAATTCCTCTTATCACTTGGCAGAGCAGCCTTACAAACCTAGGTCACACTTTCTTAATCATGCTACACATTTTTATTAGATGTGTTTGATTTGAATTTTTTTTTTTTTTAGCCTGTGTAACCTAGCAACACTTGTTCACATAAGCAGCTGTCCATTACTCTCTTTCCTGACAAATTCTCTTAACAACCAATCCCCCAACTTTGGAACACATTTTCCCAAAACCACATATATGCCTTCTTATCCCCTAAGGTAAGGTAGACGAAGATGTTAACGATCAAGCTCAAGGTTTTTAAAGACAAACAATTTGACATTTCAGCTCAAAGGGGAAGCAAAAGTGGTTGAATATTTACAAGGGTTAGCTATTTGGCCCTGGCTCAACATATCAATTCAAACAAACAAGGCCTTGATCCTTTCCACAATGGTCATGTCCATGCAACAACATTAGAGAATCAAGCAAAATTCAAGTAAAATAGTCCAATGGTTCTCTCAATCATACGATTCACACTCTCACCGGTTGATTTTCAAAGTATTCACAACTCTTCAAACGAATATGCCCACAATAAAAAACTCATAAGACTCAAAAGTATTCACTATTGATTATGAAGATCAAGCTTTACTCTTACTGTGTTTTTTGCCCAAGACTCATGCACATTTCAAAGAAACCTTGTTGTTTGGTAGGGATTCTGTTTCTCTTGATGAAATGCAGGCTGCTTTAAACTCTAAGGAGTTGAATGAAAGAAAGGAGTCAAAATCCTCTACAGGAGGTGAAGGATTGATAGTAAAGGCCAAGTTTCAAAAGAAGAAAGGCAAGAATGATGAAAAGAAATCCAAAGAGCAGCAAAAGAATAGTGGTGTTAATATTCCTAACATAAGGTGCTACCACTACAAGAAAGAAGACCATACAAGAAAATATTGTCCTGAAAGGAAACTTAGGACCATATAGGTCTAAAGACTCAATGAGTGTAGTTATTGGGGAGGATGGCTACGAATCTACAGAGGCTCTTGTTATGTCAAAGAATGATCCAAAAATTGAATGGATCATGGATTCAGGGTGCTCATGGCACATGACTCCAACAAGTCCTGGTTTGAAAAATTTGGTGATAACAAAAGGAACAATGCTCTTTGGAAACAACAGACCCTACAAGATAATTGGAATTGGATCTATCAATTCCAAATTCCATGATAGAGTTGAAAGGGTCTTGTCTGATGTAAGGTATGTGCCTGACCTAAAAAGAAAATTAATTTCTCTTGGTGAACTAGACAAGGCTATGTTTTCAGTGGGAAAAAAGAGTATTGAATTTTCTAAATGGCTCCTTAGTAGTTATGAGGGGAATTATGAAGAATGGTTTATATTATGTTGATGTTGTCATAGCAATTAGTTCTACAACCACTGCCTCCAAGATGGTTCTATCCAAGACTGATCTATGGCATAAGAGATTGGGCCATGTAAATAAGAAGGGCTTGAGTAAATTGGGAAAACAGGGTCTACTGTGTGAAGACAAACTAGAGAAGCTAAGTTTATGTGAACAATGCATCTATGGTAAGGCTTGTAAGACAAAATTCCAAACTAGTCAACACAGAACCAAGGGCACCCTTGACCTGGTTCATGTTGATCTTTGGGGTTGCACTAAATCCCTATCACATTCTAATGCTAGATATTTCTTAAGTATAATGGATGACTATTCAAGAAATCTTTGGATCTACACTCAAAAGATCAAGGATGAGGCATTTGAGAATTTTAGAAGCTAGAAAGTACTTATTAAAAATCAGACAAGGAGGAAAATCAGAAGATTTAAGACTGACAATGCTCTCGAGTTTTACTCTAATCCTTTCAACAAATTCTGTGAAAAAAATGGGATTGCCAAGCAAAGAACAGTTGTTGGAACCCCTCAACACAATGGCCTTGCTGAAAGATTCAATAAAACAATTCTAGAAAAAGTAAGGTGCATGTTGTTAGGTGCTAGTTTGCCAAAGGTATTTTGGGCTAGGGTTGAAAATACTGTTGTGTACCTCATTAATAGGTGTTCCTCCACAACCCTTGATATGAAAACACCTGAGGAAGTCTAGACAGGACATCCACCAGACTTGAAAAGATTGAGGGTGTTTGGTTGCATTGCCTATGCACACATAAGGCAGGATAAACTAAATCCTAGAGCCTTAAAATGCATTTTTTTAAGATATCTTAAAGGTTTGAAAGACTATAAGCTATGGTGTTTAGGACCTGGTCACAAGAGGTGTTTCATAAGTTGTGATGTTACTTTCAATGAAGTTGAGATGGCCTACAAGTCAAATGAAGAAAAGGCCAAGGCTAAAGTTGCTCAGGTGGAGAAACATGGGTTTGAACAATTGAATTTTAAGGTGGAGACAATAGAGAAATCTGAAGAAATTCAAACTGAGATCAAGGCACTTGAGGATGATGATTCTAAACAAGAATAGACTATTGAAGATGATTATTTGCTAGCTCATGACAGAACAAGAAGGGAAACCAAGACACCAAATAGATATGGCTATGCTGACTTAATAGCTTTTGCTTTAATAGCTACAAGCAACATTTTAGAAGATGAGCCTAAAAGTTTGAAAGATATACTAGTTAGTAAAGATAATGAGAGTTGACAAGCTACAATAAAGAAAGAGATATAGTCCCTTCATGATAACAAGACTTGGAAATTGGTTAGAAAACCCACTAAAGCTAAGGTGGTTAGCTGCAAATGGATTTTCAAGAAAAATGAAGGTCTGAAGGGAATTGAACCTGCCAGATTCAAGGCCAGATTAGTTGCAAGAGGTTTCACTCAAAAGGAGGGGATTGATTTTAATGAGGTGTTTTCCTTACGAGCATTAGTGAGCACGCTTTCATAACAAAGCTTCTATAAGAAGTAACGAACTCTTTCCAAACCAAACCACCTATGCACAAGCTTGAATAATCGAATATTTAGAAGAGTTTGATGGTTATTCAACAAGGATACACTGTCTTTAAAGAGAAGGACCCATCCAACGATCCCTTCCACAACATACGGTCTACAACCTCCTCCAACCCAGGTATCAACGAGATGGCGTGCAAAATGTTATTGGGCAACATGTCTTGGAAATTACCAGTTAACTAGTGTGACCTGCTGACTGCGTAGTCCTCCAAAATCTCTCTCACGACACTTTTAACAACAATTCTACATCAGTGACCTAGTTATCCTTCCAAAAACCAATATCGGCTCCATTACCTAATTTTTAGAAAATATTATTCCTAAACAATTTTGATGTAGAGTACAACCCCCTCCAAAAGTTACTACTTGCTCTATTGGTGTTCATATCAAGAATTAATTTATAACAAAAAACATACTTGTTGTGCACAAAGTTTGCCTAGAGGGCGGCGTCTTTATTATATAGCCTCTAGTGAGCCTCAACCAAACAAGCTTAGTTAACAATCCTTATTTTCCACAAACTCGGAACACTCTTATACTTTAGGAGGAAAAGCCTATCGTAGGCAACTAAATGAACCTTCCTCCCTACTTTCGAATCACCCCAAATAAATTTTCAACAAGCCTTATCAATGTCTTTGCAAATAGAAATCAGGAGTAAACAAATCATGTTAGTTGGACTAAAGTATAAACAAATTTTAATCAATTATCTCATCATTAATGATATTATTTCTAAAATATCTTTCATTTAATTAGAAGTTTTTGTTTAATCACTCATATTTTCTTGTCCTATGGAATTAAATACAAACAATACATTAATAAATGAACAACTTACTTTATTGAAATTATCAAAATTAAATGATGTTAACTACCTTTATTGAAAAAAAATCAATTTTTTTTTATATTTCAATCTCGGAGGAGTAATAATTACAATGCATTTATTTGTGATTTTGTCTTACCTCTTTGCAACACTTGCTCCTTTAATGTGGAACTTTTGGAAGCAATGCGAGCAATTGAAATAAATTTTCTTAAGGATAGTTTTGGACGAATTCTACTATGGGAAAGGAAACATGTTCTCTACTGTGATCATTGGATCTAGATATATTTTGAGATACACGTGAGATTACCATAGGAATGACTACACGGGATTATATATAAAAGAAATGTCTTCCTCTTCCTCTTCCTATCATTCTTCCCTTCTACAGCTTTTATCCCATTTTCTTTTATTGTATGTGTGCAAGAAATTCTCCAAACTATGAGGGGTTGTCGGAGGTAACATCGGAACATTATTGAGATTCATTTCCCTTTTTTCGTTAATTCCAACGATGAGATCTAAAAGGGAGATTGATCCTTCAAACTTTAAACCTTTCAATTGTGTGCACCAATTTAAATTGAAATCCATTCTCTTTAACACCAACGATGCATGCTGGGTGTGTTGAATTCGTGGTTGGCTTGTCCATAAAACTCTATTGGTTTTTGCTTCAAATCTAGAGGGTTTCATGAATGAAAGTGCGTATGTGTTTTTTATGCTATTAATTTCCATCGCTTTGGATCTATGTTTCAGGCTTGGTTCTCGCTTTAGATCTCACTTCAAATTTGTGCAAAGTGGCCAGTGAGAAGGGGAACCTAAGAGAAGAAGAGAAGATTAAAAGAGTAAAAGGAGAGAAAAAAAATAATGTCTCCCACGACGATAGACAATAGTTAACATTGATGATGATCGTCACAAAGAAGACAAGGTAACATGATGATAGAAGAAGAGAACAGAGAAAAAAGGGAAAAAAAAAAAAAAGGATAATATATAGTGACGGATCCAAAAGTTGAGGATGAGAGGGGAGTTAGAATATTTTTATAAAAATTGATGATAAAATTTTTTAAAAAATAATATTTAATATAAAATTTGTCAATTTTTTTAAAAAAAAATAGAATAAAATCTATAATCAGGTGATGTGAGGGTAAAATAATAAAATAAAATTTGTAAGATTTTAAAAAATTGAAGATAAAAAGTGTCAAATTAATTTGTTAAAAGTAAAACTTGATGTTAAAAAATAAAGGAAGAATAATTTAAATAACTTCGGTGTCTCAACATCTCTCTCGACGTTTTTCTGTCATAGTTTTAAAATTCAAATCATTGATTGAACCGGTCAAGACACTGGGTCATTATTCGAACCAGTAGGTCACTAGTTGACTCGCATGACCTAACTTATATTGAAAAAAATTAAAAATATTTATTGTATACAAATTTTAAATTTATAAAAGTTTATTTAATTAATATTTAATATTATTAAAAGTTATTTAATTTATTCTTCCTTTATTTTTTAACATCTCCTATTATTAGTTGTAATTTTTTTTAATATATTTCACTTTTTATTTTATAAATCACTCCCTTTATTTTACTTTTATTCAAAATATCAAATTCTTGTTGAGAACACCAAAAATAATAAATAAATTTTATATAAAAGATTTATATATATATATATATATATATGTTTCATAATAATTATTAATTAAATCAATTGGCTTAGTGATTATTTTAATTTTTGAAAACTATAAAGAGTTAAGGTTCAAATCCTAGCTTTGTCAAAATTACTTAACTTTTTTATTTAAATTAACTAATTAAATCAAATGGTAACTTAGGAATAAAAAAAGGGTAATTATAGCATTAGTAAGAAAAAATTAACTAATTAATTTTATTTAAATAATTATTAATTACAATAAAAAAAAAATCAACATTAAAGATAACATTCAACACCTCAAAATTAACGAAAGAATCAAAAGTGCTTGATTTTAAAAGTAAATGATCAAAATTATGAATTTTAAATTAGAAGGACCAAAATTACCAATTTAAAAAAGTAAAGAGACTAAAATTACAATTAAACATTTTAAGGGAAGGAATGAGGCGGGCTAAAGCCCCTACTTCCCCGTATTCATTCCTATATATATATATATATATATATATATATATATAGCTATTGTAAAACTATTTTAAACTATCACTCGATTACAATCCTTCATTTATTATAATACAGTTCACTTCAATAAAATTATTTGAAAAGTTATTACTTTTTCACGCTAAACACCTTATTTATGTAAGATGTTCTTGCCCATGGGTTTTGGTTTTATGTCCTCACTATTTCCCTCTTCTATTTGATTTTTCTCTATTAATAAAGGTAGTATTCGGCAAATGATCAATATTTCTCTAGGTGCTAACCTCATTAGGATTAAGAGGGTTATTGTTATGTTTAGTGTATCAATTACTTTTATATAAATTTTTCATTTAATTGCACTTTTTATCCTTAGGGTTTTTTTTTTTTTTACAAAATTTCCTCAACAAATTAGTTTGGCGTATTTTACTTCAAATTTATTAAAATCTTGCAAATTTTACCTAGTGACGAATCCATAAGTTTAAGAGAGGGGGTTAGATTTTTTTTTACAATAATTGAGGATAAAATTTGATTAAAAAAAAAGTTTAATGCAAAATTTATCAAAAATATATATTAAAAAAAATAGGTACAAAATTTGCCAATTTTTTTAAAAATTGAGTAAAATGTGCGATCATGTAATGTGAGGGTAAAATAATAAAGTAAAATTTGTAAGATTTTAAAAAATTGAAAATAAAAAATGTTAAATTAATTTGTTATGAATAAAATTTGTCAAAAAAAATTTAAAATGAAATAAAAAAATACAATTAAGGCAAATATTTATTACTAGTTGTATGTATAAAACTAAGATATAATTTATTAATAAAAGAAAATTAAATAAATACTAAAAATCTATTTTTTAATAATTTTGTCTAGGAGAAGGAGGGGGGGCTAAAGCCGCCCTCCATGGATCTGTCCCTGATTTTATCCCTACATTTTATCTCTTACATTATGATAGTTTTTTCTCCTAACTTTTTTACTTTTTGAAGAATTTTACCCCTAACTTTTATCCTTTTTGGTAAACTTTACTTCCAACTTTTGCATTTATTAATGGAGAAATAATAGAGGGTAAAATTTGTAAGATTTAAAAAAAAATTAGGATAAATTGTATCAAATTAATTTGTTGGAGATAAAATTCTAAAAAAAAAATGGGGATAAAAAATATAAGCCTAATTTTATTTTTTTTATGGAATAGCTTATATTTTTTTTCTTATATATGTTAATGGAGAATTTTATTCAAATATAGTATGGGAGTATATTTAGTCATTAGAGGTTTTTTGGGCAGAAAAGTGCACAAATGGGAGTATATTTAGCCATTAGGGGGAGTGCATATAGTAATTACTTACAACAAGTAACAACCATCACACCAGTGATTCAAAACCCAAACACACACACACCGAGACCAAACAGGTTACGCGGGTATATGAAAAGTCAGTCACCAGTTCAGACACAGCTTTAAATTTAATGATTATTGTATGTTGTATTGTCCTTGCTGTCACTCTGTTTTGCACTATTTTATTTATTTAATTTAATATTTTAAGACAATTCACATCCACACAGACAGAACAGAACAGTCGTAAACAACGTTTCAAATTTTGAAAAGAATTATCTAAAATCCGAAGGAAAAAAAAAAGAAGAGACTTTAATGTTATTTCAAGAGTACTACTATTAACTAGTATTAAGTATTAAATTACTGTTTTTTTTTAATGTTATTTATTTCATGTTAAATTAGACGGTTGAAAGAGTTTAGGAAAGCAGAAAAAGAAGGTTTTGAATTGAATCATCAACTAGTCTCCTATGGCTGGGTAAGTACCCTTCTCTTGCCTACCATGTTTGATTATTGAACTCTGTTTTTCACTTGGATTTTCCTTCTGGAACATCATAGTACAAACTTACTGTTTTGTAGCAATATTGCTCCAATTGAAAGAACCCCATTATTATGATCTAAATGGAGTTGCCTAGTTTCATGTGAAAAATGATGTCTTTTGTGTGTTCTGGTTGGGTTTCTTTATCTCTGTGATGTTCTTTGTTCTATGATTGGAAGAGAAGTGGGAGTTCGTAGATGGGGTTAGCTTGTTTATGCCAAAAATGTTATCTTTTTGTGTTTTGGTGGAGTTTCTGGTTGGTGGGTTTGTCACTTTGTCTCTGCGATGTTCATTGTGCTATAATTGAAAGAAAATTGGAAGGTCTTACATGGGGTTATGTGAAGAAAGATTCAATTTTTAATATTTAGTTGAAACTCTGTGTTGGATTCATACCTACCTACTAGGTTGATAGTTCTATGATTGGAAGGCAGAAGGAAGATCATGAAAGCAATTAAAAGTTTGAGCTTTCTATTTTGGTTACTCTTTACCCTTTTGATGTTACATTGAATGCAGAGTGCACAGTTAATAGTGAATTAGTGGTTTTGAGATCGACCTTATTATCTGGTTTAAAGAGACCATCAACTAGTATTGGTTTGTTTTATCTAATGTAAGGAAATGCAAGTCCACTGGATGATGTTTGTCGAGTGTTGTGTTTGGATACAAGCTTGAAGTGCTTTTGAGAGCTTCTCTACTGGAAATATAGAACATTTTTTAGTTGAGAAGCTGTCAAAAACACTTCTAGTCTTCTATCTAAACAGGCTCTAAGCGCCTAAATCTACACACTGGACTTATGCTGTCACAGCCAAGTAATATATCTTTTGTCTTGATTATGCTCTTGTTTGTGAAGAACATCATGGTTGGTGGACAAAAGTAGAATTGCAACCAAAATAAAAAGTGCATCTGGAGCTTGTGATCCTGGAAAGGTTACATGGAAAAGCAATCCTTCCAAGCCTTGCCCAAATTGCCAACATGCGATTGACAATAGTGATGTATGTGCAGTTTCTACTTTTAAAATTTAACTGTTCATTTTCCTGATTTGACTTCATTAGTACATTTTCTCTTGGTAGAAATTGCATTCATCTTAGTTTATTTTTGTGGAGTCCATTTGTCATGTGTTCATTTTCAACCTCGTCATTGACTCATTGTAGCACATTTATTTACTCTAGTGTGGATTAGTATTTTTCATCATATTTATGTAAGTTTTGCTTGTATTTTATGGTGTTTCAGTAAGATCAGCTTTTACTAAATGTTTTTGTATAACAAAAGTGGAGTATTTTTGCACTTCTTCCTATGTTGAAACCAAGTGAGACTGGGGTTGCTGGTGTAACTGAACTAAATATAACATTTCTCTTGATAGGTAGCACAAGAGTGGCCTGGCTTACCAAAAGGTGTCAAATTTGATCCATCTGATCAGGAGATAATTTGGCACTTGCTTGCAAAAGTTGGGGTTGGAGATTCAAATCCTCATCCCTTCATTGATGAATTTATTACTACTCTTGAAGTGGATGATGGAATTTGTTATACTCATCCTCAAAATTTACCTGGTTGGTTAGCATGACTTTTCTTTAAATTTGAACTTTCTATTACTTTCCAATCAATATGATAAACTATGATGGATACTTTAGGTGTTAAGCAACATGGAAGTGCTTCCCACTTCTTCCACCGAGCAATCAAGGCCTACAACACTGGCACCCGAAAGCGCCGAAAAATACTAGATCAAGATTTCGGTGATGTTCGCTGGCACAAGACTGGAAAGACTAAACCAGTTACCTTAAATGGGGTTCAAAAGGGCTGTAAAAAGATTATGGTTCTGTATGTCAGCAATGTAAGAGGAGGAAAAGCTGAGAAAACTAATTGGGTTATGCATCAATATCACCTAGGAACAGAAGAGGACGAAAAGGATGGTGAGTACGTTATCTCTAAAGTGTTTTACCAGCAGCAGCAAGTCAAATTGGGTGATAAGGATGACCAAGATGTTCCTGAAGCCGCCGAATCAACAATTGTGAAAGTGGATCCAGTTACTCCCAAATTGGTGACTCCTGAGCCTCCTTGTAATGAAAGGCGGTGTGCAGATGTAGACCTTGGACAAGAAACACATAACATTCCACTGGTAAAACCTTCAACCCTATTTTCTTTTGACTTAATGTCACTTTTAGTCCATTAAGTTTCCCATTTTTTTACATTTTGGTCCATAGTGCTTTGAAATGTTTTTGGCACATTTTGGTCCATTAAGTTTTCAAGTGAATCTGTTTTGATCCATTAAGTTTTTAAGATGGTTTGTTTTGGTCCATTAAGTTTACATGTCTCTGTTAACTTTTCTAACGTTTCCCACTCAAATGGACCAAAATGTGCAAAAAAACATTTTAAAGTACCAAAATAACACTTTTAAAATAATATGGACCAAAATGTAAAAAATGGAAAACTTACTAGATTAAAAGTGACATGAAGCATTTTTTTATTAAATATCCATTACCTCTTCCATGAATGCTATTTTCTGTTTTGCTTGTTATTGGAAGAGTACAAGTATAAGATAATAAATATAATGTTCTAAAGTGTTGGTAGAATATATGTACTCAGCCGTAATTCTCATTTACATCTATGAAATCTGAATCCTCTTTTCCACTTGAAAGCAACGCCCATTCTACATAGTGAAAAAAGAATCACCATTTGTTCTGCATTGTAATGATTAATATGCTGTTTTTACATCTCATTCAATTGAAGTTTCATGTAGGAAGCTTTGAACACCAAATGGTGATTTTGTAATCAAACGTTCCCTTCTTTGGTTTCTTCACTCAACTATTGAATATAAATATAGTTTTCTGTAGTATATTATCTGTGGAACATGTAATGTTTTTGTTTAGGCTAATGCGTCTAAAAGATGCCATATGCTCTGTGTTATTTTTGGAGTATATTTATATTATGTGGATTCTTACTCAGCCAGTACATGCTAGCTAGTTCCACTGCTGAAATAATTTTACAATTTCACACATGCTTCTTTATTAATCCCAGAATGTTACTTGGCCATTTAGCTGAACTTCTAATAGTTGATGCTACTCGTGATCACCAAGTTGTAAAAATTTGAAAATACCACTTTCTGAAGTTGATAGTTCCTGTTCTGTTTGTGTTCTGCTTTGAATTATACCAAAGCCTCCCCAGATGGAGTGTTTAGATGAAATTCAATTTCAAGCTGATTGCAAAGACCTTGCAAATGAATCATCCATGGTAGAAAATCAGCATAATGAAGGGATGATGTATGAGAAAGAAAACAATGTGGAGGAAGGCCAGAAATGGTGGGACAGTGAGTCACAGAATCTGTTGGATTCGCAACAGCTGGTCGAGGCACTGTCGCTGTGTGATGATCTACTCCAAAGCCAGTCTCCTGGTAGAGATGGAAAACACGAAGATCATAATAAGAAACAACCTGGTCTTTCTGTTTATGCTCAGCTAGGACCAGAACATCTGAAGAAGGACATTGAAGAGTGTCAGAATCTTGCCCTTGATTCTGCAAATATAGAGAACGATGCACCTTCAGAGCTTCGACTAAGTCAGCTGGTATTTCTGTGTTCTCAACAATTCCATGACAATGGATTCAATTTGGGATTTGTTTGGATAAATGTCTATAGAAGGACTTCCAAGAGAAGGAAATATGAAGAAAAAATGATATTAACTTTTCCATAAGCTAAAATTGATTTCTTTAGTAGTTAATTTATAGAAGTCTCACATCTTTTAGAAGAAGTTATATGAGAGAGCTTCTACAAATTAACTATTGGAAAAACCAATTTTAGCTTACAGAGAAGTTAATTTCATTTTTTTTTTCATGTTTTTCTCTCCAAAAAATCCTACTAGCGCAATGTATCCAAACAAATCCTTAATGTCATTTTAATTTTTAATGCGTTTTCTTGTTTTTGTAGGAATTTGGTTCACAAGACAGCTTTATTTCCTGGGGCTACGACAAGGCAGTGAATTAATAATATTGGTTCTTCACCTCAGCTGGGGAAACTGATGTTTTGTAACTACATTTTGTTGTTGTTGAGCTTCCTTTCAAAATCATGGGATAAACTTTTTTCCCTTTTTGGTTGAAAGGGTATTGGTGAACTCAACTGTCAACTCCTTTACTTGACTAATTGAGCTGTTGTAATGTAAGGCAATGAACTTTATTGCTTGATACTTTGATCAAGTAGTGTTGTGATTATACCTTTGTTTGGCTTGTTTAAGTTATTGTATCTTTCAGGTTCTTTAAATCTTGGATGTGGACCTTACTTGCCCACATATAAGCACACGACTTTCATGTTCTATGATATAATGATCCAAGTTATTGATGCATGTTGTCCATTAGATATGTTTAATGGTGATGCACTAGGGTGGAAACGGGGGTCTATATTTACCTGTTGCAGACCTATTTTTAAGCCTTAGCCTAGAGTATTTAAAAGCCTTAGCTTTGCCTATTTGAAAGCTTGGTCTTACGTAGTCTGTTTTATAATGATGTTTACTAAAAAGTAAAGATTAATATTAAAAAAAAAAAAAAATTCAACAAACAATATATTAAAAAAGGTCATTTCCAAAAATTAAATAATTCAAATTTACTTTTTTTTTTTTAGTAAGCAAATAATAATCATATACTGTAATATATGACCTTAATTTGCATCCCCAAAAATACAAGACCTTAATTAATTCAGCAATAAAAAATACATCACTAAATATAAAAATAGCGGTAAGTATGATAATAAACTAATAATAAAAACTAGTAAGTGCATATTACAGGTGATAAAATCAATAAAGCAAAAAGATTAAATACATACTAACCAAACAAAGTATCTTTCTCTTATAAAAATAAAGAAAAGAAATAAAATAAAAAGGAGTTTATATATTTATGTAATAGAAAAGATATATAGTATTATATATTATAATATTAGGCCAGCCTCTTCAGACTTAATAGGCTTTTCTTAAAGCCCAATGCCTGATCTTTTTAATCAAAAAAATGTTTTTAAAAAGTCTAACCCTAACCTTTTTAATATATAGATCAGACCTTTGGTGAGTCAGGCTGTAAGTTTCCAATGAACTGTCTGACCTATTTTCACTTTTATGATTCACCGACAATTTGTAAATAATTTTACATTATTAGTTAATTATAATCTATAATTTGTATAATTTTTAAGATAATTTTACACCATCAATCACCATTAAACACATGTTAAAGTATGTTATTAGTGTTGAAAATTTCAAAACATTTGAGTGTTACATTCTAATTTCACCCAAGGTCATGCAAGTTGGATGGGCTATTGTGTGTATATTATCATAACATAATAAAAGAAGCATTTGTAGTATATTTTAAAATAATAGGTGTTAATATGTAAAAATTATATATGAAGGAAACCTAGTGTATTTTTTTTAAGCAAGTAGTATAACTATATTAAATGCTAACCTCTTAAGCAAGGTTAATGTAATTAGGTTGTGTCTGGATATAGTTTAGTTAAATGTTTATTAAATAAATCTTAATTTATAATATAAGTACTATAAGTTATTTTTAGGTTTAATATACCGCTAGGTTTCTGAACCTTTTGGGATTTTCTAATTAAATTCCTCAACTAAAAAAACCTGTAATTAAGTCATTGATCTTCTACAATTTTTATTGTTTGGTCTCTAGAGTTAAAAATATTGTCATAAAATTGTTCTTTTCTGGTGGTTTCAACTTGCAAGCTATTATAAACTAATTATATGGACATAATTGCAAAATAATTGGAGTACCAAGGGCTTAGTTACAAATTCTTTTAGTTTAGAGACCTGATTTAAAAATTTCTAAAAAGTCCAAGAACCTACAAATGTATTTAACCTTATATTTATTTATAATCAAAGGAAAAAAGATATGGTTAAATTGATTTCATACAAGCCAAAAAGCTGTTTTTACAAAGTTTATTAAAACAAGTTAACAATAGTTTATAGACATATCATAATTTTGTTTTTCTTCATAAATTCTTCCAAACACTTAAACCATAAACAAGTTCTTTCAATCACACTCTGAATCCTAAGTTCGTATACCTATTCTCTGACATAAATGAGCATCAAACTTACAACTTTTGGATGACTAATAAATGCACTAATTATTTTGGTGAGGTGAAGGGTGACAAGTTAACCAAAGCACAATGCTTTGCCTCTAACATTATACTATTAGAGTCTGTTCTCTGCATATATTGTCCTGCTTTTGCTACTGTTTTGGGATGTTATAGTAGCTGTGTATTTTATAATGTACATATAATGCAGTATGACTAGTCATATTGCTTGCCTTGAATTTGTTTTGTCTCAACTCATGCACTTGTATAACAAAAACAGTCCCCTGTCTTTTCTTTATAATATTTGGAGCTTTGAATTATTACTTTAGCTTTTATTATACAAGCTTAAATATGAATTTAGTTTCTCTGGTTGCACTTTTTTAATTTGGATATTTGTAACTTTTTTTCTTCATTTTTAAGTTTGTTTTTTTCAATTTTGTCCCGATAAGTTTTTGATTTAATGTTATTATATTGAAAGTATTTAGTTTTACAATTTTAAACAATTATATTCATCCATTTATATGATTTCTACGGTAACTTTATAAAATTCAGTAAATTTATTATAAATAAAGAATTATAATTATTTAATATATAACTATTTTACACATCATCATCACTACATTATCATTTAACTCTAACTTTTGTGTTCATTTTTACTTATAATTATTAGAAAAGTATAAACTTACATAGACTAAAAAAATACAAAAACTAAAATAAAAAATAATGAAAACTTATATATGAAAGTCTATCCTATATATGTTGTATTTTACTTTAAAAAAATACAAATGAAGCAATAATAGGTTAATCCAGAAAGAAAACTTTGGACCATTTGGAGTGATACATCAAAATCCGAATGGATTACAACTCACTAAAAATCCCTCAACATGGCAACAAAAATCTTGTAACTTGGCAAGGGTTTAATTTTGTTCATGAAGATTCCTTGATGGACCAAAGCTTAATGCTGGCTTTGCTGTTTCACTTAGTCGGCACAGACAAATAGGGACATGAACAACCCTCTGCTAATCTGGCTCTGACAGTGACGAGGCTCACTCACTCTTGCATTATCCATTGTACCTTCTTGGAAACAAAGTAGTATTTCAGACATGAAAGAGTAGTCAAATTAAGGAATCATGACAAATTTCCGATAACCTTTGTTATTGGTACGAAATATCTATAAACTTTATTGATAATTAATCTATATCAAAAACTTTGTCTGACAACTTGTTAGTAGTGTTCTTTCCTCTTAGGCATATTTTTTTCCATTTACGAGATTCAAACTGAGATTTATTTAAGAGGATCAAGTTTATTACCACTAGAAATCAACGACTCATTGATAGGGATCATGATATGTACATTAAGCTTCTTCTGTTGTTTAATCTTTTGTCTTCCCTAGCTATTACTCTATCTACAGTTTCCTATAAAGTTTTGTTTGGTGAGTGAGGACAGGATTTTATATTTTGATTTGGTTGCAAAGAGGTGGTTGATGAAATGGTGTGAGATGGAGATGATATGTATAATAAAGTGGAGGTAAAGTGGTGGTGTAGGTCAATTCCAGAATCATGCAATTCTCTAAGAAATTGACCCTGGACTGTTTTGAACATTAAAGTGGGATAGCGAAAGATTGTCTCCTTTGATCTTAGGGTGTATTTTTGAAATGCACGTATGTAAAAGATAAACCAAGAGATAAATACAATTATATAATGTATTAATTTATTTTTTTTATCAAATGTTTGTCAAGATACCATGCAACCATATTTGAGCCATAAAGCTACCTGTAGAAACATATTTTACTGTAAGTGAAATAATTATACGTGACATTTTTTTTTTTTTTATACATGAATTTTTTGTCTTAATATTGTTTATCCTTGGTCTCGAATACTCTTTTTACCTGTTAGTAATTCTATTTCCTTTTCTCTGGCTATGTGCCAAACAAAATGTAATTGGATTACAACAATATTGTAAGGGGATCGGGTCATTGTTAACATGGATAAGGATTCTTCCAACAACAACACTATAATTCGATCTACAAATTATATAAAGATAAGGATTCCCAAACACGCCGTGTTTGACCTCAAGTACATTTTATAGCTGTTATTGCATTTTGTTGTTTTTTTTTTCTTAAACACTTAAAATCATAATGTTGCTTATAAAATGCTCTCAAGTGTTTAATGGTAAAAGTGTATGATAATATCTTGACAATTTATTTTATTATTTTAATAGAAAAATTTTAATCTGATAGTTTTATTAGAAATGTCATGACATAATATTAACATGTATTAGTTATTGTGAGGAGTTAAATATAAGAGAGATTATATCAATGAGATCATATCATTTAACTTGACATCAGATTTTAATTCAAAATATTAAAATTTTAGTCTATGAATCTTTCTCTCACCTGTAATGATCAGTTATAGTTATGATTAGTAAAGTTGTAATAATAGTTGAAATATTTTAGTGAAGTTGAATATATATTTCGAATGAATATGGTCTCTCGAATCCAAATGTTGGAGAGGACTAAAGAGTAATGATTGATATATATGAGCAGAGGGGGATGTATGAAGCATAAGCATGGAGTACGGTCACGAAACGGGGACCAAAGGGTGGGGTGTATGTGTGTTGTGATTGAAATTTCAAAGAGAACAAACTTACGTGGTGGGGTTTATCAATGTGGGGGTGTGCACGTGGGCATCATAAAGCTGCAATTTTAACGATGAAAAATGTTTGTTATTCATAAAATGCTACTTTAAATCTAGTGAGAGAAAAAAATAATTATAGATATAACAGATGATATAATATGATAAGAAAAAATATTGAAATATCGGTGTTCTTTGACCATTGTACCTCTTTTTTATTTCTCTTCTTATGTACACACAAATATCTATATATATGAGCAACATTTCATAAAGTTATAAATTTATATTTTATATTTTATTTTTTGTAAAGTAAGTTATAAATATTTATATTTTTTATCGGTAAGAATTGAAATCAGTATTATTTCAGTATCTATAGAGTTCCACGTTACTTAGTAGTATTGAGTATAAACATTCTTTCCACTCAAACCATTGAGAAGCCTTTCCAAAAATAAGGACAAGACTGTAACAATCGCCGAACACCTACAATACCTCATATGGTTATCCTAACTATGATTGTAGACTTGACGTTGGAACATGGATGCCTATCGTAGGGTCTTAGGTTCAATCAATTAAACTACACTCCTTAACATGGATGTAAGAATTTGGGGTTGAATTGAGATTTGTTTATTTTTAAATTCAATATAATTAAATTTAATTGGGTTGGATTAGATTAAATTTTTTTTTTTTTATAATCTAACCCAACTTTAATTGAATTTGGTTGGTTATCGAGTCAGGTCATTAAAAAATTGTTACCTTATTAAGTTTTCAAAAAGTTACAAAAACACTTCAAACTCAAAAATAATAATGGATAATTTTTAAAATCCAGCATTCATAACATTAATTATAAAAACATAAAACACAATCAAAAATATTTGCACAAGAGGTAGGAACTTGTATCTCTGAATCAAATGGTTCAGCTTCGAATCTTAAGGTAACTTAAAATTTAAAATCGAAATTAAAACTTTTTAAAATTTGAGTAGCTAATTGAGAAAAAAAAAATTAAGGTAACTTAAAAAATATATATATGTTATAGATTAACACTTTAATTTATTTCTCCGAAGTCACTTCAAAGTTTGGTTTCTAAATTAAATTTTCAATGATTCTTTTTATCACTATTTTAGTTCTTCAAACATTTTGTCACATTTTTCTGAAAAAAAAAAACTTTTGTCACTAAAATCATTTCTTAAAGATTAAATCTATCACTAAATTACTACAGTTCTTCAATAAAAATTATAATGAAAGATTAAAGTAGTGATAATTTTCTTAAAAACAATAAACTAATTAAGGTATATTGAATTTGTTAAATTCACCACAAAAAATCATAAAAAATGTACCAATAAAAGATTGAATCTGTTAAAAAGTAAATGAATAAAGGAAGTAATATTAAAACCATGTTTACTCTTCATTTCAACGCAAACATATTTCTTTATTGAAAATGAGTAGAAAATAAGTAATTAAATATTAATAATTTTGTTTAATTTATGTGTACGCATATACAAATTAAATAAATATGAAACTTTTTAATCACTTGAAAAGTTAAATAAGAAGCTCTCCTTAATCTTATTCTTTCAATTCTTTTTAGATTCTGCTGTCATAACAAATATCTGCTCCTTACATTTTTGTTTTGATTGTAGATTTTTGTTATTTCATCTTCTGGAGCGATCCAAGCATATGTCTTTAACATCCACTGATACATTACTTTTTTCAGAATTAAATATACTTTTAACCATTATTTTTGAAATTTTGGTGCATATTGAGAAAATTTAAAGAATTATAGAAAATCGGTTAAATTTGTTTAGACACATTCAAAAAATACCACATGATACGTCAATAAGAATGAGAGATAACTAAAAAGGATGGTGGAAAAAGTTGTCAAGAGATATCATGCTAAATAGTATTCTTAAAACTTTGATTTTTAACTATGTCAAAAGATAAAGTGAGTGATCTTATGATTCAAGATACTAAGCAATGGGATAGTATTTTCATTCATACTTTAATACCTGATTTGACACAGCAGGTACTTCAAATGCCTTTATTTGAATCTGTGAAAGAAGATGCTAGAATTTGGAGTCTTTCTTCTGATGGCAATTATTCTGTCAAAACTGCATACAGACAATCTATGGAGATAGTAGGGATGAATCAACAGTTTCAGGTACCAGGCAATTGGATGGGAATTTGGAACTTAAAAATTCCACAGAAGATCAAGGTTTTTCTTGGAGGATTTGTCGAGACTATATTCCTACAAGAATAAGACTACAGTCCCGAGGCATCAATTGTCCAGCTCTATGCCTATTTTGTCAGCAAGCTTTGGAGAATTCTTTTCATGATTTCTTCAGCTGTCCAAATATTATTGAAGTATGGGAGAATTCTGGCATGTGGCACTTTATTAAATCTCTCATTACTGAAGTAGAATCTATAAGTGAAATGATCTTTAAATTGATGTCCTCATTTGATGCAGAGAAATTCACAAAGCTAACCATGATATTATGGAGCCTTTGGAAGAGGAGAAACGAAAAGCTATGGAATGATGCAGATGAACCTATGAATGTTGTTTGCCATAGAGCTCATACAATGCTGCAAGATTGGAGGTTAGCTCATGAATCACAAGAAGCTTTCAACAATCTTGTTTCTGATACAGTGCCAGATACTACAGCTATTTGGAACAAACCACCTCCGGGCCTCAAATGCAACACTGATGTTGCTATTTTTGATGATCTGAATGTTATGGGAGTAGGCTGTTGTATCAGGGATGAGAAAGGCCTTTTTGTTTCGGCGCGGTCCAGCTGGTTGAAAGCAAAAGTTCATGTGCAGGAAGGAGAGGCAGAGGCCTTATATCAAGCTATCCAATGGGTGATTCAATTATCTTTACAAAGTGTTATTTTTGAATCTGATTGCAAGGTGCTGGTTGATCAGGTGCAGGGCTCAAGTAATATTATTACTGAATGTGGGATGATTATCCAATCCATTAAGAAGAATTGGAAATCTAGTGGCTCATACAATTGCTAGATGCTCTTTAGAGAATCCTGAAAATTTCATTTTCCAATATCCACCTGCTTGTATTCATATTCATCGTATTCTTTGAAATGGAAAATGTATGATTCTCTTTTGTAAAAAAAAAAAAAAACTATGTCAAAAGATTTTTTTTTAGGTTACCATGATATGAATATTTTTTTTATGAGATTTTATCTTTTAATCATGTTTTCTTTTTCTTCGGGAGGCTTGAATCCTAAGTTTTTTTTTTAAGGAAATAAGTTTACTATCATCGGATTAATGATTTTGTTGGTAATTTTTTTTGTCTTTTTGAAACTATATATATTAGTTTTAAAATTATTTTTTGCCGCATAAAATCAAAATTAAAACTGAAAATTTACGAAGATTAAAAATGTATTATTATTATTATTATTATTATTTAACTGTTTTCTTTGTTACATAGCCAGCTCAATCCTTGACCTTATGCACATTATACAAATCATTAGATTTTTTTAATCTTTAATTTTATTTTAAGTGGTCATGATGATCCTCTCGCATGAGGAGGCAGTATGGTGTACAACAATGCACACGTGAAAGTGTGGTGGAAGCAGATGACTCAGAGAGGCCCACAACACAGAGATTTGACCACAGAAGCATTTGCATTTTGTTTCTTCCTTTAGCCAAATTAGGATGTTCTGTGGTGGTGTCTGATGTTTCCAATTTTACTTTTTCTTTCTTTTCTAATGATTCACTAGTAACGAGTGATTCGGTCGGACATTTTACACGCAAACATAGTAAAAGACAATTTATTTAACAAAAATTTTGTATTTAATTTTCGTCATAATTAAAAAATTATTCAAGTTAGTACTAGTCACGATATTATGAGTAAAATTAGTGTTTAATTTAAGGATGAAAAAATATTTATTATAAGAATAATTTATTTATTAAAAAATTATATATTTGATCTCTATCGTATGTGAAAATTCTTTATATCAGCGACTTACATAGATTAAAATACGAAAAAATACTGATGAAAAAATATAGTAGCATAGAAAATAAATGTTGAACCGTTTGGATTTTTTTTTTCAAATTAAAGGTTGATATGTTGTTAGGTTGAAGACAACATGCTCAACTCACATTCGTATTATTACCAAGATTGCAAGACAACAATATCTGAATATACATTTGCTTACCATAAGAGTGGATAACAGCTTAAGGTCTTTGCCTTGGTCGAGCACATTCCATGTTTTCCACCGTATAAAACATCATTTTTATTTATTTATTTTTCCTTCTTAAAGAAAACAAGTGAACAAACACGACAAAAAGATTAGTGTGATTCTTTTAATATATGAAGTTATTTAAGAGCTCTATCAATCTATTATAATTATTACTTGGTTGAATTATTAGTTTGCAATAACAAGATGTCTTTATATAATCCCCTACATGAGTTGACTTACTTTATTAATTTTTCATTCATGGTGTAACATGACATATATGGGTTTGATATAAAAAAATCATTCATAACTGCCCTTTAATCCCACTTTTAATACTATGTATTAAAATAAGTGTTAAATTAATTTGTTAGATTCTAAATTATTTTAATAAAAGTTAAATAGGTCTCTTATGTTTTAAAAGTTGATTTGATTACTTATTTGATTCTTATACATGCCCAATCTTTGCATTTTAGTCTTAACACCTAAAAACTAATCATTTTAATTTCTATGCGTATACTTTTTTTTATTTCTTTTAATCTCCACGCATATAATTTTTAATTCATTTTAGTCCTTACAGTTTTGGATGATGAAGACTAAAATAGATTAAAAAAAGTATGTGTTATGAATAAAATTAATGACTAAATTTTAGGTGTAACTTTAAGTTAATAAATTATTTTTAATCGAGTCAATAAATTAGAATCCAACAAATGTAAACGGAATATTTTTTTATCATATTAAACTATGAGAAATGTTTTTTTTTTTTGTTGTTGAATCTATGAGAAAAGTTAACACACTTTGAATCATTCTCTTTTTGACACTTTTTTGTTATTGGTTTAATTTTATTAAAATTTATCAATCACGGAAAGAATATCGAAAAGATATGTTAAATAGAGTGTCCCCAGGTATACTAGTTGAACAGAGAGTAGTTTAGATTTTTTAAAATAATTTAATTAATGACTGAATAATTAGAGCAGTTATTAGTAGAGTTCCCCCACAAAGAACCACTCTATTATTTCATTTTTGGGTTTAAGCTTGCAAGCACTTTAATTTATGGATATGACACCCTTGGATAGATAGAGGGGAAAAAAGAAAGTGGAATCCCTAATGTCAAAGACTCTGCCTATAGCAGTAGCAGTCATCAATAAAATCTTCACTTCAAATGATTAATAATGGACCAGCATCATCTTCTAATTATTATAACACGATTGCCATTATTTCACATTAATTTCTCTCCAAAATTATGCATATTTTATTTGAATAATCTTGTTTTAGCACCTAATGCTATTTCAATACATAGCTTTTTGCATAAGTGAAGGATACAAAACTCTACTTTTACCTAAAAAAGACTTCATCAACCCCAACTCATTTCATGAGCCAAACTTCAGTTCACACTGTCTCAGGATCCATTCACTTGCAATGAAAAGAAGGAAAAATAAGTGAAATAAATAGTAAAATGATGTGAATTCCACTTTAACACATTATTTTAATTTAAAACTTTCACTTTACTTAACAAATTATGCAATTAGGTTAGGACTAGGGACAAGTTTGGCAGACAATTGTTTTGAATGATATACGCAACAAGTGTACAACTTGCTGCAGTTCTGTGTAACTATAGTAAAAAAATCATTAGGGTGATTCAAGGCACTATTCTTTTTTCTTTTTATTTTTAATGAATATTCAAAAGCTAATCTATATTGGTGTTCTACTCTTCTTTCTTTCTCTTGAAATCTTCTCTGCAAATCTAAGAAAACTGACAATGTTAAAAGATTCATTCTGTTTGCATCCTCTGGAAGTTATGTGCTTGATAAACACTTGCAAGTTGCAACCATAACATAAAACAACATAGCAAATCAAGGTTCCATTTATGAAATTATGTCCAAAACATGAAAAAGTCCATAAAAGATTCAGTTAAGAAAAATGTTTTGGGGGGACTGGATTCCTGAACCAGCCTTCAAATTAACCATCAGCGAGTTTGCCCTTAAGTGACCACCAAGCACGTGGATCAATTAGCGTGGAATTATTCTAACTTAACTAGAAATCTTGTGTTTGAGTTCTATATATACAACTGTGTTAAATACTTAGAGAAGAATTTTACCACACATAATGATCCTGTCCGGCTCACACAAGATTGCCTCCGGTGGATGATACCTGTGATCTAGATTCTAGACAAAAAAAAATATACAAATATCTTTCATGATGCTTTTAGTCCATGATTGTACTACAAAGTAAACTTACCAAAGAGGAAAAGTGAGGTTAAGAAAAGATGATGAAAGGTACCATAGATGTTCAAGTAATTTGGATGAAATGAACATAGTGAATATGCAAAGTTAATCAGTGCAAAAAACAAAGAGTAAGTAAGATGGAGGATTTTGGACACATGATTTGTTGATACTTGATATAGCTATCATTATAATCCATACTATTCCGATATACATATTATATAGTCCATAGTACAAAACTTGTTATACTCTCTCTCTCCCATGATACCTTGCCGTTTCTATTTACACTCCACCATGAATCAGAGGGAGAAAGAAAGAAAAAAAGAAAAGAAACAAGGAATAAAAAGAAAAGAAAAAGAAACATAGAAAGAAGAACTTTTCTTCCATTGCCATGCTTGGACTTCTTCAAAGTCGTGTTGAAAAAAAACTAGTCATGCCAACAAAGGAGCATGACAACACATCTTCTTATAATGTATAGCCTTGCCCTTTGCTCTCTGAGGACTCCTCCAATTCCTCTGTTGGATGATATCCTTCTCTTTGAGCCTGTCATGGAAGCACTATGCATCTTCATTTCTTCAATGAACTCTTCTAGAAATGGAAATGAGGGTGTTTCTCTTTGCCCTTCTTTTTTTTCCTCTCTCTTGAGCTTAAACTTGTGCTGTTGTTGTGTATGAGACTTGGTTTAGAATTGGTGTGAGGGAAGGGTTCTTAAAGGGGCTTCAAGGTGTGGTACTAACACATATTGGTCTAGTAAAGGGCCAGCTATGGGGCATGAAAGGGTGTGCAGTGCCTCCAAACCCACCAGACAGACCCCACCTCCCCACTTTGGAATCCATACCCCAATAAGGAGGAATTTGATAAAAACAAATGAATTTAATTGTGATGTACTGGGAGTGTAAAATCATGTAATCACAATATTTTATTTATGTTTTATAAAAAAATTTTGAAAGTCATAAAAAAAGTGTAAAATCGTATAATTATGATACTTTATCTATGTCTTATAAAATTTTCTTGAAAGTCATCCAAACAGTTAATTATAAATACAATAGTATCAAATTATTTTATTATGAGTGGATTATCATTTAATTCAAAATGAATAAACAAGAAATTGAAGTCAAGTTTCTCTCTCTTTCTTGCATATTGCCATGTCTCACTCTATGATTCCTACGTGTATAGGCAAGGGCACTAACCCACCAGCATAATGGGTCTGCCATTACAAAAATAATAAGGTGTTGCAACAACAACCTGCCCTCAATTTGTGCATGGTAGATGATTTGTCTGGTTGTTCATGAGGACATAAGCATTATCTTTTCTTTTTTTTTTATTATAATGCTTCTTGTTTTGTTTTGTTTTCTTCTGCTTATCCTTGGTTGGATCCACATAATCAGGGAATTGACTGGTGGATAGGGGTTTTGGTTTAGTTGAATCCTACATAACAATTCATAACAGAAATAACCATTAGGGTGCGTTTTCTTTTACCTTCTTGTGACCACCGAGGGCGTGGATCAACTAGGTAGTAGGGTTTGTGTTCTCGAGTTCGAGTTCTGGTATGCAATTGTTTTAAATACTAAAAAAAAAAAAAATTGTGTTCATAGTGATCCCATCTGACTTGAGCAGCAATGAAATATACATTTGATCTATACCAAAAATAATGTACTCTTATGGAAATGGCATGTATAAGTAGGGTAGGGGCTACAACTATCAGCATCAAAGTTTGTGTCTCCTTAGTTAAAATAAAATTATGTTTATGCAATGCAATGGTACAAAGTCCAGAAATTATGCACAGATTAGGTCATCACTCAAGAAACAAGAAACAAGAAACCGAATTTGATGAGGCTAACCCCATAATAAAGGAAACTTGAATTTCCTTGAAATGTGGAAAGGAGGGGTAATAGATCATCCAAATTACAGAGTTTGACAGTTGATTCGCTGCTGCATGCTATAAAACCAAATCTAATAATCCTTTTGAATTTGATTGTAAAATTGTCAAAATTCAACTCCATCATTGGTAACTTATCCATATTCTACTTAATACCAGATATGTTATATGCCTGCTTTGTATTAAAGCTTACTGTCTTATTTTTAAACTTCAATGTATTTTTCTTAATTTGGATAATAAAGGGATCATTATCATAACTTGAACATAACATTTTGATTTAATTTGACTATGATTATGCTTTTTCCACAAAATTTTAAAGAGTATAAAAATTAGAAATAGTACCATGGCAATAACAAACTAATATAAATATCAGTTATGTTAAGAAAAATAAAGAAATCAAGAAAACATTAATAAAAATATAAGCAATTCAATTAGCACTATTTAAATTCTTTGGTCAATTGGCCATTCTTTCTTTGGAAATACTAGTGGTTGATTATGGGTTAAAGAATTGTGCTTGTAGATTTTGTTGATATTATTAGTTTAAAATCAGTTGGAAAAAGCTGCAAAATTGATTTCAAAACCAACTAAATATGCGACATGATTCTGACAGTTTTGGAGGAGACAGCAAGAATATGGGAGCAACAATGAAATTTTTTGTACAAGTTTAGGTTGAGGTTTTGAATCATAAAATCCTTTACACATGATGATAGGCCAACAAAGTGTTCTTCTCTTTCACACAGCTTCTTCTCCTTAATAAAAAATTTAAAATACTCTTTTTTTAATTATTATTATTATTATTATTAATGCGAAGCATTCATTAATTTTATAAATAACTAATCTTCATTAAAAACTTATTTGATTATTTTTAATGTGATTTTTCTCTTCAAATCATATTTTTTTAATTCACAACTCAAATTTTAAACTTTATTTAAAAATTGAGTTCATTATCACTAATATCAACGAATTATTAATAAATTTAAATTCAAAATACTATACTATATATATAAGAAAGAAAAAAAAATCCAATTTAATTTAATAATGGTTTAATTAGCACCCTTTGTTCCCAAAAAGGTAAAATAAAATAAAATAAAATAAACCAAAGTGCTTTGCATAAGCCACAAAGCATTTTGTGCTAATCAGCTAATGTAATGGATCAAAAGGGTAAAAACAAAGTTATTTTTTTCTCATATGCAAGAATATCACATAGGGGCCATGAAAAAAAAGAAAAGTAGCTTAGCATGAGGACGTAAGTTTCAAGCCTTTGACTAAGATTCCATAACATGGGGCATTAGAATAATAAGAAGGCACACAAATTCTTATATTGAAGAAATAAAAAAACACTTAGCTAAGTGATTAGTTAAATTATTTATTAATAATTAATTAAGTACACACTTAGGTAAAGGCAAAGAAGAGCATCTACTTGCTCTGCCTCGTGCTCTCCCCAACCCACTTTGGATGCCAACCATGTTGATGCAGTTTAATTTAAGCACTTAATTAATTATCGAATTAGGTGCTTGTCAGTGATATTTTTGTTGCTTTTAATTTTCATCTTCTTCCTGTGTACTGTACTATGAAATAGAGATTAGAAAGGAAAAATAAAATAATAAGAATAGTACACTAATACCGTAACAAAAAAAAATTTACACTGTTGCTCGAAAAATATAGGGAATGGAATGCTGAAATGAAGTCTTATATTTAAAGCTAATTTATTGAATAAATACATCAGAAGTATTTTATTATAAGATAATATGTTTCTCATAATCATAGCTGAATTATACTTTTGTGAGTAAATGATACATGTATTAACAGTAAAAAAAAAATTTAATAATTATTTTAAAAGTTATTTCTAGCATAATTTATAATTGGTTGACAATATAAAAACTCTTCAATTATACTTTTGTGAAAAGGGTAAATTTCTAGCATAATTTATACTTATGTGTCCTTAATTTAACCCCCCCAATTTAATAAGAAAAGGGTAAATTTTAAGAAGTAAATGAGATGCAATTGAAATTTATGTGTCTACGCAAAAAAGGGTATAATTTAAGAATTAAAACGAAATTAAAATTTATGGTGCTTATTTGTGAGAGAATTAGATAACGTTTAGTTCAGTTTATTTTGAATTTATAAGTTATTTTCAAGTAAAAGTTAAGTCAAATATTAATTAATAAAAGTTACTTAAAAAAAAATTAAAAATAAGAAGTTTTATAATAAGTTATCCAAAACTACTTATGTAGAACTTATTCACATGTTCTTTTTTAATCCCAGACTAAATTTTGAAATAATTAGTATTTTTTTATCAAAAAATATTAATGATTACATGGTTAGTTTTTGTCGGGGTTGAACTCAAGACCTTATATTTTAACCTCAGGAAACTTTTAAATTAAAATAATAAATAAATATTAATAAACAATTTTTTACTTATTTTTTAAACTTTTATTTTTAACTTTTACTTAAAAATAAATTGGGTGAAAAGAAACTTTAATTAAGACAAAATTAAAGTTTATGATATTTATATGTAAAACTGATAATGTTTAAGATGTTGAATATTTACCCTCATTCAACTAAAATGCCACTATCTGGAATTATGATCATTAAAATAACCTCATTACTAAATATGAAACTACTAATTATGATCATTAAAATAACCTTATTACTAAAAACAATTCTCACGTAAAATTACACTAACATTTAAAAATCCTGCTCGTGTAACGGGTTTGAGCTATATATAAGTGCATTTATTTGTTAATTGAAATCCTGAAAAACAAATTGAAACAATGGGAACTCACTGTTAATTTGTTTAGATGAACTTTGACAAAATTAATTTTGTATTAATATGATTTATGTTTTGATGTTTATAATATAAAATCAAGTTAAGAATAAAATTTAATATAAAATTTTGGATTCAATATTTAAATTTGCTCACTAAACCAAGTTTAACATACTCTAAATTCAAATTTGCTAGATTCAGAAGTTAAACCAAACTTTACCGTATGTAAGACAAACTGTGTTAAAATTAATGTCCGAGATGCACCTTGATCAAAGTTTTCCAAACTCCAAACCATGGTATATCTTGAAATCTAACCTCTCTCAGGTTTTGTTATATCTTGAAACTTTAAAATAAAAGTTTCAGTTGTACTAAACAATTCAGAGATGCACGTGAAGTTCTCGTGATTCACAACACCATTGCCTGCATTATAATCAACTGGCATTAATTAATCTTATTGTTAATAACCAAACTTCCATTCTTTAAGCCACGTCTCATTTCCATTCCCGTTCTATATGTTGATGCTTGTTTATTAAGGAACAGCCTAACCATATGTCCCTTCACCTTCAACCCACATGGCCCGTACAAAACTTGATTTTAAATTATTCAAATAGCCACCTTTCATATAAATAAGATATTGTAGTTCACAAGGAGTTTTACAGAAAATTGTAGTCCTTCATTTATGATAAGTCAATTAACTTTTATAAAAGTATTTTAAAAATTATATAAACGAAGAGTTGTGATTGGTTAACAATGTAAAATTATGTTACACTGTTAATGTACTACTATTATTCTTTTTTTATATTCTACGTAAAATTATTCTTTAATGGTGATGCATTAATTTTACATTGTTAGTAAATTACGATTGACATTTATATGATTTTTAAGATATATTTTTATAAAGTCAACAAACATGTCATAAATAATGGTATGTGATTGTTTGATAACGTAAAAATAAACTCTCAAATAATTTGTGTTTTTCCCTTAGGTTTATTGTGTATTTGGTTCATTACTTTGTGTCAAGGCTTTTATGGTGATTTACTATAGAGTTTAATTGTTCTTCTAAATTATAATTTCAAATATCAGCAGCATAAGATATAATATTGGATGAGTCGCATATTGTCCATGCTTGGAATATTCAAAGGACTATTGTGTGAAGGACATGTTGAATAAGCTCTTGAAATAACTAATTGATCATATTTTTAGGCATTTTTACAGGAAGCTTCAACTGTGTGCAACACCATACATTATGGCCTTATTAGTTAAGTAATAGGAAAAGTTTTGCTTATGTTTGAGCTAGTACATTATGTCTAAACTAATTTTACTTTCGTAAGATTATAATCCTCCATTTATAATAAGTCAATTAACTTTTATAAAATTATTTTAAAATCCATATAAATAAATAGTTACACTACCTTTAAACTTCTATTATTTTACCCACATAATTAATATTTAACAAAAGAATCATGTTCAATTCTTACCTGTTAAATAAATCCTTCGTTACAGTCTGAAACCTGTAGACTCTAAGTAAAACTTTTGAAACTCAGAAATTTTTTACAATTAAAAACATTAAACACTTGACAATGAAAATTTTACAGGAAAAAAAAATCATAGGTTGTTGTAACCAGGCAAAAGAAAAATGAATCAGCCCCATTAGTCACTCATGAAAGTACACCCAATATCAAATCCTCCATTGAAAACTTGAACACACTTTCCTTCTCAATCAAACAATAATGCAAGAAATGGGGTATAGTTTAACAGTGAGAAGTTACAAGGTCATTTTGCTGCTCAAAAGTCTATGGGCAACAATGAGATTTGATTTATCATATGGATGCACAACTGGCTAGAAGGAACTTTAAGGAAAGTGCCATAACATGTTTTTTTTTTATCACAATTTCTGTTAATTTAACAAAACCATTTTGAAAATACATTATAATAAATGTGATTGCACGTGCAGTCAAAAGATTCCAGGTATGCATCCATCAGATTCCAGATAGTTTATGGTAAAACAGTATAAAATTCCAGTTAGTTTTTTTTTTTTTTAAATTCATATTGAACATTGTTATATCTGATTCTGAATATGATACTTTTAACTTTGATATACAGACTATAGACAACAAAATTGAAAAAGAAAATTTGGTATTTAGTATTTACAATTTTCATTCCTCTCTTGGGATCCATCTGCTCCACCAAAAGTTCTTCCTGCTGCTTGTGAGCTCATCCATACTCTCATTTAAGGTTCTTATAATTTTCCTCTGAAGTCTAAGGACTGAAGCTAGAGCGTTTCTCGGTGTACTAGCCTTCTTTTTAGGTTCAATTTCCTACATCAGAAAAAAGAAGTGATATAAGATCATAAATATGTTTAAGTTTAATGCTCATACTGACATTGTAAAATCATTTTTACAATGTTGTTCAATCATATTCATAACCAATGGTTTTCATGACTTTTAAGATAATTTTATAAAACTTAACTAACTTAGCATCACTCTTTCTCTCAAAATGTTTTTTGTTCATGTAAAAATAGAAATGTTTGCTTTCAATCCCTAACAACAATCATCTCTTTTTGGTCCATCATTTATGAAAATGTATCAGATGTCTGATCCTTGCCTTTCACAAAAAAAAAAAAAAACCATATCCTTTTAGCCCCTATGTTTTTGGAAATAGGGATCACACATGACACATTTCATAGATGAAAGATCAAAATGAGACCACTTTTTTCATATAGGGACAAAATATATTTAACCCTGATAAATAACACAACAATGTCAAGTTATGAGAGAGGAAGACACATTTCCATTAATTTTGTTTTTTGCCTTTCTCTCTTGTTATTACTTATTAACATGAGAAGATCCAAATCTTGATAAGAGAAATGTCATAGACACTTTATCTAACACTCTCTTTCGGATATTCTAAGTGGTTGATTGAAATTGATTGAAAATCACCAAATTTTGTAAGTCCCACATCTAAATTAGAAGAGAGAATCATTAAATACGATGTGAGATCCACTAAAATTTGTGATTTCAATGAATTTCAACAAAAACAGTGTCATTTAAAGTGCCGCTAGCATTCCTCATCCTGATAACTATAACAGAAAGTGATCACAGAATTAAGACACATACTCTCAGTTCCTGAAGCTGAGCTTCAGTGAATCCACCATCCTTCTGTGTCCCTGATTTTGCCATCAGCTGAATAATCCATTGGGCGGCTTCCGAATAATCCTGCTGAGTTGCACGCAAGAGCTGCAGCCTCAGTGTTTGCATGAAAGACAATGCCAACAAGCCTTCTCTGTCAAAGTAAGGATGGGCTAATGCTCCTTTTGCACTCAGCCTTTTTCTTGCTTTGTACCTTACCATTGATGTCAGAAGCTCCCATCCACCATCCAAATCCAACAAGTCAAAGCCCTTCCTAAGTTCGGATCGAGGCTCCGCAGATTTTCTCCACGCCACCAAGTCATAGTCACACCTCTTTAATTGACGGTTGAATTGTATGAGGCTGTTATCAGAACGTAAACTGGGGAATGCCTATAAGATAATGGTATAAACTGTTCAGAATTGTGAACAAAATATTCTACTAGGACCTTAAGCGATCAACACAACCAAAATCCAACAAAGTGTAAATACATAGCCAAACTCACTTTAGTTTTTTTATCCACTAATGTTAGCTGTTAATACATAGCCAAACTCAATTTAACTTAAAAATACTAATATGCAGACTTCATTGTCATCAAAGTGATTTATATTGCTAATATACATGATATTTATATGAAATTGAATACAGATAGACTGATTAGTTACAATAAAGATAGACTGATTAGTTACAATAATAGGAGCAGAAGCAAGTTTTATATAAGTTTCATCATTATTAAAGCGTCGCCAATTGGTGAAATTTAAGCAACCAATTTGACTCATTTATTTCATGTTAATTGGCCCCCATAATGTCACATCATAGTTAAGCAACCAATATACAATTTGCTTCGATGGTATAATTTTAAATAACCCTTGAATGACTCCTTTTAAATAACCTCTAAATGGTAAGAAAAAAAAGTTAAGCAACTCAACTAACACGTAGATCACCTCCAATGGTAAAAAAAAAAAAGTTAAGCAACAATGTCTAAATATAAACAACTAGATATCGGCAACAAATGTTGGAGATGCTCTTAGATACTTACCATTTGGAGAAAGATTAAACCAGCACTATAGATATCAAATCTGTCCGGCAAGTTCAACTGTTGGAAACATGAAAACCATCATAAGTAAACAAAAGCAAACATCATTACATGATAAAGGAAGTTATATGTGTGCTAATTGACAATGAAAATAGTTCATAAGAAATATTTAACCTGCCATAAGACTGGCGAAAGTGCAGCTGCAACGGGAACTGAGGGTGCTGATGGAGTTTGTGTGCTCATGATGTACTGTTCTGGTGCAGCATATCTATAATGGAAGGATTGTACACATCATGAATGTTATTATCTGGATCAGTTGTGTACTTGTAGAAATGATAAAGGTAATTCAGATTTAAAATTTCTTTTCAATTTAGGTTGTACAAAAAGTTTCTCGAATTTCTATGGTCATCTTCCTAAACTTTTCTTCAAGCATATTTCATGACAGTGCTTTTGTCTCTGATTACACTGACTCTTATTCTGGTGATATAATAATCCAACTTTGGTTTGCAACCACAAAAGGAACCAGAATATAGAAGAACAACTTGGTAGCAAGTAAAAGAGTAAAACCAAATATGCTGAAACAACCTATCATCTGTAATAGTATATGCTTTCATTTAAAGCTATAAACATCATATGTTAAATCTGGACAAAATCTAAGATCAGTATCGTATATGACATCTATTTCAATTTCTTCAAAGGGAATGTTTGAAAGTATAGAAATTAAAAAAAAAAAATGAAAATTTTCCATTGAGCTCAAAGTCAGTTGTTGGCTACTTGTGTTATTAATGTCAAAGAAGATACCTTGGATCCAAAAGAAACTCTTTAGGAATATAGTTGATGCCAACTCGCAGATCTGTAGCAGCTCCAAGATCAATGATTTTGAATGTACGAGACTCTGATAGCCATAGTTCAAAAAAAAGTGAGCTTAATCTGGATTGTGGATCTTTCTTTATTGGATATAGTTATGCAAACTTTAGATTCTTTACCTTCTGAGAAAATAATGTTCTGTGGCTTAATATCCCTGTGTACAATTCCAGTTGAGTGAAGACCATCCAGTGCAAACAAGACCTGCCTCATGATTGTTTGAATGATTCTGTTTTCTCTTTCCAATCCTTTGGGCAAGTCTTGAACCTCACCCAGAATTAATGTTTCAACCTGAAATTTGTGGCACCATCATTTGTTCTTATATGCAGAGTTTTAGCAATCATGATTTACAATACATAAAAACAAAATCAAATGAATCAAACTTCTTGCATAAGTTAAAATCAACTTTGACAGAAAGTTTTAAAATTGAAAAGCTCCCATAATCTATATTCTAGAAGCTAATACAAATAGGGTCACACTTTCTTTCTTAAATGTGGCACAACTGATATAGACTTGATTAGAAAATTTAAGGCCAAAATAGTATAAATTGACAATTTATCAAAGTACAACCAAACTGAGATTAAATAGAGTACCAACATTATATGGAAAGTCTCTACTCTGCATCAAGTCAGCTAGGGTGGCATCCCCTTCAAACCGCCATATAAGCCAGTATTCAGAAGTCTTCTTTGAAGAGCTCTGCAAATAGTAATGTGAGAACTTTTGCATTTGCTGCGACTAAAACTAAATTGTTAAAGGAGAAGTGTTAGCGACACTCTTTCTAGCATTCTCTTTTCGACACTCTTATGCAATTGATTGAAATTTATTGAAAATTTTGATAGGTATCAACTAAATTAGAAAATGGTATCTATAAATAATACGTGAAATCCATTAAAATTAATGATTTTGATTAAATTTCAACCAATCAAAGGGACACTGTCTAAAAGAGAGTCGCTAGCATTTCTCTAGTTAAATAATGCGATGAGAATGTCTTTGATTTCCCCATACAAGTACAACAATGTAATTAGGTGGTACTGGTATTAGTTTTAATAGAGCAACACCTCAAGAAAACCATAGACAAAATCTGCGCAGCTGCTTGCACAAGCTCGCCGTACACGCTCGTTCATCCAAATTTCTACAGCACCATATTCAGTTGCTTTCTTCAAGACTAAGTCACCTTCCTTTTTCAGTGAGAACCAAAAGGAACCATAAGTCATAGTTATATAATTCAAGCTGTCTAGGACAGTGAAATTTCACAAGTGCATATGCCATATCAACATGTGAAAAAGAATACAGATATCCAACATTTATAAACAAAAATAACACTAACACAGACAGACACCAGACATGAACATGGACAAGGACACTCCAATATGATTAATGTTCATGTTAGAGGACACCACTTGACAAAAGAAATTAAATATCAACATGACAAAAGATTTGTATTTCTTCACCTTCTCCATATGATTATGAGTTTCACAAACAAATAATACCAAGAGATACTAGTTTTTTATACTTTGCATTATATTATGTCTCAATCTGCTATGGATGATAAAAAAAAATTGAATGTCTTTTTATATTACCAGTGTCCTTTAATTGTCTAGCCTATACTAGGTGATATGTGTCAGTGTCAGAAACATGTCACACCTCAAGTGGAAGAAGTGTCTGTGCTTCATTATTGAAAACTAACTTGTGTTCATGTGAAGTAGTAGTTCATATAAAAATGCAAACAAGAATCAGTAAGTCCAAAAATAACAAGTGGAAGTTTTCAAATATTTCTTCTAGAGCTTCCAAATAATAAAGAGTATAAAATAATACCTTCTTCAAAGAGGGTTTGTTGGCCAGCGACACTCTATAAACAACTCCAAATGACCCCTCCCCCAACTTCTTCCCCAGAACAAAATCATCCTGCCATCACAAACCAACCTCAGTAACAACTACTACTAAAATCATTAAGGGCATGTTTGGATAAGCTTCTCTAGAAACACTTCTAGAAGAAAAAATATGAAGCAAAAATGAAATGAGCTTCTCCATAAGAAAAGTGATTTTCAAATAAGTGATCATTTCATAAATAGATAGTATTTGCTTCTTTAAATAAGCCCAAACTACTTAAAAATAGTTTAGACAAACACACTAAGAAAACATATAATTACTTATTTTAATAAGTGTTATACAAACTGACCCAAAATTGACTTCTTCAATCAATAGTTAACTTGTAGAATAGATGTCTCACATATTTTAGAAAAGCTATACGAAGGGCTCTCTTCTACAAATTAGCTATCAGATGAGTCAATTTCAATTTATACATAAGCTTATTTCATTTTTTCTTCGTTTATTTTTCTTCCAGAAGTCCTTCCAGACCCAAACATGTCCTAAATCAAAATCAAAATTTCCAACTTGTTGAATTCACATACCTTCTTGTAAGTGGGTCTGAAGAGCCTCTCGACAAAAGCAAGAACAAACATGTCAAAGAAGCCAGGTGCAACACCAGGTGTGGCCCAGAGATAAGAAAGAGTCCCCAGAGCCAGAATGACCCCAGGGACAGTGAGTGTCAAACCATTGGCTTTAGGAAGAGTGCTTCTATAGATCACATCCCCACACTGCATCACACTGCATGGAAGCCCAACCCCAACACCCACAAAGAGGCTGTGAACTGTGTCAAGCCACTCACCACCTCCTAGTGCAAAAACTTGAACCAATCTTCTTTCACTACAGCATTTATGAGTCTCCACCCAAGAGGGTCTAATATTCCTAAGCCTATGGCCAAGGAACAAGGACTTGTTATTGCTGTTGTTGTGCTTTGGCTTTTGGGGTTGTTGGAGCTTTGCCACTCCTACTCCAATTCCTGTAGTTGCAACAGTGGCCATGCCAGTTTCCAAGTTGGCTTTGGTCTCTCTGGGAGAAAAAACTTGAGAACTTCACCTGCTATCTGCTTCAATTTCAGACAACAATTTTAGACCACAATTTTTTGTTTCGTCTTATATTTTATTTTATATAAAATTTTGTTTCTTATAATTAACTTAATTTATTTACTATCAAATCAAAGGATTGATGCACTAATTTAAGGCCTCAGCGATTACGATGAGATTGTTTCATGGCGGAAGATCCTTTATTTGATTTTTACTGTGTACATGAAGAATTTGGATAACAACAATCACACACAATAACAATCACACACGGCGAGTCAAATTAGTTTCCAATCCATTGAATTTTTATTTTTTTTTTGACAGATCCAACCTATTGAATTAGATACCACGGTAATATAAGATATGATTTTTATGTTATATGTTGGCCGTTATGTCAGGTATTTATTGTGGATGTGGTGAGTTTGGAAGCTTGGAAATTGGATTGAGGATTAATATACGCCACAAAGAACACGTAGATAGATACTGCTGCGGGTTTGGGTTGGGCCTACACTATTTGCTTGTCTTATATACTTGCTTGCACGTTTCAACGTTTCTTCAATAAGTTCCATGGCCTTGGTTTTTGGTTTTTTTTTCCTTCTTTGTCATTGTTTAATTTTTTTCTTGTGTAAAATATTAAAAAATAGAAATTTCTGTTACATTTGTTATTCCAGTTATTTATTATTTAAGCTCATCTAAATGGTTCATGTTGAGGTTTTGCATATCTGATAGATTTATACAACTATATAATTAATTAGAAAGCTTAAATTTTTTTACACTTATTAACTAATTAGAAATCATTCTGCAATGATTTTGGAATGTAATTTTAGCCTTTAAATTGACAAACAGTTTGGAGGTACTAGAAGCAACAACCCAGATAAAGTTGCTCAAGATTTATTCAGTTTTTTTTTGGGCCAGATACAAGGCCTTAGCCCAACATCCATAGTTGGCGTGCTTATTCCAATCTCGGTGTACCTACCATTTTGCTTCCTGCACCTCCAATTGGAACTAAAATTCCTATTTTATCCTCTTTATTTTGGAATATGTACTTTGGTAGTGTATAGGTATTCTGAAACCTATACACTTTCAGAATACCTGTTCCAAAATATGAAGCTGGAAATATGATTTTTCATATTTTGTAATAGTTATTCTAGAATAGGTTTTTTGAATTACCCACCACATTCTAGAATATCTGTTAAATTTGAAAATCATATTCTGGAATAGGTATTCCAGAAGTGAATACCTCAACATACAAAAGCCTTTTTCCTTTTATTCTTACCAAAACATTCATAATCAGATCCCTTCACTCCCATTATTTTTAACTCAACCATGTTTCCTTTTCCTTTTTCTCTCTATCACGACTTTGCTCACGTTTGGCGTTGCTACCCATGCCACCACCCATGCTTGTCAACATCCAGGCCCTCACTCATGCCTGTCATCATCAATGACACCATTCGCACCTATCATGCAACTCCGCCACCCACACCTATGTTGTTGCCCACATCACCACCCATGCACATTGTCCTTGAGCGGGTGCTTGAAGGCATCCCCACCCATGGTGGCGGAGTGTGCTAAGAAGAGGGTGTTCACATGATTGATGCCTAGGGTATATGGTGAGACAGAGGTGCCAAGTGAGGGGGTATTTTTGTCTGTTCAGTCCTTTTTGGGGATACAAAAAGCAAAAAATGAGGTGTAGGAAGTAATGCCCTCCTATCTACTAAGTACCCATTTAGTTGGGCTGGGATGTATACTACCTGACCTAGGCCCAATGTTGAGGTGTGAGTGGCCATCTAATCTAATCAATGTCCGGCTCAGCTTACACAGTAGCTTTACCTTCCATTTTTCACTCGAGTGATATCACTATACACTATTAAGAAGGAGTTCTAGGCAAACTAGGTACTCTTATTCTTTGTTGGGTATGGCTATTCTCACCCTCAATTTTTGTTAAGTTCACCTCCAACTTTTCATATTAAGAAAACTTTTGACAAAATTACCCTTGACAAAAATGTGTTTCCGTTGTGTTGTGTTAAAGAAGTGCTTTCTATACATGATTTTGGGGTAGTGTATTGAATTTGAATGTTCTACGTATTCTCTTTTGTTCTTAGCATGTTTTATATCTCCTTCGCTCTAGGTATTTTATATCTGTATTTGATTATGGGTTGTTGTTCTGTGTTTCTATTTGAATATGACTTGTTATCTGTCTCTCTTCTCTCGTAGTAGTACTATTGTGTGGGTTGTGCATAAGTTTTGTTAGAGGGGAAGTGATGGTGTTTAAAGGCTTCGTATTAGCCCAAATAGTGTCATTAACGGCTGAATCCATTGCAGTTTATACTTGCTACCAATGATGTCACCCCGTAGATAAATTCACCAGCATTGACATATCACCTGTCCAAAGTATATTGTTCATAATCGATAATCTTTATAGTTTTGTAACTTAAAAAATCGCTTGTGTATGAGAACTGTTATGATTTCTAAATGATAAAAAAAAAAATTGTATATAAACTCTTTCTTTAGTATCGTCTTAAATTATATGAGATATCAGAACCAATCAACGAGAAAACAAACGTGTGTTCTTAATCATAAAATAAAATAATGTTAATTCTCGTACTTTTCAAAATCCAAAATAAAAAAAAACATTACTCAATCAAACCCTTATTTTCTATTTATTTTTTCTCACCGAAACAAAAATGATAATTGCACCATCAACCACACTTACACTCTTTTAGTTCCTTTTATTTGTCAGAAAAAAATAAAAAAATAAAAGAACACTAGAACTCCATCCAAGTGTAAGAATACAGTACTAAATAGTAAATAGTGAACAATGCGCATACCCTACAACGAACTACTACTAATACTGTACTATACTATCTATCTACGAATCTACGAATACTGTACATACTACGTTAATAACCATGCACGATGCACCCAATCATCATCATCCAAACTCATAATATGTCACCGTATCATCCAGACACACAGCCACGTCACCCTTTTTATCCACGTATTGCATCTCCCTCACTCACTCGCGTGTCCTTTTCCGTCATTTCACGTCACACACGCCGACCGAGCAAGTAGCAGCAACCGGGTGAGGCACTCCCCACGGCGGCAATAACAACCACGCAACCTCGGCGAAACCCTTACTACGAATCGGAGAACAGCGACGGCGAATGGCGGAAGAGATCGTACGGAGCCCAAAGACTATCCAACGGACAAGGCTTCTTCGAATCGATTCTGAGCCACGGCTTCCCCTTGCCGCTCCAGTGAAGCAGACTCACCGGACCGGGATGCAAATCACGGCAGAGACCTTCGAGGTTATCGCCGCCGAGGCCATGCTGGTTCCACCGGTGCTCCACGCGCTCCACGTCGCCGGCAAAGACAAGCAAAAACGGTGGCAACGAACCGAGCTCGTAGATCCGGTTACGCTTCTGGATCCGCATCCACGTCTCGAGCTTCTCCGTGTAGCGCCCCTCGCGCCACTTCCAGAGATCGATAACCATCACTCCAGTGTTGAAGTAGCACGCGGCACGTCGCTTAAACGACGCCGCGTAGACAGCGTTCGACCAGAAGCGGTGCGTGAAGTAGTTGGTGAAGTTCGCGTGGCAGTATTCTGGCGCGCCGAGTACGCGCGCGTGGAGATCGATGCTCCAGAGCTTCGCCACGTCATCGACGACGATGAGATCGGAATCGAAGTAGATTATTCGCCTAACCGTCGCGGGAAGAAGATCCGCGAGGTACATGCGCGCGTAATTTAAAGGCTGGTCCAGCGCGCGTCGTATTGAATACGAGATCTTGCCGCGGACGAGGTTCGCGTCGAAGTGGTAGAGGTGGAAGGAGAGGTACGGGAACGTCGCGGTGATGATGCGGCGGAGCTCCGCGCGGCGGTGCGTGGTGGCGATGAAATGGAAAACCACGTCCTCCGGACACGACGCGTGCTGCAGCACGGAGAACACGCCGGCGATGGAGCCTCGGAGGTAGGTCGCATCGAGTGTCATCGCGATGTGGATCACGGAGCCGTCGTGGTCCTCGCTGCTCTGCGCGCGGCTGCGGCTGCGGCATTCTCTTCCGTTGCGGAATGCCGGCGCCTCTCGGAACGTCGAAAGCTCGCCGGCGACTCCCATCGATATCGCCGGAGAATGCGCATCAACGGCGACAAAAATCACCGCCGCCGCCGCCACCAACACGAAGATACGTACGAGTGTGAGTGAGAGTGTCGGTGGCATGGTGACGAAAGGGAAGAATCGAAACCAGAGAGATAAGAGTGATGAAGAGTAGTTAGGATGTGTAGGGGTATTTTGGGAATTTCGCTAGGGTTTCGTTGGGGTGTGGGCCCCGGGTAGAACAACATGGTAGGAAGCCAGGCTGGAAAGGCGCGTCTCTGGCTTTCTATAGCTTCGAAATGTGGGCTTTGTTGTTATGTTACGTGATGATGTGTGGTTTTCACCGTTGGATCTATACCGTGATCGATACATGAACGGCTTTGATTTGATGAATGAAGCTGCGCGAGGGAGGAGGCGTTCGGTGGGTTTGTCTGCACCTGATAATCGCGATTCGCGTCTGAATCTGTCGTTGTTGACGCTAATGGGAGTTGGGAAGATTAAATGTAATGAATTAATTAAGTACAGTAGTGGTTACACTTAAATTTCAAATTTAAATTGATTTCACACTAAAATATTTTTTGTAAAATAGTTAAATTTTTTTATATTTAAATTTAAAAATGATGTTTTTTTTTATAAAAGAAAAAGATTATTTTCTGGTTAAAAAAATGTGTTGGGTTGAAATTGAAGAATTATTCTAACATGACCTAGGTTACATTGACACGTAGGATATTACCGGTTTCAGTGTGACGTGGATTATATTACGATTTTGCCGGAGATAGCACTATTCGTAGAATGGAATATATTTGATTTGATCTGAGTATTCATAATCATAAGGGTGGAAGCAGGTATGGAATGGGGCTAGGTTTTTTTGTATGAAATGGGCTAGGCTAGATTTGTCTTTCTTCTCTTCTCTCCCTTATGTGATATTTATTACATTTTCATTTTTTAATGAATTAAATAAGGACGATAATGTTGGTTGGGAAACGACAAAGTTTATTAAAAAACTGAGATTACCGTATGGGTAAATTAATTTATTCCGATTAATTATAATTTATTATTGTAATAATTTTTATAATAATTTTAAAGAAATTAATTATTTTATCATAAATAAAAAAATATAATTAATTGATAGTGTAAAATAATTTTATATTAATAATATATTATTATTTTTAAAAAAAAAATTATAGTACAGTCCAAGTTTTATATCAAATTTATCCAATTTATTACATGTTGAATGACATGTCACTAGTTTGAATAAAAAAACCTATACAATAGTTAATTCGAATCGATAGTGGATTGAATTTTCTATCCGGTTGAATCAAATAAAGATAAATATAAAAAAGAATAAAATATTTTATAAAAAAATCTAAATAAAGATAAATAAAACTTAATAATTTTACGGTAAGAATCCTAAATATAAACAATTATCTTAATTATTATAATATTACAAATATAATATATCTTTAAAATAAATAACAAAATTTTAAGGAGGAGAAAGTCTCTCAAACTTCTTCTATATATGAAATTATTATTAGAGGACAAACATATATCTAATATTATAATGAATATTAATAACTTTCTAAAAATTTCAAGATAACCATAATCAATAGACTATTCATCTTAAATAATGATGGTGATGATAATCATAACAGTGATTTAAATTTAATTGGAGTTTTTCAAGCAGTCCATTTTTAAACTCAAACTTTATGAAAGTATATTTCAAGTTGAATTTAATAAATTTAAGAAAGGAAAGTCTTCTTTTTTAGAAGGGTCAACTCTGTGCCTTGTTTGTAGATCAACAGAATACTAGAGTTTGAATTTCATTCCTTTTCGACGACTAATGGATAAAGTTCTTGTGAGATAAGACCCAATCTCACCCCCAATTCAGCAAAAAAAAAAAAATACCCAATCTCATCCAATGATCAAAATTCACAATAAACTCTATTATTTATTAGGGTCGATGATGGTGCTCATAATAATTCAGAGCAGTATAATAATCCTTAGTAGTAGCTTTTAGGCTTAGCAATTGTGTTCTTAATTTGACTCTATTAACACATGAAGCATCCACGAATCATGGCTACAATTGCTGCAATTAGTATGTTTACGTTTCAAGAGGATTTGACAAATTTATAGATCCATTGCCAATTACTACTCATTAAAACAATTTTAGATCTACCTAGCTCCTTTCTTTATTTGCATTTGGGCACTTTTTCATTAGCCATTTTTAACTCTGTTTACACTTTTTCTTTTGGTAGAATGGAAAGAAAAGAAAAAAAAAATCATTCTTCGTTAGATTTTATAGACAGTAAAAAATAATTTTATGTTTCATTTAGGAAATAATGATTCATGAATTTAATTTAAATGCACTAATAATGTAAAAAAAAAAATGCATTGTCCAACAGTTTGTAGTGGATCTAACTGTTGTAACATGAGTTGATTTCCATTGGAGGATGCAGTCTTTAGTGGCTTAGTGTCATATGTATTAACTTCTCAATGTTGTACCAAATTTTTTCATTCTAACAATGACAAAGGCTATGAATAACAACATAAATAAAATTCATCAAATTATTGTCATTAAGGATCTTTATTTATTAGGGTGAAGACACCTTCCTCTTCCTCAGTACATGTATCCGCGTCCAATGTTGTTTGGACTGCTTTCCAGCATCCCACCAAGTTCCAAGCTTCTATCACTTTGGTGTAATTGAAGAAAATATGCCAAAAATACTCAGGGTTAGTGGTACACATGAGACATTCAAGTTGGCATTGAACACCTTTGGTGATCAACTTTGATCTAATTGGGAGTACTCCACATAGTAATGTCATATAAAATTCATCATTCGTTGTGGAATATTAAGTGCCCACCAACCACCTTCAGTGCTAAGTTGTCTATTAAATTCTCCATTGCATGATAATAAGCCGATTTCACTGAATATTTGACATCTCTAAGTGAGCCCCTCTGACTAGTGAAGTGCAGCAGAAGGGAAAGGGTGACATTTGCATCACGTAGCTTGAAGATGTGTGGAACAACATTATTTCACCATTTCATATTCTCGACCTCCATGAGATCACATACGCGTAATTCTTCCATGCCTTCGTCAAATTGCATTTCAACAAAAGGGTGATCACTAGTTCTCAGCCAAGGATGTGCCAAACATTTACTTGATGCTCATTCCCTAGTCACCATCTCATGCCATTCTTTATTCATACCGATGAAACATAAATGTTACGTCAAAAGAAGGTAACGATAACATGATATCCAAAAAAAATATTAAAATTGTCAAATTTGATACTAATTACTTAATGTAAGATTATTTAATTGATTAACCACATAAAAAAATCTAACAATAATTCATGAAAAATAAACTCATGATTCATTTTCATCTAGAAATATACATTCATTGTTTCACTTAAAAATATACACCAATTTATACACATAATACACCAGTTTCTTTTTCACTCATACTTCTCTTCTCTTTCAAATACGATAACAAAATCAACAGTTTTGTATCATCCCTTCCAAATCTATGTAATTTTATCTTGATGGACAATTAATATACTAAAAAAATAAAGAAGAAATAATTTGAAGGAAAATCCCAATTCAATGGTTTTCGCATGAAACTCCATGTTAATTGTTCAAGCCACATAAACCACCATATGTATATAATCTCAAACCTTAATTAACAACAACAAAATGTTCCTTCATTTGACCCCCTCCCCACTGCAGATCAAAAGCACCACCTTTCTCCCCGCACCACATCACTCCTCCTTGGTTGCAACCCTCACCCCACCGACAACAAGCAACGCAAAATCAACGTCAATGTAGTTGTCGACCTCTCCGTCAAGAGCATCTATATCGTTCGTTGGGTTGTACAATATTACATTCGTCTTGATGACGCAATGCTCAAAGGTAGAGAGACGGGGGTAGTTGGGTCGAGTGTTGTACACGAGCCACCTATTGAAGAATCATGTGTTTTTGGCTATCAAAACCAAAAGAAGGAAGACTGAATATTCAAGTTTCTTCATCTGTTTTTGGTGTTTGCTTATCTTTTGTTTTTATATCCCAAAACATGTATAGGTTTTGGCTATGTATTGTTTGTTCTTAGATTAGTCTATTGCTTGTTATATGCTTTATTTTTTTTAGACTAAGATCTTTGTTTGTTCAAGTGACGATTCTAACAAAGCTTCTTGAATGGAAATTGATATATAAGGTGTTGCATGATATTTACAAAAATTAATGTCTTTGTTATATTTTCTGTTTATTGATATAAATAATCTATTACAATTTCATTTCAATCTATTACATGTATTTAAAATAAGTAATAACTTAGCTCTTACTTGATATAATTGATTACAGATTTATTTTCAATCGATTATATATGATGTTTGATTATTAAAAAAATTTCTAGAACTTTGATTTAATCCATTACATTATGAGATAATAGATTACATCATTCTTGACAATAATCCAAGATTCTATTACAATGAATTTAATTGATTACAATGTGAATCAGTTTTAAAACTAATTGGTTAAAACATATTTTTTTTAATTAATTATAATTTGTTTTGAAATTTAGAAAAAAAAATGTTTTAATTGTAACCAAAATTATTACTACCTTCTTTGTAAAAAAAAATTAATTGTTATTATATTTAATGGTTATCGTTTTATGTTATAAACTTAGCGGTTTTAATTTTCATTTTTATGACATATTTGTTTAAGCAAAAATACTATACAATTTTTATTTGCATCGTAAGCTCTGTGCTTAATTTTTTTATTTTTATGAATGTGGTCATTTTTTTTTATTTTCTTATTCTTCACTTAGGTTTACAGTATGAAAATAATTATAAATAATAGCAACAAATAAAATTAAAATCAAAGATATTTTTAATTAATAATGATGAGGATAATATTTTTAATTTTTATATATTCACAACTTAAATAATAATAATAATAATAATTATGTATCATAAATAAAAATAATTGCATAGTATTCAATATAATAGGTAGTTATTATTATTAATTATGTTTTCATTTTCCTTAAAAAAAAATTGTCATTCAAAATTCACTTAGACCGAGAAAAAAAAATATTATTAACAAAGTAACATGAAATAATATTACAAATTATAAAAGTATTAATAGTTGTTGTACTGAGTTCAATATGTACCCAAAAAAAAAAAATACATGCAAAAGAAAAGTGACATCAACTTTAAAAAATAAGGAATTTAGTAAGAGACATCAACTTTAAAAAATAAACATCTCTTCAAGTCTTAGATTAAAAGAAAACTGATAAATTTAACAAATTTAGTAATCAAAATAATAGGAAACGAAATTGTTCTTCCAGTAAACGTTCAAGACTCAAATTTTTCATTATTTAATGAATTCAAATATACTTCATTTTAACCTAAAAATCTTAAATGATAAATTTAATTAGTGATTTTTTAGTCTTTAAATTATGTCATAAATAATTATCAAAGAAAAAGTTCAATATAATATAAAACATTGATATTAATTTTAACACATATTTTAATTAATAAATAAAATATTATATATCGTGATGTTTTAAAAAAAATGACATCCCATAAAATACAGACAAAAATATCACAATGTTTTTATTTTATTTTATGTGACGTCATTTTTATCGAAACATCACTATATAATATTTTATTTATTAAAATATGTGTTAAAATCAATGTTTCAAGTCATACTGAATTTATTGTTAATAATCATTTATGAAGTCACAGTTTAACATCTTGCTATTTATTTTTTAAAATCTTTTGAGTTTTTTTTTTTAATTGCTCATGAGGTTGAAATTGCTTATATATATGTCATGAATATGTATATCTTATTTATTTTCATGGGTACGTATTTACGGTGGAAAAGTCCACACATAAAAAATCGTTCACACGTATTAGTTGAACAGTTGAATATGATTTAAATCGTAACTTTTTTACCTATCACACACACACAAGTTTCTTATGTTTACCTTTTTATCTATTACACATACATAAGGGTGTTCGTAGTATAATTTTGTTCGATTTTTAAGTAAAAAATATTTAAACCAAACACAAAAATCACATACGGTTTGGTTTAGTTAAATTTTCTATTTATAAAAAATCTGAATCGAACCAAATCAAACCAAACCAAACTTTTGTGATTTTATTCGATTCGATTTTTGTTATTTTGTTAAACTTAAAAAAAAAATACAAACAAAAGTATTAAAACATAAAATTAAGGAATCTTAAAACTCAAAAGTTACTATTATAATTTCAAATATGTTTACCAAAGTCTCATATATGTAACTAGTAGTTTAGTAATATTAATAAAATGATAAACCTTTACTCATTAAAATTCTATTAAAATACTTTCTTTACAACAATCAATTAAAATTCAACAATAATCAATTAATAAATATACAGTCAATAAGAGATTACACTTTTAGTCTTATTTTGGAAGAACTTTTCCAATTCCTAAAGGAAGAAATGAAATTCTTATGATACCGTATTCAATTCCTACATATCAAAAGCACTCAAAGGGCTCAGTGGCTTCAAACCGTGGTGTTGGGAGCCAATGACGGATTAATCTCTTTTGCATAATGGGAGTTGAAGTTGTTAAGAAAGACATTAATACCATGATTCTTGCTGGTTTTGCATGACTGTTGTCAGTGCTTGTAGCATGGCAATTGGAGAGTTTGTCTCTATGTATACTCAGTATGACATAGAGATGGCTCAGAGATAGGGAAGCTAATAACAATAGGGAGAATCTTCCAAATCCATTCAAGGCTGCACTAGCATCAACACTTGCATTTTCTGTGGGTGCTTTGGTGCCATTACTAGCTGTTGGGTTGATAAGGAATCACAAGATTAGAATGGGAGTTGTTGCTGCTGTTGTTAGCTGTGCATTGTTGGTGTTTGGATGGTTAGGAGTAGTTCTTGGAAAAACTCTTGTGATAAGGTCTTGTCTTGGGTTCTGGTTGGAGGTTGGATGGCTATGGCCATCATTTTTATTGGTATAGATTCTTGTTTATGTTGTTACTAAATTTATATTTTGTTGCTATAGAACTAAACTCCTACTCTCATAGAACTAAAAAAAAAAGATAGTATGTAACAGTAGTACTTGAAATTTTTATTGGCATGTATGTCTTTTTCATCAAGGAAATCTTGACACATATGAATCCATTATTACAAATATGCAATCTCAATCTTCATAATCAACTCAACAAAAATTTCTAATATGTAAATATTTTTACTTCTAGTTATTGATAAAATAAAAATACTAAAAAATGTACTTAATTTATTAATTGAAGTAGTAGGAAATTCAAGACTAGCATTTTTTTTTTTTTTGCTTTTAGATAAATTCAAATCTACCTCTTTTTACCACAATATGTAACGTGAAAATGCACATGATTTCTCAATCAAAATAATAGGAAATTAAATTGTCATTTTAGATGAATGAGAAGTTTCAAGACTCACAATTTATTTATTTTAGCTATTCAATAAATTTGAATCTACCTTTTGTTATCTAGAAGTGAATTTAATAAATGACTTCTTAATATTTAAAATGTATTGTCATATATATATATATATATATATATATATATATATATATATATATTAACAACTATCGAACTTCGACAGATATTTTAACAATTAAAATACTTGTATTAACATTACGCTTGCGCTTCAATTTTTATTTTTTTTTAAAACATATCTAAGAATTTTGAATTAAGCGTAAGCTTAAATTTTGGTTTCCAAAAGTGATAATAATTATGACAATTAAATAAAACTAATAAAAATTTTAATATTAAATATTTTATGATAAATTCTAATATATTATATCATTTAAAAATAATAAATAGAATTTTTCATTACAAAATATTTTTTTTATGAATTTTATAAAATTATATTATTTTCATGAATTTTGGATTAATATTTGTTTAGTTTTTTTTAGTAAGAGATTTTATCTGCAGTTTTATACATAAGATTGATAATAAATAATTTTGATAAATTTATTATTTATTAAATAATTATTTATTAAAAATTAGATAATTAAATAATGGTGTAAAAAAAATTCAATCCCCCTCTAATACTATTATAAATTCATCACTGGTGATAAAATAATTACGTAGATGAGTATAAAAAACAAAAATATGAAAAGAGAAAATAAAATGAATAGAAGGACAAAGAGGGATGAGAAGAGGAAGAAAAACTAAAGGAAAGAGAGAGAGTGAGATATTAGATAGATTTTTACATATTATAATAACAGAATTACATGCAGCTACTCCAACTTATGTATACTCCACTTTTATATATTTCAAAGCACTCACCACTCTACTCTAGTGGTAGAATTCAAAATGGATTTTTAAACTCTTTTTTATAGGTCCTACAATGTTATATAAGTAACAAGTGGATGGTTTTTGAGCCAATTTTGAACTGTTCTTATTAAAATCCACACTAAAGAGTACTTCAAGTTTTCCATCTTTGAAAAATAGTTCTTCCACAAGAACTTTTAAGAACCTCTTAATTTTCAAAAAATAATAATTTTTTAATCTCTAACTAACTACTTTAAAAAAGAAACAATTAATGAAAAAGAAGAAAAAAAGAACTAAAATGAGATGAACAATAATTTTATAGCCAACAACTTTCTCAACCAACAACAACAATCAAAATAATTTTCCTCCAAATTGAAATCACACAAACTAATTTTCCTCCAAATTAAAAATACAAACAAACAAATTTTCCTCCAAATTGTCATTTTTCCAAACCTTCAAGATTCCTCAAACGTAATGGTTGTTATCAGCAATGTCACTGTCTAGGACGAGGAGGGTGGGGTGAGGCGTGATCGTGAGTTGCAGAGGGACTTAGTGGGGGTGGATCACGAAGGGTGGGGTGCGGTCGCGATAGAGGAGGTTGGAAGTGGAAAGAAGAGGAAGAAGAAGAAGGAAGTAGAAGAAGAACTGGAAAATAAGAGAAAGAAAGTCTCAGAAGAGCAAAGAGCCGTTAATTCTAAAATGAAAAATATAATGTTGGCTTGCATTATCTTGCATAACATGATTGTTGAAGATGAACGCGATACATACGATGACAATTTTGATTATGATCATGTAGGCAATGAGATTTCAAGTAGAAGGCGTTCATGGTATTCGAATTGGAAAAGAAGTCACAAAATGTACTTCTAAGTAATTGCTCCATAGATTCTATATCTATCTATATGAAGAAGAAATCATGTGACAAGGGGATTCTTATTTGTACAAATGGTACTTCGAACTTGGAACGAGTATGAAGAAATTAACGATACTTCTTTACCTTTTGAGTTGTTCTGTCTGGATCGATCGTTCAAGACCTTTGATCTCTACTCGGACCTAATGAAAAAAATGGGATCACATCTTATGGACTCGTTGAGAATAATTCTGATCTAGTTCATGGCCTATTAGAAGTAGAAGGCGCTCATGGTGTTCATCTCGGTTTTGCTGCATACTTAGAAAGGAGATGTCATATGCATACAAGATGTATTCATCAACAACTTCAAACAGGTTTAGTGGAACATATTTGGGAACATTTCGATAATGAGAATAATGAAGTTTAACTTTTATTTAGCATCTTAATGATATGTATTTTTTTTTAGTAACAAGGTTATGTATTTTTTTTCAATTGAACTTTTGGTCATAAATTAAAAATTAGAATTATTAGCATTTATATTTTTTTATATTAATTGTTTCATAATTAAAATTAATATAAATAATTTATTAAATTTATATTAAAATAGTATTATAATAATTTTAAAAAATGGGACCATTGTAGAACTCATAAATATTAAGGTAAGAACCCAAAATGAGTTATACCATTAAAACAAATTTAGATCTAAGTTTTTGTTGCTTTATTTGGTATTGTGGGACCTACATAAAATAGCTTAAGAACCTATTTTAGGTTCTACCATTAAAGATGTTCTTATTAGTGTTGGTTTTTTTCCTCTCAAATTAGTTAATTATCATTAAAATATATATATATATATATATATATATATATATATATATATTTTTTTTTTTTTTAAGTAAAGAGGTTTTTACACAAAAATAGTTCCTCTGAGATAGAAAACTTGAAAACTTTATAGTGGAGGTTTTTAGAAAAACAATTCTTAAACTAAAAACTTAATTTAAGAAAATTTAATATAATAACCTTCCACTAAAGATGTTCTTATTATTTATATAACCTTACTCTAAAATATGATAGACTTTCAATATTACTATAAAGAAAATTATAAAAAAAAAAAATCATGTTAATTGAATAGTTGAACATGATCTAAATGTTATGATAACTTTTTTACCTTACACACACTCACAAGTTTCTTATGTTTGCATTTTTACCTACTACACACACATAAGTTTTTCATGTTTACCTTTTTATCTATCACACACACAAAGTTTCTTATTTTTGCTATTCAATAAATTCGAATCTATATATTATTTATGTAAATATTATTAATGTATATATTAATTTTACATGTAAATTTTCATGTCAAGTTTATTATTAATATATATATATATATATAAAGGAATATGTTAAATCTAAATATTTTATAAAATATATGTATATAACTTAATATATATTTACTATGTCTTCAGTTTTCTATTATTTGTATTTTAGTTGTTTAAGTTTTAAAAGTGTAACAGTAGTACTCTAAATTTTTTATTTTTTATTTTTACATTTTGATTTATTTAATTTCATGATTTTTCATTAGCAACATTTAAATAACATTATAAGTATTTTAAATTTTAAAATAATTATTAATTTAAAATATTAATAATTGAAAACTATCATTATCTTTATATTATTTTAAAATTTTATATATCACATTTTCTTTATTATTTTTACGTCTCATGGATGACATCTTCATTTGTTCATAATTATTTTTGGATGATGGACTTGAGGAGGTCGTACGTAACTGCATATAAGATAGAAGAGAATTAATGAATGATATAAAATTTTAAAATAAAACAAAGATAATGATAAATTTTAATGTCATTATTTTAAAATTTATAGCATTAACAATAACAATGTTAAATGATGTTGCTAATGAAAAATTATAAAATTCATCAAAATGTGACAAATGAAAATTTTAAAAATCACACTGACATTTTAAAAAAAATTTAAACTAAAATGTAAAGATTAAAAAAATTAATAAATTAAAAATAACATTAAACCTATTTATTATTTTTAATGTCACTTTAACTTTAGTCTATTAAATTTTTAATTTATCGAAAACCTTCCAATTGAATCAAAGAAACCAAGAAAGAATATATATAGTTATTATTTAGTCACTGACAGAAAGCAATAAATAATAATTAAAAACAAATTACCACTACCTGTATTTGTTTATTTTTAATCGCAGTTTTGTTTGTTCTCTGCACAATTCTTATCAGACGTATGTTCTTTTTTTTTTTCTTCCATTGCAACCTTGCCACCCAAAATAATAATATAAAACAGATAAGCTGCTTCAATGTGACAACCAGAGAAAAAAAAATAAACTCCATATATAAATAAAGTACTATTCATCTACTTTAAGTTAATAAATTATTAAATTAATAATCACAAATCACGACTATCCCTTGCCACATGCAAGTATGCAACATGATAAAGTACATCTGCAGGCACATTTTTATTAAACTAATAATCATTCTTTTTGCCGAGAAAAAAAAAAACAACAAAATGACATTTGTATTTACTAATGCTAATTAAATTTAAACAAGACTGTATTGCTTAAACAGTTAGATTAAATTAAATTATATTCAACCATAATCACACATCATGAGTAGAATAAATTTCTAACCTACTGGATTGAAGGATACTCATAATCAATTTAAATAGCATCATATGTTAACATTAACACTTCCAAGCAAAAAAAGAAAACAAAAGCAAACAAAGTTAGGGCTATGAATATTAGATGATTAAAGGCGCAAAACAAAAAATGAAATAGTTATGGAAAAGACGGAGAACTTACACACCAAAGCACTAAGCACGGCCATGACTTTAATGTCTGAATTTAGAATTGAGAATGGATTTTGAAGTTAGAATTGATTCCAATTTGAACAATTTACAAATATTTAAATACAATTCAAATTATTTTAAAATTAATCATAATCAAAATTAATTTTATTTATAATCAATTTTATACACTCGTTCAAAAATAAACTCTCTCTTTCACACTCACGAAAATCAAAATGAAGTTGGTGTATGAAAACCAACATCGTCTCAAACAAATCTAGACATATAGACCTCTCCGCTAAGTATTTATATAGTCTATCGTTGAAACCTATGTATCGGCCCAACAAGCTTAGCATTTAAGATAGCATTAAATTTTATATAAATGCATATTTAATATTAAGTACCGAAAAAAATAATGCATTTAAATAGTATCATTAATGAATATTTAAATTCGTGCATTAATTAATTACTATATATTCATTTATTATAGTTATAAATTTTAACTTTTAAATGTAAATATAACAAAATTACAGTAACATTCCTAAAATCTTATCAAATTGTATATAATTTTTTATTTTTTTTATTTTTAGCATCTCTTTAAATTTAAAATCATTACATTAACATGTATGTTTTAAAACATTATATTGACACTTCCTATAAATATTACACTAACACCCATTAAAGAAGGCAAAAATAATAGTTTTAAAAATAGAGATGATTGTGTAATTATATTAAATTTAAATTATGTGTTGCTATAATTTACTCATATAAAAATTATAATATTTCCACTAAACTCAATTATAAGAAAAGAAATATTTGGTGAGATTTTTTAAAGTTTTTTAGAAGAAAAAAATATAGTTAATAAAATTAAATAATATTAACTATCTTTCTTAATTAATTAATTTTGTGTATATTTGGGTCAATGAAACTATAAAATAAGGTGATTTTGATACACCTTTTCCCAAATGATAAAAGGACACTTTAGACAATTTTTTAATTCTTAAATAAATTATATAAATGCACATTTAATGTGGATTTTAAATGCACTTTTATTACCAGGTATTGGGGAAAAGATAACAGCTTTAACTGTGTCGTCAGTGAATATTCAAATTCATGCATTCATTAATTAATTGATTATTATAAATTCATTTATTATATTTATACATTTTATTTTTAAAATAAAATAAAATAATAATAATAATTAAAAAGTAACAACATTTTGACATTTTGTCGTTCAAAATAAGTGTTTTTTTAGACCTAATTATTTTTAGTTTTATATTTTATTATTTATTCAATAAACCGTATTAATTTAATGATAAAAATCATATTAATTTATTGAACATTTAATAGAATAAATTTTAGGTTTAATATCCTCAAGTTTTTTAAAAAATCAATTTGATCATAAATTATTAAAAATATTTCAATTTAATCTTTAATCGTTAATTTTCATAATGACATTAAATTTTTATGTATGTAATATTATTTTTGTTGAGTGCTTACTTATACTTATTATTGTAAACTCAATTTAATTTTTAAAATTATTAAAAATATTCAAATTTAATAATTGATTGTCAATAATTTTAAATTATATTTATAAAATATTAAGATTTAATTAATATCAGAGACTAAATTAAAATATTTTTAAGATAATAATAACAAATCTAAATAAATTATAAGTAAAAATAATATTATAATAATATAAGGTGACACGTTTATTGTAAATATTATTTAATATTGTATATGTTAGGAAAATTAATATCAATGCCTAAATTGAAACATTTTAATAACTTGTAGAATAAATTATTTTTATTAAAAGAAATTTAAGGAATAAAATAGTCAATTAAATAAAATTTGGGACTATATTAAGCCTAAATTTTAAATAAACAATTATTGGGAGATGATTATGATTTTTAATTGTGTCATTAATGAATATTGTGGATTTATATTTTAGTGTAGTTTTATTTTAATTTGTACTTTCCTGAGGAACTTTTAAATATTTCTGTTTCGAGCTCATAAAATGATTTTTTTTTATTTATGTATTTCTTAATTCTTAAGAATTATTCATGAATCCCCTAAAAAAAAAAGAATTATTCATGAATTTTTTAATCACGTAGAATATCTAAATATATTTTGTTAAAATAAAATATTAGAATAAATAAAAATTATAACAAAAATGGTTTTTAAATATTTTAATTTTTTTAATATACACGTATACTCACATATATTTTAAAAATTTATCAATATCCCCTTAAAGTACTCATCCGGGTAAAATGTAGGGTAGCAAGTTATTACCACCCGTACCCACCCTTATATTACTCGTTTATTTGTAGTCCTTAAAATAGCAATAATAGATGATAAATAAATATTGTTAAAAATAATATTTGAATGTATTATAAAATAAAGATACAGTTATCTAAAACTAGAAGTAAATTATTTATCCAAAAAATAAAATATTTTATCCCAAAATAAATACTATAAAAAGATAAATTAAATGTCATCATCTTCACAATATAAAATATAAAAAAGAAAATCATATATTTGATAATAAAAATAAGAGAAATAAATAATATTTTAGTAACAAAGCTTCTAATTCTAAATATAAAAACATTCAATATAATATTAAAATATTTTTTTATGAGATTTATTATATCTTGAAGCAATGAGCATTATTGTCTAATACATATTGAAAATTTAAAATGCTTTCAACCATTTCCCGTTGAACCAAAAGCAAGGGACTCTGAGCTTTCACCTGAACGGAGGTTTCAAGGATAACCACGTTCAACTAAACGGGAAACATAATTAGCCAAGCATGTTGGCATCACGTTCAATGCACAAAGTAAAACGGCCGTTTGGATGTGTGAACGGGTAAACAAACGCACCCTTAACATGGAATGAATCATTATGTTTGCTTGTTTTTAATTTTATGTGTGTATGGTTTTTTTTTTTTTTTTTAAAGGCTATGAGCGAATGATTTTAATGATGTGTTTGAATTATTTTTAATTAATTTATTAACTTTATATATAAAATCCTACCGATTGTGGATGTAAGTATGTGTATATAGACACTTATCAGATTTTGTTTTTATAAAAAAAATATTAAAATTAAAATTGTTACCCGCATATATATTATTTTTACAACACTGAGAATAAATATTATAGAATCCTACACAAACCGTGTATATTGTCATCACTCATCAAATGTCATGTTTTTTTTTTTAAGTTAAACGTGAATTTTGATATTTTATGTTTTAATTTTTGTTTAGTTTGGTCTTTTATATTTTAAATATTTTGATTCTTTATGTTTTTAAAATGATTCAATTTGATATTTTAATATTTTAAAAATGAGTTAAAATAATTCTTATAAAAATAAACATGATTTTTAATTTTGTGAGGTTATTTTGAACCATTTTTTGACTAATTCGAGATGTAAAAATTATTTCATTAGATTCATGAAAACTATGAAACTAACTAATATTTAAATAAAAAAAATGATAAACATAGTAAAAAATTTATAAAAATTATATCTAACAAAAAAATCGAATTAATGAAAAATATAATATTACTTTTTTTTAATTGTTCACAAGACTCATTTTTTTTATACAATTTTTATTATGTTTGACACTCTTTTGATTTGTACATTAATTGAATTTTTTAGATTTTATGTAAGTGAATCTAATAAAATAACCTTTACATCTCAAATTCTTCAAAAAAAAATAAAATTTAAAATCGTATAACAAAATTAAAAATAAATATTTTTTTAAAAGGACAATTTTTACTCATCTTAGGAAAAAAAAATTGAAATTTGTAAAACATAAATTACTAAAGTGAAAAAAACACTAAAATATAAAATATAAAGGATAAAAAGTAATATTTAGTTTTTTTTTTATAAGAAACATGTCATGTTGTTAAATGAAGTAAATTAATGAATAAAACTATAGCAAATCTTTCAAATACATTGAGATAATTAATTTCGAAATTTCAATTCTTTTAAGTAGTTTGAAAAATTATTTAAAAATAATGTATGCCAAGCTTTGCATCATGATCAATGCATGGAGTACAGTGTTATATTTCACCATACAATTTTTATTATTAACTAAATAAAATACTAATAAAAAATAAAACAGCACTCTCTGTACTGATTTTTTCATTGCAAGAACCCTCAATATTCAAAAAGTTGTGACCACTACGGATGCTCTAACAAACTAACTGATGATGGGGAAATTATTTCACATTAATATTTTAAGTGATATTATTATGTAAAAATGTTAAATTTCTTATTTATTCCATAAAGTTTTATAAATTCTGATAAGAACCCAATGATTTAAATTCTATAAAAGGAAACTAATTACTAAAAAGAATCCATTTCTAAATATGGAGTGACTCTTTTAGGTGTTGTCACTAGGGACCATTTCACTGAGGATTGAATAGTATCTCCTTTGAAAAACAATAGTTTCTTTAACCAAATGGAGTTAGACATTTGGGAACATAGATATTTTTATTCAAATATAGATGGAAAGAATATTATTCATGTTTTAATTTTTTTTATATTACTATCTTATCACATATTTTCTTTATTTCTCTCTACTGTGCATAATTTATAAATTTTATTTTATCTCTATGGCATGTTTTTTTCTCTCTTTCTAGTTTCTATTTTCTGTTATACTCCTTATAATTATTGTAAACTTTATTATATAAATAAATACATAAAGTCACTTATTTATAAAATGCTTTTTGATAATTGATGAGTTTAATTCATAGGTTAGTGCAATGGTTCAGGACTATGTAACGTTTCTGAGTTTGCACGTTTGATTTTAATGTGAAAAACATGTTTGGTATAAAAGTATTTTTGAGAAATGCATGACGAAAATGATTTGTTTTCGTTTTTCATCATATTTTTATCCGTTAAATTTATATTAAAACTTTAAATGCGACAAAATATTTACAACTTAATTAAACAAGAGGAAAGGATAAACTATCACTTTTATAATTTAAAAGTATATTCAACTGTTATTTTAGTTTATAAAAGAATAAAAATGTGAATGAGATTTTTTGAAAATATAAATTTCATTTTATTTTAGTCATTTTGTTAATTTTTTTTATTAAAATTAACGAAGTAACATGTTATTTATTTATATGATAATTGATGTTATTTTTATTGTTTGAGAAAAAGTTGACTAAAGATTAAACATAAGAAAAGAAGAGTATTATGTTGACGTTCTCGAATATATTTTTTTTATATACTTTTATTAATTAGTCAAAATTTATTAAAAATTATAAAATTAAATGAGACTCATTAAATATAACCTAACCTAAGATTCATTTAATTTAACATAGAAAGTGTGTTATCGAGGGTTAGTATCGTTTCTCTGAAAACAATTATGATAGTTTAGACGGTGGCTTGGCTCTGGTCACGTGCGTGCAAAGCTCGTCATTATCATTAATATTATTGTCATAAAAAGCTCCATTTATGGATCTCAACATCAAGTCCACCTACATCTCACACCACTTACTCACGTAGAATACCAATAAAATAAAAACTATACCCAAACCCACCAGTTTTGCATAATTAAAACTATTAAGATTTCCCTAATTGCCATATTTTCCACTTCTAAAGTGTAGTCCCATAATTATCCCTTCTCCTCACCTTCAACCACAAACTACACCAGCATAAAGTAAATAACCCCAAAACCGAAACCAAAACCAAAACGCAAAAGTGCCAAAACTTTCGGCACCAAATTTATCATTCTTTCTCTCTACACTCTACTCTATACTCTCTAGTCTCTACGACAGTACCCTCTAGCTCACGGCACACAAAACGACAAATAAAAACACACAGACACAAAGTCACAAACACCAATTAGAATCATCTTCATTTTCATTTCATTACACATTACTTTAGATTAGCTTACACTACCCACTTCTCTCTTCATTTTTCATCACACAAGCATAACAATGTCTCTCTTTCACACTCTCACTCTCCCAATTTTCTTATGCATCATCCTCTTCAGCTTCACCACCACTACTCTCTCTTCTTCTCCTTCATTCCCATACGGTACGCTTCTCCACACACAATCAAAATTCAAAACACTCTACTTAGTTCATTAGTTAATTAATTCATATTTTTTATTTTATTTTATTTTATCTAACATTCACATTCACATTCACATTCACAGGCTTGTTGTCGTACCACATAGACTGTGGGAGTCCGGCGAACTCCACCGACGACTCAAACACGACGTGGCTCTCCGACCGCTACTTCAGCGGCGGAGCCACCGGGATCGTGTCGGAGCCGCTGCGCTTCCGACACTCCCACGAGAAGACGCTCCGCTTCTTCCCAATCTCCTCCGGCAAGAAGAACTGCTACACCGTCCCCTCCCTCCCGCCCTCCCGCTACCTCCTCCGCATCTTTGTCGTCTACGACAACTACGACGGCCGCTCCCACGCCCCCTCCTTCGACGTTGCCGTCGCCTCCACCGTCGTCTTCTCCTGGCGCTCCCCCTGGTCCTCCTCCGTCGCCCGCGACGGCGCCTACGCCGACCTCTTCGCCACAATCGCCTCCTCCGAAGCCCTAATCTGCTTCTACAGCTTCGCCACCGATCCTCCGGTCGTCTCCTCCATCGAGCTCTTCGCCGCGGATCCGGCCTCCTACGACGCCGCCGCAATCGGCAATAACGACACCGTTCTTGTCAACTACGGAAGACTCTCCTGCGGGTCGAACCAGTGGGGACCGGGATTCTCCAACGACTCCGACCAGTTCGGCCGGTCGTGGCAGTCGGATTCCGACTTCCGGATCTCCCGGAGCAAAATCCTCGCCCTCTCGACGAAAAACAGCGTCAGCGGGACCGAGCAGAAGCCGAATTACTTCCCGGAGAAGCTCTACCAGAGCGCAACGACGACGGCCATGACAGCGGAGGAGGGGGGAGGCTTCCTGGAGTACGAATTGCGAGTGGACGCGAAGCTCGATTACTTGTTGTGGCTGCATTTCGCGGAAATTGATGACAGAATAAGGAGGGTTGGAGCAAGAGTGTTTGATGTGTTTATCAATGATGATAATTTGACTAGGGTTGATATATACAAGCAAGTAGGGGCTTTTGCTGCGTTTACTTGGCATCACACTGTGAAGAATTTGAATAGCAGCATGTTGAGCGTGAAGCTCGTTGGGGTGGTGGGTGCGCCTCTGATTTGTGGGATTGAGAATTACGCTTTGGTTCCGAGTGATCCTTCAACTGTTCCCGAACAAGGTCAGTGAGTGAGTGGTTTTCTGATTATTATTTTTTGACATTTTTGCGGATATTGAGGGATTGGGAATTATGCCTTTGATGTGTATTTAAATTAAATTCTGTATGATTTTGGAAAATTTGAGATGATTTGTTTCCTTGATTTGGTGTGTTGTTGATGATTTTTATTTTTTTTTAACAGATGTTTTGAGATGATTGGGGGGGGGTTCTTTTTAAATTGCATGCGTATTTGGAAACTTTAGTGGTTGAAAGGAATTGGATTTTGTTTTCTTCTTTTGGTGGCTTGTTAATAATTGTGTGTGGGAATTGATGCCACGAGGTGGTGTGTGTTATTGGAAAATTTAGTTTGGGTGTTATGATAATGATTTACGGATCTTGTGTGAATATTGTTACCGATTATTTAGGTGGTTGGAGTGTGTGATTTAAAATAAAATAAAATAGGGTTATAATTTGTGTGTGCCACTGTGAACTGATGTCATGAAATGGTGCGTTTTTGGAAATTTTGTTAGGGGGTATGGTTTATGAATTTTGTGCAAATATATTTATTTACCAATTATTTGCAACACAATGGGGGTGAGGGGGACTTGGTCAAGATTTTGTTGACTGGAGAACAACCAAGAATTGTGGTAAGTGAATGAAATGACCTTTTCTTTTTTTCATTTTCTTTGTTTGGGTGCAGTGGTTGCCATGAAAGCATTGAAAGATTCGCTGAAGGTACCTGAAAGAATGGGTTGGAATGGTGATCCTTGTGCTCCTACTAATTGGGATGCTTGGGAGGGAGTTACCTGCCGTATGAGTAAGAACAATACTGCTGTGGTGATAAGTCAAATGTATGCATTCCTTTCCATTCTCTTTAAGTTATGCAATTGATCTTCCAATAATTTGGTTATGGGGAAACACAATTATGGCTTCGTATACAAGGTGTCTTACTTAAAAAGTCTCTATTAATTGACATTTGAAACTTTGTGCAAGGTTAGTGGTGCTGTGGTGGGGTAGGTATCATGTGCTACTAAAGAGGGATGGGTGAGTTAAAGTGCTCATGATATGTTGTGGCCTTATCATTGTATCAGAAAGGCTTCTTATTCTTTTTTGTACAAAAGTAAAAAAAAAAGTATTTCTGCCTCATCTAAATTATTATGCCAATCACTTTTTGGGCTTATCAGTATTCCTTACCCTAAATAGCTTGGTAGGTAGGGGATTATGGGTTCAACTTATGCTCTCTGAAACTAGAAAAAGAAAAAGAAAATGGTGGAATGTTTGTTGTTCAGTCAATAATTCTTCTGCAATCATTTATGTTTTATTTCCTCTCCTAAAGCTTTGACTTTATCTATCCTTGTTTCAATTTTCATTTCAGTGATTTGGGCAGTCAAGGCTTGAAAGGGTCCATAAGTGACCAGATTAGTCTTTTGTCAGATTTGGTAAGCCTGTAAGTATCAGCAGCCAAATATTTACATATGCTAGTCATCTTTCACATCATGTGGTTAAAATGTTTGGAGGTGCTCTGTGGTTTTTATGTTCAAGCAATAGTTATAGTCTGCAGTTAGTATTATGTTCTCATTGTATTTTGTTCGGCTTATACTTGTTTCCTCTATCAGAACATAGGTTATCTATGTAACCTTGTTTATGGAGCTTCTAAAAACTCAACTCATAAGCTCATACAAGTTTAACTAATACAAAAATAATATTTAAAATAAAATGAAAAATGGTGTTCTTCTAGTAAGTATTCCAAATCAACAAAACCTTAGTCTTTATACTCTCACCTTTAATGGCTTACACAGGTCACTTCTTCTAACATGAAATGAAAAGAATAAATAAAAGCATTAACACCAAAATCAAAAGAACAGAACACAAATAGAGCTCAACCTGACATTCTGCTATGTGGGACTAGAAAACATATTCAACAGTGTGCAACTGTGCTTAATTACTCCATCCCAATAAAACAAGCATAATATAATGTCAGTTGGGAAAATACATTAAACACAATATTATACCATAGAACTTGAGCACAAACAGTACATGAACAAAAACAGAACACACATGGAAGCTGAGTAGAAATAGAACACGTACAAAACTACTTGGTTATAATTGAAACTTGAAAGCATAGAATAGAACAGATTTGAAAAAAACGGTCTGATCCTGCATTTGGGTTGAAGAGTAATGACCTGGATTTGCAGACAACAATTTGCTCCTTCGTTAGTCATAACTTACTGGTTGACTTGGTGTTTAACTTGCATTTCTGTGATTGTTTGAGTGAGTTTCAATGAGTCCACTGATTCTACCAAGAAACAAGTTTGAGAGTAAGTGAACCTGATTTGCCTACCTAAAATTTTAAACTTGTACAATTCCTGCGAGTTCACTTGCTAATCTGACAACCATCATTAAAACAATATGAATTATTATTCATTTTCAATATGATACATCATGTTGACATAATCATATGATATATGTTAACACCTTTCTTGCATTATACTTGATAAATGGACACTATTCTTAATTGTTTCTGTTCTTAATCACCAATAAAATTCTTTCTATATTTTTATGCCAGCCATGTTTTACATGCATCTTGGCCAGAATTTTGGATCTAGACACCCATGATACTAATGTAGTAGATTGTAATTCATTAAGTTTATGCTTTCAGTTTGTGTTTTCCAAGTCAAACTTAGTAATGTTTATATTGGTTTCTATCATTGGGTAACTTCTCTTTAATTTTACAGGAATTTGAGTTCTAATATGTTGGTGGGTGAAATACCTTCTGGACTTGGTCAAAAATCCCTGTTACACCTGTAAGTTCTGGGTGTTTGTTATTCAAAATGTTATGCAAAATATTTTGCAGAACTCAAGTCCTTTGTTTGATTAGTTGTAGATAGTTATTTACCCACTTAAAATTCATATAAACACCGTATTGATCATTCACTGATAATTAAATGCCATCAGTTTTGTCCTTTTAGATACCAATTTGGTGCTGCTAAAGGTACAATTTGATGGCATAAATTGAAACTGAACGACCGATTTGTTGCATTATTCATTTATAAATGAAGGACCTAAATGGATATGTACTGAAATATTATCATATATCTATATATTATATGTTTTTCTTGCATAAGTATCTTATTGCAAGTTCCAACAAACAAGTAATTTTTTAAATATTAAACATTTTTTACTTTTGTATCCAAACACAAGAAAAAAAAATCAATTTGCATTTCTATTATTTCTAGAATTAGAATATATTTTATTGAAATAATAGAAAAAAATCCATTAAATCATGTCTTCGCATATATCAAATATTTTCTTTTCATATTGATGCATATGATATTTTTCCAGCAATTAATGTATGAGAAAGAAAGTTTCACATACAGTTTTTTATCTTATTATTAATTCTTAAAAAAGAAATTCACTACTCCACCCATTCCTTATTATTATAGGACGTTTTAAGAAAAGCAATTAATATCTTGAATTTCATAAAAAATATCATGTAACTTCCTAATTTCTCCTTTTATCTCTTTAATTAATTACCTTATAACAACTATTCCCTCTAATGGAAAAAAAATATTTAATGCTTCATTGGTTTTGTAAAACTACAACTAATTTGGAACAAGTGTTTTTTTGCTAAAACATCATATAAAGTGGAACCATTTTTTTTTTAATGGTGTAATTTTTTTTATGAAGATAATAAGTTGTGTAAATATTACAATTCAGTTGTTGATAAATAAATCTAATGTTATTTATTTAATATTTTACTTGTTTTCTTTGAAAAATATACTGTAGGGACTTGTCCAACAATCAGTTAACAGGTCCCATACCAGATAGTTTAGCCTCTTCAAGTTTGCAGCTCGTGTAAGTATCTACTGAATTATATTAAGACTTTGTGACATGTACCTTTGACACACAAGTAAGGAATAAAAAATAAAAACTATCAAATGAAAATTATAAACATTTAATACTTTCTTCCTTAAAAGGGTATTGATAAAATCTCTTATTAATTCCTACAGGCTCATGATAGAAAACCCCCTATAGTTATAGTGATTCCCCAAAAATTCATCCACATCATGTTCTCAATATTAAATTTGGTTTGGTTACTTCTTTTGTAGTGGATCTGAAACTAGTCAAACTACTTGATCAAAATAGTAAAATCTGTACATTGATTTTTGTAATTCAGTATTGCATTAAACTGCATCTTATATTAGTTACTCCCTCCGAATCTAAATATAAAAAAAAAAAAAACTGTTTTACACTTGTAAGAAAGTTGGTTAATAATATTTAATTGCACCAATCTCAATTAAAAAGTAAGTTATTTTTCTAAACTTTCCTTCACTGGAAGTTGATATCAAGAAAACAGAATTATTGGAATTAAAATCCCTATTAAATGAAGAGTATTTTAGAGATAGACTCATTAAATGAAGTAAAATTAGTTGAGATTTGCTTATGTTTGAAACCTGAGGGAGTACCTTAGAATGAAAAAGCTATTTATTTTGTTTTTAAGTTCCTTAGTCATCAATGAAGCTGCTCTTTTTCTTCTCTTTTAAGTGGTTGAGCATTGTAGTAGAGAAATGGTAGATAACACTTTAGTGAGTCTTAAGCAGGTGTCTCCTTTACCCTCTTGGCAAATTTTGCTTACTTTGGTGCTTTTTCTTATCCATTTTATCATGTCAGGCTATTGAATGGTAACTTATTGGAAGGACGAGTACCAGAACAACTTTATTCAATTGGTGTACATGGTGGAGCCATTGAGTATGTCCTTTTCATTCAATATTTTTATTCTTTAAGCTTCTAGATAATGTGTTATGATTGAAATATTGCACGGCTTCCATACTTGATTATCTATGAGGTCCTGTCTGTTTTTCTTGTGTTTGAGCATATGTGTGCTTGTTTAAAATAAAATCCTAGCAGAGCTGCACCCACCTAGGCTCATGATGTCATCTGTCATCAGCATTTAATACCAAAGTTAGCTTCAATGCCAGATCTTTACATAAAGTTTCCTTCCTCCTTACTGTCTCTTTCCATTGTTCAATGTTTTCTGCTTGTACAATCATTTTTCATGTAAGGATATTCAAATTGAGTTTTCATATAATCTGAAGTAAATTTCATGATTTCGGAAATCCTAAACTTTGATTCACCTTCAATCTTTAAAAGACTATGCAATGTCTGTTTTACTGAAAAGTGAAAAGTATGCATATGAGGTCACAAAAATCAGATGGATGCTCCTACTAATATTTTTTCCTTCTGGGGAATTGAGCATTAGTTGTTGTCTGAGTTGCTTGGGTTGCAAATTGCAATAGTTACAAAAGTGGTATATCTTTTGGTAAACTGCCTTAATTGCAGTCACCCCTAGCCTTCTTTAATTGTGGCCTTTGCCTTTCAATGTTAGTTGCTAGTGTCTTAGAAAAGGCAACCTGATGAGGGGATGACGAGAAAGATTGAGTGAAACTTCATAGTGTCGGCCACCAAGACACTGGTTCTCAGTCGGATTGAGATCCCACATCGTCTAAAGATTTGACCAATGTAGTCCTTATAATATAAAACTTGCGTAATCCTCACCTTACAAGTCGATTCTATGGGGTTGAGTTAGATTCCTAGTCCAAATTCTAATAATATCACCTAAGGATTGTGTGCCCTGGTACACTTATTAAAGCTGCAATTAATCGTAATTTTAAAATTCAATGAGAAATAATAATGTCTCACATCTTCAATTTGATTTGTTTGTGCTCAGTCTCTCTGAAAACAAAGGTCTGTGTGGTGTACCATCTCTGCCAGATTGTCCAATGTTTTGGGAGAATGGCAAATTATCTACTCAGGGTAAAATTGCTATAGGCTTCTCCTGTCTTGTTGTTTTCTTTGTGATACTGCTGGTGGTCTATATTTACATCAGGAGGAGAAGGAACGATTATGACTTTGCTCTGCCTCATGAATTAACATGTAAGTATTATTTCAATAAGATTGTCTTCTGTCAAGTTTTTCTTTTTTGAAGCCAACTGGTATGGCTTTAATTACTTTAGTGTTGTGGTTTCTTCTCTTTTCTGTTGCACATTAGAATTTTTACATTTTTACTTATCTAGTAATCAAAAGGTTTTTATTACAAACAGTTAAAATTTTAACTGTTTTTTGAATGGTGGCAGAATTAATATATTGATACTGAAAAAGTAAAAGTATTTATATGGTCAGCAAATCAAAACTAAATCTTATTTAAGAAAACAGGATTTGATTTTTATGAAGTATTTTTTATTTGTGTTTCTTGCATGTGGACAAACTACAATATTTTCATTGTATATTGTTTGTTGGAAGAGTGCTAGCAACACTATTTTTTCAATACGCTCGATTGAAATTTATTGGAAATTATCAACTTTGATAGGTATCAACTAAATCGGGAAAGTGAATCCTTAAATGATATATGAAATTTACCAAAATTGATGATTTTTAATAAATTCCAACCAATCACAGGAAGAGTGTCAAAGAGAGTGTCGATAACATTTTTTTTGTTTGTTGTACCCATGAACTGTTATGTTTATCCAAATCATTAATTAATATTATTTTTATCATACCTTTTTGTAATAGTAGTGTTAATGCACCATAATTTGATGGTGTACTGTAGAATTGCCTAGTTCTGACTAATCTGGTTTTACCTTGACTTGGCTTTTATGTGTGTTATTGTAGTCACATTTCTTTGTTTATTATAGTTGTAGAGCCATATCATGGACCATTCTTGTTTTAGATTGTCGATAAGCTTGAATCCCACACCATTCATCATTGTTTGAAATCTGCATCACCATCATCTATTTGCCCAGTATTCAGAATCATTTGTATTCTCTGCTATGTGTTGACTATTTCATGGTTTCTGATGCAGCATTATCCGCCAAAAGAAACCGATATCAGAGACAGAAATCCTTAATGGTTCTTGAGATGGAGAGTCAACATGCTAAGGGACTACCTTCACAATATACTACACAATAATCATTTGTCTTAAATGGAGATCATATACTGATTTTTCAAATTTTTCGGCCAAACATACAATGACACAGCTTATCGAAAGGGTTCGAATGCAATGCAGCATCAATTGATTTAACAACCTGCAACTTATCAACATATTGACCGGTGAAACAAAAAAAAGCATATACCCTATGATGTCAATACTTGGCCACAACTTTTGCTGAATACAACTCATTCATGTATGAAAAATTTGAGTCACAAGTTAGTGTACATTTTTTTTTTATGGCACATAGATTCTGATTGATTCTAACATTGTATACCGATCTATGTAGCAGAAGACAAGTAGTGATTGGACTCTCTGTACATTGTATTTCCATTTTCATTCTATTCAGACTTCAGAGGTTTGTAATTTAGAGATGTACTGTTCCCAGCACCAAGATATTTTTGTACATCAATTTCTTTTATGCTATATGAACTTGTGTAGTTTTAAATACCAATAATTGTGAAAGGTTATGTTGAAAGTTAATTTCAGGGGGTTGAAAGTTAAAGTTATCTACACTAATAAAATATGCATTTCTATTACTACTTTGTGATTTTTTGTTCTTTCCCAACAAAAGCACTCTACTCACTGAGGCATAGTTTGGTTGTGAGGAGGGAAAGAAGGGAATGAGAAGAAAAATGAAGAGAAATAAGATGGAAAGAGAGGTGGTTTGGTTGAAGAGAAATAGAGAGGAATGATGGGAAAATATTTGAATTAAAATGGTTTGTTAAGTAAGTAAAAAAAAAAATAGTTTGTTACTAAAAATAGCATTTTGTCCTTACACATAATATTTTACTAATTTTATGATTTGGATTTTTCATTAATAAACAGAAGTCTGAAACAAAAATAAAATAAAATCATATGTTGATTTGATTTTTCGATTTATGCAATTCCTTTGTAGTGAAATCACTATGAGAGAAATAAAATAAAATAAACGCGGACTAACAAACCAAGTGCAGTGAAGAATAAATAAAAAAAAGAGGGCACTTAAGTAAAATTGTACAATCTCAACTACATTAATTCTATAACAGGAAAAAAATTAACAGAGTTAAATAAATGACTTAAAAGAAAAAAAAATTAAAATTCAATATCCAAATGTAATAAAATTATTTTCGGACGACTAAAAGTCTAAAACCAATATGAATCAATAAAATCATATTTAATGAAATCGTATTTTCATATGCCCAATTAATTAAAATAAAAAGTGAACATCTTTAAAAAAAAAAAAAAGTGAAAATAAACCCATAACCATATATATTAAGCCATTCTAACTTTTTTTTTTTTCTCTCTGCATCTTCTTGTTATTTAGCTCTATTAATTTTGTATCTAACTATATCAACTTTCTATATGCCTCATTAATTTGGACATATTTAATTAGTTAACTAATTAGTAGTTGACAATCTATGTGGGAAGAATATTCTCATCACTTTATCACTTGCACAAGTCGTATGCTTCCATAAATCAACCAACAATACACACTAATCCAACTAAAACTGAGTTTTTTTTTTTAGTTTAGCAGTTTATTTTATTTTCTTAATTTTGTTTAGCAGTTTATTTGTTATCAGTACAATAATATTTTACAAATATCGTTTCATCATGTGCTTTTTTTTTTTTTTTTTTTTTATGAATTTCATCATGTGCTTTCTCATTTGAAAGAGTGACTATGATAATAATTGTGGCAAATACCATTATTTTTAAAATGTTACAATTCACACATGATTGAATTGAATTCATATTTTTAATTTACTCTGAACCCGTAAATTCATCTATGACAATTCTACTCTGAAATTCAAGCATTTAGCAAAATAATATGAAATATCTATAAAATTCAAACTAATAACAATATTTTTTTTTCTAGAATTTATTAATTGAATTAATATATCCACCATATATATGATATGCAAGCTACGTTGTTGTTTCTACTACCACCTCATAATGCAGAGTATAAATTATTGGACTTGACAGTGCAACTAATTAATCACAAACAGTTAAATATCATCATCTTCTGCCATGTTCTAGCTGCAAGTACATACATTTTAAAAATAAAAATAAAAAATCAAATTGGGTTTCATCAACTTTCATGATTTAACTTGAACGTTGACAAAAAATACACATCATACATAATTATTGATTTTGATCCTGATCAATGTCAAGTTTCCATGACGACAAATTCATCATGTGCTTAAATTGTGAGTGTTACACGAAAAAGGCATAACCTAGTTTTGATGGTGACAACCCAACAACGAACGGTTGATTATTAATGGTTAGGTTCAAAATCCAAATTTGATAGAGAATTACTAAGCTATATGAGATTACTCTTTCATTATAATAAGTTGTTATATATATGATTTTGTTAATTCTTTTCAAGAGTCTTATATTTAATTATTATCCGTAAGTGAAAATTCTTCAATATATCATAAATGAGATTAAGATATATTATTAGAATAATTTATTTAGTAATAATCTCATATTTAATTCTCGTTGTATACAAAAATTCTTCAATCAATCATAATATCATAAGTAAAATTAGATTTTTATCGATGAAAAATATTATGATTTGAAAATAAAAATGATAATTGAAATTAATATATTATTTCATGGACAAAACTAAAACTAAACATAGAAAATAAAATAAAATGTGCAATGAAACAAACTAGAATTGACAAGCATGAGCATAATTATGAATGGATCAATAATTAAAACAAGACTGAATAATCAATAATTTTTTAAAAGCTAAAATAGCAAAGTGCTATTATTAGTAATAAAGAAAACTCGAGCACAATTAGTTGTGCCCAAGTATGAGGAGAAATTCACATATGCTGCTAAATGATTTGCACCTAATATTACGTACAATAATTAAAACATAAACAAGACTGAATAATCAATAATTGAGTCAAGAAATCGAACAATCACATCCCCAAACAAATATGAGACAGAGGTTTCCGTACATAAAACGATGAAGATCCATCTATCTCCATTGCATAATGAGTTGTCAACATATATAAATATATTCCATTAAATGAATATAAATATATAAAAAATAAAGGTTAAATAATTTTTATTATTTTATACTTTTATTACAATAAACTTTTCTATTTTTCATTAAAAAAATATTTTTTTATTTCTTTGAAGACAGTACTAGTTAAATATGAATATATATGATCCCTCTATTTAAAAATATTTTTCGTTTATCTCAATAAATTATTAATTGAAATCGTTTTAATTATTTTTTATTAGAAAATTAAGTTGTGGAATAGGAATTACTTAAGGATTTATTTGTTTAAAATATACTTTTTATTTAAAAGTACAAAACATAAAAAATAAAAAATATTTTCTCAAATCAAACAAACCAAAACATTTACGTAAAATACAAATGCATACTAGTAGTACTTTTAATTAGGAAGAAAAGTAATTAATGTTTTATTTTTTTTTCTAAAATGATTAATATTTTGAGGCAAACTAAAATTCATAACGAGGAATTTTATTCGCACCAGTATGTGTGTATCAATTATTGAGTCTGCACAAGTTAACTTCAGTTTTAACTTAGGCATACGAAAAGGTTTAAAGTTTAAGATAACTTGCTTTGATTGGAAAGTTTGTAATAAGGATTGAGAAAAATGGTGTAAATAGTTTTACACTAGATTATTTGACATGCAAGAGTTTTTTGTTTTTTTTTAAATCATGGTATTGATATAAAATAATTAACCTCGAAAGTAATGATTAATTAATCTTTGTTGAAAATCATAAATATATACAATGTAAGTATTATTTTTTTAACATAGTTTATTTTATATTCAAGCTGATCATGAGAATTCACATATTGAATCATTTAATTAAGAAATACAAACCGTTACTATTTATGTTTACATTGTTGGTATTTGACATCGATACAAGTTGATCAAAGAGAAATGGGATATTTTAGGGTTGAAAAGAAGCTAGGGTTTATGGTTTAAATATATCTAAAAGTCACGTTGAAGTTTAGAATTTGCATCAACCAGTATTCTCACCAAATATTCACGTAAAGGTTTAAATAGTCGACTAATATTCTCACCAAATCATTATAAGAGAAATGAATTAATTAACAAGCTAAAATAAATCAAACATTTTATTTAAATTAAAATGAGAAAAAAAAAACTTATATATTGTTGGTGTAAAACTATTTTACACAATTTTATACGATCACTCAATCACAACCCTCCGTTTATAATAATAGAAACTATTATAAAATTTATTTTAAAAGTCATTATAATGATAAGTTATAATTAACTGATAATGTAAAATGATTTTGATTTTACTCTGACGATGTATGTATGTACATTTTATTCAATTAAAATTAATTGATGTGTTTCAATTTTATTTTATATTTAAAAATGAATATTTTACTCCATTAAAATTAACTGCTGCGTCTCAATTTTATTTTATTTTTGAAAATGTCTTGTTCTGATTTAACCATATATAAATACCTATAAATTAACAATATTAAAGTTCAGAGTTCTTAAAATATTTCAAAAGTAGGTTTTACATTTGAAAAAGCTCTCATAAATTACACACTAATTCAAATAGTGCATACTAATTATTATGCACGTACGATTAACTTTTGGCATTATTAATCTGATGTAGAAGTTGACACCAATATTTTTGGCACTTTTCTTATCCTATTTGAGAATTTAATGAGACACCGTAATAACATAACATCTGGCTATTGAATCTACAATAAGGCAAAGTAGAAGCTTCCAAATATTGTCCTTCTGAATTCTGATCCAACTTAAAACAGCAATGCTACCTATAATTGATATACTACTCATTCTGGCTGATAGTGATATATAGCTATGTTAAACTGATTAGTTGCTATAGCATTATTAGGAAAATAATGTAGTCATCATATGGATTTTTCTCCCAACTTTTTAACCTGAAACATATTACCAATATTTCTTAGGTAGAATTAATTAAAGGTTTTTTTTCTTATAAACTTCTCATAAATATTTTTTTTAACAAATTATAACAATACTTCTTAGATTTTATGTAATTACACAATGACTCTATTTTTTTAACTATTATTTTTGTTTTCCTTAAGAAATATTACTGTAATGTTTTGAAGGTGGCAGGGTAATATTTTAAAATATATAAAGATGTTAATGTAATGATTTCAAACTTGAACGAGTGTTAGTGTAGAAAAATTAAAAAAAAAATGTAAAATTATATATAATTCGATAAAATATCAAGGGTTGTAATTGTAATTTTATCAATTAGTTTCTATTAACTAATTATTAGAAAGTCTTATTTTTGGAGAAATTATTTGAGGAGCTTTTTACAAATTATTTAAAACTTATTTAGATATATTATTTTAGAAGAAGTTTTAGGAATGAAAAATATAAAGAAAAAATAAAATTAATTTATCTAAAAGTTAAAATTGATTTTTTTTTTATAGATAATTTGTAAGAGTCTTCTTTTAAAGATATAAAACTTCTAACAATTAATTATAAGAGAAATCAATTTTAATTTTAAAAAATTAAATTTTATTTTTCTTCATATTTTTTCCTATTTAGTCCTTATAAAAACATTTACACAAATAGACCCTTAATCCAAAAACTAATTTTAACTTTAAAAAAAACTCATTTTATCTTATTTTCTTATTTTCTCCATTAATTAAAAATGCTTCCAGAGTTTACCCCAATCATACCTCAAGTCTTATTCAACCCATGTTCTCAAGTCAATTTTATACTATATATTATGGTCATCCATCAACCTCTCATTAAGAATACTACTACTACTACTACTTTTTTTTTTTATGAAACATACATAAACTAAGCCTGACGTTTGACTAAAGCAAAATTCGAAAGGCTACAAAAACATGTGTGGAAATGACTTTAACAATAGCATAAGATTGCATGACTTTCGATACGTAACAAGTTAATAATGTTTTGTCCGTTGTCAGCAACATTTTCTCTTCCAGCCATGCTTTGACTGGAAAGTCGATTTCAAACTCTGCAAGTGTAATTTCAATTATTATATATATATATAAAATGGCTGGCTATGATGCATCCATTATTAATGGAATAAATTCTAATATATTATACTATTATGGAAGTTTTGTATTACTTTATTAATAACATTATAATATGCATACTAGCTAGTATACTACTACATAATCAAATTGGTTATATATGAAAAATAATCAAATTGCTTCAAGTAGTGTAGTGTAAAAATTACTAAAGTGATTGACTCGATCAAATACTATTTGTCTGGTTTTTTTAAAAGAAAAGTTTTGGGGTTCGTATACTGTATACTATCTATGATTCTTTATATAATAATCGAATATTTAATTCACCAAGACTAGCTATTACAAGTGTTTAAATTGGTTGATTTAATTAATAATGCATGTCATAAATTTTAATTTTTTATTTCGAAATTATTATCCATATCATTAAATAGTTTAAGTAATGATTATATTTCACAAGATACTATTTTCAACCATGAGTATACCTAGCTTTGTTAATAGCCAAATAAATACAGTCACTTTCATTATAAGTAAGTCAAAGTAAATTTAAAAATAAATACACTTTTTTTACAGAACAATTAATACATTTGAAAATGGTCCTATATTTCTTATAATTAGAACAAAAAAAAAATGTGCTCTTTTGTTTCTTATACTAATGACCGGATATAGTATTAAAGAACTATTATTGGAAAAAAAATCAATTCTATTATATCGTAGATGTCTTTAATTAATTCAAATAAAATTACCTATTGTAGATAATACATGGTTCAAAATGGGTTGAACCCAACCGGTTAACCTATTTAACTCGGTGAAATGGGTTAAGTACTTAAATTAATTTCCCACTACATTCCTCATCAACCCAATTGGTCAAAGAGTGGGTTAGGTTGGGATAATATGTCGGATTGGAATTTTTTTTTTTAAAATGATTTATGCAATGTTTGGTTAAATATGATTTTGTTGAACATAATTTTATTTTATTTTTTTATGTTGCTTGGACATCAAATGCTTTGTGAACAACTATGATTTTCATGTTGTTTTGCACTACATCTATTTATAACTCATTATATCTTATATAGAGCATTTGAGTCAAGACAATTTAGTGGAATAACATTGTTGTTATTGTGGTATTATTTTTATTTTCGGATAATTTATATTTTTAATTATTTGCTTAGTCAACTTATGAATAGTCTATTTTTTTTTTATCATTTTTCTTTTTTTATTATTTTTAATTTTTATTTGATGGGTCAATCCAACTCAATCTGCAATTAATCCATCATAACTGAATTAGGTTGAGATTTAATTTCAACCTAGATTGAAATGAATCTAACTCAACCCAACACATTTCTTAATAAACTAGGTTAGATTTTAATCCATTATGACAAGCATGTTTTCATGAAAATTAAGGTTCATTAATTTCTTGCACCACTCATTGACAAGCATGCTTTTATTCCAAGCCCTATTTTTATTTTTTTTACAATTATAACAATGGTAGTCGAACCTATAATTTTATACATCTATGATAACTTTCTGTTGTTAGACCGATCCTAATAGATTAATTTGTACCACAATGCTAATATAACACCAAATGCATAAATTAATTGACGTAAAATTCTTAATTGGGTAGATGAGGTTTAATTTATAAGAAGAAGAAAAAACATAGATAATGCAGGAATGTTATTTTCATTATTTAATGTTAGGTGGAAAGTTGATACTAATTAGGTATATATCATTCAATTCAACACAGTCTACTACTTCTGAAGAAAACATAAGGCATTATTAGTGATTGATTATAAGTAAAGCAAATGTACGTATATGCAAGCAGTTTTCAAACTATTATTTTAGTCTTATATTGCAACGGTACGTAATTATATTACATGATTTCATTTTCAATAGCAGAATTTCTAAGAAAGTTACAAAGTTAGGCACTGGTGCATATCTAAGCCGAAAACTACGTAATTTTCAAAAGCAATTTGCCAAATTGTATTAGCTATAATATTCCCTCCTACACTAGCCTAACTGTATATAAATAAACTATCCAAAAAAAAAAAAATTTAAAAATATAAGCCAATCACCCCAGGTTGCTTCGATTGTCATTGGAAAATATTTGTTGACCGTTTACTTTAATTTGGCAGTCTTAGTCGAAGTTATTAGTTGACCACTTTAATTATTTAGGTAGGGGTTTGAGAAGTTATATTAATCAGTTGATCATGTACCTAAATTTGTTCCAAATTATTATCAACAAAATACTGTTTTTCTCTAAAAGATAACAAGTTCTCCTGCGACCAAATATTTTGTTTGTGTTTTGTAGTTGCATGTATGTTTGGCTAATTGCATGAAATGTTAATTAGAAGTCATCAAATATAAAATCACAAAACAACTTTAATTTCGTATTAATTTTCTCTTTAATTCTTGCAAATTTCACAACTTAATTTATCCTTTGGCTGTATTTCTTTTTAACAGTAAAATGATTATATATCATTATAATAAAATTATTTTACACTGTTAATTAATCATAATTTACTATTATAATTTTAAAATAATTTTATAAAAATTATCCGTCTTATTATAAATTAAAAATTATGATTAACGTAAAAAATATACTGCTTTACGCCCACCATCCATAATATTTTTCTCTTCTTTTAAACAACAGCATTAGTATCGTTCTGTCTTTTCTTTCTAATTGTCATTTCAATTTATTATGCATTGGAAAAAAAACACCTGCAAAATAAGAGAGAATTATTGCAAAACAATTGTTTCGTTTTCTTTTGTTTTATTATTATTATTATTATTGAAAGGACATAATTAAAGATTAAATTAAACATTGAAAAAATAAAATAAAATAATGCTTGCTTATGTCATAGGTGATGTCATGGACAAATTAATACACGGCCCCTGTTCTGTGAGCAAACAAATAATAACGACTATTGGAACAAACTTCCAAACCGCCAAATATTGTATCCGAAAATAACCCATTCTAAAATAATTTTGTCTTTCCCCTTTGACCATTAATTTTGAAATAATGTGTCTCTGTGATTTTTTTAATGTAAAGTGGAGTTTGATTTAATGAAACAAAAGTTCTTGGGGATGGAAACTCGGAGAAAGGGGCATCATTTCTCCATTGCGGATTACAAAGTACAAGATTTTATTACACTATTTTTATATACTATTCTTTATTAATTTGTGAAAAAAAGAGGAATATTGTGTTGCAAATGTGTAATATTTTTGTATTTTGTATTTTGTATTTTATTATTAAAATAATAGGTTACTATTGTTTTTATAATGAGTCCTCAATGGGAACCAACCTCTTCCTGTTCATTATTCCCTCAATTATAAACTGCACATCCAGGTCATTTACTTTCTTTATGATGACAACAAATGCCATCAAAATTTGCTGTCTTTCTTTGGTGGTGGTTTAATATTTTATGTTCTATTTAGATTAAAAGTAAAATAAGAAAAAAAGGTAAAAGATATATATATATATATATATATGTGTGTGTGTGTGTGTGTGTGTGTGTGTGTGTGTGATTTACAGGGATAGAAATAAGAAAATAGTGGAATTTTTTTTCTTCACTTGTTTTGAAAACAAATAATCAAGTTTTATAAATATTTTATACTAATTAAAAAATAAATTTAAATAAAAAATAGAAAATTTATTATGTTACTGTTTCTGAACTTAAAATTGTTTATTAATATTTTAATGTTATAAAAAAATTAATCAGTTATAAAAAAAAAAAAAAGGAAAAGGGAGTAATTATTTTTTAAAAAATAAATAATTAAAATAAGAAATAAATATTCATCTTTCTTCATTATTTAATTTGTAGGGCTGTTCGAAAAAGGAATCTAACTTCATATATATACTTGACTCCAAATTTTGATAGGGTCAAGTTTTTGAACTCAATTCATACCCAATTAAGAACAAATTCAATACACGAGATAAAATCATATCAACCTAATTAACTTATGAGCATAATATATTAATATTTTATATATGATTAAGAGATATTTTAATCGTGAACACTCTTAAAATAAAAATATACAAACAACAGATCTCCTTTTAAGAGTGTCATCATTTTAAACATTCACATATAATTAAATCATGAAATTAAATAAATTTACAACCACAACATATATTTCTATTAAAGTATAGGATTACTACACGCACGTAGTTTACAAAATACATCTAATCTCACCAAACCTGTTTAATAAAAAATTCAAAATATATATATGCACGAGATAAACATAATGTAATTAATAAAAGTCTTCTGAAATGTGATTGCTTAATGATCCAAAATTGAACACGTATTTATCTGAATTAATTAATACTAATTAAACCTGCACCAATCTCGAATTGTAGTGGTGAGAAATGGACAAAGCTGTTGACTTGGTTGACCTCGAATTCCGTGCCCACCCAACAAAAAAGAAAAAGTCTTCCTCGAAACCTAAACTTTTTTGCACCATACACCAATTTCTCTGTTGAATTCGAAAATATCAATGATTTATTTGAAATTACTTTATATAGTAATATAATATAATAATTTGGCAAGTTGGACAAGTAGATGAGATGAGGACGTGGACGTTTGAGTGAGAAATATCACCAGTGCCCTAGAATGCAATGCTTATCTGCAATGGGCCTGTACCAGTACCAAACAAAAAACAGAGCAAAAACCATTAAAGAATGAAACAAACAAGGTGTTAATGTTTCTCTCATCTCTACCTATTTTATTTTTATAAACAAACAATATATTCTCATCAAATCACAACTTATTGTATATAATTTGTCTTTTTTTTAATAGAAAAACGTTAATTTATTAATTTTTATTAAAAATATTAATGAAAAGAATTCGAATCTACCATCTATTTCTCATTCTTCTTTATGGAATATAGTAAGTTTGTTGATTTTTAATAATTATCTTAAAATTTATATTAAAGATAATTTGTGATTGATTGATAATGTAAAATATAATTGTACAATGAAATATCTTTTTTTTAATCTTATCATAAACATTCTTCGACTCACATAATAAATATTTATACACAACATGAATCAAAATCGAACATCCTATAAAATAGATAATCAACATAATATATGAGTACAAAATGTTCAACCGTTCAATAATAATTACAATTTCTTACACTTTATTATTGAAGTATCTAGTACTAGAAAAATTTAAATATTTTTTTACAACTTCTCTGTTAAAAATATAAAGATTTTTTGAGTAAAAATACGGTTAAAAATACTTATATAGGCTTATATTCAAACGACCTTTAAAAAAATTAACACGACATTACATATAAAAGAAAACTGAAATCCAAAACTAGGTTAAATTATTGCAACAATCCAACGTTATTTGATCCACGCGTTCAATAATTTTCTCTCTCCCCTCTTTTGTTGTCTATTAAGTATTATTATGGCCACAGGTCCATACCCATTATAGTGGCCAGATACGACACCCTCATCCACTTGGCCAAGACTTTCCAACACGTTTGTTTATGCGTGCCATGTCGGCAACATAATCTCAGGTCTTTAATTTCCCACAAAATCATTATTATTACTTTATACTTGTTTGTGGTTCGTGCAATTTTTCCTCTCTCTTTCCTAAATTATCTTACACGGATAAACAACACGAGATTATTAATACTCATGTATGTATTGTTAGTATAAAATAATATTATATCATGAAATAATCATAATTTATTATTTTAATAATTTTTAAAATTATTTTATAAAATTTAATTATTTTATGATAAATAAAAAATTATAATTGACTTGTTATATAAAATAATTTTATATCTGCATCATCCAAGTATTATGTGTCATTATTACGTGTATAATATGGTCCAGCTAGGATGTTGGACTATAGAATAATCAACTTTGTACGTACTAATAATACCAACAATTTATGATAATAACAATCGCTAGCATAGTGGATGGAGTAGATGAAATATATAGCTATCGTGGGAGGTTCTTACTTTTTCCATACGATAATACTACTTTTCCCGTCCAAAAATAATTGTTATTTTAGATTATTTTACACAAATTTAGAGAAATTAATACAACAGATAAAAATTACAAAAACACTACTTTTCCCGTAAAAAAAATTAATACTACTATTAAAAATGATTATTCATATTCTTTGGTGGATATTATTCATTGAGAAAATTGTTCGCATTAATCATACAGTGACAGAAAAAAGAAAGCATTTAAGTCTCATTCAAAATTAATTTCATAAAAATCTAAAATGAATATATTTATGATGGTTGGCTACTTTACTTAGCTTAACTTCCATCAAAATCCCTTTGATCAAGTCAAACACAGTGAGACCCCATTTGCTGCAATCTGTGGATCTAAAGTCCAAAACCACGGAAAGTTCAAAATTCCATAACGAAAAGTGGTAAGTTTAGTTTGACATAATAATTTAAAGAAATATATAAAACCATACTTTCAAAACTTTTTTTTTTTTTAAGAAACAACAACAACTACTACTTCTCAAAAAATATCTGTATCTTATAAATCTTAATTATTAAAAAAACCACACACACGTGAGACACTCTTCTTTCTAGTCTTCTCTTTCCTATTTCCACACCTTTTTTTTTTTTCTCTTTATTATTAATTAAAATTTAATAATAATATACTGGTAATTTCTTCAAATATATGTGTAACTAAATCTTAATTATTCTAAAAAGTAAAATACCGTGGGACACTCTTCTTTTAGTCTTCTCTTCTTCGTTCCCACATTTTTTTTCTTTCTGATAATTATTAATAAAGAAAAACAGATGATACCATTTTTCTTATCTTCTTACTCAGAAGAAGGACTTTATCTGATATAGCCCTCTCAACCAATTGAAAGAGCTATGTGGCACACAGGGTACGGTGGGGCCCACTAAAATATATACTATACTAGCTGATGTGGTGGTGCTACTAGTACTAGTGCACATCAATGATCTCTAACTGATCTAAGATGTATATAGCTTATAACTTAGTCAACAAAAACAACTTCTCACACAGTTGAGACTTTGGGACTACTACTTTGATTGAGAGTGAGAGGTACATGTACATCAAGGGCTATAGTAGCTTGCTACTTGTCAAGTGGGATATTTTTTTTTTTTTATCAATAAATATTAGTTATTAATATAATTAATTTTTATTAGTAAGTGAAGTCGAATTTACTGCCTTTTCATCTTTTTCTTTATCCTTCATTGTTACACCAGCTTATATACTTTTATATACTTTGTCACTCATTTTATTATTGTTTGCATTATCAAAACAATGCATTCACGATTCACCAGCTGTATTCTATAGCCTTTCTCTCTTTCTTTTCATTGGCTCCCTCCTTCCATTAGGAATGGAAATAGAATCTTCTTCTTTCCTATAGACCATTCCTAGATAGTGAAACTGTGAAACCTTTTAATTTCAATCAAGGAAGCTTCTTAATTACTACCAACATTTATTTTTAATTATAAATATAAAAGAAGTAAAAAGTAAATAAAAATAACTAATAATATAAGGTTAGTTGGTAGTTTTTAAAAGGTAATTATAGTAATATAGTAGTTATTACATTAGTAAAATAGGTACAATATACACAAAAAACTTAGGTGATATTTAGCTTAAGAAAATATTTCCTATTTTTATTTTTTTAAAACAGTTTTCATTTTTCAAATTTTTAAATATTAAAAAATTTATTGATAAAAATAAGAATATTGAAAATAAAACCGTTAGAAGGATGAAAATATTTATAAAAATAAAAATATTAAATTATTATTTTTAATTTTTAATTTTTAATTTTTAGCATTTTTAAGAAAATATTTTCTCTAAAAATATTTTCAAAAATTAAAATAAACTTCACATTAAACTGACAAAGTAGGAAAGAAGAAATAGAAAGACATCGTGAGTTCGACTTCATCCCAATAATAAAAACTAACATTATTTTTTTAGTATAAAAATTAACATTTGCTAACTATGTTGTGAGTTCGATATAGACTATTATTATTGTTGTTGTTCCTTCTATTTTTACAAGTGTTATAATAGGCAGATACTCCCATGGTCAAAGGAAAACAAACTCCTTTTAATTAAAGAAAAAACCCTGCAGTTAATTGTTTTCTTAAACACTTGTCCCAGCATCTACGATTTCTATTTGAGAGCTATAATTATGAATTAAATTTGTAATTGTGTGATTATCAAGATATTGAATGCTCGTCCATTTTTCAACCAAAACCTATGGGCTATGGCAATTACCCCTAAAATACTCATAAATGATCTTGATCCCAATCCTCACCCAAAAATAATAAAGTACCAATATCAATTTAATTTTGAAACACCTTAAACTTAAATATGTTATAAAGTAGTTTACGTTAGTACTAGAGTATAGATAGATACAAGAGCTACTACAGTTGCCCACATGATTATGTCATTGTATGAACAGAATCAGTTAATTAATCAACGTCAACAATGGTTAAATTAATCACACATGCGATTAATTTATGCTATAAGATAACCATCAAACTAATTTAGTGACTTGTACAGTTCATACTATCACGTGCTTTGACCAGAAAAAGCTGGGCTATTTTTCCACGTCGGTAAGGAATCAAGCAACCGTCAAAGATCTAAAAAGCACATAATATATAGCATCAAAATATCGTATGCTTTTTTTTTTTCCTTCTAGAATAAATTTAAAAAGAACAATAATCAGTATATTAGTTAGTTTGTTACCGTGCTTCGTAAGTTCGAGAATAATCTATTTAACTATTGAAGTGTATTTGATTTTTATAGTATGTAAATTTTTATTCGATCAATGATAATAATAATCATATATTATAAATAAAATTAGTATATGATTTAACATATCTAATAATTAATTTGTAGAATTCTTTTATCTTTTAGAAAGAAGATATATGAAAAAGTTTCTATTAATTAATAATTTAAAAAAATAATTTTAATTTTTAAAAAATTAATTAATTTTTTTTTTCATATTTTTTTTTTAAAGTCGGATAACATTATGATCTCCGAGATGGGGAAAAAGAATATTTATTAATTAATTAATAGCTTCTTTATTCAATCTTTTTGGAGGCTTCTTGCGTAGTGTGAATGGGGTGAGGAAAAAGAAGAAAGTTGGAAGATAAGAAGCACGAAAAGAAGAACAGATCGAAATTGCAATAAATTGAATCCAATAGATGCGTGTAGTTGACGCGGAAGAAAGTTCTATACCATAAATATCATTGGCACGTTCGTTTTTATTTATCTATAAGGAGAAAGGACGGCCCTTTTAAAAAATATTTTGATTTTTATAAAGTAAAAAAAAATGCAGAATACTATAAAAAATTTTCAAATAATGATGATGGAAAATGAAAAGGATCTAGGGTAGTATCATAAAAAGCACTAGATTGTAAAATGTTCAGAGTAAATATAATTTTATAAGTTTAATGGTATTTTTTACCTAAAATTTTTAATTTTTGGTAAATTTTATTTTTAATTTTTTTAATTTGACATATTTTATCACAAATTTTTAAAAACTTACAAATTTAACCCTTCATTATATATGTTTTTGTTTTATTGAATCCATTACTCATTTAATGTAATAAAACATGCATACCATTTTTTGAGTGAAGATAATAGTGTAAAATTATTTTATACTATTAATATATAATTTAATGATTTTTTTATTTAATGGAATTCCAAGAACTAGAATCTGAAATTTTTAAAAATTAAGAACCTAAAAACCTTAATGAAAAAAAGTTAAAAAAGATTCTTAACAGAGCAGATTTTTCTTCGGAAACTAAAAATCTTAACAAAATAAAATTGAGAGATCTTGATTAGAATTTTTTTGGTTGTGAGACTAAAAACCAATATAAAAGAAGTTTAAGAATTAAAAACTTAATTAACCGTAAGAAAAATATAAGAAATAACTCTAGTTTTAACCAACAATTGAAAACCCAAAGCATTTTATATAGATATCTCAAAGCTTTGTAGACAACATAATCTTTCAGCATATATGTTTTAATTTGATTATGTGATACGATGGCGTGGTATTTGATTCATGCATATTCGTTATCTACTTTACCTCAAATTTTAACAATATCGTTTAAGATATTCAATATCAGCTTGGATAACTAAGAATCTACTTAAATAAACACACAAATATTTTATTTTATTAAATTATTGTCCATATATTTTTAGTTTCAAATTACTTAGTTGCTGATACCTTATACACTCTCTTTTGTAGGTCTTAGTGTCATTTTTTAATTTCTTTATTCATAAAAAAAAAATAAACACACAAATCTCAACTATATTGAATTATTTATAAAATGGACAAACAATCCCACGAACATAGACTATCGAACCTTGCAATAAGGAAAAAAAACCAAACTCCTTTTGATCAAAATCTCCTTAATTAACCACTTGTATAGCATTCTTGTAAGCTGTAAATCCACCAAGAAATTTAATGATATTTTTAGTCAGTAACATGAAAAAAAAACCAAAAAAAAAAAAAAAAACATCTCCAATGAAACAATATTTTTTAGATAAATATTAATTGATTGGATTTTTGAAACAATATTTTTACAACCCGAACTGAACCAATCTAATCACATTGAGGTTGGTTTACATCGGGTCACTATATCATTTAATAAAAAAAAACACAAAGACAAATGAAAATGAAAATAATAGAAAATAAAAGAGAAATAATGAATATTATCAGAAAAATTATGAAAAAGCTTTTTAATGTAGAATGTATATTCACGAAAATCTAAAGATCTTATTACTTTCATTTCTAAGGTTTAAAATTTATTATCCAACCCTAGATTTATCTATTTTCATTTAAACTTGTTTAGGAACTTATTTTATTTGTTAGGAATATTATAAAATTTGTTGCATGTAAAAGTCTCCCGTTGTTACTAAATCTAGAGAGTCTCTTATTATTTTATTTTTTTACAAGATCTAGTTATTATGCTTCAATTATCTGGTAAAAAACTAAAAATAGGATAAAAATAAAAGATTCAGGGTGCTTTCTACCGTGGACAAGGGATATGCAAATGGTTGTGAAATAATTATTATAATTGTCTGGCGGATCCAAAAACAAATTCAGTGAGATTAAAAAATATTATAATATTTTTGTAGAAAAAAAGTATTATATTTTTTTTATTTAATACACAATGTCATGACAAAAAAAATATATCTATTTTTTTATAAATTATAATTTTTCTTTATATATATTTTATATGAATTTAATAACATATACTAACTGTGTAAAATAATTTATATTATTGTTTAATCACAATTATAATTAATATGACATTTAAGATAGTTATTATAAAAATTAACAAATTTATCATTTTATGATTGGACGATGGGATGAAATTATTTTATACCGGGTAATAGCCTTCTTTCATAATTTAAAAATGTTTTATTATTTTCAATACAAAACAAAATAGAAAGATAAAGTGTAAAATTAATACCAATCTATACATTATGTTATCTCTTATAACTTTTTACATTCATATATATAAAAAAGACTTGTCTTATGGGGACAAAAATAAAAGTTATTAGAGATATTCATGTAAAAATCATATCGGGATTCGTGGGGGCAATTGTCCCATACTTTTCAATGTGATTTAAGATTATAATGAGTAATTAATTTTAATTATTAGATTTAAAAAAATAAAAAATGATGATGAGAGGTATAACTCTCTTAAATTTATTCTCGGAATAAGTGGTTCTTCATCAATCTTAATTGTTTAAATATTTAAGGTTAATGTTGATTAATATTTTTAAGTGGGTTGAACCACATTTCCATTGCCTAACGGAAGAATTCGCCAAAGATTTTCTTGGTGCAGAAAAATATCCAAATGAATATTTTAAAATTCATATCGAGATTAGAGAAAAAAAAAAATGAAATTATACCTAGGGATCTTATAATCTTATCAAACTAATGGATAATATTCACAGTAGATAAGCCGTCCTTAAAGTTAAAAAAAAAAATGCTGTATTAAGATTAAGATTTTTATATTAGTGATTAAGTGGAATATATGATCGGATTATACATTAATTAAAGGCCACGTGTAAAGAGATGCTCTCGTGTTACACATTTCTGGAAGTGTGTTTGTTGCGTTGCGTGGCAATTTAGTGCATGATTACAAATTGATGACACAACCTTAAAGTTACCAGGTAACTATCGAAGAATTCGTAAAGAAAATTTGGATTAGCAAAACAAGTGTGATATGCAATATAATATCTCAAACATAATTAGTTTCTGATTTGAGTGAGGTAGAGGATTTATTTTAATATATTAAACATATTTGTTTATAGTCTATAGTGAATTTCACTAATTAATTATATGACTAAATATTATATATTTTATTAATTGATTGATATGTGTCATATTAAAATTTTAAAAAAATTTATATTAGCAATATAATATGTGATTCAACCTAATAATATTTTAGGAATAAAACGTGTCAAATGAAATATTAGATACTATAAAAGAAAATGTTAGATATTAAAAAAAAAAAACATATTTTGTCCCGGAAAACAAAAATAGAAAATTAAAAATTGATGACACAATTCAAAACGGTAAAAGGAGTGGAGTATTACAAATAGATGACACAATTCCAAGTGGTTAAAGGGATACAGAGAAATAGATCCTTCTATCTTCTCTACACCAATGAGACGAAAAAGGAAATCCCATTATTATTAGAAAACAAAAAAAGGCAATTTTATGAAATGATGATGCGATCATCCTAGTGAGATAATCAAGTCCAATGACAAATCATCATTATTAAACACACTATATGAAGCACGTTAGGTATAGATAAATACTTACAAATACGTGTGACATCTTTATCTAAAATGTGAGAGAATATGTGCTTGTAAGATTGTGTTAAAAAGCATCTCATTAAAGATTCCACAAACTATGATGATGGTGATTTCAGCACAAAACGTGTACCCACCTTTTTTTTAAAACCAACGTGTAACATTTTTCCTTTCCTTCTTAATTTCTTTTAATATTTTTATCCTTCAAATGATCAAAAATTAATATTACTTATGATATTCTGATCTAAAAAAATTTCAATACCGATTAAAATCGAACATAAGACTTTATATTAAATAAATCATTCTCTTTAACGTTTAAGCATGATTATAAGCATAATATATATAATCGTTTGATCTTTCAATTTGATAGTATGGCATGGACCTTTGTTTATGTTGGTATGACGTGGCAACATAATCTCAAGTCACAAATCTAAGTCATCACCAACTTGAAAGTTGAAAGCAGCCTTAGGTAAGCATAAGGGGAAAGTGGGAACAAGAAACGCACTTGAAAAATAACTTATAGTATATGGTAGTAAATTAAACAAATTATTAGGTATATGAGATAATCACTAGTACTGTTTTTTTAATAGGGAGGAATTAGAAAAGTCCAAGGATAAAGATAAACGGGTACTTTTGCTTTTGCTTTTTTAGGAGAACAAGGGGGAAAAAAATATTGTAACTAACATAATTTGGGGATCAAAGACGTGGAAAATAATGGGGTTCCTCACCCCCTTATCACCATCACACACACTCTTCAATTGAAAACCCTTTTGTCGGAATTTGTTTGGTTGATTTGTGATAAGGGTCTCTGACATATGGGAAAGAAATGGCTCCCAATATCCCTCATGAGATTACCTTTGGGGGATTCTTTATTGTTTAAAAAAGTAAGAAACTCACTTTTGCGCTGGTTATAAGATCAAAAGGTGAAATGCGTTCACATTAAGAAGAAAATAACTGAGAGATTAGGGTTGAGACTGTATAAGGTCTTGTTATGTTTATATGCAAAGAATGATTTATTTATTGAAAAAATCTGTATTCAATTTTGATTATATGCAAATTTTTTTAAATCTATATACTGTGTTACAGATATTGGTATTTATAAATTGAAGAACATTTGTAGTAGCTAGACATCCTATATTCACGTATTGTAAGGAGGATTTATTTAATAAAAAATCTCATATTTTATTTTTATTGTGTGTGAAATTTTTTTAAATTATTGACACTTACAATAATGTAAGTGAAAGGGAAAGGAAAAGGAAGATGATAGATTGTAGATTTAAATCATATTAACATTTTTAACAAATATCAATAAATTAACAACTGTAAAAAAAAAAAAATCTTTTAAGTGGAATTTGTCATTGACTCGGATCAATGGAGTAAAAAATAATATTGGGAAGGAAATGATTAACAGAATCAAAAGAGCATTTGAGGCAATTTAATGGGAAATAATCACATTTGGTCAAGTAATACTACATTGGCTGAATTCTAGTAACATTGAAATTTTTATATGTGGTGTGAATAGTAGCTTGAGTTCCACTAATTAAACTATTAATTTCACTGCCTTATCCATATACTTTCACCTATAGTACAAAAAATAGTAATAAACAAATAAACCGCACGTTAATGAGATCAGCTCCAAAATCCATTATAAAAAAGGTTGTGGGGAAAAAAATATGATTATAGAGAGGAAACTATGCTTAAGCTCCATGCATGGGATTAGTTAAAAGTGCTTTAGACTATGATTGCTTTGGAGAATTAACCACACTTTGGAGCAGTCTAAATTCGGTTTTGAAAGTGATTAGACCCACATATGCACCAGAAGATTGTTTGAGAGATTAATTATTATTATTATTATTATTATTATTGAAACAAGTGAAGATAAAAAAAACAAAAACAAAACACAGTAGATATATATATATATATATCATGATTAATTTAATATACTTGTGGTGTGTAAAGGCCATAGTATCTAAAACTAAAAGAAGTACTAAATATTATTTGATGCAACCATAATTTTTTTTATCAGATTTGATGGACTTTGACGTTTATATTATTCTATTCAGCAGCCCTAAAAGCACAAGCCGACAATTGACCTATTTGATATAATAAAATATTATCTAATTATATATTCATATTACTTTTTTGGTTGCCACAGTGGCAATACAGAAGCTGATGACATAAAAAGATATTAATTTTTAAAAAATAAAAAAAAATATTGTTGCTTCTGTTTCTTCTTTTATTTTTTGTATTGCTGAATGATGTTATACATCACAGATATCTCCTTAAATTAAATTAATAATATATATCAATTAATATTTTTTTATTCATAAAAATATGATATGAAATTTATAATACTCACACATCTTATTTAATTAATTTAACTAGATTTCCTTAATAAATATCAATTAATATTAATTATCAAAAAAAATATTATTTATAAAGAATTTTTAATTGCTTAGTAAATTATAATCATTAAAATATAAAAAATTATGGAGTGAATATAAGAAATAAGCAAAGTAATTTATTATGAAAAAAAGGATAATACATTAAAAATTATTTTACACTACCGTTATTCAAATTACAATATTTTATTTTTATAAGTAAACTCATTTATTATTGAATAAAAAAAAGCATATGTTCCTAATTACCAAATGCAATCGTTCTTAACAAGACAATTTCTGAAGCTGATAAAGAACATTACATCAAAAAGAAAAAAAAAAACATATCTCAAGAATCTTACGTGAGAATAAGATCTTATCTTAATGAAATTTAAAATGCGATAAAGATTGTAACTCTCGTTTCCAAGTATAATTGCATTGCGTTGCGTTGAGTAATTAACCGACCTACCTTTTTACGAATAACCATAAAAATCTCTCATTCTTAGGGAAATTTAAATACCATTAGTTGTGGATGCCAAAACATCTTAGGTAATTTGACATGTGTGTTTTTTTTCCTAAAATTTTGAAATTTAATAAATTACTATTTTTAGTCGCCAAATAATAAATTGGCATTTTACGTGCAAAAGTGTATATAATATTTTGTGACGGATTTAAAATACAAATTCTAGAAAATAAAAAATAATCAATTTTGATGATTAAAAATCGTCAAATGAAAATTTGTTATGCCGGGACTAAAAATAATAATTTATCAAAATTTAAAGATTTTAAAAAAAAATACACCCCAAATTCAGGACTAAAACAATGATTAAAAATAATAATAATTATTGATGAATAGTGTCACTACATGTGGAGCTGTTTTGGGAGAATAAAATGATACATCGTAATAATGTTGATTCCCTTCATTTTTTGAAAAATATGTTTTTTAAAATCTCGATTGTAATATATTTTAAACATAAAATAAATTAATCATATATATATATATATATATATATATATATTAATTAGCATAAAAAATAAAATGCAAACCAATGATTGTACTGTACTATGTGTTCATTTCCCCTTGTCTGGAAGTCTGGTCTAATCATTGGCTAGGCATTTGTCAAGCTCAAACCTCAATATTGAGGATGCAACCCAAATTTCATTATCAAATATTATCATATCATCATGTTTAACAAAATTATAATTAAACATAATTTTAGCATAAATGTGAATTGAGTAAAAATGATAATATATATATATATATATATATTTATATGATACGATTTTACGTCATGACAATTAAAAAATAATAAAGATCAAAATATCAAGTAATTAAAAATTATAATTATTATTAAATTAAAGACTAATTTCATTCATAGTATATATTTGTCGTTGACCCAATAAAATCTTATACATAATAAAAATCGAATGATCTTCTGTTAAATGGATCACTCGCAACTATAAATATACTAAGATTTTTAATCATGGTAACAATTCTTTAATATTTTTTAATCATTCATGTATGATTTATTCATCTATACTTATAAGTTATGATTCTCTTTTTCAAAACAGCACAAGTTCCTACTTAATATGCTCTTTATTATGGATAAGTTAATCAGTGGTTATGTGTTCGGCCTTCCTACATTGCCTCAATTAGTAAAAAAGATAATTAACAAAATATCAAATGTTACAATGTAAGGTCTCAATCTAAATTAAACTTTTATTATATATATAATAATTTTATTTAAAAAAATATGTTATGTGAATTAAATGGAGTTGGTATGCAAATTTGTATACCAATTTTTTTTTAACTTATGGGTAGTTAGTAGGTTAATCCATATAAGACTGCATTAATATGAACTAGTTCTCACTTGCTTAAACACACACAGACTCCAAATTAGATGTTTGCTACCATTAATATATTCTGCATGTTGTGTTTTGCATAAAAAAAAAAATCAAATATTGTTCAAGAGCATTATTAAAAATCATATAATACTAAAAATAAATAATTAGCTACTGGACTTTATTTATTGATAGCGAGGCTAATTTGCTAGCTAGTGGCTGAATTATTATGATTTATGAACTAACTCCATGCTTATTTGTATATACTATTTAGAATTTCGAAGAAATATAAAAAAAAATATTTTTAAAAATTGTTTTATTTAATAATTAGTTAATAGAAATTTTCTATACATTTTTTTTAAGAGATGTCAAACTTTTACAATTTACCTATTAGAAAATACAATATAAACTTTTAGATAAATTGTTTTTTTTTTTTATATTTTCTTATGCTAAAGTCCAAGTGTTTCGAGAGGTTCTAACTCGAGTTAGCGTTGGCTAAACAAATCATTAAAATTTTATTTACCATTTATGGCTTTCTTATTCTTAAAACATTGTCACACGAACAAAATTGTTTGAAATTGAGATAATTTCGATGAATCGCACGTGCGACGGAGTCCCCTAAGGCAAGAACATATATTCCAATAAATACGATAAATATAATAATGGACCGTAATATACATAACCAAATCATTGGTCTCTATTGCTACTTTTCAAATTTTCATCCTTTTTTTTTTTTCTCTCTGTGGCACCACAAACTTTTCTCTCACGCACGTTCCCACTTGGTAGGAAAAAAAATAGGAAACGACACAATACTTATATACTATACTACAACGAGGACAACTTTTCCGTATGTGTTTGTTCCTTCTTCAACAACAATAACATATGTCTACTGTTTCTCTCTCTAAAAATATATATATATAACCCATTTTAATTCAATATACTATGTTCTGTGGCTTCAAATGTTTGTTAATGATTTAAATCTTGGTGTTGTTTCCTCTCCCTCACATGCCAACATGTTATTAAAATAATCATGCTTTCTAGTATTCAACAAATTAACTATAAAGTCAAAAATATTTTGTTTGAGAATTAATTTTCAAGTTTCACAGTGATTTACCCAGAACCGTGTCATACCATTACAACTCATAATTTATATTATTTTTAAGATACCAAATTATTATAGTTGTGATTAAACATTGCTGTGTAATTATTTTACTATAGTGAAAAAAATTACTATAAACTCTTAATTTTTATGTTGCATGATATTTTGAAAATTTCTTGTTCCCAAAGCTTCTTTCTATGTATGTGGATGTGTTTATTTAAAACACAAATACCAAAGCTTAAGCTTACGTTTCGTCTGAGTTTAATTTTTTTATAGTAGTTATTTAATATATTTGTATTGTACCAAGCACTAAACTTTAATTTAAAAAATTAATAACACCTCTTTTTAATATATTTTTTTTATTAATCGAGTTCTTTTGAAATCCACTAAGTTATATAGATTTTTTTCCTATTTAACGAGTTTTACAAATAATTTTATAAATTTTAAGGAGAAATAATAAAGAATATATATTGAAAATGTTAGGTTGCCATGATTTTTTTTTTTTTATGTTTATTTACACTAAGGAACTAAACAACGGTTAATTACTAACAAATTAAACAAAAACCACGTTCTTGATCCTCTTATGTGGCAGCATTTGAACTTTTGCTGCTAATTTTGTCACTGGTATGTCATGCCATAGTCGAATAAATGGCGACAAGAATAATATATATTCTGTATGTAATTAACTTATTGTTAGAATTAAGTATAAAATTATTTCTTGAAAGTAAAAGCATGCAAGGCTAAATAACTTGAGATTAGGAATGTGTTTAGAAAGACATTTCTCAGTTTATTCATAACTTATTTGGTTAGTATATTAATTAGTAACAACATATTTATTAGTAAATAAAAATATAGGAGTTTAAATTTAACTAATATATTCAAAATTATAATTACCTAAAAGTATTTATAATTTCAAAGAAAGGAGTATACAATATTATCAAGAAAAATTAAAAATTAAAGTATAAAGTATCTATTAATTTTATCAGGGATCTGTCTCTTTCATGTAATGAAATCTCCTCTCATAAATTTCAATTATTATTATTTTTTTCTATCGATAGACATAAATCTTACTTCGAACTCATTTCCACTCATAGTGAGAGATTTTGAATCTTTAAAATAGAAGATGCAAACTTTTAACCCAACGCGTTTGTTGGCTATACTTCTTTGACTGCATGTGTGGAAATCAAACCTAGTTTCACTCTACTTTTCTTTCATATTTGACTTCTTAAACTATAGAAATACAATCCACTATGTTTTTTTTTTTATTTTAGGAAAAAATTAGTTTATTTCATTAATAATAATAGAGTAAATATAATAAAAAAAATTTGGATGTGAATATAAAATGGTGCTGCTCTAAAAAAAAAAAAAAGTGAATAATATAATAAACTTACCTCCTAACAAAACTGACACTAAATTTAAAATATATAAAAAAGGATGGCCAGTGAAAAAAAAATATACCTTTTGGAATTACAATTCAACAAATGTTCACTATTATCTATGGTGTAATGAAGGCCTGATTTGATTTTATGACGTGACTGAAATTAATTACAATAGTATTAGAACAATGAGTTGCGAATTCAAACACAATCAACTTGTGAATTAATTAGATGTGGATGTTCTTAACAGTAGTAAACCAAGTAAACTCGATTAGAATAAATAATGTTAAAAGGTATTTTGAAAAGACAAGGGCCCTATTTTAATGATTTTAACGAAGACACAAATATAACTAATGAGTCTTATAATCAACTTATTTAATAAAAAAAAGTTGTCTGTTTGTAATCTAACTAAATCGTCTCAGACAAATGAGAGGATCTACAACCTAGAGTTTCCTAAAATTGTTTGAGGATGACATTACCCACTAATAAAGTTACTTATAGAGAAACAATTACAAATATACGGTAAGACAAGTGAATCCTATATTCCAATAAATCCATATCTAAGTAGTATTTTGGGTAAGATAAGATGTTATTGTTATAAACAGTAAAAAAAATTCTTTCTAAATACTTAAGAATCTAATAATGATGCACTAACATATTTACATATTTACATGGTTAGTTATTAACAATCCTTTATTTTATAAAATTATATAAAAAAATTATGCAGTGTAAAGTTATTCTATGATATTCTCCGTGTATCATTACTGTTAAACACAGTACTTACTATTTTTTTTTTTCACATATTGAATATTAATTTAATACATTATCCTAAACGTTAGTATTTATCTAACATTTTATTTTATCTTATGCTATTATTGAAAATTTTGGTGGGAATATTATGATTATCATGATCTTAGAAGAGGGTCCATAGAAGAACCCAGGAAAGGACAACAGACCCACCGTCTCTAGCGCCATGGTTTTATCAACTATTCCGTGTGTGTGGGGTGGGGAGGCCAAGGACTCTTCCGTACAGAATCCACATTATCATTTTTTTTTTTCTCTCTACCCACCGTTTCCATTATAATTCAATGCATGCATGTTTGGTTCGAAGTCAAAATTGTTGTGCATTTGGTACAAAAATTCTCACAAGATAGTGAAATTATTATTGCCTTAAACATGCATTTTTAATCTGATTTTCTAATGTGTTTGAATGAGAGTTGAAAAATTAATTTTGAACTCATATGATTTATGTTTAGATATTTTTTTAATATAAAATCAAGTTATAAGTAAAATTTATTATAAAATTTTGAATTTAAAGCAAAGTGTGTATTTGAACAAAATAAAAAAAACATGGTTCATAATGTCTCCCCACATCTAGTGAAGGGAATACACAGAAGTTAGACATAGTAACTTCTGATTTTCACTTCAATTACGTGCGTTTACGAAATAAGTCGCAGGAGTTACTCAAATAGCGTGTCTGATTAAACATCAAGTTTGTAAAAATCACATTCAATTTTCACGTTATATCCAAAATCACTCTGTATTACTTCAGATTTTTATTTCTTAGGTTCATGTTTTATGAGTTTGAACGCAAATTCAAATACCCACAGGATTAATTACGAATTTTTTTAAACACTCAATCAAACATATAAATATTTTTCTAAAATCAATTCAAAACTCAAAATTATATTTTAACATGAAAACAAACATACATAGATTTCATTTACTCGTTTTCTCAAACATATCCTTATTTGTAACCTCATCCACAACTATCATATGATTCATTCATACTATACACAAGAAAAAGGTGGCCCCAACCACCCCAATTTAGTACACGTCAAAACACTGCTACTACTCTTTCGATGGATCAATAAATGTCCATGATCGTTAACAGCCAGAGCCTGTAATAATGCAGCACAAGGGTTGTCTCAATCTGTACCTTGAACCATTCCAAGTCATTCTAAGAAGTTTCATTTTGGACAATGAATGCACATAACAAACAAGAGAAAAACTACGTACCCACTTGAGCTAACGAAACGTCCGTGTAATTGGGAGAGAATTATGGAAATTGGTGGTGGTTTTTTTTTAGATTTTTAAAATTTTTTTTCCATTTGTTTTTGTTTTGTTTATATTTTGGGGGTGAGAAGATACATGGGTGAACCTGGCTAATAAGACAAAGTGGAACTTGGCAAAGGACGAATGAGATGAAGCCAAGTGGGGACAAATGAAGGAGGGTAAGAATTTTCTTGTTGGATTAGCATGTCCCTTCTTCAATGCCTATCCATGCCTCCAATAAAACCATAGCCCCACGACCCATCCCAAGTGGAAAGAAAATAATAATCTCCTCACCCATTTTATTTTTCACTTAATTTTTTTCTTCTTCTTAATTCAGGTACGGATGGTAATAGTATAAATTAGTCACCGTCAAAAATAATAATTAATATTTATTTTGAGAAATTTAATATATATAATATCTGTATTCTTCTCCTAAACATAATTTATGAGTTTAAAGATAATACATTAATAAATGAAAATCACAATTGTTAGTTTATAAGATTTTTAAATTAATTTTATAAAATTAAATTTACTTATCATAAATAAAATATTTTATTTTATTTTTATCTTTAAACTAATAGTTTATTTGGTATTCACGTTTACCAGAATTCAATCACTTTATTAAAAAAATACAAATTACTGTCGCATGTACTACATGTTCACCTAATTATTTATAATGTTTACCCAAACTCTCCAAATAAAAGCAACAGCAAATAGTGGAGTGGATTTTGATCAAGGTACATCACCACAATTCACAACACAGCACAGCAGAACCGAACCGAACCGGATGAGACATATTCCCCATTTATTAATGACTTAAAATAAAAGTTAGTAATTTAATAAACTGGTTAAATCTGCATTTAATTGAGATATACACTAGAAACTACAAAGTGAGAGTTGTGCACAGTAGCAGCAATGCTCAGGGGGGATGAACTTACTTGATCAGCTAAAAATCATCAAGGTCCACCCTCCCTCCTCATGTGAACCCCATCAACTTGTTAGTATGTGGGTCCCATCTCACATACAAAGCCCACAACTCAAACATAATCACAACACAACAGAGCAAAAGACCCACCACCCCCCTCCTCTTCTCCTTTTTACCCCTTCTTCCCATTCCTTACAGTCCCCACTTTCACACCATGATGAATCTTCCTTCCTAGTCCCTAGTCCCTCCTCCCATTCCAGTTGACCCACACCCCACACCACCGTTTCTTAAATATATCACATTATTTAACAGAAACTATGCTACTAGTTATTTATATCACCACCTCATCATTAATAAATTGTCCCAACTAAGCATATTTCCTTTTCCACTTAGGATAATATTTAAATAACACATTTACTAGGACACTTTCCTTCTATATATATTCCCTCCTCAAACAACCCCTATTCCCACCCAAACTCATCTCTCTTTGCTACCTCTTAGTCAAACAAAGTAACCAAAACAACCATCTTCTTTTCTCTTCATTTTACATCCGTACAATACAATCAACCCACCCAAGAAAAAAAATGGATGCAATCAGTTGCATGGATGAGAGCACCACCACTGACTCACTCTCCATGAGTCTTTCTCCGACGTCGTCGATGTCGGAGAAAACGAGGCCTTCTTCAACGATCTTGTCGTCGGAAAAGGCTTCTATGTCCCCGCCGCCGCCATCGAACACGCTGTGCCGCGTGGGGAGTGGCGCGAGCGCGGTGGTGGATCTCGATGGCGGAGGTGGGAGCGGCGAGGTGGAGTCGCGGAAGCTCCCCTCGTCGAAGTACAAGGGCGTGGTGCCGCAGCCCAACGGCCGGTGGGGCGCACAGATTTACGAGAAGCACCAGCGCGTGTGGCTGGGGACGTTCAACGAGGAGGACGAGGCGGCGCGTGCTTACGACATCGCCGCGCAGCGATTCCGCGGCAAGGACGCCGTCACGAATTTCAAACCACTAGCCGGCGACGTAGGCGTCGACGACGATGGAGAATCGGAGTTTCTCAACTCGCATTCCAAGCCCGAGATCGTCGACATGCTGCGCAAGCACACGTACAATGACGAGCTGGAGCAGAGCAAGCGTAGCCGCGGCGTATTTGAACGGCGGCGCGGCGGAGCCGCCGGCGCCGGCCCCGGAGTTCCCATCTCCGGCGCGTGCGGCATGAAGGCGCGTGAGAATCTATTCGAGAAGGCCGTTACTCCGAGCGACGTGGGGAAATTGAACCGTTTGGTGATACCGAAGCAGCACGCGGAGAAGCACTTTCCGTTACAGAGCGGCGTTAATAATAATAACAACAACGGCGTTAGCGCCACGGCGGCGAAGGGAGTTTTGTTGAACTTCGAGGACGTTGGAGGGAAAGTGTGGCGGTTCCGTTACTCGTATTGGAACAGTAGCCAGAGCTACGTTTTGACAAAAGGTTGGAGCCGGTTCGTTAAGGAGAAGAATCTGAAAGCCGGTGACACGGTTTGTTTTCACCGGTCCACTGGACCGGACAGGCAGCTCTACATCGATTGGAAGACGAGGAATAATAATGTTGTTAACGAGGTTATTGGCGGGCTGTTTGGCCCGGTCGGACCGGTTGTCGAACCGATCCAGATGGTTCGGCTCTTCGGGGTTAACATTTTGAAGCTACCCGGTTCGGATTCTATTGTTGCGGCCAATAATAACAATAATGCAAGTGGGTGCTGCAATGGTAAGAGGAGAGAAATGGAACTGTTCTCGTTCGAGTGTAGCAAGAAACCCAAGATTATTGGTGCTTTGTAACGTTACGTTAAAAAGGTGAATTGTATATTACTTAATTAGAAGAAGCTGAAATTAGGTGTAATGTAACAAAAACTGTACAAGGAGAAGAACAAAGGATGTCATATGATAACTGTTTAATTGTATATGTTGGATAATATTGTTGAATGTTGATTATATGTTCATGGCATCTGATGTTGTTTTTTTTTTTTCTTTCTTTCTTTTTTTAGCTCTGTGAGGGGTGAGGGAATCTGGGACATGGGTTTCCCAAAATATCTGTGTTGACACACAATAAAACAATTTTTTTTGTTGGTGAATGAAAAGTACTATGATGGTTGAGGAAACTAATTAGTTTTCGTGGTGTGGATTTTGGGTAATCATAATGAGGCATTTTGTCAGGTTGTGGCATTTTTCCATCATCCTATTCTTACAAAAATTAAACGATAAAATATTTGATTAAAAAACACAAATTATTTTCGTCGTAAAAGAGGGGTTGGTTTTGGTGCAAGAGGGGAGGGGGACCCTGACCTAAGAAAGTGTGAACAAGTTGATAATGAGACATTTGTCCAATAAAGAAAGAGCCTGGTTGGCAAGTGGGCATGGTGATTGTGTTGTTGTGTACACTGTACATGCCCACATAGTTAATCTTGAAAAAAAAACAAAAAAAAAAACCCTTATTTTCTTTTCTCTTTTCTCAGTACGTCGCTTTTGGAACGGTCAACTTTACAACATGAAGCTTTGTTTGTGTGGCATCATTCGCCACTATTGCTACTGCAGAATCTGGAACTCAGATTTTGCTCTCGAGACATGTTAGTATGTTACTATATACATATTTTGCGAATACCAATATCATTTTTTTTTGAAAACCACGATTCTACGCATATGCCTCTCTTTACATCATACCAACCATTATTTCACATTATGGTTTCAAATCGTAAATTATTGAATCAAAGATTGTTCTGTCTACAGTATTTAAACATGAGATTAACGATAATATCAACATTCAATCACAATAGTTTATTTTCATAAAATTAAATTATACCATATATTGGATTGGAAGAATCACCTTAGAAAATATCTCCAATTGAGACCTAGATAAAAAAAGGAAACCAAGATCTGAAGAGAGGTGATCTTGGCATGAAAAGCAGCAAATCCAAAGGTAATTAAAGAGAAACAAGGTTAAGAGGTTAATTAAAAACCCTAATCCACACCTAAACATGATCTCACAACCTCATGGTTCAATGAATAAAACCCAAAAGATTTACATGTATATATAAGCCTCACTATTCTCCAAATGAGAAAATATTTATTGTTTAAGTGTTTTTTGCATGCATTCATCCATCAATTAGTGAAGTCAAGAGAAGATTTCAGACTCTAGATGAAGATTCAGGATTTAAAATGAAGTGAGTATTTTTGAAATTGTAACATAAATTAAAAGTAATACAAAATGGTAGTTCATTATTAAATAACGATTATTATCCTTTTTTGTGTACTTATCTTCTTGTAAAATTTCGGAAAGAATAATGTTGAAAGATATAAGATAACTTATCCGTATCCCTTTAATACACAACATATTCTCTTGTGTTTTTATTCTGTTATATATATATATATATATATATATATTCTCTACACCAGTTCAGCCTACATACGTGTGCTTTTGGAATCAATGAACTTTTAGTACAGTTTTTTTCTTTTGGGTGGTGTTGGCATATTGTTTACAAGATTGGGAGTAACTATATATTTAAAAGTTCATAAATCTAAATGTTGTTAATATGGCTGTAATTAATTAAAACTTAGTCATAGCTAATATTGTATAATTATGTGAAGATCTAATGGACCATATTTATTTTGATTAAAATTTTCAACACTCGTGACTTTAGTTTCATAAGCAAGTTAGAGAACAACACATTAAATTTTATGTGGATAATAATAATAATAATAATAATAATAATAATAATAATAATAATAATAATAATAATAATAATAATAATCGATTTGTTATATTATTCTGAAAAAAAAACACCAAAGTCAACATTACTCTAAATATGCATAATTGTGTCGTTGTAGAGAGATTACTTAAATATACACTATATGCTAATAGCAGTAGTTCGTTGTGAATGCATTGCATTGCTTCTTTTCAAGAAAATTCAAAGCATCTCAATGGTCAAATCACTATCTACAACTACAAGTTGATACATCGAATCGGAAGGGACCAAATTAATTTTCGATAATATTCCTTTGGTAATAAACTACTATATACCTATATATTAATTGATTCATGAGATTATAGGTCTTAAATATTATAGGCTTCAAATCATACCTAGCCAGTTGAGAGATTCAGTTGATTATATATTTTGTTTTAAAAATATCCCCACGATGAAATGTGAAATTGGGCTTGAATGTGAGATTTAATATAATTTATTAGCATGATATTTGGGTTTATGTTTTTATTTCTTTCATCCTTTTCTAAAATATTGACTGATTTTTTTCATTTTTTTTCTCATTCGCGTCCCTGCAAACGTATAAATAATGAACTTATTCTATTTACCAAAAAAATTCAACATAATAATAGTTAAATTAAATGTCTAGAGAAATCGGGACTAAGTAAATAACATAATACAATTTTAAATAACTTAACGTACGTTAGTCCTTCATTTTTACAACTAGATTACCATCATTACTTTCAGATAGTAATTTATTTACACTAAACATTCAATTAATTAGTAGTACTATTTTGATTAGTATTCTTTTTTTTTTTTGGTGAAAACTATTTTGATTAGTATTTTATAATTAATTAAGCATTCTATTTTTCACACACCGCAAATTAAATGTTGTTATTGCAGTTGACATTATGAGTTAGGACCCAACTATAAATCTTGCTAGTGAACAACGTTGACAATATTGTTAATTTTTGCCAATAAATTCCGTTGACAATGTTTTAGTCAAACCCCAGATTATGAATAAGCAAGCACCTACGTCATTGGTTAAAGTTGACAATGTTCCAACATTTGTATTTTATTTGTCAAATTCGAAATTTTTTTCTCACAGATATATAGTAGATAATAATTAATAGTACGATATTTTTTTGACAACGAGTACGATATTTGTTGTAAGTTGAAATTTATTTTTAAATTTGTAATGAATGATGAATTCAATTTGCCAGCACCTTCCTCACAGTTTCCACGCAAAGCATGCAGTTCACGGGATGTCACAACGTTAACAAATGTCCTCTTGTTTTTATTTGGATTTTTTAATGACTTGTTTCTGCAGTTCATGTCCTACCACATGTTACAAGAATTATCATTTTTTTTTTTTTGTTTTACCAGGAGTATTTCTTAATTCATCGAAAAAAAATTATAAAACCAATCTCGTTTGTATACCATGACGGTCACTGATGCAAAGAAATATTTTTACACAGAGATAAACACGTTTGAGCATAATATACTTAATCACTGCATCAATTTCTTAAATTTATTTAAAAATTGATATTTTTTTTATTCTATCACAGATATTTTTCAGTCCACCATACAAAAAAATATTATTGTTCGTGATATTGAGATTTTGACTGATCCAAACAAATTTCATACACAACAAACATCAACAAACATCGAACACGCGTTAACATAAAATCTCTAACCGCTGTGTAAATTTCTCGTATTTGAAAATTAAACATTTGATAGTATATACTTTGAATTGGGAAGCACAACACATAATAATTAATTAGACAACTCTGATCAACAACTTTCAATAACAACACATATATATAATATAAAGAAAACCAACTGAAAATAATACACACTTGCTGCATATTTGAAACAATTACGATCAATTTTCTAACAATAACTACTACAGTAAGTATATATATATATATACTTAAATAAACTGAATCAATTGTACGGAGCAGAATGCGTAGATGCAAGGCAGCGCAACATGCATAGAAAGAGTCTCACGTTTTGGTTATATATATATATATATATATATATAATCGTAAATTTAATATCTTGGATTATGGGTCTATTCCAAAGTAAACAAAATATCTGAACAAATTAAAGATTTATGAAATTATGAGGAAATTGTCATACATGGTGAAATTGTCCAATAATATTTTAATTATTTCCTGAAAAGTCAGAACCTGATTTTCCCGTGAAATTAATTAATCAGTTGAATTTGTAAGTCGTTTGTGTATATATTCAATTGCTTTTGTTGAAGTTCTTGGTGATATGGTTGCTATATGTTTGAACTTAAAGAGGTCATATTTATATATTTTGTTGAGTTATGTTAAGAGTCCTTTGCTTTATTCCTTTGATTTGAGCCATGAAAATGTGAACTATCCAAGTTTATGTGATGCTATTGTGTGGTCCATTTAAAACGTGATTTATTTAATTTCTATGACTTGAAATGGTGATTAAAGTTCATGGAAAGTGTGGTTTTAATTAATTAACAAATAGTTAACGTTAGTGCTGTTTGGATCATAAAAAAGCGTGGACTACATATATATGCTATGAAGATTATGTTTTGGTTGAAATGGAATGGACTTAGACAAAGATCTTCTTATAATTATATTAATTAATTTAGGTATTATAACTTCTAAATTAAAATATAATTACTATTAATAATGATAAAATAAATAACTCGTCTTCTCAAAATTATCTAGGTTCATAAAAAATAATAATATAATTAATTATTAATGATAATCAAAGCAACTTCTAGTCTCTCTAAAATTAAGATCACAATGTTATTTTTTTTCTATAAATAATTAACCTTAAAACAATACTTCTAGAATAATATATTTAAATATGTGCGTCACACACACAAGACACATGTAGATAATTATTTATTTTTATTTTACTGTTAAATTAACTTTGTAGTAAAAATTTCAATTTCAAAATTCTAACGCAATAAAGTTTCCTTCTCACAAAATCTCAATTTAAAATATCTTTATATATGAAAAATAGTGGTTTTATGATAGATATTATAGATATTATTATGTAAAATAATTTGTAATTATTTTGATCATATCTTGTAGCATTAGTTGCCTAAAGGTTAGCCTAAATAATAGCTTGTTAATTGTAACAACAACCTAAATTATAGCTTGTATTTTGTATATATCCCAAATCAATGAATATGAGAAGCACGGATGATTTCCTACATGGTATCAGAGCTTAGGTTACCTTCCTAAATTCCTCTCAAAACCTAGCCGTCAATCTCCTTCTTCTTCCCGTAGCTGCCCATCAATGGCCGACAAGTCCAAATTTCACTCTGCCCTCACCGTCACCAACATGAAGAATCTTATTCCAATCACCTTGGACATGGAAACTGGCCAATACCATTCATGGGCCACCTTATTTAAGGTTCAAGCTAAAGTTTATTCGGTGCTTGAACATATCATCCCTCCTACGGATGTCGCCGCCGTAACAGAATATCAAACATCTAAGGCCACCGATCTCCCTCTCTGGCAATGCCTTGATGCTGTTGTCCTTTAATGGATCTATGCCACCATTTCTGCTGATATTCTCACATCAATCCTTGTAGCTGATGATACGGCTGAAAATGCTTGGAAACGTGTAACTGACTTATTTCAAGATAACAAAAACTCTAGGGCAGTATATCTTGAAACTTAGTTCACCAACACGAGCCTAGCGGATTTCTCTACAACCTCCGCCTATTGCAAACCTGGCCCAAATCTCTTGCGACCAATTGTCCGATGCCTGGGGCTCCTGTTTCAGATCAACGTCTGGTACTACGTCTACTCGCCGGTTTACCCAAAGCCTATGCTGGGTTTGTCACAGTTATGCAACAAAAGGATGACTTACCAAGTTTTGCTACAACATGTTCTTGATTGAAGTTGGAGGAAACCACGATTAGAGAACGAGCCGCTCATGAATCTGGTTCCACCGCCCTCTTAACAGTGGATGAAAACCCTTCCTCGCAGCCGCAATAATACAATGGCAACAATAATAATTCACAGGGCCGTAGTAATAACAATCGAGGCAAGAAAAACAACTGAGGCAAAGGGAACAGCAACCGCAGAGTTGGACGTGGCAGTGGCGGGGGTGCAGTCGACGCTGGAAGAGGTGGTGCAACGCAACAGCAGCAATACCAGTAATACCAGCACTACCAGACCTACCCGCTGTACCAGTACTCTTTCTTTAATCCTTGGGCCAGTTGGGCCCAGCCTCCTTGTCCTTATCCAACAGCCTCGTGGCAACCTAGACCTTCCCGCTAAGTCGGAGTTCTTGGACCGAAACCACCGCAACAAGCATACAATGCATCAGTAGCACCATCAAGTGTTGGGTACACACCCACGGACATTAATGCAGCCATGCATACCCTTTCACTCTCTCAACCGGATGAGAACTGGTATATGGACACCGTTGCTACCTCTCATATGACGGCGGATCAAGGTACACTCTCATTTTATTTTTATTCGAGCAAAGATCATAATATTGTTGTTGGTAATGGTCATTTGATTCCTATTCGTGGTCATGGAAGCACTACACTCTCATCACCCAACCCCCCCTTACACCTAAATAATGTCTTGCATGCACCAAAACTCATTAAAAACCTAATATCTGTTCGTAAATTTACCACTGACAATTTGGTTTCTGTTGAGTTTGATCCCTTTGGGTTTTCTGTGAAGGATTTGCGGACGAGGAACCCTCTACTGAGGTGTAACAGCTCTGGGGATCTCTACCCCATCCTCACCAAAGATCAGGCCATACCTCCATCAACATTTCCTTCTGCCTTTATTGCTTTGTCTCCTAGGCTGTGGCACAATCGTTTAGGTCATCCGGGGAGTTAATATTCTCAGCTCTCTTCATAGTCAAAATTTCATTAATTGTAATAAAGGCCGTAACGAATTTTGCACTTCTTGTCCTCTTGGTAAACATGTGAAATTGCCGTTTAATGCTTCTGTTTCTTTTACTGAATTACCATTTGATATTATTCACAGTGATATTTGGACATCACCCATATCCAGCTCTTTTGGCCATCGATATTATGTCTTGTTTCTTGATGACTTTAGCAAATTCTTGTGGACATTTCCAATCTCTAAGAAATCCCAAGTTTATTCCATCTTTCAATCATTCATAACTCTCATTAAAACACAATTTGAAAAAGACATAAAGAATTTCCAATGTGATAATGGCAAAGAGTTCAATAATGGTCCCTTTCAAAAATTATGTGAACAAAATGGAATGCAATTCAGGTTCTCTTGCCCTCACACCTCTCCTCAAAATGGCAAAGCTGAACGGCAAATCAAATCAATTAACAATATTGTTCGGACCTTGTTAGCACACTCCTCCACGCCACCTTCTTTTTGGCACCACGCTCTTCAAATGACCACCTATCTCCTAAACATTCTCCCAACCAAAGTTTTAGGATATTGTTCCCCAACGCAAGTCCTTTATCGAAAAGATCCCATTTATTTCCATCTTCGTGTCTTTGGTTGTCTTTGCTACCCATTATTTTCGGCCACTAAAATTAATAAGTTGCAAGCAAGGTCCACCCCGTGTGCATTTCTTGGCTACCCATCAAACCATAGAGGTTATAAGTGTTATGATTTGTCGAGCGAAAAAATAATTATTTCCCGTCATGTACTTTTTGATGAGACACAATTTCCTTTCTCAAAAATACATGATCCATCTCCAAATGTATATAACATTTGGAGTGAAGACATTTCTCCACACTTAATTCATCATATACACAACTCTACTTCACTAAATCAAACGTCACAGCCCACTCCTCAACCGGCCTCATCATCCCCTCACACCAACCCTACTCCGACCCGTACTCGTCAACCCACACCGACCAATCCCATGCCTCACCCTATGACCACTCGTAGTCAACATGGCATATCCAAACCAAACCCTAAATATACCCATAATTTGAGTGCTTCGACCACCACCTCTATCTCACCATTACCTAAAAATCCGGTGAGTGCTCTTCATGACTCCAATTGGAAACATGCTATGACTGATGAATATAATGCTCTAATTAAAAATAAGACATGGGAGTTGGTACCCCGTCCCCTTGATGTGAATATAATTCGGTCTATGTGGATTTTTCGACATAAACGAAAATTTGACGGTTCTTTTGAGAGGCATAAAGCTCATCTTGTAGGTGATGGCAGGTCACAGCAGAAAGGAGTAGATTGTGATGAAACATTCAGCCCGGTAGTGAAGCCGACAACTATTCAAATGGTTTTGAGCATTGCTTTGTCAAAATCATGGCCCATACACCAGTTAGATGTCAAAAATGCCTTTTTACATGGTAATCTCCATGAAACGGTTTATATGCATCAACCCATGGGTTTTAAAGACTCCTCTCATCCTGATTATGTTTGCTTGTTAAAGAAATCACTCTATGGCCTAAAGCAAGCTCCTTGTGCCTAGTACCAGCGGTTTGCAGATTATGTGGCCACGATCGGTTTCAATCATAGTAAATCAGATCACTCATTATTCATATACCGTAAGGGGTCTGATATTGCATATATTTTGTTATATGTTGATGACATTATATTGACGGCCTCTTCTGACTCTCTTCAAAAGTCAATTATGTCATTTCTGAGTGCAGAGTTCGCCATGAAGGATCTTGGTCCACTTAGTTATTTTTTGGGGATTGCAGTTACCCGTAATGCAGCCGGTATGTTTCTCTCACAGACTAAGTATGCAGAGGGGATTCTTGAAAGAGCAGGGATGACTAATTGCAAACCATGTCCCACGCCGGTTGATACGAAGCCTAAACTTGGAGCTTGTAATGACATTCCCCATACGGATCCAACTCATTATAGACGTCTTGTAGGTGCATTGCAATATCTTACCTTTACAAGGCCTGACATTTCTTATGCAGCGCAACAAGTATGTCTTCATATGCATGATCCAAAGGAAGAGCACATGAATGCTCTCAAGCGAATTCTACGCTACATTCAGGGTACTATTGATTTTGGCCTACATTTGTATAAATCCATCGTTGGCAAGCTCCTCTCTTACACAGATGCAGATTGGGGTGGATGTCCGGATACTCGACGATCTACATCCGGTTATTGTGTTTTCTTCGGTGATAACTTGATTTCATGGTCGTCCAAACGACAACCTACATTATCTCGCTCCAGCGCTAAGGCCGAATACAGAGGAGTCGCCAATGTTGTCTCTAAATCTTGTTGGATTCGAAACCTCCTTCTTGAGCTTCATTGCCCAACTCACAAAGCTACATTGGTATATTGTAACAATGTGAGTGCTATTTATTTATCAGGTAATCTTGTACAGCATCAGGGCACAAAACACATTGAGATGGACATCCACTTTGTGCGTGAAAAAGTTGCCTGTGGCGAAGTTCGTGTCCTTCATGTTCCGTCCCGTTATCAAATTGCTGATATTTTCACCAAAGGTCTTCCGCGCATACTTTTTGATGATTTTCGGGACAATCTAAGCGTCCGTCAACCTCCCGATTTGACTGCGGGGGTGTGATAGATGTTATAGATATTATTATGTAAAATAATTTGAAATTATTTTGATCATATCTTGTAGCATTAGTTGCCTAAAGGTTAACCTAAATAATAGCTTGTTAATTGTAACAGCAACCTAAATTATAGCTTGTATTTTGTATATATCCCAAATCAATGAATATAAGAAACACGAATGATTTCCTACATTTTACTTAAAAGATAAATAAAGCTGTGATATTTTCATACAAAAAAAAATGTTACTAATTATTCTACGTAAAATAATAACCTTTAATGAAGATAATTATTACTTAATCAGTGATAGATCTATTGGGAGGGGAAAGTAGGGCTTCAGCTCCCTCCCTCGGTCCCTTTTATATATATATATAATTATTTTTAATAAAAAAATAAAAAAAAAATAAAAATTAATAAATATATAATATATTATTATTATTATTATTTATATATTAATAATTTTTTAAATAATATATATTGATATATAATCTAACTTATTTGTATAAAAAAAAATCTAATTTTAAAATATATAATATATTAATTAATAAATATGATTACAAGTATTTTATAATTTTAATTTCATTAATTATTATTATCTAGATTAATTATATTTTATGAATTATTAATTTTTTATCTATATATTATAATGGTTATAAAATTTAATGAATTTATTTAATTTTTTTAAATGTAAAATTATTATTGTTAAGGTATTTGAGATAAAAAATAATTTAAAATTATAAATACATATATTTTCTTCTTTTATCATTTGAAATAAAAAATAATTTTAATTTTATGGTTAAAATTTTTAAATAATTTTATAAAATTTATTATTTAATAAATATTTTTTTATGAATTATATATTTAAATAATTAAAAAAAAAATTAAACCCCATTCTTGATCCGTTTCTGTACTTAATTAATTTCTCAAAAGTAATCTATTGTTTCTCAACTAACTAATCATTTGCATAAGAGATGAAATAAACATGTTTTTTTTTAAACACGCGTTTGGGACTAATAAAGACCACATTTTTCATGTTCTATTTAAATAATTAGTTCCCAAACCAAGTTATAGATAAGCTTTTAATTATAAAAAAGTAGCTTATTAATTAATAACTAGGATTATGATTTTGAAATATCTCCATTTAACCATTGACACATACAAAGACAAAGTTTAAATTTCTTGTTTATGTAAACCAAAATTTCCAAATCAAATCATATCATTTATCATGCTCCCAGTTATATCTCTTTTTAAGCATTTATTGGGCATAAATTGTATCATCATCAGTTCATTTTGCAAAATTATGGGTTGAATAATGGAAATATCTTGACCTCTGATCATTAAATTGTTGACTAATTATAATCTTGTTGGTAATTATTTTATTTCTTAAAATAAAATTTATATAATTTTAAATTTTAATATTTATATACATTAAATAATATTTTTTGTACCTTTCTAAAAAATAAGGTCCTAGAGAATCATCAATCTCGACCATGGTTAGGACAACCGCTGAATAGTAGCATATGGCTTGGTGAAGTGACTTAAAGCATGCAAGGAAGAAGCAAAATCAGATAGATAATCTATCTCCTTCACGATGATCTCTATTGCCCTCCCATATTCATTTTTTTTTGTTTTTCTTTTATTTGGGTTGAGTGTTGCGTTAGTTTAGTTAGTATACAAAAAAAAGCCCACATCTCTATTTGTCTAGGATTTTACTAAATGCGATCCAAGTTTTTGCTAAGTACACTCTATTTGTTTTTTTTTTTCTTTCTAATTTCTATTATCATATATACCCTTTATACACCCATAATGTTGATACATAACTATTATTCTTGAATGTGCTTTCACTAATCAATTATATTTTTAATTATCTAAAATTTTTTTTAATTGTACATTAAGTTTTTCATTTTTTATATTTTGGTCTATAATTTTTTAAGTGTGTCATTGTGGTATTTTAAGTTTTCATTTAGTTATATTTTGGTCCATAATATTTTAAAAGTCTTGTGCTACTTTAAATTTCCATTTAGTCACATTTTGGTTAATTTCATAATTTTCTGTTAGCAACGTTTAACATGGTTAATGTTTTAAATTTTAAAATAATTAATTTAAAATAATGATCACTATTTGGCTGCTATTTAAAACTTGCTAAATCTAATAAAAGCTTTTATTTTAAAAACAAAATGATACAATTGTATACCAAAAAATTTAAAAAACTTAATTGAACATTTAAAATAAATTAAAGAATCAAATTGGATACTAAGTCTACGGTTTAATATAATTATTTCACCATCGTGTGTAATACTTCATTTGCTCGACAATAATCGTCCTTTTAGGTTTTTATTTTCGTTTGAAAACATGATATTTTAAACTTTTTTGAACTATTTTTCAACAATACTCCCAGATGTAATTAAGTAGATCAATATATACTTGTATTAGAAAGCGATTTCATAGAAATAGGTTGATGAAAGATAAAATGTATTCTCTTTGACCCTTGTTATAAGATATAATCAAGATTTTTTTGTCCCTCTTTATAAAACTTAATTTTATCTCTCTTCATCATTAATTATTATTATTATTTTTTTTCTAAAATACCATCATTTATAGTCACTTTCTCTCTCTTAAGATGATGAAAGAATATGAAAAGTTTATAATTATTCATATAAGCCTAATATATGTTTTTCTTCCCTTCAAATATTGAAATGTTTAGTTTTAGTCTTTACTAAAATTTTAGTAGTTTTTTGGTTCTAGTGATTGTGAAATTTTGGTGAGAGTTCTTTCTTGTCATGAGAAGAAGCAAGTTATTGTGAGAAGAAGGTGAATTGTCGTGAAAAGAAGGCGAATGGTCCTTAGCAAAGGGTAACGAAGGTGAGTTTTCATATTATCTTTCTTTAATGTTCATGTGAATTGATGTTCAAGTGAGTTGACGTTCGGGTATGGGTATGAGTTTGGTTTGCTTTGAAGTCAAAGTGGGTCAGGTTAGGGTCCATTTGGGATTAGGGTTCAATTGGGTTAGGTTAAAAATGTGGGTTTTATTAACGTGGGTAGGGTTTATGCATTTGAAATTAGGGGTTTCTGTAAATGGGGTTAGGGTTAATTCATTCATTTGAGATTTGTTAATTTTTAGTATGATTTGTTAATTTTTGCAGAATGGATTTTTCTATTTCCTTTCACTCCATGGGTTCTTAGGTGAACAAGCCCACTTTGCATTAGGAGGGCAAAGAGGACCGTGTATTACAACCTTGATATTGACACATTGGGTATTTTGAAGTTTTGGCGTTGATGAATGACCTCTTTTATGATGTTACTAGTGTGGGTAAAGTGAAGTGGAAAGGGGCAACGCTAGCTTTAAAACCTTACATGACTTGTTAAAGGATAAAGATGCGCTATGTGGAATGTGGAGTGTTTGGACATGAAGAAGTAATGGTAGTTAAGTTGTTAAAATGTGGGGAGGAATTTGTTGTTCAAATTGGAGAGGTAGCTAGTGTTCAATCTGGGGAGGCAACTGGTATTCAATCTAAAATTGAATTTATGGACTATGAAGGTTATGATTTTTGTGAAGATCATGTTGCATCTGCATAGAAGAACCCAAAATCGAAAACAAAATAGAAAGTCAAAGCCAAAAAAAAGAAAAAGAAGGCTGGAAGCTTATCCAAATTTAAGTGAAATGCATACTTTGGAGACAAGATATGAAACTAAGGAATTATACAGTGATGTAGAATTTGAGGATAAGACAATCATGCCTGGAAAGCAATATCTCATGTTTAGAAAAGATACCATGTCCAAGGAGTTTAGCTAGAAATTAGGAATGTAGTTTACTTAACTTCAAGATTTTAAAGATTTCACAATGGAGCATTTTGTGTTGAATGGGTATAAGGTGTTCTTCCCTAAAAATGATTACAGAAGGGTTAGAGCGTTGTGGAAGACCCTTGGGTGTCCATTCATAGCGTTTGTATCACTAGTTGAAGACTCCATTACATTCCAATCGAAAACTTTGGAATTGTCTCACACGTGTGCTTGAGTTTTTTACAAAAAAAAAAAAATGCTAAATGTAACATCGCGGTTTTCTAATTCCAGAAGCAAGTGATTGATTTAAAATGTAACAGAAAGTAAATTTAGATTGTTATTTAATGATCTAATAAATAAAATAAAGTGATTTATTGATGTGTGATTAGGTATTTAATTAGTTATATGTTTTGGTGGGTTTAGATTATTTTGGGCTAAGTTCTTAAAGCCTTATATTTTAGATTGATTATAGAACATGGGGGGGGGGGGGGGGGTTGGGGGTGTAGTTAGAGATTAAAAGGGGTGCAAAGGACAAAGTTTGAATATTTCTTAAACTTATGTGGGAAGTTTCTTTCCTTTCCCTTATTTCTTTCACCTCCCTTCGTTCTTATTCATCCCCTTCTTTCATGGTGAAGAAGTGGAGCTTTCTCATTATTGGAAACTTGAGCATCCTTCTTTGAAGCTTCCTAAATTGTTGTGGTGTTGGTAAGCTCGTATCTTTCTTCTTCTTGGTTTGTTTGTTCCTTTCTCATTTCCCATCAAGAAGTTCTTAAATAGGTATTGTTTAAAATTTTGAGGGTTAGATGAAATCTTGATGAAAACTTGTTTTGGTGTTGATCTAGGTTCCCTTTAGTTGGTTTCATTCTTGGATCATCAAGTTCCCTCCATAGCTTCTTTTTCAAGATTTTGAATCACTTCCTAGGGTAAGGGAAGCTTACCCCTTTTCTTTGTTTCAAGATGATTTTGAGTTGTTTGGTTTAAATCTTGGGTTCTTTTGTTAGGGTTTAGGGTTTAGAAACTTAAGAGTTGATTATTGACATGTTTATTATGAAATTGGATATTTGGGTAGTCATTAATAGACTTCAAACTCAGTTTTTGGTGAAGAACTCGTGATGCAGGATCTGTTGTTTTAGTTAAGCTAAAAATTTTGCTTGAGCTTAATTTTTAGCTGAAGCTAAATTTTCTAGTTGAGTTGAATTTTGATAATAATTCGATCTGTATAAATTTAACTAGAGCCACGATTTCTAGCTTAAGCTATATTTTTAGCTAATGCTAAAAGTTCTAGCTTAAGCTAAATTAATTCAAATGTTTTATTTTATCTTAAATGCTTTCTCAAGGGTTTTATAATCAATCCCCACTATATATATATATATATATATATATATATATATATATATAAACTTTTTCTATGTATTATAAATAAGAAGTATAGTTTTCTATTAATGTTATGAAATTCATTGTTCATGAGGATCGTTTGGTGTAATTATTATGAGAATTCATGGTGTTGAATGTCTTACCATGCTCATGAAACTGCTAGATGGGTTCTTTATGTGTGAAGGTATATGAATGGTGAATTTATAACATGGTGAACTTGTGGTAGTAAAGTTTGCATACTTGAAGTGTATTATGTGATTGGTTATGCATACACATGTATACATCATGACTATATGGTAGTGCATATGGGTAGGCACGTAAGTTGAAAGTGCCAAGTGGGCTCTCAACCTAATGCTGGGGGTTTTTGTGGTGGCTAACGGAAATGAGCCTATAGAATAGACAAGTGGGTGAATCCCTATAGATGTATGATCATGCAAACCTTATAGAGGTAAGTCGATACCAACACTTGTCTATATTTAATAAAACCACAAATCCTTCACAAGGTAGCTCAAGGGACTCCCCGAATGGTCAGAGAGTGAGACCATGGTAGGGGATGAGGCCTATAGGGACCACCCAAAAGTTGTAGAAATCTCCTTGGAGTCGAGTCAACATGGCATACATGATATAATTACGAATAGAGATTTAAATGTGAATTGAAAACTAAAGTATGAGTTGAGACAGTTTTGTTTGTTTCTCCTCCAACCCAACTTGGAAATCTAACCTTGCACAGTAAATATGTTCCTGATTTAATTTTTGCTCTCGATGTTAGTTGCGTGAGCCATCGAAGTCGAAGAGAAGGCATCGCGGAAGAGTACACCATTGCGGAGGGTACACACGTCGTGGAGAAAACAAAGTAGGGAGGTCATGGGGAGGTCGTGGGTGGTGCGCAGAGGTCATGGATGGGTGAGCGGTGGTCGTGCGCGGAGTGGCTTGGCTTGTGGCGATTGCAAAGAAGACAAAACAAGGTCGTTGTAGAGAAGACGAAGCGGAGGTTGCGGGGTGGCTTGTGGAGGTTGTGGGGTCGCTTGTGAAGATCGTGCGTCGTGTGTGGGATGGCCTTTGCGGAGATTGCAGGTCACGCGCAGAGTGACCCTTGCAGTGGTTGTGAGCGGATGGGCGAGTGGTGGTGGTGTGGAAGGAGGTCACGCAGGTGCATGAAGGGAAGGTAGAGGAGATCAAGCACGAAGGTGATGAAGGTGAAGAAGAGAAGCGTCTACAAAAGGTTGAAGGGAGAAAAATTTTGGGTCATTATTCATAATTCAAAAATTATGGGTAGTATTTGTTAATTCTAATAATTAAATAATACAATCAACGTTAGCATATTAATGGTCAATCATTTAAAATGGACGGAATGACTAAATTTGTGCATTTTTGAAATTAGGGAACTTAATTGTTCACTTTAAAAAGCAGGAGATGAAAATTACCATTTCATAAAATCAGAGAATGAAAATTGCAATTAAGCCTAATTATAATTATGTTAAGGACAAATTTTAAAAAAAATATTACTTTTACAAACAATTACCTAAATTAAGTATTTTTCTTATTAATTAAGTACAATTTACTCAATTCTGACTTATAATAAGTGACAAAATATTTTTTTATTGGTGGATAGTAAAATAATTACTTAAAGTAGTACTCTGTAGGTGAGAAACTAATAATATTTTCAGATTTTTTTACTTTAGAGTTCCATTTCTCTTTTTTAAATGCACAATTGATCCCCTTCACATATTATTCAATAAACTGATCCCCTTCCCATATTATTTACTAAATTGACCCATTCCCATATTACTAACTATACCTTATTTATTTTAATAGTTAAAATATTAAAATAATAATATGAAAAAAAGAAAATTTAATAAAAAAATTAATAATTACTAATATAAACATTAACAAATAATATAACTAAAATTATAATTTAATTTAATAACATTAAATGTTTTAACCAAGTTTTACTTATTTATTTTTTAAAAAAATGACATTTATTTACTTATCAAATATCTTAGAAGTTAATATATCATTGTAAATAATAAAATTAGGTTAAAGTGTAACTATATTCTTTTTAATTTTGTTTAATATACGATTTTGATTTTTATAATCTTAAATTATAATATTTGGTTTTTCTAATTTTATAAATTGTTAATTTTGATTCATCTAAGAGGCTATGAACTAATAATTGTGATTAGTAAAATTTTTAATTTAATTATAAATTAATTAAAATCCATTAGTAATTATGATTAATATAGTTATTTATAATTAATGAATTTTAATCACCTCATATAATGAAAAAATTACTTTTCTTAGAAATTTTCATTCCATGAGGGTAATCTTTTCCTTTAATATTCAACACCACAATGATTTGTTATCATAATATTTATGTAAATGAAGCCAACTTCACACTATTAAGCACTTTGTTCTTACTAAAATTGCATCAAAATAATGTCCAAAAACTTAAAAAAAATCACTTTTGTTACAAAATTTCATTCATTTAGGGTGATTTTTCATTTCAATTTACTTATGTGGAACATGTTTTTGGACATTTAAAACATTACATTTTCATAGTATTGACATAGATAAAACCAACTATATAACTTTAAGCACTTCATTCAAACTAAAATCTTATCAAAATAATGTCAAAAAACATTAGAAATCACTTTTGTTACAAAATTTTATTATTTAAGAGTGTGATTTTTCGTGTCAATTTGCTTATGTAAAACATATTTTTGGATACTGACAATGATTCATTTTAATAGTACTTATGTAGATGAAGTCAATTGCACAATTTTAAGCACTTCATTTCATCTAAATTTGCATTAAAATGGTGTAAAAAAACCCCAAAAAATCCATTTTTTTGCAATAATTTTCAATTAATAATTATGATTAATCAAATTATTAAGTTAATTAAAATTTATTAATTATAAATAACTATATTAATCATAATTATTAATGGATTTTACTTAATTTATGATTAAATTAAAAAGTCTACTATTTGCAATTATTAGTTCATAACCTATTACATGAATCAAAATTGACAATTTATAAAATTAGAAACCAAATATTATAATTAAACATCACAAAAATCAAAATTGTATATTAAAAAAAATTAAAGAAACTATAATTATAATTTAGCCTAATTTTATTATTTAAAATGATTTATTAATTTCTAAAACATTTGATGAGTAAATAAATATCATTTTTTTAAAAAAACAAATAACTAAAACTTGGTTAAAAAATTTAATGTTATTAAATTAAATTAAAATTTTAGTTATACTATTTGTTAATGTTTAGATTAGTAATTATTAAATTTTATTTTTTCATTTTAATATTTTAACTATTATTTTTATTAAATAAATAAGAAATATTTAATTAATAATATGGGAAAGGAGTCAGTTTAGTGAATAATATGAGAATGTGATCAATTTAGTTAATAATATATGAAAAAAGTCAATTATACATTTAAAAAAAGAAAAATAGAACTTTAAAGTAAAAAAGTCTATAATAAGAAAGGAGGTCAATTTAATGTATAACATGAGAATTGACCAATTTAGTAAATAATATGAAAAGAATGTTAATTATACATTTAAAAAAATAAAATTGAAAAAAAAAGTCAATTTTTCATCTAAAATTGTATCAATTAAATGCTTCTTAATCAATGTGCATGATGTCAAAATACTATTGTTTTGGATCGGATGAAGTAGACTACCATTGAAAAAAAGAAGCTTTAACCAAGGAAATGATAGCATTAACTAATTAGGACAAGGGTTTCACTTAATGAGTAGGTGAGTGAAAACTCAAAAACCAATCAGGTTATCTTACACATTTATGAACATAAATAGTATGCGTGTATGACATTAATTTTCTTCAAGACCAGGCTTGAAGTTTTGTTTTTGATCATTGGCTGTTTGTGTTGGTCTCCAGCCAAAGGAGTAAATGCAAGATTGAAATATCTCAACCCCCCAACTAATTGCACTGATGGTGTTTAATTAAAATTTAACTCCCAACTAATTGTACTTGTTAATTAGTTACGATTCTCTTATAAATAGAGGGCTTTCAATAGAATTAAAATCAAGAAGTTAAGAGCATTCAGAAATCCTCACAAATAGAGGGCCATTTTTTTTATTTTTATCTTTATCATTTTTACAAGTCTGATCAGGTACCTCAGAAGCTGCAACTATGAATTTGGTAACAAGTGTTGGAGGAACTAATATTGACAAATCCCAAGTTCTGGCTGCTGTTGAAAAGTATATAAATATATCCCCTCTCTCTCATCATATATGCCACCTTTTTTTTTTTTTTTTTTTTTTTTTCCATTCTACTATTCTTAATGCCTATTTTGAATAAACGTATCCAGAGTGATTTTTAGATTGAAAAAATAAGAATAAGAAAATATGAAATGATTTGTTTTAGTAAATTTAAACTAAATTACGTCCAAAAGCTCTTTTGCGAGGAGTTATAAAAGATAACTTTTATAAAATAACTTTTACATATTAATTTATGTAAAAAGTCATTTTATTATTTTTATTTTTACTTTTCGTAAAATTTTTTTGGAATAAATTTATCTAAGCATGCCCTTCACATTAACTTGGATTATTTTTCAATAGTAAAATGATGAAAAATGGGGAATTAGAACCTGTTTAAATACAAACTTTATAATATTTTTGAAAGTTTCTCTATTATTCAGTAAAAAAAAGATGAAAAATATTTCTAACTTTATATCAAATATATTCATAAAATATATTGCCCAAATTGTTAGTAAACTTATATATGTATATGCATGGTTCAGGTACGAGAAGTATCATGATTATTACGGAGGTCAAGCGGAAGAAAGGAAAGCTAATTATGCTGATATGGTGATATATATATGAGTTGGTTTGTTTAAATTTATTTAGTGATATAATTATTTATTTTAATAAAATAAATAATTATTTATGTTTTTAACATGTTTGTTTAAATTGTTTTGATTTAAAATAAATTATTTTTTATTTATTTAAATAAATAAATCCTATCTACTTATAAAATAATCATTTATTTTATAAATATTTATTATAATTGTAAACAAACTGGTTCATAAACTAATTTGTTTAAACTTATTTGATGAAATAAATATTTATTTTAATAAAATAAACAATTATCTATTTTCATGTTTGCTATCGTATTTCTATTTAAAATAAATAGATTATATAATCATGTTTCTTGTCTAATAACTTATTTTTTACTATTCTTGATGCATATTTGGGTCAGATTATTTAAAATTAGGTTTAATTGCAATTTTAGTTTTCCTATTTTTTTAAATCTATGATTTTGGTCCCTTTAAGTTTTATATTGACAATTTTGATCCCTCTAGTTTTAAAAAATGACAATTTTGATTTCTTTGATCAATTATCAACTAATGATTATGATTAATAGAGTTATTGAGTTAATTAAAAATTATTAAAAAACTGTAATAATTTTTTTACACAAAGAAAAAATAAAAAAAAAATCATTTTTAACATTAAAAAAATTGTTAATTACCAATCATAAAAAAATATTTTTAATATTAAAAAATAATACAAATTTAAAAAAATCACTTTTAACCTCTTTGAATAATTAATATTTTTTTTAGTGAATTTATAATTAACTTAATAATTCTACTGATTATAATTATTAATTAATAATTGATTGATTAGGGGACCAAAATGGATGATTTTTAAAATTAAAGGGATCAAAATTATTAATTTAAAACTAGAAGGACCAAAATCAAGTATTTGAAAAACTAGAGAGACCAAAATTACAATTTAGCCTTAAAATTATAATAAGTGTTTATAAAATAAATGATTATCAGATAAATGATTATTTCATCAAATAAGCTTAAACAAACTAATCCAATAAGTGTTTATAAAATAAGTGATTATCAGATAATTGATTATTTCATAAATAAATAAGATTTGCTTCATTAAATAAGTAGAAAATAATTTATTTTAAGCAAAAATAGATAAACATATTTGAAGAAATAATCATTTATTTTAATAAAATAAGCAATTATCTATGTTTTTAATACGTTTGTTTGAACAACTTCTATTTAAAATAATCTATTTTATGCTTATTTAAATAAGCAAATCCTATCTACTTATGAAATAATCACTTATTTGATAATTACCTATTTTATAAATACTTATTATAATTTTAAACAAACTTGTCCATTAAAAACACAGATAATTACTTATTTTATTAAAATAAAATAAGTGATTATTTTATCAAATAAATTTAAATAAATTAGTCCAAAATAAGTGATTATTTTACTAAATAAATTATTATTTTATCTTCACTTTACTTATCAACCAAATTTCTTCTTGTTTTCGTACACACACATTACATACATAGGATTAACCTGTGCAAAAAATAGGCCAGAACACATCGTCATTACTCATTAGCTTAATAATACTATTAATTTCAAGTATTTGTTCACCAACAACATCACAGAATTAGAATGTTAGTTGTTAAAGTCCACCAGTTTAGTGGATATTAGTAAGTAACATTGGAATATTAAGATAAAAATATTTTATTTGTATTTTTATTTAATTATTTACTTAGGATTTTTATTTTTATTTTTTAAAATAGAAAATATTAATATTACTATAATGGGTCTTAAGTAAATAACTAAATGAAAACACAAATATCATATTTTTGTCTTAATATTTTTATGTTACTGATTAATATTCACTTAACTAAGGTGGATATTGGCCACCCCATATATATACACGCATTTAATTTATTTTTATTACGGTTAAAAAGTTAATTTTAAAATAAACTAACTTCCTAGATGATGCGTCAAAAAAAAAAAAAACTTGTTAGAAATGATGCCTTGGTAGCAACCGGGTTAAACATGTAATATAATGTGGTGAAGAGTAATAGAAACAAGGATCACTGATTTTTTTTTTTTTTTTTTTAATATAACAGTTTAAACATTACCAAAAAGATATTTTTTTTTATATATATATAACAAGTTAAAAAAGCTATTGTTAATCCGTGTAATTAGTTACACAATCTGTTACACCATTTAATTATTTTTAAATGAATAATTTTATCTCAAAATTAATTATTTTATATAAAAAAATAAACATCAATAAAAAATAAAAAAGATAATCAAATGTTTAATATCCTAGTACATTGAGAAGAATATATTAATGAATGCTTTATGATTTTTTTTTTTTTGAGGGAATCTTTGAGTAAAATAAGTACAAAAATCATTTCCCCCCTTTTATACTAACATATATTCTTTTCCAATCACTTATGTTGTTGTTTAGTTATATAATGTGATTTTGAAGTTGGAATTATCCTTTCTTTATCTTAATTGTTGCTAACTTAATTATCTATGGAAAGATCAATATAAGACCTTTTTTTTTGGTTTGTAGGTTAACAAATACTATGATCTAGCTACTTGCTTTTATGAGTATGGTTGGGGACAATCTTTTCATTTTGCACCCAGGTATCTATTTTTTATATCTTGCACTTATATATTTAAGAATTTGTTGTGAACTCAACCACTCATGCATGTTGCTAATTTTCTTCTAATTCAGATGGAAAGGGGAATCTACTCGAGAGCATCAAAAGACATCAACATTTCATAGCTTTACAACTTGGCCTAAAGCCTGGACAAAAGGTTTCCATGTTCAATTAAATAATTTGAGAGTATTACACCTTTAAAAATATAAAAAATGAGAGATGTATTTAGTAAAAGAAGATATAAATAGAAAAATTCAACAAAAAAATAATTAAATTGATGTATTTTAAATAATTTAGGGACAAAATTAAAACTTTTTAAAATTTGGTGATCAAATCATCAAACCATTAATTAAAATTTAGGTACTAAAATGTTTATTTAGTTTGGTTATAGTTCATGAATTATATCTCTTTGTTTTTAGGTTTTGGATGTTGGATGTGGAATTGGAGGTCCGCTTAGAGAAATCTCTCGATTCAGGTAAGTAGATATAATTTTTTAGGTTAAAGTGGTTCACTTTTTCAGTTTTATTTATTTATTTATTTATTCTTAGACTTTTTTAAGTCTAGTTTTTAATTTCAAACTTTTAGGGCATGTTTGAAAGTCTTTTCGATTTTTGTTTTAAAAATTATTTTTTAAAAGATGTGAGACTTGTATATGAAAAAGATATAAGACTTGTGTTTAAAATAAAAGATATGAGACTTGTGTGCAAAATTATTAGTAAAAGATGTGAGATTTTATGAAAAGTGAAAATAAAATATGTGAAACTTTATGAAAAAAGAAAATAGAAAAGCAAAATACAAAAAAATTGTTTTGATTTTTTAGTTTAAAAAACTAAAATAGAAAACCGTTTTTAAAAATTAATTAACCAAACAAGTTTTATAATCTTATAATTTTTAAAAATTGAAAATTTTTAAAAACTAAAAACTATTTTTAAAAATTGAAATCCAACAACCCTTATTTTCTAATGAATTTTAGTCATTTTTATCTATGCTCCATTAAATTTTTTTTTTCATATTTTAATTAATTTTTTTTCACGTGTACATTTTTAATAATTTTATAATTTTTCCAATTTTTTAATTGAATTTTTATTTTAAAAGTTTTTTAAAAAATATATCCACCGATATTAACAGTTATAAAAATTTAATTAAAAAAAAACCATAATTAATCCATGTGTATATTTTTAATTTTTTTCCAATTAAAAAAATTGAGAAAATAATTTTTTTTTTATTAAAAATGTATACATGATAGAAAGTTAATTAAAATATATATAAAAAATAATCATTTAATGGAGCATGGATAAAAATAACTAAAATCCAGGATGAAATAAAAATTTAAAGACTAAAATAAGACTTAAAAATGTTTAGAAACCACAAAAACAGAAAATTAAAAAAAGTTGAAGTAACTAAAAGATACTTTACCCTTATTTTTATTTGTGACATTGTCTCCCTTCATCTTCTTTGGTTGTTTTCAATCAATATAATCAAATTTATTTCTTTTTGATTGATTTTTTTATGCCATACAAATAATTTACATTATCTACTCATAGTAGCACTTTATATTAACTACTTAAATTTTTATTATCCACTTTATTGTTTGATGAATAATGTACCACAAACAAAATAAATATAATTTTATTAACATACCATTTTTTATTTTAATTACTTTAGTATAATTGAAGTTACTGTTGTATATCATGTGAATTCAAAATGCACAACATTATAGGCAGGTTGTTGTAACCATAGTAAAAATTCAAAATACACCATAAGATGTATCATAAAGGTTGTTACAACTAGTAAATAATGACAGGTCAAATGCAAATAGGTGTACGTGTGTACCTCGAAAAAAATGTTGTAACATAGTTTCCAGAGTAACAACAAGTTATATTTTTTTCATATCCCCATTTATTTAATTTTTGTTGTCCCAATGCCATTTTTTAAATCAAATGTGGAATACAAATATTTGTCATGTTCAGTATCGTATTTTTTAGCAAATCAAACGACCCAATGGATGAGTTCATAAATTTGATTGTATTTGTGCAGCTTGACATCAATCACAGGATTGAACAATAATGAATATCAGATAGCAAGAGCAAAGGTATATGTTATGATTATGCAACACATATTTATCCAACAATGTGGTAAACTAGCATAATCTATTCAAGAATTCTTAAAATCATTTTTTCATAAATAAATTATGCTAGTTTACCATATTTTATAGTAGCGAGTTTCAACAACAAAAAAGAAATACTTTTGAATCTTGATCATAACTTTTGAGCATTCATTAATTAATAGGAACTCAATCGTAACACTGGAGTGGACAAGGCTTGCAACTTTGTCAAGGTCAATCTTCTGTAGATAAATACTTTTTTCTTTTGGAAGGGAATACATTTTATTATTTAGGATGTTTTAGTTCAATTTATGTATTATTGTTATAGTTTTATTTTTGCTTAATTAATTTTTTCCCCTAAATTATAATTAAATATAAAATTTAATCCTCAAGTATTAAAAGTTTCAATTTTGATTCCTAAATTATTTAAAATTTATCAATTTGAATTTTCAGTAAGATTTTTATGTTTTTTAGGTGGGTGTATTTAGTAAGAGGAGGATGTAAATAGTTAAATGTGATGAAAAATGATCAAATAGATGCATTATAAATAATTTGGAGATCAAATTAAATTTTTTTATAACTTGAGAATTAAATTAAATATTTAATTATAATTCGGGGAAAAAAATTATAATTAAGTCATTTATTTTCGTGTTGCATTGCATTTATTTATCTATTTGAAAAAAAAGTTTAGGGGGTTGTATTTGATGTTTTGATAATAATATTTTTTAAGGTATTAACTAACACTGACATCATTAAGAATTTATGATATTTTATAATGCAGGCTGATTTCATGAAAATGCCATTCTCAGACAATAGTTTTGATGCAGTGTATGCAATTCAAGCCACTTGTCATGCACCAGATATTGTAAGTGATTATTATTTGACAAGTGCTCTTGGCCAAATTTCAATGTCGTTATGCTTAGCAACTTGGAATATGCATTTGTGAAACTATGACTTTACAAAATTTTATCTTTAATTTGGATTATCTAATACTTGTATTTTTGTTTCCCAATGTTGAATTATGGATAGTGTGCATGTTACAAAGAGATCTTTAGAGTGTTGAAGCCTGGTCAACTTTTTGCTGCATCTGAATGGTGTATAACCGAAGCTTTTGATTCCAACAACGAAGAACATCAAAAGATAAAGGTACGATGAAAATGTTGAAAGAATTTATATTACGGTATGTTTGAATAAACTACTAGAATAAATTTTAGAAGAATAAAATATGAACAAAAATTTAAAATTATTTTTTTTTAAAATTAAAATTGTATTTTTTAATAACTAATTTTTAAAAGTATCACATTTTTTTATTTATAAAATGGTATATGAGAGAGTTTATACTAATTTATTATTTGAGAAGATAATTTTAACTTCAAGATAATTTTATTTTTCTTTTCATATTTTTATTTTGTAGAAATTCTTATAAACTACTATGTTGAAACAAGCCTGAATATTATTTCTCTTTCTTCAACATGGTTTGTAATTTTATAGGCAAAAATTGAGCTTGGCAGTGGACTTCCCGACATTAGATTTAGGGATGGCAATGGGTAGGGTATGGGTAGGGTACTATAGTACCCGTCCCCATACCCGTGTTTGAAAAAAGTACCCGTCCTCGGCCCATACCCGTGCGGGTAACAATTTCAATCCCCATCCCCATACCCTCTGGGTACCTATATACCCATACCCGCACCCGCGACCCGCACTTTTCATATATATAAAATTAAAAATTATATAAAAAAAAAAAAACAAAAACTTAGGAGATGTATTGGATTAGGATTGTTTAAGATTTGAATAATTTTTTTTTTTTTTTGTAAAAATGTCTTGGGTATTCAATCAAGATTGTTAAATGATAAAAAATAATCTAATAGTATTCAATCAAGATTATCAAGATTTTTTTTTTTCAAAGGGCAACGAAATCTTGTGGTATTCAATTGGGATTTTGAATAACGCAAAAAAAAAAAAAAAAATCATCTGTTATTCAAAATTATAAAGATTTTATGAATTTTTTTTTAATTGGATTTTGGTAGATTTTATAGACTTTTTAGTTGATCATATAAATACCAAACCCTACAAACAATCACATTCAACTATGAGAGACTTTTCTTTTTCTTTCTCATCTCAAACTTTTTTATTTATTTCATTATTTTTGCTTTGAAGGCAGTGACATAATCTCTCACCCACACATTTTTTTTTTTTTCAAGATGAGACTTTTCATATGATTTTAATAGTAATGTGTTCATACATCAAAATCACTATGAATCAATTTACAAGCCTACAATGTAGTCCACTGTCTCATTCATTTTAAGTTCATAAATTTTTAATGAAATGAAAATTTTCATAAAAGAAATAGATCTGAGTCTAGAAGAAGTTTTAACTCGGGATAAACAATCAAGTTAAAGTTTTAAAAGACCTTTCTAAACTATTGCAATCAATTTTGAAAAAATATACAATTTAACGTAGGAAACAAAGAGCAATGTTTGGGATGTTATAAAACATAGACAACTTTGGATATTCTTCAAGTTAAGCAGATGATTAATGTTTTGATCATCATATATTTTTTTGTTGAATTATTTGATTTATATTTTGATGACATTATTGATTTTATGAGTTAAATGAAACATTTTATATTTTTTTACTAATATTTTGTTATTATTTTTCACTATTACTTTATGAAAATTTGTGAAAAATATATCTCAAAATGAGTTCATGTACATTAGGTGAGATGATTCAGTTTATGATAATTTATGATTAGTGATCTTGTTGCACCGGGCAATAAACATGCATGAACCATTTCACGAAGTATGTGTCCGGATAATCCAAAGTCTCGATAATTAGCTCGCGGTCTTCCGATCGAAAAACAACGTCGATGAAGACGTATAGGTGCACTATTACGCGGTAGTGATTCTAATTTTCCATGCATTTCCCATTTATCACTTAACGACGGAACTTTGCTTATTTCTTTTTTTTAGGATCGGCGAATCAAATTATATTTCTGTTCCAATTTTTGTCTCTTCTTCTCCCTCTGAATCACACTTTTCCTTGCCATAATGGTTCATTTCCTATGTTCAATAATATTTCCAAGCACACTCTTGTTGGTTTGTGTTTAATAGTTTTGAATTTTTTTTTTTTAGAAATCCATAAAATCTTTTCAAATCTTATCTTATAAATATGTGAAATCCTATATTCTAAATCCATTAAATCCAAATTATAAAATCCTAATCACAAAAGTCATCTTAAAAAAATCTTAATAGTTTTTAGTTTCTACAAAATCTTAAAAATCTTTAAGACTTTTTTATGCCAAAAAAAGTATTTTAAAATCCTAATCCAATACACCCTTATATAATATTAAAATCAAACGAATATTGATTTATATAAATAAATAACATTACAAAAATAATCATTCAACATAAATTTAAACAAAAACTCTAATTAAACAGGAAAAACTAATATATTTTTAAAACTAATTAGTTTATAATTATATATTAAAAATAAAACATAAATAGATATAATATTTTAACTTCATCATTCGAATTAATTTCTCCATATTTTGTAAATGCTTATTTCCATAGTTTCTATATTGCTTTAAACTACTAATACAAATAAAAATTAAATCATAATAGAATATCAAAATTAACATATAAAAAGAATAATTAAAATAATAAATAGATAATTGAATAATTTAAATAATAAAATTATAATATATTAATTAATATGTATATACATAAGGTGCAGGGCGGGGCGGGGTGGGTACTACAGTACCCGTACCCGCACCCATCCCCATGAGATTTTGCGGGTAAATACCCGCCCCATCCCCATCCCCAAATATGCGGGTTATTACCCTACCCGCGTATGGGTATTTTTGCGGGTGCCCGTAGGGTCTGGGTCCATATTGCCATCCCTAATTAGATTGACCACAAAGTGGATTGAAGCTTTGAAGGAAGCGGGTTTTGAGGTGAATAACATGCTTCTTTTCTAAACAGAATGTGTGACGATTTGTAATATGTCAATATTCAGATAAAAATTATTTTAACCAATTAAAAAAAAATATAATACTTTCAACATATTTAACATACACGTTATTATTAAAATAAAAATTTTGATACATCAGATATCAATCACAAAGTAAAAATCTATTAGGGAATAAATATAAAATTGGAATATATAATAGGATCTAAAATATATTTTAGTCTTATTATTATTTGAATATTTAAGAGATGAAATAAATAATCTAATTAGCTAAAGGAAAATTCATTTCTTTTGTGTATGAAGGTAATTTGGGAGAAAGATCTTTCAGTTGACTCTCCTGTTCCTTGGTACTTTGCTATAGATCCAAGACACATCTCACTTAAGAACTTTTGTGCAACGACTTATATTGGACGATTTTTCCTTAGAAACCTGGTATTACTATTTGATTAAACCTATATTATTATTAACAATTGCTTCAATACTTTTATCTATATTAAGGATTGGTTAGTTGTTTTATTACTCAAAATGTTGATATTATTTTTGGGAGATGAATTGAATATTTGTAGGTTAGGACTTTAGAATTTGTTAGACTGGCTCCAAGAGGAAGTCTAAGGATTGAAGATTTTCTACTAAAGTCAGGAGAAGGATTAGTTGAAGGTGCAAAGTAAGTTTTTCATTGATCCTTTAATGTCATGTTAAAACTACAATCAAGTAGAGTTACAATTGATAATAGAAGTAAATTATTGTTTACATTTGACTACTCACAAGTGTTAGGTCATAGGTACAATTGTCATTCATATGGTAATTTATACAAACCAATTATTTTACATTTTTTTTCCTAAAATATTAAGTATTTTTTTTATAATTTTTAATGTTTTATTTGATTGGTCTTGATCCTAAAGTATTTTTTTGTTTGTCTTTTGTCACTCTGTTAATTAACTTTGTTACGTTTCATAAATGTCACGTATTTCATTAATTAATTGACACATGTTTTATTTTAAATTTATTTTTTAATTAAAAATTAAAAAAAATGTTTAGATAACAAAGTAGTCAAATGAAACATTAATTAATTAGGGACTATAATACTCATTACTTTAATTATAAAAACATATTTTACCTTATTTTTAATATAGTTAATGTATTCGAACCATGAAAATAATATTTATGAATTAAATGATATTGGGTTGTTAATGTTTTTCTAGAGAACAACATTGTTAAACTTGACATGCATATGTTGCATTTTCAGGAAAGAGATTTTCACACCGTGTTACTTCTTTTTGGCTCGAAAGCCTGATGATTCTGGGGGTCATTGAAGTGGTGTTGCAAATTGCTTATGTGTTTAGGAGTTATTATGATTCAAGGAGAAAAATTCGTGTAAAATGTATTGTCATTACGCTTGCCAAAATCACTCTTGTTGTTTTGAGTTTATTTTCAGTGTTTATGTTATCAAGACTTGATCACTTTGCTTATGGTTATTTTAAATAATAGTGTTTTTCCTTGTTTCAAGGGATAACTTCTAATTTGTCAATGAATGTAGTCTAATTAAATTTAATGTTTTTTTTTCCTCTTGTAACTTAATCCTATAAAAGCATCTTAATGATTTATAATTATAAAATTTACTAAATAAAAATACACAGGTTGTGATGATGAGGGAGAATGTCTTTATATATTTTCATCAAATAAATAGAGCAAAAAGTAGCAGATTCTTTTATAAGAATAGAATTTGTGTGCATAATAAATTATAGGATTTTTTTTACATATTGTCAATTTAAAAGTAAATTAAAAGATGAATAGTTAATTTGTGGCTAGATTTTAGTCACCCTAAAGCCACTAACATAACCTTTGAGAGATCCTCTATACTTATGGACTTGGTGAGTAACTAAGATTGAATAGAAATATATGACAGAGAGACCGCGATCTTATGTCTCGATTTTAAGGACAGAGACACACAAGCCACTAAAGAAATTTGAACTAATTTATTTATATTATTTTTTCAGTTAATAATTTTAATTTTTGTAATAAAATATATTTAATAAATTAATTTTTACTACTCGAGGAAAAAACATTGTGGTTTTGAATAAGATTGTTTGCCATGAATTGTTATATTTGTGCTGTCTATCACGTTGAAAACTATCACAGTGAAAACTATTTTAGTTTATGATATTACTGAGTCTTTAACTCTTGTATAAAATATTTGAAGAAAAAGTTTATCATACATAATAATCATTAGTAGGATTTTTTTTTCTCTCGTGGATGATATTTGATATTTTACTATTAAAAAAATTATTTGTATGCAATTATATTAAATACTCAGAAAAAAAAGAGAATGGTAATACCTTTTTTTTCTCTGAATAGAGCCTGGTAATACCTTATTAAAGCATCTTGGCTCTTATTAATGATACTTATGGTCCCTATTGTAAAAAAATATTAAAACTAATTATTTTATATTATTATTGATGGAATAATTTGAAGCTATTTTATAATAAAAAAGTATTTTTAAAATTAATTTGTTATATATTTATATTAAAAAAAACATAACAATGTTATATAATATTAATCAAAGAAATATTTATTTATAATTTTTAAATTTTTTTATACTATTACTGAGTAAAAATAATTTTATAAAAATATTAAATTAAAAATTAATATTGTTTAAACTTTGATCTGTAGTTATATACTTGTATTAATTGAATACTAAAATAAGAAGAATTTTGACATCCATAATTCTACTTAACTAAGCAAAATTGTATAACGTGAATACCTTTTATCTTTATAATAAAAAAAAAAATTATGATTATTAACGAAGTAACATGGTTTTTTTTTTTTAAATGATTGTATATGTTTTTATAATATATTGAATATATATATATATTTTTATATAAAAGGCAAAATAATAATATAATATAATAGTAATATAATGTGAGTAAATAATTATTTATAATTTTAAAAAGAGTGTTTATAAAAAAAAAGGAGTCGGCTCATATGGAAGAGAGAAAAGAGTTATGATTTGGGAGGGGGGGAGGGGAGTTACATACTGAGGAAAAGAAAGAGAAAGGGAATGAGAGAGAAAGGGGAGGGAATTAAGACAAAGGAAAAGAATTATTTTAAATTGTTTGTATTTAAATTAGCTGTTTGGATAGAGTAATTCAATTTTATATGTAATATTTTAATTTTTAATATTATAATGTTTCAATAATTTTATTAAAAATAAATATTAAATAACTTTTAAATACTTCATAATTTAAAAATAATTTTGATGTATTAGACAAATCAATAATTTAAAATATAAAATAACTTTTAAAAAATATATAATATCATTTACTAATTATTTAATTTCATAACAATAAAAATATTCATCATAAAAATGCAACCCACAATTACAACATAAATATTAAATAACTATAAGGGAGATATCTTCCAATAATAATTCAAATTTTAAAACACTAATGGCTTTTTAAGAAAATAGTTTGTCAAACAACATGCTTTTACTTATATATATATATATATATAAAAAAAAACTTCGAGTCATTGTTTTCTTGTTTATTAAGAGCCTTCAACACAAGCCTTTGAACATCATGCTAATTTGATAAACATTTGTCTTACCATGCAAAACCATGAAGTGCAAAAGATAAACAACAAAGAAAAAATAGTATTAAGACAATATAATAAGTGCAAAATATACAAAGAAATTGGACATTACTAGTCAAAAAGTAGTCAATAATCACCATCTTTACAATATATCCTAATACACAATTCCTACAATAATCAATTACAAAATATTAACTAGGTAATTGAATCTTAATGTATTCACCTAACAATATATACAAGTTTTACTATACCATATTAGAAGTTACTTGTTTAAGGAATTTCACTATACTAGGATAATGAAAACAATATGTAATTATAGATTTTAGTTAACGGAGTGAATATAGGATAGTGAAGAAGTAATATAATAAAATAGAACATATATGGTATAGATACATTATGACATCATGTATTACTCACCAAGTTTCAAGTTGTAGAAATATGTGTTAAAACATAAGCCTCATCTCCTCAATTGGAAGTTCTTTCATGATAGTTAATTGTAATGGAAGACCAACCAACCATTTAATAACTTTAACCCATTGTTGTTTATTAAGGTTTGGTATCAAAGTCACCTCATTTAGCACTTTTCGAATATAATTTCAATCAATCTTGTTAACAAATATTTCAACCAATCGATCAAAAGAGGATCGAAGTAGTTATTGCTTCTTTTTCTCCAACCTTCTTCCTTTGAGATTGTGAGCTAATTGAACTTGAAGATGGTCTCTTTCTTTTTGAACTTGAGCTTGGTTCCTCTAAATCTATAGAAGCACTAGCCTCCTCTAAATCCATGAATTCCACTTCATTCCTTGTTGTGCTCATGACTTCATCAGCATCCAAAGTAGTTTCAACTCCATAACTAGTGGTTTTATCTTTAGCAAACAAGTCCACTATATCATCCTAATTCGGAATCACTTTGAATCGAAATTGTTTAGCATCTTTGTGTGACTTGAAAATAAAATAAAAACAGTCAATAATAGGATAAATATAATATTATTTAAATATATTTTGCATAATAATAATAATACATAATACTACTTACAATGACATATTTGTTCCATGCATTTTCATCACCAACAACAATCATGTATTTGGTGCCATCCCAATCAAATCCACTCTGACTAAGGATATCACTAACAATTTCATACCATGTTCTTCAAAGTTTGATTCGATTTTTAACGTTCTTCCAAGTGACTTGGACTTTGAACCTAGTATTTCATGTTACAATCGTAGTATTGCATGCTACCATTTTCCAAGCTCCATCACTCTTATTGCCTAAGTTTCTTTGATCTCTAAGTACTTCAACCAACACATGTTCCATCTTCAAATTCCATGTAAAATAATTTCTCATTTCCTCATTTTTTTTTTTGTCACCTTTCTTCTCACCTTCGATTTTTGTTTGGTTGGCTCCATCAAAGTTAATACCACCAATATATTAGCTTGTACATAACAAATATCACATACAACCTACATTTCAAATGCATAGATATATAGCTTGTGCATAGCAAATATCATATGGAACCCACATTCAAACACATGGCAGCCACAAAATGTCAAAATATTTAAAACAAAAGTTTTTCCTTAAATGGAAATTACAACATGTAATAAACCAAGTACATAAAAGTTTTTCTTCAATAGCAAATTACATAAAAAAAAAAAAAATCACTCCCTAAGCAAGGTTTCTTCTAACTTGATAATTGGAAAATATATTCATTGCTAATGTATCTCGAAATATTGTCCACTCTTCTATGACTTGAATAGTTGTGACATTATCTGTCACATTTGAAATTGTGTAACACAAAACAAGCATTGATCATTTTTATTTGTGTCTTTATATAAAAAAATGAAGTTCTTAGAATACTCCATCCTTTTCTCAATATCCTAAATGACCTTTTTATTGCATTTTGTGCACTTGAATGATGCAAATTAAATAATTCTTTATAATTTGAGAGATGTTTCCAATCTAGCCATTGAGATGATATCTAGTCCCTCTATATGGTGTTAAAAATCTCAGACCATTGGTATATCCCGCATCCACAAGAAAGAACTTACTTACAATGATTTAAAAAAATCATAGGCTTGAACTAGAAAAGTTAAATAAAAAAATATTTTCAAGAAATATTATTAGTTGGAATTTCAAGTTTATTTTGATGACGTAAAACATCTTGTAATACTCAAGAATCTCCTGCTGACCCCTCCCACCCATATAACACATAAATAAATCTTAAATCTGAACCATAAACTACTAACGTATTTGTAAAGATGTCACCCTTTTTATTACAATATCTTGGCCTATCTTTAGAAGAAACTAACATTGGGATATGTGTCCCATCAAGTGCTCCAACACATTTCTGCAAACAATACAAGTTTATTAATGTATTTAGTTTCTGAAAAATGTTTATAGTTAGCTAATCTAGCCTAGCTATAGATAAACTTACCTCAAACCATCTCCATTTGTTTGCATTTGAACCTTCTAGATCATAGGTATGAAACTTCAAATAGTGCTTGCTCACTTTCATTATATCTCTCAAGACATTATTGAATTGCCTACTTATTGTTTCTTTAGATTTGTAATAATTAAACTCCACTACTTTGTACTTAAGGTTGTGAGCCAAGATATGTAAAAACATGCTATCTCTTAAGCTATTGGAACATTTTTTGTTCTAACTAATCCATCACCTTCTTGTAAAATTCTACAAAGCTTGAAAAATACACTCTTACTAACCCTTAGTTGTTCAATACAATTTCTTTCTGACTCTCTAAAGAGACGATTAAGGTAACTGCATCGTTCCAATTCCCAATTACAGTCTAGTTCCTTAACAAAATGATTGTTATGATACCAAGCCACTACACCCATAACCATGTAAACAACACAAGCAACAACAATTTTAATTATCTTTTTAAATTCTTCTCTTTTACATTTTCTTGAAGTAATTGCATTGTCAACCATGCTAGAATCAATTTTTTCCCAATCAAAATCCATGTGAATCCGTGAAATGTGAAGTTTCAATTATAATTAAAACTAAAGTGTAGAGATATATGCAAGAAAAAACTTGTCACACTACTTATACTAAGATTTTTTGCTAATGAAGCATATATACAACCATTGAACAAAGTAACAATTTAACAAACAAAACAACATGCAATCTATCATTATCTAAAGCAAACACGTTAAGAAACAACAATATATCATTTTGACTTCCTAAATAAACAAATACAACCATGTTAATTTCCTTTTCCTTATTAAGTCAAACTAGCACATATATCCTATCAATAACACTATAACAGTTAATTTCAAAATGTCAATCAAAGAGAGACAGTTTCACACCAAATACCAAGGAACTTATTTACTTGTTTTAACTGATTGACATGGGTAATAGAATTAAGAATGTATATATCACCAAAAGTAAAATAAAATCTATATAGAATGTCACTTGTGTGAATCTTAGAACCAAAGGAAGAGCCTTCTCCCATTGCTTCCAATCACTAACAAGCAAATGGAAGAAAGAATGAACAATGATATCCATGAAACTTACAAATTACAATTAAGTAAATGGAATCTATCTACTAATCCACAATTGGATGGCCCCAAATCAGTTATAATGGATTCAATCAATCCAAAAACTCCAAAGTAAAAGTCTGAAATTAGCTTGTTGCTTCTTGCACCTCCCAGTATTAATACAATTCTGTTTTTAATTTTGTTTCATCATTTAAGTGAGGCTGGAAAAACTAATTTTGAACTCTATTAATTTTGATGGCTAAACTCTCACAAACTTAACAATTTTTTCTTCAGTTCCTAACTTCCTCTTCCGTTGATTGAAAAGATTGAGTTACTAATATTTCAATTCAATTCTGCTCCTCAGTTCCTTTGATCACCATAACGAAACATTGTTCTGTTAGGACAACAACCCCAAGATATTCAAGGAATTATTTCACCTAAGAAAAATGATTTCATTTAAAATCAGTAGAAAGTAACAAGTGAGGGAGACAAACCATGTATGAATCGTGTGAGGAAGAGCAAGTGTGAGGGTTGTGAGAGAAAACACAACCAAATTGCAAGAGATGGAACAGAGTGAGGTCAAGAGAGCACAAAGTGAGGTGTGTGGCACTTGGGTTCGCAATGATGAGAAAGAGGGGCTAAGGTTTGCAATTTGTAGCCATAGCCATAGGAGAGAGCGAGCGTCGAGAGAGAGCAAGCATTGAGAGAGAAAGAGGCGTTAGGATTCCGAGAGAGGACACAGAGCGTCATGTCAAACAAATAGAAAGGCTATTTTTGTTATTTCAACCACATAACTTATTCTTATACTACTATATACTAGAAAGAGAGAAAGATAATATTTTTATCTTTTCACATTTATCCTATGAAGTTATATTCTTACACTCCTACTTTATAGGAGAAAATCTTGTTTGTTCTTCGGCCTTTGGTAGATTGACGGTTGTCCAGTCAACAAGATGATCAGACGGTACATAGCTCCTTTAGCCTTGAGTGCGAAATGTGAAGAGGCTAAGCTTATTCTATTTAGGCGGTTGACCTTTCTTTATTTGTCTTTGGTTTCTACTAGATTGACAGTCATCCGGTCGATGAGACGATCGAACGGTACACAACTCATCTAGCCTTGAGTGTAAAGAGGCTAAGCTTATTCTATTTAAGGGGTCAACCTTTCTTTATTTGTCTTTGGTGTCTAGTAGGTTGATGATCGTCTGATCGACAAAGTGATCGAACGGTACACAACTCCTTTAGCCTGAAGCGCGAAGAGGCTAAGTTGACTTGCCTTTAGTCGGTTGATTTCAGTCCCTCGTTGGCTTGTTGTTGGTGTTTGGTTGATCGATCAATTGATTGTCACATGATCGACTTTCTACTAAGTGAGGTGTTCATGTATCGTTTTGGCTTCCTCAAAGAGTTTCTTTCCATATTATGTGGTGCCACGTGTCGTGTGTTGGTTGGTCTTTGCACTTCATGGGTTTCAAGAGCGAGCATATCTTAGATGCAAGGTCCTAGCATAATTTCATAGTCGAGGATAATTTCTAGTACATGATGCAAAACATAATTTAAGTATATAATTCAAGCAATAAATATTTGACCAAAGCATAAGTATATAATCCTAGCATTTAAGTATATGATCCTAACATAAGTATACAGTCTAATCAATAAGTATATAATCTTAGCATAATTATGATTTGAGCATGATATATGATCCAAGCATGGTTATAATCCTTAGCATGTTTATGATCCGAGCATGGTTATAATTAGAGCATGATTTGGTGAAGTTTCCTTCATTTTATAAATGAAGAAAGTTGATACAAAGTAATTGACAACGATTGTGAATATAATTGTTGAATAAGCTAATGTATAAGGGAAGCAAAATAACTTTTAAGGAAAGCAAAACAAAAACTAAAGAAAGAAAAATAAATTAAGGAAAAAATGGAAAAGGTGAACTAGGATTAGCCGAGGAAAAACGATTCAGTTGAAGTCTCCGAGCATCGGTTTCTCATGTTGGTCGGTCACGGGCTTCGCTTTTGAGTTCTATTTTCCTTGGTGTTGCAGCGAGGGGTCTTGTCTTCTTGGCCTCATGTCTATTTTCTATTCATATTTTGCTAGGTATCCATCATGGATGAGTTTTTCGATTTGTCGAATGATAGAGAAACATTTTTCGATGTCATGGCCGGAGGTTTTGTGGAATTTGCACCATGCTTTTCGACCATTTCCCATGGGTTTGTTATCTGTTGGAGGGAAGGAGAGGGGTTTGGCAGTGTTGATGTCCTTCATGATCTCTCGTCGTTGGAGTCTTAAAGGGATTAGTTCGATTGGGGCCAATCGGTTTGTTGGAATGGAATAGGGGTTCTCGCGATGTCTTGGTCGAGAGTCGTGTTCTTGTCGTACCCAAGTATTTCGATGGTGGGTGTACTTTTTTGTGGGGTCTGATTAGTAGGTTAATTGCTTGGTTCTGATTTCTTTTTCTCTTTATTCCTCTTGTCTGCCATGATTTCTTCTGCTTCTATGTGGCATGCCACTTGGGATTGGATTTCTTTCATCTTTTGTGTGTTTTTATGGACTAGTGACTCAGTGAATTGTCCAGCACTCAATCCTTTCACAAAGGCGATCACGAAGAGTTTTTCATCAGGGTTGGTTGTCTAGATAGTTAACTCGTTGAATCAGTTTAGATATTCCTTTAATGATTCTCGAGGTTTCTGTTTCAAGTCAAACATGTCTGCTACACCTAGTGGTTTTGATTTGTTGGCTATGAATTGCGCAACAAAGATTTTGGATAGGGTGTTGAATGACATTATGTAGTAGTCTGGGAGTCTGTTGAGCCAGTTTAACGCCATTGAGGATAGATTCCCCACGAATAGCTTGCATTGGATTGTGTCGGAACCTCCATTAATCAATATCTGAGTTTGAAAGGTCTTCAAGTGTTGGTTTGGGTCTCTAGAGTCATCAAAAGCCACTATCTTGGGAATCATGAAGTATGAGGGGATGGGAGTGCTCTTTATCGCTTTCGAGAATGGTTGGAAATCCTTTTGGAGATCAGTTACCGTCTTTTCAACGTGTTTCATGTCTTCTAGTTGTTACCTTAGGGCACTTTGCCTTGCCTTAGCTTCGTCAGCTCTTCTAGCATCTTCTATTGCCTACTGTAGTTGTTGTATTGTCTCCATGAGTTCTTATAACATGGATGGGTCGCTTTGTATTGTCCCCTTGAGGGGAGTGTTAGTCGGCCTTGAGTTCATCATTGTTCTCCTTTTTTAATGAGTGGTGTAGGGATCCAAATTTATCGAACCCCATAGTGGGCACCAATATTCTGGTTTAGAAATTCTAGGATGCTTGAAAGCCTAGCCAGAGTATAAGAGAGTGAATCTTGAAAGTCTAATATGCTTGGTTACTAGACCAAGCCTTGTTTATATAGAAAGCGATCATATCTTTATCCTCTAAATTGATGATAAAAACATGATCTTTTACAAAAGATAATAAAATTAATCTAAAAGATAAAGATAATATATTTATCTTTTGACATTTATCCTATGAAGTTATATTCTCATTCTCTTGCTTTATAGGAGAAAATCTTATTTGTTCTTTGGCATTTGATAAATCAATGATCGTCCGTTCGATCGACGACAAGACAATAAAATGGTACAACAATAAATAACATAAATAAAAATTAGTTATATGTTGGGTAGCATAGTAATTTAAATAATTATGGTAAACTAATATTTTGATCAACCTAAAATAAGAGTTCCAAATTATAACAAAAAATAAAATTATGGTCTGATAGATATTATAGATATTATTATCTAAAATAATTTGTAATTATTTTGATAATATCTTGTAGCATTAGTTGCCTAAAAGTTAGCCTAAATAATAGCTTGTTAATTGTAACAACAACCTAAATTATAGTTTGTATTTTGTATATATCCCAAATCAATGAATATGAGAAGCATGGATGATTTCCTACATGGTATCAGCTTAGGTTACCTTCCTAAATTCCTCTCAAAACCTAGCCGTCAATCTCCTTCTTCATCACATCTTCTTCTTCTCATAGCTGCCCATCAATGGCCAACAAGTCCAAATTTCACTCTGCCCTCACCGTCACCAACGTGAAGAATCTTATTCCAATCACCTTGGACATGGAAACTGGCCAATACCATTCATGGGCCACCTTATTTAAGGTTCAAGCTAAAGTTCATTCGGTGCTTGAACATATCATCCCTCCTACGGATGCCGCTGCCATAACAGAATATCAAACATCTAAGGCCGCCGATCTCCCTCTCTGGCAACGCCTTGATGCTGTTGTCCTTCAATGGATCTATGCCACCATTTCTGCTGATATTCTCACATCAATCCTTGTAGCTGATGATACGGCTGAAAATGCTTGGAAACGTGTAGCTGACTTATTTCAAGATAACAAAAACTCTAGGGCAGTATATCTTGAAACTCAGTTCACCAACACGAGCTTGGCGGATTTCTCTACAACCTCCGCCTATTGCAACCGGCTCAAATCTCTTGCTGACCAATTGTCCAATGTCGGGGCTCCTGTTTCAGATCAGCGTCTGGTACTACGTTTACTCGCCGGTTTACCCGAAGCCTATGCTGGGTTTGTCATAGTTATGCAACAAAAGGATGACTTACCAAGTTTTGCTACAGCATGTTCTCGATTAAAGTTGGAGGAAATCACGATTAGAGAACGAGCCGCCCGTGAATCTGGTTCCACTGCCCTCTTAACAGTGGATGAAAACCCTTCCTCGCAGCCGCAGCAATACAATGGCAACAATAATAATTCACAAGGCCGTAGTAATAACAATCGAGGCAAGAAAAACAACCGAGGCAAAGGGAAAGGAGAGTGGCGCGCGGCGGTAAAGCCGGACGTGGCGGTGGCGGGGTGCAGTTGGCACTGGGAAGAGGTGGTGCAACGCAACAGCAGCAGATACCAAAGCACTACCGCACCTACCCGCCGTACCAAAGACTCTTTCTTTAATCCTTGGGCCAGTTGGGCCCAGCCTCCTTGTCCTTATCCAACAGCCTCGTGGCAACCTAGACCTCCCCGCCAAGTCGGAGTTCTTGGACCGAGACCACCGCAACAAGCATACAATGCATCAGTAGCACCATCAAGTGTTGGGTACACACCCACGGACATTAATGCAGCCATGCATACCCTTTCACTCTCTCAACCGGATGAGAACTGGTATATGGACACCGGTGCTACCTCTCATATGACGGCGGATCAAGGTACACTCTCATCTTATTTTTATTCGAGCAAAGATCAAAATATTGTTGTTGGTAATGGTCATTTGATTCCTATTCGTGGTCATGGAAGCACTACACTCTCACCACCCAACCCCCCCTTACACCTAAATAATGTCTTGCATGCACCAAAACTCATTAAAAACCTAATATCTGTTCGTAAATTTACCACTGACAATTTGGTTTCTGTTGAGTTTGATCCCTTTGGGTTTTCTGTGAAGGATTTGCGGACGGGGAACCCTCTACTGAGGTGTAACAGCTCAGGGATCTCTACCCCATCCTCACCAAAGATCGGGCCATACCTCCATCAACATTTCCTTCTGCCTTTTACTTGCTTTGTCTCCTAGGCTGTGGCACAATCGTTTAGGTCATCCGGAGCTAATATTCTTAGCTCTCTTCATAGTCAAAATTTCATTAATTGTAATAAAGGCCGTAAATTAATTTTGCACTTCTTGTCCTCTTGGTAAACATGTGAAATTGCCATTTAATGCTTCTGTTTCTTTTCTTTGAATTACCATTTGATATTATTCATAGTGATATTTGGACATCACCCATATCTAGCTCTTCTGGCCATCGATATTATGTCTTGTTTCTTGATGACTTTAGCAAATTCTTGTGGACATTTCCAATCTCTAAGAAATCCCAAGTTTATTCCATCTTTCAATCATTCAAAACTCTCATTAAAACACAATTTGAAAAAGACATCAAGAATTTCCAATGTGATAATGGCAAAGAGTTCAATAATGGTCCCTTTCAAAAATTATGTGAACAAAATGGAATGCAATTCAGGTTCTCTTGCCCTCACACCTCTCCTCAAAATGGCAAAGCTGAACGGCAAATCAAATCAATTAACAATATTGTTCGGACCTTGTTAGCACACTCCTCCACGCCACCTTCTTTTTGGCACCACGCTCTTCAAATGGCCACCTATCTCCTAAACATTCTCCCAACCAAAGTTCTAGGATATCGTTCCCCAACGCAAGTCCTTTATCGGAAAGATCCCATTTATTCCCATCTTCGTGTCTTTGGTTGTCTTTGCTACCCATTATTTCCGGCCACTAAAATTAATAAGTTGCAAGCAAGGTCCACCCCGTGTGCATTTCTTGGCTACCCATCAAACCATAGAGGTTATAATTGTTATGATTTGTCGAGCGGAAAAATAATTATTTCCCGTCATGTACTTTTTGATGAGACACAATTTCCTTTCTTAAAAATACATGATCCATCTCCAAATGTATATAACATTTGGAGTGAAGACATTTCTCCAAACTTAATTCATCATATACACAACTCTACTTCACTAAATCAAACGTCACAGCCCACTCCTCAACCGGCCTCATCATCCCCTCACACCAACCCTACTCCGACCCCTACCCGTCAACCCACATCGACCAATCCCATGCCTCACCCTATGACCACTCGTAGTCAACATGGCATATCCAAACCAAACCCCAAATATACCCATAATTTGAGTGCTTCGACCACCACCTCTATCTCACCATTACCTAAAAATCCGATGAGTGCTCTTCATGACTCCAATTGGAAACATGCTATGACTGATGAATATAATGCTCTAATTAAAAATAAGACATGGGAGTTGGTACCCCGTCCCCTTGATGTGAATATAATTCGGTCTATATGGATTTTTCGACATAAACGAAAATCTGACGGTTCTTTTGAGAGGCATAAAGCTCGTCTTGTAGGTGATGGCAGGTCACAACAGAAAGGAGTAGATTGTGATGAAACATTCAGCCCGGTAGTGAAGCCGGCAACTATTCGAATGGTTTTGAGCATTGCTTTGTCAAAATCATGGCCCATACACCAGTTAGATGTCAAAAATGCCTTTTTACATGGTAATCTCCATGAAACGGTTTATATGCATCAACCCATGGGTTTTAAAGACTCCTCTCATCCTGATTATGTTTGCTTGTTAAAGAAATCACTCTATGGCCTAAAGCAAGCTCCTCGTGCTTGGTACCAGCGGTTTGCAGATTATGTGGCCACGATCGGTTTCAATCATAGTAAATCAGATCACTCATTATTCATATACCGTAAGGGGTCTGATATTGCATATATTTTGTTATATGTTGATGACATTATACTGACGGCCTCTTCTGACTCTCTTCAAAAGTCAATTATGTCATTTCTGAGTGCAGAGTTCGCTATGAAGGATCTTGGTCCACTTAGTTATTTTTTGGGGATTAAAGTTACCCGTAATGCAACCGGTATGTTTCTCTCACAGACTAAGTATGCAGAGGGGATTCTTGAAAGAGCAGGGATGACTAATTGCAAACCATGTCCCACGCCGGTTGATACTAAGCCTAAACTTAGAGCTTGTAATGACATTCCCCATACAGATCCAACTCATTATAGACGTCTTGCAGGTGCATTGCAATATCTTACCTTTACAAGGCCTGACATTTCTTATGCAGTGCAACAAGTATGTCTTCATATGCATGATCCAAAGGAAGAGCACATGAATGCTCTCAAGCGAATTCTACGCTACATTCAGGGTACTATTGATTTTGGCCTACATTTGTATAAATCCACTGTTGGCAAGCTCCTCTCTTACACAGATGCAGATTGGGGTGGATGTCCGGATACTCGACGATCTACCTCCGGTTATTGTGTTTTCTTCGGTGATAACTTGATTTCATGGTCGTCCAAACGGCAACCTACATTATCTCGCTCCAGCGCTGAGGCCGAATACAGAGGAGTCGCCAATGTTGTCTCTGAATCTTGTTGGATTCGAAACCTCCTTCTTGAACTTCATTGCCCAACTCACAAAGCTACATTGGTATATTGTGACAATGTGAGTGCTATTTATCTATCGTGTAATCTGTCACAAAGATCGCCACAAAACACATTGAGATGGACATCCACTTTAGTGCGTGAAAAAGTTGCCCGTGGCGAAGTTCGTGTCCTTCATGTTCCGTCCCGTTATCAAATTGCTGATATTTTCACCAAAGGTCTTCCGCGCGTACTTTTTGATGATTTTCGGGACAGTCTAAGCGTCCGTCAACCTCCCGATTTGATCATGGGGTGTGATAGATATTATAGATATTATTATCTAAAATAATTTGTAATTATTTTGATAATATCTTGTAGCATTAGTTGCCTAAAAGTTAGCCTAAATAATAGCTTGTTAATTGTAACAACAACCTAAATTATAGTTTGTATTTTGTATATATCCCAAATCAATGAATATGAGAAGCACAGATGATTTCCTACATGGTCTTTATAAAATTACATTGTTAACTATATATTGATAATTAAAACCTAAATTCAAGTAATATATGCTATGTACAACATACAAACGGATAAGGATGACAATATGCAGGATATGAATAGGATATTAAAGAACCTATATTACTATATAGGTTAACATAACTTTCAATATGCAAACTCATATTCATTGAATAATAACTTTAATACCCATGTTCTTTTATGATAATTTTTAATTGCTCATACCCGTATCTATTACTCATACTTCAATTAATCTAAAAAATTAATTACAAAGTATTATTTTTTTGACATTTTAAAATTACCACTTATTATTTGTTATTATAACATTATAATAACTTTTTTTATTTATTTATATAATAATGTTAATAATTATAAATATACAACAATTTTTATATTATCCAACCGTTAATGTATATGGAAATTAATTACGTTCCTACAATTTTCATTTTGGTACATCAGAGTCAATTTGGGCAAATTAAAAGATGTATTCATTTAATATATTTTTTTCTCATTAAATCAGTAATTGAATCTCATTTATTTTAGAATATAATAACATAAATTATTTATCTTTCTTTAAAAATAAATCTCATTTATTTTAGAATATAATAACATAAATTATTTATCTTCCTTTCAAAATAAAGAAATGATTTTTCAAAGTGAACTATTTTTGAAAATTAATTAGAATTAAATGTTCATACACTCTATAAAATAGGTTTACATGGTGAGTAAATCACACCCCACCATTTTAATGTATTTTAAAATAATTTTATAAAAATTAACTAAATTATCATAAATAAATAATTATGATCATTTAACGGTATAAGACTATTTTACATCGTTTGTAGGGACAAAAATAGGTCAGGTCATCATTCAAGGGTTTATGGCTTGGCCCACGAAAAGCATGACATGACCTAGCTTGCTTGTTTATTACAAAAGTTAGAGGCTTTCTAAAAAGTCTTTTTAGTTAGGCTTTAGGCTTTAAATTTTTTTTATTAAGCCCAGACTAGCTTGTTTATATAATAATAAATTATATTATATTACATAAATATTCTATATAATATGTATAATTATTATATTTATAATTATTAATAATAATTATAAATTTTAAAAAATATTGAATAAAATATATCATACAAATAGATTTCCAGGTTCGTTCAAATTCGAGCCTAAAAAAATGCTTATAATAAATAATAGATTAGACTTAAACTTAATAAATATGTGGTAGGTGAGACTTAGGCCTATCAACGTTTAGTCTGGCCTAATCTATTTCCACCCGTAATAGTTTAGTGCATCAACTTTTTTGTCCATTAATTATAATAATCTTTATAAATATTTAAAATTCATTAATGTAATAATCATATTTTTTATAGAAATATTTCAACATCATAATATAAATATTTATACTTAAAATATTATCAAGAAGTAATTAATATATCATTTAATATAAACAAATAAAATTATTAATAAATTCATAAAGGAAAAAATATAAAATAAGAGAAAAGAATAAAAGGAAAGTACAACGTAAATTACAAGAGAAATATATTTTAAAAGAAAAAAAAAAGTAAGATAAATCATAAAAATACAATTATTTTTCTATAAAGAATAAATATATAAAAAAATAAATAAAAATAAAAGAAAATAGAAAAGATATAGAATAAATGCTTTTCCATGTAAAGAGGGCATTTTTTTTTTAAATTTTGAATTAATTACAAAAATGGATAAGTGGTTTTTTGAAACACAACTTCAATAGGAAGAAGTTATGTTTCAAAATAACGACTTTATTTTTATTTTTTTTAAGAAATAAAAAATTAAAGACCTGCTTTAATGTACTATTTCAATTTTTTATTTTAAATTTTTTTACAGATTTTGGTTAGAAGCATATTTTCTATTTTTACATTTTAAATAATAAATTATATTTTAAAAATCTTAAATTTGATAATTCAAATGTAAATAAGGTTAAATATTTTACAAATATTCACGTTGAGTTAGTTTCCGTTGTCCTTATCTTAATCTACTATTATTATATCGAGAGTCAGTTGTACTCCTCTTGTTATTATTGCCATGTCTAGCCATTTGTTGATGTAAGAACATATTTTTTTATCCACGTAAAGACATGTGCCTAATATAACTATATTTTATTAATAACTATTATTTAATAATTTATAAAAAAAATATAAAATGAAATACCTTAAGTTTATTCATTATCCAAATAAAAACATACAATCAACAAAATTGAAATTGTAACTAGTTTCATTTTTATTTTTAATTATCATGTTTCATGGTACAACTTCTATAAATTCAAAAAAAAAATATAAAATGATATTTTGAGACAACTTTTATCATTAAGAAAAAAAAAGTAAAATTTTATTTTGAAACACGACTTTTTTTAGTTGAAGTTGTGTTTAGAAACACAGACTTATCCATTTTCATAATTAATTTAAAATTTATTTATTTCCGTAATATTGAAAAAAATTGTCCTCTTTAAAAAAAACAAAAAAAACCCGAGAATAAACAAAAAGAGAGAAAGAAGGGCGAGTGTGAGTGGGTTTAGAAAAAACTGATAAGGGAAAGAGAGAGAAAAGACCAAAATAATGAAAGAGCAGAAAGAATAGAGAGAAAAAAAATAAAAGCCTTGTAAGAAGAATATAAGAAGAATTAAATGACAATAATCAGGATAAGGGTTTCCCTTAACGAGTGGATGAGAGAAAACTATAAAACCAATCAATCATGCTATCTTACACAGTTTTCGGAAAAAAATAAAATTGGTGTATGATTTTTCCTCAAAAAGATCCACGCTGAAATTGAAATATCTTCAAAATTGGTGTGCAAGGTTGAACTTGAAATATCTTCAACCCCAACCCCAACTCCAACTTGAAATATCTTCAACCCCAACTAATTGTACATGTTACGATTCTTCTATAAATAGAGGCTCTCAATTCTAAAACAAAATCAACAAATGGCATTCACAAATCCTCGCAATTAGAGAGAAAAAGAGTGAGAAAAAAAATACAGAAATTAGAGAGATTTTTTTGTTTCTCCCGAAAAAGAAAAATAGTAAGTCTATTAGTTAGAAATATTTATTTTAATTTGAATTAAAAAAAATTAATCTAATTTTTTTTATTTTAATCCAATAATTAAAATTAACCGTTTTCATTCTGACGTAAAATCATCATTCTTATATGATACGTACTAATTTCATTTGTGAATCTAGTTCATGTAAATTTGGTTGCAGAAATATATCAATGATTATAACTCTATATATGCAAATAATGAATGCAGTACATATTGGATTGACGTGCACGTACTTGTTAATTTCCTTGAAGCTATGAATCCTCAAAGTGAGTCGAGACAAGAGACGAGTATTATAAACAAAGTAGCGAATTGGCTGTCATTCAGAAACAAGGATGAATGGCTGAAGGACATGCGAGGAATGCTGAGTTTGGTGGCCACACTGATCGCCAGCCTTACCTTTCAAAGCGCTATCAATCCACCGGGCGGCGTGAGGCCGGCAAGCGAGAGCGGAGATCTGGCCTGTCTAAAGAATCGAACAAACATAGACCTGTGCCCTGGCAAAGCTGTCCTGGCTGTCATCTATTCGGACGATTACACCATCTTCCTTTTCTCAAACACAGTGTGTTTCGTTTCGTCGTTGATAGTTTGTCTCTTGCTCGTAAGTGGACTCCCTCTAAACTATCGTTTCTTTACCTGGCTTCTGTCGCTCACCATGTGCATCACCCTCACCAGTCTCACTTCGACCTACTTGTATGGTGTGAAGATGATCACCCCTAAACCTGTTTGGGATGTCGGCACCATCACCATCAACACGTTTACTATAGCTATTATTGTTTGGGTTTTTCTGCTGGGACTCGTCATACTTTCTTTTTGTCTGCGCCTAATTGTTTGGATTGTGCGCCTAATTGTTCGGATTGTGATTAAGCTGATCAAATTTATAACCTAGTTTTACGCACTTCTTCGCCATATTGCAAGTCAAACTTTCTTATTTATGACATGTGGATAAACGTGTTTAGAAGGATTTTTAGGAAAAAAATATGAATTTTTTTTTTAAAGTTAAAATTGATTTTTCTTCTAATTACTTTATAGAAGTTTCACATCTTTTATAAGAAGTTACCTGACTCTTTTATAAGAAACTATATGACAGAAAGTTACAATAAGAAATTACAAGTTCATCTTTACAATTCAATTTTTTCAAGATCTAATTAATAGTTAAGATTAATATTCATTACAATCTTTAGATTTTAAGAAAATGAATGTGGAAATGAAGTATAACTCTCTTACAATTACTATTAATATAATTTGGTCCCTCATTATATATAAACTCATGAAAACTGTGTTTTTATGTGAGATTGAGAGCAGACATTCTCATCCATTGGATTAAATTAGACGGTAATGATTAACGTAATTTTTTAAAAATTAACATGCACCTACTTCATTTGATTTCTTTACTACACCCAAAATTAAAAAAATACTGTTTCATAACGACCTTAAACCCTACATCCTAAACCCTAAACCATACACTCTAAACCCTACATCCTAAATCTTAAACAAACATGTTTCATTTGTAAATGATGTGACTATTATTTTTCCTATTTCAATTATAATTGCATCCAAAGGTTAGCTTGAAGAGGCAAATTTTATTTTGTTGTAGTTGTAGTTGTTTGGTTTGTGTCATGCTTCCACCTTGCTGACAACTATCTATATTCTCTTAAAAAAAAATTAAATTTACTTTCTAGTCTTCTCTTATGAAAAAATCTTCGTGTGTGAGAGGGTCTACACTTCAAAGAGGATGCTTAAGAAAGTTGGTTCCTTTTCTGAAGACCCCATTCTCGACACCTGCGTCACTGTTTGCGGGGTCTCCGATGTCGACGCTTGCATCGATGCCTGTGCTCGCACCGTGTGTGTCAACCAACATCAAGTGCCTCATTGGAACAACATTTGTCTCAAGAGGTGCCAGAGTGAATGCCTCAAACTCTCTTCTTAGACTCACTCCTCCTCCTCATAGCAGTTTAGTTTTCTTTATTCAAATGTGCCTGAGTGTATACTGAGCTTTTGTATTGTGTGGTTAAATGCTTTTGTCTATCCCATGATTTTGACTATGGAATTCTAAATTATTATGGAAATGCAAATTGGGTTTATTCAACTAGGTGCCTACTACTTCATTTTCTGTTGAGGTTTTGGAAGTCAAATCTCATTTTAAAAAGGAAAATTTTAATATGAATAGGGCAAAAAGTTGTCACTTGAATTCCTTCTCTATATGTGTTTTCTAAGTAAAAATGATGGGGTGAATTTTCAAATTATTGTATTAAATTGGCTTAATACAATCAATTAATGAATCTTGGTATATATACAACAGTGATGCAAATATCTTTTTGTGATTAGAATGGATATTCAGGAATACATAGTAGAGCTAACTTAAGTGGACTCGAGTTTGCTCTCATCTCAGAAATGTAATTTAAGAATTTATTGATGATTTTTTTTTTTTTTTAATTTTGAGTGTAGAAAGAGGGGAAGGAGATGATTGGCAGAGATATCAAATGAAGTAGGTACATGTTAATTTTTAAAAGACTTGTTAATTCTTACCGTCTAATTTAATCCAATGATGAGAATGTTTGTAACACCCCAAAATTTACAATTGAGTAAATAAGGATGTTAGTAGATTAACTAGTATTTAAATTAAATTAGTAATTAATTTCTTGAGGATTAATTCTTTGTGAATATATATTGTGTAATAGTTAATTATAAAATTGTTTGTAATTAAAATTAACATGTTTTATAATAATAATAATAATAATAATAATAGATATATGGTGTGATTAGTAATTTGGTGAAAATAGAAGATTAAGTAAAATTGTGTGTAGTTAAATTAATGTGTATATGATTATAGTAATTTAATTAATTAAAGTGTCAATGTGATATATATATATATATATATATATATATATATATATATATATATATTTTGATTGATTAATTTATATAATATAATTATTTTTGGTAACCGAGAAAATAAAATTCAAGTATCAATTGAAATTTCAAATTGGCACGTGAATTTTATACTCGGCTATCTAAGCAAGCATAAACTAGAACCCTTATACTCTAAGTGTTTAGAACCTCAATATTTAACTAAATATATTATTCTACTAATATTATTATTTTATAAAACAAAATTTTTACGCGTTGTTTTTCTTCTTCCTAACTCATGTTCGTCCCTCTCCCTCTTCATTCACTAAATTTTTTCTTCCCTCCACTACTACACCACTCCACCGTGCAACATCACACATTTAAGCATGCAGCTATTTTCTTTTCCCTCAGTTTCACAATTTCACGTTGCAACACCTAAATCCCCTTCTCAAACTTTCTCTCTTCTCTTACCATTCCTCCCATCCTCGTTTCTTCCATTCTCGTTTCTCTTCTTCTTTCTCAGAAGCGCTCCACCCACCATCTCACCCACCCCCAAGCACCATAGCAACCTAATTTCACTTCATCTTCTTCATGTAAGCCAATAGATTGAAGCCCAAATCTCCTTCCATCCTCTTTAAGACCAACGAACCTAGGAGCGAATGGTTAAGGCTTTCGTTTCTTTATCAGAGGTAAGGGATACTCTCCTTTGTGAACTCAAATCATGGTTGGGTTGAGGGAGACTCAACCATGAGCATGCAAGATTGTCCCTTTGTGCTGAAAACCACACATGCAAATGTGGAGTTGGATTATAATTGTGATTTGTGGCAAATTTATGAGTTGTGGCTGTTTTGGGAATAAATATCATGTTGCATGTTGAATTTGGGTAGAATTAGAAAATGGGAAATGCAAAGGAGACTCTGCCCAATTTTTTCTAGAATTGTTTGATGAAGTTTGTTTGTAAAAATTAAACCAAAATCTTAAGAAGAACTTGACAGATTCAGACTACACTGAATCATCTGCAATGTAATTTGTTTTTATAAAAATCTAATTGTTGGATTTCTGTCAAATTTGCTTTGAATTAAAATATATTTAGAATGAAACATTTTTTTTATGTTAAGCACTTTTTCAGATAATCGCATATTCAGGTTCATTCATAAGTTACAAAGAAACTGTTCTGTTTTATGATTGGGGGCTGATAGTGTTATAATTTATCCAATTCTGCACTTATGTAGTAATAGTTTTCAAAAGGTGATTATCATTTATTAAACTAGGGAAAACAAGCTTTTTAATCATGTATTAAACAAAGTTTTCTAAATTTAACTCAATTTAATTGTGTCTTTGTGTGAACTAGAGAAACCAAAACTGATTTTTTAGGTGCGGAATAGAGATCGGTATAAATTCTATAAAGAATGATAGGAAAATAGTATTTTTTTGAACCAAAGATACATTGTTTTAAACATAATTGTATAAGCTTTAATTGGTAAAAATTTTTGCAAAGTTTGGATCTCTGAAGGTTGAGAAAATATCAAATTAGTAAACTAAGATCTAATAAAATTCAATTTTGTTCATCCTCCCTCTATGAATTTTGATAATTTTTATAGATTTCTGTTTGTAGAGTAACATACTTCTTTTTAAAGTTGGGTTAACATTCTTTGAATATATAAAATCAAAATGAATTTTTACTAGTTTTAGAGTCTCAAATGGTACTTATTTTCTGCCTTGTTTTTCAGCTATATGGCTTGTCTAGAAAGCAAGTTTCATGGAAATTTGACTAAGATATAAAGTGTTTATGTGTGTGGGATGTATGGTGATTTGTGATTGTAATTATGTGATTTTGAACCCTGGAACTAAGTATAGACATGTTGATATAGTATTACTTGTAGGAATAGATCCGTCAGGTTAGACTCACAGACGTGTAAAAATTATGTTAGATTGTCAATGTGAAATTGTTAGTATGTGATAGTCATAAGGATCTCGAAATGAATCTGTGGTAGTGGGGAATATAAATATATGCATGAATATGTTTATATTCATGTTAGATTTTATGATACATTAACTTACGCATATAAGAACGCGTGTGCACAACAAGACACTGAGAGTACGAGGCTTAAGACGTCGTATATGGTGGCAAACTAAATCATTTTCCTCGATGGACGAGACAATTGAAGATGTTTACATCGAGGGTGACAGAGGACGATGTTCTCGAGAATGAGTATTATATAGGGTGGCAGCAAGGTCTCCAATTGGGCAGGCAAAAAAATCAATCAAACAGCTTCATCCTAAGTATCTCCATCAGCAGCTTCATCCCAGGCAGTTCCATCAGCAGCTTCATCATCAATTGGCAACTTGATCTCATGAGCAACTAGGCTCAGCACCTAGGGTGGCTAATTCAGAAATTGCTGCAAGTAACAAATATAAAAATTGGATTAAAATGAGGAAACCCTCCTAGGAAGGAAAGCTGAGAGCAAACCCTCCTAGGAAGGAAACCTCATGCCTATATATAAGAGGCAGCAGAACAGATCAAGGGGGAAAAAAGGGGGGGGGGCAAAAAAAAAAAAAAGAGAAAAAAACAGAAAGAGGGATCGAAAAAGAGGAAAAACACTCAGATAAAAAACAAAAAAACACCAATACAGAAAGACATCAGAAAAAAGAAAGAAAAGACAACAGAGGAGAAGAAAAGAGAATCAACATAAAGAAGGAAAAAAAAGAGATCAGAAAACAGTACAAAGGGAAGGACCACAGAACACTGAACAACAATACAGCAAACAGGTTTCTCTCCTTTCAATCTTCATGTAATCTTCATCATGTATTAGCTTTTTTTCTATGTTTGATTGTAAGTAATGAAACATCTTGCAATCTATTTGCTCAAAATGATAAAGAGATATGAATCTGAGAAGAGAATACTATGTTTAAATTCAAATTAATTAAACCTTAAAATCAGAATCGTTCATGGTGAATCCAAAAAAATCATAAACAGAGACAGACTGACCAAAACCAGACACAGAGACATGAGTAGAGACAACTACCAAGAATCATTGAGCTCAATCCCAAACAAAACCCAAAATAGAGACAAACAAAGCCATTGAATCCAATCCCAAATACAAGCATAAACACAACTACCAACAGAACAAAATCAAATCACTATACACATGTTCATAGCAAGAGAAGCAAATCAGAGAACCCATTCGCATAAACCAATCAAACAGAGAAACAGAGAAAAGGAAAAAGAAAGCAAAAAGTGAAACAGAGAAAAAAGAAAAAGAGAGCGAAAGAGAAAAATGGAGAAAAGATGAATACCCACCGCGGCCTCATCCTCCTCCACCTCGCCTAGCCACGCGCACCACCGCGACCTCGTCGCCATCCCTCCCCCGCGGCCTCGCGCCGCCATCGTCACCCTCGCCCCTCACCTAGGCGTCTTCATCCTCACCGCAGCCTTTGCCGCCTCGATCTCCTTCCCCATCGCGCTCCTCCTCGCGACCTGCTGCCTACACCACCACGACGCTCCTCCTCGCGCCAACCACCCAACCCGACCATGGCGCCGCCACCTCCGCGCGCCACGATCTCCCATCGCCCAGCCTTCGCCGCCTCGACCTCCATACCTCGCGCCGTCAAGCCCTCGCGCCGACGGCCTCCGTCCCCTCCTCTCCACCTACGACGACCCCGAAGAGGTCGTCGCCACCCAATATCGCCCTCGCCCCTCACCCCTCGCGCCTCGCGCCGCCGTAGCAGGTCCGATTCCAATCTCGCCCCTTCCTCTCTCGTGAACCCTAGAACCTAGGTCGTGCAATCAAGCAGTTGAGTGAATGAGAATGAATGAGGGAAAGGGAAACCCTAAATTTTAATTTCGCGTTTTGGGCCAAGCCTACTATTTACACCTCCATTATTACTAAACTGCAACACATTTGTCTTGGGCCAGATTTCTATTTACACCTCCATTTTACTAAATTATAGCTTCTCATTTTGGGGCCATATTTCTGTCTACACCCCCGTTTTACTAAGTTTTACTTTCTTTAATTATCAATAGTTGTTTAAATTAAAATCATTTTAAAAAATAATAATAAAGATGAATTGACTTGGGTGTACACCTCTGTCAATTTTTCGAAGTTGTCTTTTTAGGATAAATGAGTTGCGACAACTCAAAAGTCCTAAACAAAAAAAATAATAAAAAAGGGAATAAAAATAGTATATCTCTTTCTTTCCTTTAGTAAAATTAATTATTTTGTTTTAGTAATGTTTTGATGAGATAAATGTCTAGAAATTATAAAAGATTTTGCTTAATTAATTAAAGGTAACCGTCTTTGTGACGGACGTTGTAGGGTGCTAATACCTTCCCTACACGTAATGGACTCCCGAACTCAAATCTGGTTTCAAAGACCATTTTTTTTTTTCTAAAAAGGGTTTTTCTAATGTTTTCCTTAATAAACATTGGTGGCGACTCCTCTGATCCATATTTTCGATTTTAATCGCCGTCCTACCGCAATTCTGGTTGCGACAGTGACCCTAACTGCATGCAAGACATTTTTAGTTGGTGAGAGCCTTACCATTTTACTGTGGCAAAAGGTGTACTCCTTTCAGTCATCCTAATCTTAAATGTGTAAGTCCACTGAGTCTTAGATGTTCTAGTGGCAGCTGGCCAGTAAGAATGAATGATAAGTTTTAGTCGCAATAGCAATATAGGATACGAGAGTGTTCAATAGATAACTATATCGTCATGTTTTATAGTTGTGTTTTCCTGTTAATTATGTTTGTTGTACTTTGACGAAGCGAGGAAGTCTTACCCTTACGTTTTCTATTTAGATGGTGGAGTCGAAAGTCCACTTGAGCATTAAGGCACTAGACGAAAGGTGGTACCACAACGTGGAACTAGGTGTGGACCATTGTGTGGGCTACTTTCGTTTCACCCTTGCGTCCCTTACACAACCTGATAAAGAACCAAAGACATACAAGATTTTGATGTGGTGGACCCAACCAACTCCACCATACTACTGCCATGCCATTCCTGTGGACATCATTGAACTTTTGTCATCTTCTACCTCTGACGTACTTGACCATGCATCGTAGCTTGCGATGGAAGATGTGGAGTTAGAGCTTACCATGACTCACCCTATTGTGGAGATAGAAGATTCCTTGGACTTGGAAGAGGAGCGATAACTATAGTAGCACCGACTACAGAGATGGAGGTTCCTACTGATGGGGACCAAGTCATGTTGGACACAGTGGTGGAAGCCCCTAGAGAAGTGCTTCATGGAGGACCAAGTCAATTGGTCGAGACTTCTAAAGAAGAAGACCCCAAGGAGGATGCTTCTTCCCAAGGGTCTGGTTGTTAGATCCTTGATCTGTTAACTCCTTTTCCTTACCTTTTTAGTGTGGTCCACACAGGATTGGGTTATAGAGGTAACTACTCTTAATCTAAGTTTCATTTCTTCTACATAGATGGGTAGGCCTAGATTCATAGATATTTTGTATGCATTTAGTCATCTTCTCCTTATCACATGTATTTCTGTTATTTTGATGTTACTCAAGTTACCTTGCTTATGGGAAAACTATGTTAATATTGTACACACCAACTAGTACTTTTAAAACGTTCTTTTGTATATAAATAGCCATAGAGACTTTCTCATATATCTTCTTTATTAAATCCTTACAAGTGTATGCTTATTAATTATCCCGCGATTATAATTCTTATTTTCTTAAATGCACACAACGTTTTTCATTGTATTTTATCCTTTCGTTTAAATATAAATGAAAGTATTTTAAAGTTTTTAATTTTTCCGTAAAATTCCTATCCATTTTATAAATACATTAAATTCTCACTAAGAGTATTATATAATAAATAAATTAACTCGTTTTGTAAGTATAATTAACGGTTTAATATCAATTTAGAATTTGAGGTGTTACAATGTCTGTTCTCATTCTCATCCATTAGATTAAATTAGATGGTAAGAATTAACGTAGTCTTTTAAAAATTAACATGCACCTACTTCATTTGATATTTCTGTTTCCTTTCTTTAGTGCATCCAAAATTTTTAAAAAAATAAAGATTTACCAAATATTTAAAAGATTTATTTTATCATGTCCTAAAATATCAAGACTTATCATCATTGCCACCAAGAGTTGCCCCATCACCATGACCACCGCCGCCAACATGGTTAACTGTCACCACCATCATCATGGTCGTCGTTCTCGTTGTTGGTGCCGCCACCATCGCTGATGGCAGTGGTGGCGGCAACGGCAACAACGAAGACGACGACTATGATGGTGGAGGTGACGGTGGCCCTAGTGGTGGCAAGAACAACGGTAGTAACTTGTTCGTTGTGGTGACGCTAGCCTTGGCAACAACAACAGGAACGATGATCATGACGGTAGTGGTAATGGTGACCCTAGAAGTAGTAGTAACCATGGTAGTGGTGGTGGCGGTGGTCATGGTGATGGGGCAACTCTTGGAGTTAATTTGTAATTTTTAAATAACTACGTTAATCCTTACCATCTAATTGCATGATCGCTACCACCTCCCTTGTCATGACCATTATCGCAACTGCCACCATTGCCAATGGCAAATCCAAAACCCTAAATCAATGTGGGCAAATATATAAAAATAAAATTCAGTGGGTGCAAATATATAAATTTATATGAAATAAAATATAAAAAATTAAATTTTATTAATAATTTTATATTAAAAATCTTGATTTTAAAAAATTAAGGGGGTGCAAGTGCACCCCTTGAACTTAAGGTAAATTCGCCAATGACCATTATTATTGTTGGTTGCGATGACGTTCATGACAAGGGAGGTAGTGACGATCATGGTGGTGGTAGTGACAGTGGTGCTAACAATGGTGGTGGTGGCGACAATGGACAAGGTGGTGGCTGCAACAGTGGTCAAGCCGATTCAGCCTTAGTGATGGTAGTGGTGGTGGTGGTGGTGGTGATTTTGTAGATTTAATTTTTAATTGGTGAATCTTTTAAAGTTATTTTTGTTATCTTAAATTTGAATTTGAATTTTAAAATATTTAATGTTAATGTTTCTAATAAATTACACAAATATCCTTTTAATTTATGTTGATTTAAATGAAAGATTGATGACTTTTTTGTTCAAAAATTTTGGTGTACATTGCTAATAAGCTCCAATTAAAAAACGAGTGTGTACATATCAACAAACCCATATATATATATGGAGTATTTGATAAAGTTAAACCTCTCTTATCATATATGACATTTCTTTTTTCATTCCACTATTTACTTATCCAATAAGAAGAAGAAAAAAATGAAATGAATTTTTTCGTAAGTTGAAATTAACTTATGTTTAAAAGCTCTTTCATCTTTTATAAGCTCTTCCCATATTATAAAATAACTTATGGATAAAAGTTCATTTCTTCTTTTTTTTCCTAAAAATTCTTCAAAATAAGTATTACATAAACATGCCATTAGCAATAACTTGGACTATTTTGTGTTGCAACTAGATGTTGGTTGCTGATAATTTTTCCCTAGTAGTGAAACTATATATAAAATGGGAATTACAATATATTGCCAAAATTGTTATTAATTAGCTTCCAACTAATTGTGTTTATGGGAGAAGATATATACATTTGACAACTGATGATAAACTTATGGTTCTGGTACGAGAAGTATCATGATTATTATGGAGGTCAAGAAGAAGAAAAGAAAGCTAATTATACTGATATGGTGAGAGATATTTATATTCACTATTCACTATTCACTTCACTTAGCAACCAATTTATTTTCTTGTTTTCGTACACACATATAGCATTAACCTGTGCAAAAAATATGAGAATAGTCTAGACCGAGTCAGGTTTTGATTAAATAGGCCTAGGCTATTGAGAAAATTTAAGGTATGAACATGAATTGTTATATGTCATAGGCTTTATTTTTAGGTTTGACTTGACCTATTTGAAAGCTTGATTTAGTTTGTTGTTAGAGGTGAGCATATGGGTAAATCGATATGTGAAACCCGCAAAACCCATCCCATGAAACCCACATTTAAAATGGATTAAGTTTTTTGAGCTCTTAACTGGCCCACAAAACCCATGGGTTAAATGAGCTCGCTTATGTTTTTCGAAAAATAAAATAAAAAAAAAAACAAAGAAAACACTTTTAAGAACTTAAGTTTTAACAATTTTTCAAAACAAATTTCATCAAGTCTAAATCCAAACAAGTGCAGATTAAATTGAAATTTAAATCCAAACTAGTCATACAAATATATGTGTTTTTTGTGCTTTTTTTTAGTTTTTACTAAGCAAGGCTCCTACATTAGTAACTACACCCCTCTAACTTCTTTTATGGAGGCTTGTGAGTAAACTCATTTAACTTGTGGTTAAACGAACTAGGCTGAAAAACTCGCAAAACAAATGAGTTTCAAAAGATCAGGTCTGTACAAGTTTTGCAACCTATCATGGACCCGCAATTGTTTGTCCCATTCTGCATGTCAGACGGCTTAAATGCCTATTTTATATTAAAGCTTTTATATAAGTCTAACTTATCTCTACATGGGCAAATAAGCTTTTAGACCATAGAGTAAAAATCCTATGTAAAAAAAAAGTTTAATGTTATTTTTAATCCATTAAGTTTTACATTTTTTTTTTATAAAAAAGAAATGTTATCATTAAGAATCAAAGACAATTCTTATGTGAGCTAAATCATCTCTCAAGGCAGTAGCAATGCACGCTGGTGCTCTCTCAAAAATTACAAGATCAGTATTATTTCTAGTTGCTTCTCTAGCCATTTCGTGGGCTGCTTGGTTAGCCTCCTTGGATACATAAACCCAGTTAACATTTCCAGTCATGCCATAGACTTCTTGGATCTCCCTTACGATCATAGCACTTTCCTCATTGATACTATTATCCTCGTTCAATTGCATGATAGCCTACATCGAGTTGAATTCCATTCTGATGTTGTTATAGCCTTTTGCCCATGCAAGTTTCACACCAAGCAAGAAGGCCAACATTTCTGCACACAGGATTGTAGCTTCAAGTATCCTTGCTTGGAACCCTCTTAGGAAATTTCCCACATGATTATACGTAACCCCCATCGCAGCCTACAACCTCCCCCAGTTGATAAATTGTGGCATCGCAGTTAACCGTCACAATTCCCTCATTTGGAGCTACCCATTCTATCTCTGTGAACCTCGGCATTGCAGTAGTAGGCAGAGACAATTTCTTCACTTCAACACGATAAGTGCAGTAAGTATGGGCAAGTTGCCTAGCTCTACACACCACGTCCATTGTGGACCAATTTTCATTTCGAAAAATAGCCATGTTCCTACGCCACCAAATGCAATCAAGGATTACTCCGAACCAGGCACACTAAGTCACTCCACCAATCAAGTGTTTATCTACCAAGTTCACCTCAAGCCAAGCCCTTTAATCATTACTAAGGTAGAAAGGCTCACTTTCCGTTTTGGTTTTGAAGGCATTCCATACTCCTTCCACATTCTTGCAATTCCGAAAGATGTGAAAAAGATTCTTTATCTCATTTGGGCACATGTGACAAAGACCACTCTCACATAACCCCATTCGTAGTCGTCTCTCATTTGTCAAAATACCTTCATGACTCAATTTTCAAAGAAATAGTTGAACACGCTCCAGTCCAAGCCATCTATGCACCAGTTTAAAGAGACATATGTCCGGCCAACTTTGCTCATTTCTCAAACTCTTGTATGCTAATTTGACCAAGAAAGTTCCATTAAGAGCACCTTTCCAAAGAATCTTATCTATGTCAGCATCATGATGAGGGGGGAGTAGAAGTAAGATCTTATTAATAATCTGATGTGGTAAAATGGCCTGCAATTTGTCAATTCTCCAAGTGCAATCATCCACAACAAAGGTGTCAATTATAGTGTTTGCCTCTTCCTTCGACATCATACTCCGCACATGCTGTAGAAGAGGTCCCTAGCCCTGAATCCACTCATCCTTCCAGAATCAGATCGAGTGTCCATTACCCATCTTCCAAGTTATATTCTCATGGAATTTTTTTGTGGTTGCACACAATCCACGCCAAAAGTTACTACCTGGTCTTGTAGTGGTTATATAAGGGATTTTGGATGATCCACAACCATACTTTCCTCGCATAATTGGAGCCCATATGGAGGTTCCTTGCCACAAAATCTCCAATGCGCGTGGAGCATATATGCATCATTGACTTGTCTCATAGAGCGCAATCCTAAATCTCCTTTAATTTTTGGTTTACAAATCTTCTCCCATGCCACCAAGTGGATTTTTCTCCTAGCTTCGGAATCACCCCTTGATAAATTGACGGCATGCCTTGTCTACATCATCACACACCGATTTAGGGAGAACGCATGACTGTATAACATAGGCTGACATCACCTACAAAACTAATTTGGCTAATGTAAACGACCAACAATTGAGAGGGTTCACTTTCCAAGCACTAAGTCGCTGATTGACTTTGTCCAGGATAAACTAAAAAGTGGCATGTGAGGTGTAGGAGTGAAATATAGGCACTCCAAGATATTTGCCTAAGTCACCCGTCCATTGAATTCCAAGCTCGTTGCTCAACTGACTGTGAACTTGCCCTCCCACGTTCTTAGAGAAGTACAAGCGGGATTTGTCTTCATTAATTTTTTGTTTAGAGCTCCTGCAAAAAAGTTTCAAGATATTTTTAATCAGGTAAGCCTGCTCCATAGAAGCTTCCATAAATAGAAGTAGATCATCTGTGAAGGCTAGGTGTGATATAGGGATGCCTCATCTACTAAGTCGAATAGGCTTCCAAGACTTTTGATTCACAACAAGGTTAATAAATTGAAATAATTGTTCAATACAAAGTACAAATAAGTAGGGGGATAAAGGATCTCCTTGTCTAATTCCACGGATGGGCTTGAACTCCTCTAAAGCTTCCCCATTCTAGAGTACTCTCATTGATGCAAATGATACATAGTGCCACACGAGGTCAACAACCTCATATGGGATCCCAATGTCTCTCAACGTGGCGCGTATGAATTCCCAATTAACTCTATCATATGCTTTCTCCAGGTCTATCTTCACTGCCATCCAACCTAGTCTTCCTTTTCTACTTTGCATTGAATGGAAGATCTCTTGTGCCACCATGATGTTATCACCACTTTGTCGATCAGAGACAAAACTTGATTGGAATGGACCAATGAGGGACCTCATGTAAGGTCGCAACCGCAAGGAGATCAACCTGGTTATAATTTTTAAAATCACGTTACAAGAGACTGATAGGACGAAAGTCCTTCATGCACGTCACTTCATCTTTTTTAGGGATTAAAGTGATAAACGTCGTATTTATTTCTACCTACTGCCTGGTGATTCTGAAACACTTGCCGGATAAATTTGCAGACATCGGTTCCAACTACAATCCAATATTTTTGGTAGAATATAGCTTGGAACCCATCTGGTCCTGGGGCCTTCAAACTCCCCATATGCCTTATTGTTTGAAGAATCTCTTCCTTGGATGACATTTTTATCAAGTCATTACAAGTCATATCACCAATGTTCGGGAACATTCTTGTGATGACGTAAGGTTGGTAACTACTTCCTTCCAAATACAACTATTGGTAGTAACTCATAACGAGACTTTCTAACGCCTTAGTCTACTCAACCCACGTTCCTGCTTCATCCTGCAACTTGTCATACTTATTCTTGTGTCTTCATATTATAGTAACACTGTGGAAGTATTTCGTGTTGTGATCCCCCAAGTAGACCTACTTAGCTCGGGACTTTTGGTACTAGTGGATTTCCTCTTCGGCTAGCACTTGCTCAAGCTCATTCCACGTCTTCCTATACTCCATATCAGTATTTGGGATAGCTCTACTACCACGATTTTTGTCTAAATAGTCAAGTTTCTGTCGCAGTGCTGCCTTCCTCTTCCATAAGCAGCCAAACACCTCTTTGTTCCATATTTGTAATTACCTAGACAAATGCTTCATATTCCCTGTCTAAGAGCTTGAGTTTCTAGTCCAAGATGAACTCACCACTCTGGAAAAGTCCTTATGCATGGTCCACGCTGCTTCGAACCAGAAGGGCCTCCTATGTCGATTATGTCTTGCGACTTCCTTCATTTGTAGAAGAAGCGGCCTATGATCGAATTTAAGCCATTCGAGATGAACCACCACGGCTTCGATGAACCTGGTCCTCCATTCAAGATTAATGAGGCACCGATCCAATCTCACCCCCATTCGACCCTTCCTCCAAGTCCATTTGTCCCCTTAATAACCCATGTCGATGAGACTTCCGCTAGTCATAACATCTCTAAAGCATTGTGAATCGCAACGGCCCTGGTTTTTAATGCCACCTACAGATTTGGAAGGGGAAAGCATGTTATTGATATCCCCTATCATTGCCCATTCTCCTATAAGGTTGTTGCTGATAGGGGTGGCAAAATAGGTTACGGCTCATAGGTCAGCCCGCCAACTTGCCAAAAAAAGGTGGAGCAAGGGAGTGTCCTCAACCCGCCACCCTTAAAACCAACCTTAGGTTCCCACCCCAACAAAACATCCAAAATAAAAACCAAAGAAAAATCGCGTGCATGACCCTTTCCCTTCATCTCTCGGTGTCTCCAAGCCTCACCAGATCGCCCTCCATTGCTGGTTAGACCTCGCCCTTGCCTTTCACCCAAGAATCATCGCTGTTGTTGTCACCCTCGCCCACGTCCTGTAGTCGTCTTCCTCGTGCCGTCACGCCCCTCGCGCCCTTGCTGGCTTGCCCTCGTACCCTCATTGGAGTCACTGTACTAGGTACTTTGCTTTCCATCACCTTCTTCTCATCTCACGAACCTTGATCTTGATCTGTTGTTGTGTTGTTCTGAACATTTGATTTATTGTTATGGTGTTGTTCTGTTGTTGTTGTTGTTGTTATGTTCTTGAGCTGTAAATTGGCAAGCCAACCTACCTAATGGTGGGGTGAGTTAACCTTTCTGGCCCACGTCGGCCATAAGCAGGCTAGGCCGAGCCACCCCGCCCCATTTTTAGCAGGTTAGCCCGTTTTGTCACCTCTAGTTGCTGATGTCGCACAAGTCATTCCAGAGCGTTTGTCTACGCACCACTTGAGGCGCTCCGTACACCGCCGTAAGGAGCCATGCGTGTTCCTGCTTCCATCTAACCCTCATGTGGACCAACTGCTCATTGTTTTGAAGCATGTCCACCTCCTATTCATTATCATTCCACAAGCACCAAATAACCCACAGCTTCTTGAATAAAGGAACCTTTAAGCCCCATCTTTTGATTAATTTTTTGTGCCTTCTTGCCACTAGTATGTGTTTCAAGGAGAATCACAAAGTTTGCTTGATGTATCTTCATCATATCTTTAATCAGGACTTTGAACCCCCATGCTACTGTGCCGCGGCAATTCCAACTGATGGCATTCATTAAGACAAGGAGGAGGTGGTTGGAAACCTACTACCTTTGAAATCTTGTGGAGTGCAAGCCTCCATGGTCCTTACATTGGCCTCATCTGTAATATCAACATGCATGTTGCTCGAATGCCCTCACTGCTCCCTTACGGCCAGTGTTCACATAACAAGAGCAATCGCTTCTTTATCTACATGAGTTTGGATGAAAGGCATATCTCGACTGCTGTTCCCAGTCTTTTCTGAAAAATTCTTTAATAATAACAGGCTTTCTTCATAACGTAGTTGCCCTTCCCTACTAACCTCCTTTTCCTCTAATTGCACTTGCGCCACTGCCTCCGCCCTTGCATGTTTCTTGTATTTAATGGTAGAGGTAGCATTTTGTTTTTTGAAAGTTGTTTTTCCACCTTTGACAATCTCCTTGCCACATGGTGCTTGTGGGTTTTTGCCGCCACCTTTATTCCTGAACATCTCTTGCTTTTGCGCAATTTCTATCGTGTTAACCTGGGCCATTTGAGCCGTCAACAGGTTCATGGGGTTTATCTACACTTGTTTTGTTTTAGTGTTGCCGTTGAATTTTTTGGTAGGAGCTAGGCATGGCAATTGAACCTGGACCCGTGGGGATACCCCATTCCCACCCTGATTTTGACGAAGAAAACCCGAGTTGACCGAGTACGGGTGTGGGTTTGGGTTTTCCCCACTTAAGAAAGTCGGGGACGGGGTTGGGGTTAGGAATTGTGATCCCCGCCCCGCACCCGCACCCACACCCGTCCCCACTATTAATATAGTAAATTATATAAATACCTTATAATAATTTATCTATTTATTACATAAATCATAAGTTTAAAAATTTATATTAAACATTAATTTAATTATATTTATTATAAAATAATATTTTTAACTCATTGTATAATAACTTTATATATGAAAAAAATTGTTAAATAATATTTCTATTGATAAAATAAATGAAACAATTTGGATTATTATGAAAAATAAAAGTGTGTTATACAAGGGTGTCATGAGTAACATTTGAGATGATCATGTAAATTATTTTATGATGTCATGTGTATGGGGACGGAATGGGGTTGGGAAACCCGATCCCCGACGGGGACGGGGGTGGGTCAAACTTTTAAACCCCGACAGGAAATGGAAGTGGGGGCGAGGATGATTTGGGATGTCTGAGACAGGGGTTGGGGAGGCTAATCCCGCCCCCGCTGTCATACCTAATAGGAGCCTTTGAGGTAACCGTGATAATACCATTCTTGATATTATTTGATTGGGTCAATCTTTCCTTAATAGTCATATCTTGAATATCAGCATCAGTTTCAAAAATTATTGCAAAACGTGAACTAGAAGTCCCGTTATTACCTGGTTTAATACCAGTAGTTGCCCCTTACTAGGATTGCCTTTTTTAATACCATCTCTATTTATTCCTTCATTTTTTATCATGACATTACTTTTGTTCTTCCTACAATTTCGATGTGCTGTCATCCATACTCTATATTTATCTTCTGAATCAATTCGTCTTGCAGCCGTTTTAGAAAGATCTTTATTATCTTGATCCAATTTGCTGACATCAGCCCTCGGTATAGGCTAAGCGTTGGTTGGAACATCACCCGCCATTATTGCCTCCTCCATTGGCTTCTCCATGTTGAACCCAAATTCTGCACCAGGTAGTGCTCCTTTTATCACCAACCTCGTCCTATCCTGAGAGTTCCAACGTTTTCCATCAAGAATTCGGTGCAATTTTCTTTCTTATGCCCAACACGTCCACACCTGAAGCAAATTGCATGTAGCCCCTCATACTAAATTTGAAGCTTATGCCCTCGCACATATGTGTGTCTCGAGCGGTTTTTCCAAATCTAATTCAACACATATCCTTACAAACTTTCCTCGCGAATTAGACGATCAGTTTTAAGAAATCTTCCAATCCCCGATCCCACTCGCTGGAGAAAGACTTCATTATAAAGTTCAATCGGAAGTCTCTGGATGCGCAGCCAAACTGCTATCTTCCTTGACTTTTCTGCATTAATAAGGAAGAAAGGCCTCCACCTTTACACCAACAGATAATGATCTGCCACCATCCAAGGACCTTCAAACAAGGCGAAGTTAAAATGACTTGATAATAACCATCATGGAGATCTATGATCTATATCGATCCACTTCTTGGCCCAATTTTTTTGAATCTTCATCTCGATCAGTCGATAATTAACCCTTTTACCCAACACATTGACAACTAAGGTGTTCATCCATAGGGAAGACCATCGTAGTAGTTCAACATCCGTAATATGGATAATAGGACCATCCAACGGATGTACAAGTATACCTACTGTTTCTTTCGATACCTCATCTAGTACCATGCTATTTTTGTTGCTCTCCATCATCATAATCTAACTTGTTCCAATAGGTTGGAGAAGCTTTTTAGCAAAGGACGTGGGTTTGCCATTTGCCTGATCTCCTTCCTTGATCCTCTGGGTGCTTCTACGTAGTAAATCATCTTCTTCTATGGACATTGTAATGTTACCGTTTTCCAATACCCTAGTAGAGCTTACCATGGTCTTTTGCCACTAGTATTCTCATATGATATTCTATAGTAAATGTATTCGTTTTCATTTATTTTTCATTTTAGTGCATAATATTTGAAAAGTTTCATTTTAGTATTTTAAGTTATATTTTAGTATATAATGTTTTAAAAGTTTTATTTTAATACTTTAAACTATGTTTTAATAACATTTTAAGTACATTTCAAAGTTGTTGGTTTGCTTTTGTTTGAGTTTGTAACTAAAATATTATGTATCAAAATATAATTAAAACATAATTTAAAGTACTTAAATGAAACTTTTAAATATTATGTATCAAAATATGATTAAAATATAGTTTAAAGTACCAAAATGATATTTTTAAAACATTATATACTCAAACATAACTTAAGTATTAAAATAAAATGATAAATATTGTTTGTCCTTGGCTGAAAGGATGATCACGTTTTTACTCTATCTTTGGCATCTCCAAGGATTTGATCTTCTAGATGATGCTTTTTCATTTGCTAGTTTCGTTTAGTTAGTTATCTTTGTTCTTCAACCGAATCATCTAAGGGTGCATTGGACGCTTGGGTTTTGGGTTTGCTTTGGATAGACCATCATCTAGTCTAAGATCTTCAAATGTATCGTTTAGCTCTAATAATTCTTTATCTGCCTTATAGTCATTGAACTTCACATGACTAGCTTCTTTAACAACCCAGATTCTCGAGTTATAATGGTGATGATGGTAATGGGGGGTAACAACGACCATACTGATAGTCATGACGATGGATTTGACGACAGTAATGATAACAGTTGACTCTCTCATAATCATGGTTGTAATTATGATTATGATAATGAATTTGAAATATTTTAAAATATGATAAAATAAATATTTGATTTAACTTTAATGATCATATTGTTTTGACACGCGCGACAAACATTGGTGTTGCTTATGAGGATCATGTCACTCATGGGTGAGGTAGGCATGCTAGTGGACATGGGCTAAAATCCAACCCTTTATCTTTTGTGTTTTGATTTTGTAGTGAGACCAGCTTAGAAAATAGATGTCACTCTATCTTTTGCTTTGAGACAATTTGGATTGTAGTGTTAGGTACAATATCTTTTATTCTTTGCTAACTTGTTGACTAATCGTATCTTTAGAATTGTGAAAATAAATAAATGAGTGTTTTTAATAATTAAATTAATTCAAAAGTTTTGAAAGGAATTCAAATGAACTTTTTGTATAATAATTTTTAGGGTTCATGACGTGGTTAAAATATGGACAAGTTAGTCTCTAAACATTTTCTTTTTCTTTTATAACTTTCTGTCGGTTTGATTATCCAAAATATACAACTTACCGGCAAATTATTCCACAAAAGATAAAAAAAATTAAAACCCCGGAAGTTTTTATCCTTCCTAGTTCCTTCTAAAACCTCAAAAAGACTCAAAACCCCTCCAATTCCGTTATCCTCTCAAAATACTCTTCTGCAGCTTCAAATGGCGCTCACTGCTTCGCTCGCTCACAACGCATTTCTGAAAATCCCAACGCCCCTTCATGGCGAAGCCTCGCCTTCTTCGTCATCCTTCATTGCTTCTCCGCTTACACTCTCGCGCTCTTCTTCTACCCTTCCCGGTTCGTCAATTCTTACTATATATTCATCTTTGTTTCTTCCGAACTTTAAATAAATAAATTATTAAATGAAAACGAAGTCTCTTAGGAATATGCTTCTGCGGTTTGTTGCAGGTAACCACCACCACCAATCGCTTTCAAGGAAGCAATTCGTGGTTTTCGCGAGGAAGATTTCGGGCTTGGAGGAGGCCATGAATATCAGAAGGTAACCTTATACCTGACTCGTGATGGATGTATGCTGTTGTTTTTGCAGTGTTTTAGTAGATTGAATATGATTTTTTTAGTTTATATTGTAAGGGTATGTTTGGGTAAACTTCTCCAAAAGCACTTATGTGGTACAAGAAAAAATTAAATGACTTTGGGCATGTTTGGACACACTACTCTAGAAGTAACATTATCTTCTCCAATAACTAATTTATAGAAGTCCCACATCTTTTAAATGAAATTACATGAGAGTAGTGTGTCCAAACAGATCATTTCTCTACAAGCTAAATTAGCTTCTATGTTAGCTAATTTGTAATAGTTCTCTCATCTTCTTAAGAAGCTATAGTAGAGAAGCTAACTTGGGCTTATGCTCATTTCATTTTTTCTTTCTTAAGAGTGTTTGGGATAACTGTAAAGATTAGATTATTTCAATAATCGATTATAATTAGAATCGGTTTTTATTTGAATAAGTTTGTGGAAAATTTGTTTGAATATAATAAATTCCGTTTAGATACTACAAAAAATCAGCTTTTACATTGTAAAAGGGAGTAAAAGTAGCTGAAAGAAAAAATAAGCTGTTGAAAAATAAGCATAAGTTATGAATTTCCAGCTTCATAAAACCAGCTTATATAAAAAAAAGCTTTTTCCAAATTTAATCTGTCTTCCCAAACATGATGCTTTTTTTAAAACAACTTAGATTATACAAAAACCGTTTAAATGTTAGAAACCCAAACATCTCTTATTTTCCTAATTGAGGGGAAATCATGATAATAAAATAACATGTGGTTTGGTTAAGTTCCAATACCTGAATCATTCTCTGCAGAATGGTTTTTTCTTAGATCCAACCCACCATTTGTTGGTTGGGTTGAGGTAAAACCTATATTGAAAGAGAAAACCGGTTACAGGAGATGTTGAAACTGTGTCTTGACTACAGAACAAATCACAAATCACAAAATAGAAAATAAAATAAATCCTAACAGATCATCTAGGATACTCTATAAAATAGTCTAAGATATTAAAGAAATATTATCAAATATCTCTCAAATTTTCTAACAAAACCCATTAGTTTTGCTGGTTAGCCCAAGCTAATGAATCTCATCTATGACATTCTGAATTTGTAGTTTATGTACTGGATGTTGTGTTGAATTGTAATTCCATGGTGTGCCATATTTGGGTAGTAAAATGTTTGATAGATCTATTATGAGTTCTCAATTACATAAAGTGTAAATTGAAGTTCTCCAGTGTACAGAGGTATTTGACAATCTGAATTTGTAGTTTATGTATTAGATGTTGAATTGTAATTGCATGGTATGCTGTACATTGGCAATAAATTTTTTAGTTATCTTTCTTTTATAAAAAAATTTAGGAATGTATATTTTTTTCCTCTGTTCAGTGTTCTCTCTTATTCTCTGCTTGATGTCTAGTAAGTGTCCTATCATTTAGATCTTGGAATATGGGGGATATATATCAAATCATCTATTTATCCTTTCCTCCCCTCATTTCTTCTTTGCTAAGCAATGTAAATGCGCTTTTTTCAGAAAATAAAATTTTGAACTTCTTCACTCTTGCATTTGCTTTCTAATAACCAAATACAGGTTTGTTTTTAGAGTAGTGCTAGTGACATTCTCTCTGACACTCTCTATTAGAGAATCTCCCTGTGATTGGTTGAAATTTATTGGAAATCACCAATTTTGATGGATTTCACATGTCATTTAATGACTCTATTTCCTAATTTAAATGATTTCAACCAAAATTGGTGATTTTCAATAAATCTTAAGTCTTAACCAATCTCAAGGAGTCTTTGAAAGAGAGTGTCTAAGAGGGTGTTGCTAGCGCTCCTCTTATTTTTATTTAGAAGTAGAGAAAAGTAGATGCAACTATAATATAGATTCTTACTCATTTTCTGGTCATATGAAGAGAACGTGAACTTCAAGTTGTGACTAAGGGTAAGAAAAGGCCTCCATTAAGGAGTGGGAGAGTATCACCATGTCTCCCAGTCCCTGATCACATACCAAGGCCTCCTTATGTTGGTTCAGATATACTTCCAGAAATTGCAAGTGAGCATCAAATTCATGATTCTGAAGGTATAGCTAAAATGAGGGCTGCAGGTGAGCTTGCAGCACGTGTTTTAAACTTTGCTGGAACTTTGGTTAGGGTAAAGTTACCTCCTTCTAGCATACTTCCAATGTCATTTATTTACTTGGTGTTCACTTTCTCTTGCAAAATAGAGGTCATTATAATTTTGGTCCTCCTACTTTCTTAAATCCATGATTTTGGTCCCCTTAGTTTTAAAATGACAATTTTAGTCCCTCTAGTTTTAAAAAATGGCAATTTTGGTCCCCTTGATCAATTTTTAACTAATAATTATGATTAATAGAGTTATTGAGTTAATTAAAAATTATTATAAAAACTGTAATAATTTTTTACACAAATAAAAAATAATTAAAAATAAAAAAAAATCATTTTTAACATTAAAAAAATTGTTAATTACCAACCATAAAAAAATTATTTTTAATATTAAAAATAATAAAAATTAAAAGAAAAATCATTTTTAACCTCTTTGAATAATTAATATTTTTTAGTGAATTTATAGTTAACTTAATAACTCTATTGATTACAATTATTAATTAGTAATTGACCGGGGATCAAAATTGTTGATTTTTAAAACTAGAGGGACCAGAATTGGCAATTTTAAACTAGGGGACCAAAATCATGTATTTGAGAAACTAGGGAAATCAAAATTGTAATTTAGCCTTTTTTTAATTATTTCTTTATTATTTAGCACTTCTGGAAAATTTTCTTCATGCCGTACCTTTATCATGTATTAGTGTTTGCTTTATTAGATTTGAAATTTGATATTAGGGGCAGTGATTTCTTCTTACAGTTAGACACTGGTGTTGATCATCATAACTACTTTTTTTTCTCTTTCTACTGGAATTAGTGTTGTTAATGGCATATGGCAGATGGTGTGGTGGCAAATGGTAGAAGCCATGGTGGACATAAAAAGAATAAAATATATATAGAGAGAGAGGAGGGACCAAGTTATCATTTCTTAAGATTTAATGGTTGTAATAAGTTATTAATCTTAACCATTAGATCTTAAGAAAATGAATGATGAGGATGGAGTGTAATTCTCTTAGGTACCAAAAAACAATATATATATAAACAGTAGATAATATAACAGCAAATAAAATGATCAAACTGCCCTGCTTCATATAATAACAAACAGCCATAAAATTAATAATAAAAAGTTCAGAACTTCATTTTAAAGAAAAAAACAGCAATGTTCTAATAAAACACCTAGTTCAATAATTCTGATATAACAACAAAATGATAAAAAGAAAACACAATTCAACACAACAAAATATAAATGTCCTAACTTTCTAATCCTCTGGCTCTTCCTCAATTTCAACATAATCAATTTCATTCTTATCTAGTTGAGCATATCCTTCCTCCTCTTCTCCTCCAGATTTTTCAAAGTTAACTATTTTTTTCAGTTTTTTCAGAATTAGACATCTCAAATGTTGTTTCTTCATCAACTTGAACCTCATGGGCTTTCCCTTTTCCTCTAGAGGTTGGTTGAAGTTGTTCTTGGACCTTTCTTGAAAGCTTTTGCAGCTCCAATAGTGAGACTACCACTTGATGACTGCTTTCTTCTTTTACTAATTTTTCTCCTTGTATACATTCTTGGCTCTCCATCTCCTACAGCTTCATAAACAACAACCCCATTAAGTGTGGTATCATCAGCATAAACCAACTCATTACCTCCATCATCATTATCATCATCCACTTGTCTCACTAACCACTAATTGCAGTCATCAAGGTCATTGAGTGTAATAAGGTCAATTTCATCTCTAATATTATATCTTTGAGCAAACTGTTGGTTATACTCCAAACCAAATCATGCATTTTTTTTTTTTATAGTCCAACCTATTTCTCTTTTTTGTATGAATCTGCATTATCAAAAAGCAAAGGAGTTGATTAGCTTCTTTCTACAACAAAAGTAACAATTAAATTAGTCCTGAATTATAATCCTTACTTGCTAAAAAACACTCTTATTTAATTACTATTTTTTGTTGTAAGAAGAAGATAACCAACCTTTGCTTATTGATAATGCAAATTCATACAAAAAAGAGAAATATACACAAGCATAAAAAAATGCATGATTTGGTTTACATTAAGTATAACCAACAACTTGCTCAAAGATATAATACTAGGGATGAAATTGACCCTATTACATTCAATGACATTGATGAGTGCAATGAGTGGGATAAGTGGGACGAGTGGATGGAGATAATGAAGATGGGGAATGAATTGGTTTTTGCTGATGATACCACACTTAATTGAGTGACTGTTTATGAAGCTGCCAGAGTTGGAGAACAAAAATGTATACAAGGAGAAAAAATAGCAAAAAAAGAAAGGAGTCATCAAGTGATGGTCTCATTATTGAGTTGCCCAAGCTTCCAATAATGGTCCAAGCACAACTTCAACCTCAAGGAAAAGGGAAAGTCCATGAGATAAAATAGTTAACTTTGAAGAATCTGGAGGAGGAGGGATATGCTACACAAAATAAGAATGAAATTGATGATGTTGGGATTGAGGAAGAGCTAGAGGATTAGAAAGTTAGGACATTTAGGTGGTGTTTGGTTTTAGGAGATATTTTTTATTTTCATTTTCTGAAAACAATTTTCATTTTCACATTTCCAATATTATAAAACTTGTTTATAAAAAGTGAAAACGAATTTGATGAAGATGTTTATAAAAGTGAAAATGCTGAAAACGTCAAATCTTTGTTTTCAGTCATTTTTAGAAAATATTTTCGCTGAAAATGTTTTCAAAAATTAAACAAATGCATTTTCAACTGCATTTTCTATGAAAACAGTGAACAAACGCCACCTTATATTTTGTTTTGTGTTGAATTCTGTTTTCTTTTATCATTTTGTTGTTATATCATAATTATTGAACTAGATGTTTTATTAGAACCTTGCTGTTTTTTTGAATAGGAAGTTTAGAACTTCTTTTTGATTGTTAATTTTATGGCTTTTGTTATTATATGAAGCAGGGCAGTTTGATCGTTTTATTTTCTGATATATTATCAATTGTTTTAAGTATTTATATATTGTTTTTGGGTATTTATATCTGCTACCTTTTCTGTTTTTATTATATCTACTGTTTGTGTTTCAAGTGAGAATAACTTTTTTTTTTTATACTTCTGAAAATTAAAGACAGACAAACAAACAACTATGGTCTAGCAATTGTATTAGTTGAAAGCAAGGCTCGCATAGGGGTCAGACATGTATCTAGAATAGTTAAAGAATTCATGTTGGAAGAACCACTTTTCACAAGCCACTCTGCACACACGTGTTTCCTTCCATGTAACCGCGAATTTTATTGATTATTGTTGCGTAAGGGTAGTGGTTTGGTAGGTTCCCTTGGATTGCATTTAATGAGTCCGATTTACAAATCACTCTCATGTAGCCTGTTTCTCACACCGTTTCGAGGCCCTTGAAAATAACAATTAATTCCGCATTCAAATCTGTGGTTATACCACAGAAACCGGTGTACCCAATAATCCATCTTCCCGTGTAGTCTTTAAGGAGGCCTCCATAACTTGACTTGCCTAGGTTGTTGAGTGAGCTACCGTCTGTATTTAGCTTAAGGCAAAGATGTATTGGAGGTTACTAAGCGATAAACCAAGTGAGAATAACTTTTAAATGAGAACAATGAAAACAAACAATAATAACCCTTGGATTAAAATTAAAAATAATAAACGTATCAGATTAAGACCTCAATTTTAAGTGTATCACCATGAGATCCTACCCCTCCTTCTCCCTCAAGTTAGTTTTTTTTTTGTGTTTTTTTTCCAACAACACAAACACATAGGCAAAACAATAACCACCGCCATCATGAGATTTTATTCAAGAGTTATCATAAGATTCTAATTTTAAGTATATCATCATGAGATATTCAAGAGTTGTCATCATTACTATAACCACCGCCACCCCAATCAACATGGTCATCACCATCAACATGGTTACCACCACCGTTCTTGTTGCCGTCAAGGTCATCATTATTGCCACCATCATGATCGTCGTCCCCATTGTTGCCATCAATAACCATATCTGCAATTGTGAAAAGAAATTGAATAGAGATTCAATTGTGATTGTTTTGTCTTTGTACTTGTACTTGTGCTTTTGGGAAAAAGCGCAGAGAAAAAGCGTAACTGAGAAAGAGGGGGGATAGGATCTCATGATGATTCACTTAAAATTAAGGTTTTAATCTGATACATTTATTATTTTTAATTTTAATCCAATGGTTATTATTGTTTGTTCTCATTTAAAAACTGTTCTTACTTGAAACTCTCTCTCTCTCTCTCTCTCTATATATATATATATATATATATATCTTTTTTATTTATGTCTCCCATGGCCTCTGCCATATGTTTGGGCTCTCCGCCATACACCATTAACAACACTACTACTACCATCTAGTCATTTTTGCCTGTTTAGCTATTGAGATCATTGGTGATGTGGCAAAACTATGATGTGACAACTGATCTGTAATGTTAGATAAAATACAAAGTTTACTATCTTAATAGTCTTAGATAGATATTTGAATTATGAAGATTTTAGACCTTTGGTGGTTTGGCCCCTTCAACAATTAGATGCACTATTACCTTATGTGGATCAGAAACAATATGAAAAGTTTGATCAATTTAGAGCATTTTTTTATGGTGAATGTTTATGAACTTAAACCAATAACATTTGAAGCCTTTTGTCTAGAGCTTTGTTTAAATTTTATTTAGGCTAAAATATGTTTTAGATCCCTGATTTATACTCAAATTTTGAATTTACTTCCTAATAAACTTTTTTTTGTAGTTGGTCCTTGATATATAAAAAAGATTGTTTTAGGTCCCCGCTGTCAAGTTAAATGATCAAAACCGGCACAATTTTTTTTTAATTAATTGTGGCAGTTTTTATCTGACTATTGACGGTCGCCACAAATTGTTTTTCGAAATATTTAACGAACACATTATCATTTAACTAATGGCAGGGGCCTAAAACAAAAAATTTATTAGGGAGCAAATGCAAAATTGAGGCATATATTAGGGATCTAAAACATATTTTAGCCTTTTATTTAAATCCAACATTTTATATTTTGGGTTTGGTATGATAATCTACTTTCTGCTGCTATTTTAATCTAACTTAATCTTGGTTTAAATTGCCAGCCTTCCATAACAACTAATGAGATTGATAAAGCAGTGCACCAGATGATAGTTGATGCAGGTGCTTATCCCTCACCCCTTGGCTATGGTGGATTTCCAAAAAGTGTGTGCACATCAGTTAACGAGTGCATGTGCCATGGAATACCTGATTCTCGGCAGTTACAGGTTTTGCATGCCTCTATTGCTATTTCTAACTTTATCATTGCCATGCATTTTGATCATAACTGATCACAATGATCTCTTTTTTGCAGAATGGTGATATTATTAACATTGATGTGACGGTCTACCTGGATGTATGCTTCTCTCTAACTAAAATTTTATTTAGGAAGTATAGGTCTAATGTCAGTGTTATTTATACAATTATTTGGAGCTGTCTTATAAATTACAGTTTCATCATAATTCTCTTTCAGCCTTTTCCTGACTTCATCTTATAATGTGTGCAGGTAGAATGTTTAGTCATTAGGGTCCCTCTTGTACCAGAAGCTGGTTTACAGCTTATTTCTATTATTTTCTTTCTATGCAAACATGTTTTAACAAGAGGAAACACTGAAATAGTCATTGACTATGGATAAACAGGCATTAGCAGTGATGCCGAAAGCTAAAATAAGCAAGTCTTACTTTGTTGATTATCAATAAGTGACAGTGGCCAATTTTTTGACATGATTTCTGCCATTATATTTTGTATCAATGACCAATCAAATTAATTCCCTTCTATATTCTATACTAGGGATACCATGGAGACACATCAAAGACATTTTTTTGTGGGGAAGTCAGTGATGAACTGAAGAATCTTGTTAAGGTAAAATAATTGCGGCTGATTGTGGGGAAAAATAAACTTTTCTGTAGTATTAATTTGATTGTGGTAGTATGGACTGTACTCTATTAACCAAAAATGACTCTCTATCTATTTTCTTTTTTCATCATATTGAATTTTACTCCTCATTAAGCAATTCCAGTTGTTCAGTTATTTAGATTATTCACTGAGTAAATCCTTTCTGTTGGAAGATAACTGAAGAGTGCTTGGAGAAGGCAATAGCTGCATGCAAGGATGGTGCTCTCTTTAGGAAAATTGGAAAGAGAATCAGGTTTTTTTTTTTTTGGCATTATAATGAAGAAAACACCTGTATGCTTGTAAATTTACTACTGTTGACATTGATCAAGCCTTGCATGTGAAGCTTGGTTTACTTTCCTTTAATTTGCAAATTTGCAATTGAGCGAACCCATTAACATTAAATGTATTATGAGCTATTCTTTCTACAACAAGCTGCAAGAGAAGATTGATATGCTGTCATTCTTTGAAATTACTAAACTATTCTGAAACAAGGTCCTAGTACAACAATCGGTTAAAGTTTTTATTGCATATATTACTTGGCAGACTCTTATTAGAGAAAGGATGAGGAAAATCATTTTAGGCATTGGGCTATAGTGAGATGTTGAATCTAAGTCACTTAAAATGCAGCAACAACTCGCAATTGTAAAATACCTTCTCTATATTATAAATAGAGAACTTGATAAAGGAGATGAGAGAAACAATGCATTCTCATTCACTAAATTTGAAATTGTTAGGGATTACATTATACAGGGGTAAGGGTTTTCTAACCGACTGATTGACAGGTGTCAGTCAGTAATTCCTAATAGAACTAACAGCTGTCCGTAGTAATAGACTGATGGCTATCATACACTAAGAGGTTATTTACACTAATATCCCCTCTCAAAGTCAAGGTGAGTGATGGCTCTTAAGAGGCTCAATTACATTGAGTTTGATACAAAGGAAAAGAAATCCGGTGGGAGAGACTGGCTTGGTGAGGGCATCAGCCCATTGATCCAGTGCAGGAATATGCTTGACCACCAGTTGCTTGGACAGAACCTATTCCCGAACAAAGAAGACATCAATTTCCATATGTTTAGTCAGGGCATGGAGGACAGGGTTGTGGGACAGAGCAACAACACTGTCACAGAAAACCATAGGGGTGGATAAAGTGACCCCCAGTTCAGTGAGAAGAGTCTGAATCCAGAGAATCTCAGTAGATGCTTGAGCTAGGCTTCTGTACTCCAGCCTCAGTGCTTGATTTGGCCACAATCTGCTGCTTCCTAGACCACCAAGAAATCAAGTTAGGACCAAAGTAGATGGTTAAACTAGATGTGGACTTTCTGTCCTCCATATCATAGGCCCAATCTGCTCACAAAGACCACGAACATGGTAGGGATGCCCTGAAGCTGTAGGTCTGAGGAGCAGACCATGATGAATGGAACCCTTCAAATACCTCAAAATCGTTTTGGTGGCAGTCCAGTGAGACTCAATAGGATGAGACATGAGTTGACAGACTTTGGTGACAGCAAAACTGATTTCTGGGCAAGTAACAGTGAGATATTGTTGTAAGGCTCCCACAACTGATATGTAGAGAGTAGGATTCTGAAAGGTGTCAGAACCAGTTTTTGTAATTTTTAAGGAGGCTACCATGGTAGAGGAAATGGGTTGGGCCACATTCATGTTGGTTTTCTGCAGGAGATCTCTAATATATTTGCTTTAAGAGACTATATTTTGGAATTTAGATCTGAGAGGGAATGAGGGAATTCTGTTACTAATTTTATTGATGAACAGAAAAGCCAAAAGTTACAATAGAGCCTAACTCTATTTATAGAAGACAGACTGAGACTAAACTAATCTGATTGCAGTTCTAACTGTCTGACTAGCAGGGGTTAAATAAACTAATCTAGGATCAGCTGTCACCAGCTGTACATTAGTGTAAAAGTAAAACTACTCCTAATACTCCCCCACAAGCTCATGGTGGGTGAGGGTTATGTAAAGCGGAGGAGTCACACAGTGTGAGCTTGGTCTTCATACGATTAAAAGGAGCAGTGGACAGTGCTTTGGTCAGTATATCAACATACTGATCAAGGGCAGGCACATGAATGACTTTAACTTCTCTACTGAGGACCTTTTCTCTAAGAAAGAAAAGGTCAAGCTCCATATGCTCTGTTCTTGAGTGAGGAACAGGGTTGTGTGCCAGAGACACAGTACTCTGGTTATCACAGTAAATGATGGGTGTCTTGCAAGGAACATTCAGTTCAGATAGGAGGGATTTGAGCCAAGAGACCTCTGCAGTTGCCAATGCTAAACTTCTTTATTCTGCTTCTGCACTGGAGCGAGCCACAACTATCTGCTTTTTAGACCACCAAGACACTATTTGGCCCAAAGTATACACAAGCCCCTGAGGTGGACCTCCTATCATCAGGGTCAGATGCCCAATCAGCATCACAGAATGCAGTTATAGAGTAAGGAGTTGTCTTGGCAGGTTTGATGTGAATTCCCCAAGTCAAAGTACACCCTTAAGATACCTTAGAATCCTCTTGACCGCAGTCTAATGATCCTCAAGAGGATTTGACATAAATTGATAGACCTTGTTAACTGAAAAACTGATTTCAAATCTACTAATAGTAGCATATTGAAGTGCTCCTACTACAGATCTGTATAGGGTAGGGTCAACTAAGGGAGTGGAGCCCAATTTTGTAAGTTTGCAGCCACCTATCATAGGAGAGGAGATAGGTTTTGCCTCAGTCATGTCTGTCTTGGCAAGGAGATCCTTGATGTATTTCCCTTGAGTGAGAAGAAGAGACCCATCAGATTGAGACCTTACTTCAATACCCAAAAACTAATCAAGAGTGTCCATCTCCCATTCTTGAGTGGGTCTAAATGCAATTTCCTCGTCATATTTCTATTTCTATATAAAAATAAATTGAAGATAATATGATAGCCTTAATAACACTCACCATCTAATATAGCATGCTCATCAAGTTATCAAAGATAGTTAAATAGGGGAGTTTGGAATGTTACGTGCAGCCCATTTTCCCTTTCATTTGACCACAAAGAGTACTGACTGAAACCAATATCTAAAATTTAACCCATTTAACTTATGTTGGGTGATTTGAAGAATAGCTCCTAAGAATGCTATTATCATTCAGGATCACTATTTTAATATATATATATATATATATGGGGCGATGCGTATGAGAATTGCGTTTTTATGTGAGAATGAGAATAGACATTCTCATCATTGAATTAAATTAGATGTTAATTAACACAGTTATTTAAAAATTAATATACACCTACTTCATTTGATTTTTCTGCTTTCCCTCTTGACTGCATCCAAAATTTAAAAAAAAAAAAAAAAGATTTACCAAATATTCAAAAGAATTATTTTATCACGTCCTAAAATATTAAAGACTTATCATCACCGCGTTATCCCCATTACCATGACCACCGTCACCACCAACATGGTGTTGGTGGTTACCACTACTGCTAGGGCCACCATCACCGCTACCATCATAGTCGTTGTTCCTGTTATTACCACCATTACCACCACCAATATGGTTACCAATGTCATTCTTGCCACGATGACCATGATGGCAGTGGTGACGGTGGCTCTAGCAATGGTGACCATGTTGGTGGCAGTAGCGATGACCATGTTGGCAATGATGGGGCAACTTTAGGTGACAATGATGATAAGTCTTGGATATTTTAGAACATAATAAAATAAATTTTTTGAATATTTGGTAAATCTGTTTTTTTTTTTTAAAATTTTAGATGCACTAAAGAGGGGAAGCAAAGAGATCAAATAAAGTAGGTGTATGTTAATTTTTAAATGATTGTATTAATCCTTAACATCTAATTTAATCCAACAGATGAGAATGTGAGAATGTTTGTTCTCATTCTCACATATATATATATATATAGGGCATTTGAATTTTCTACTTTCATTTTTTTGAGTTAAAGTTATTAATTATGCATCTTTCTATTTCTAGTTTCTTTATACAATTATTGTATGTTACTTGATGATGGGATCTGCAATTGATGACTTCTTATATATATTTTTTAAGCATTTTGTTTTTCTTTTGAAACATTATTTCAGTGAGCATGCTGAAAAGTATGGCTATGGTGTAGTGGATCGTTTTGTTGGGCATGGTGTGGGAACAGTGTTCCATTCTGAGCCAATTATTATACACACTCGTAAGTGACCCATTAACTTGTATAATTTCCTCATCATATTGTTTTTTCAATCATAATATGACTGTCTAAAATAACACCACATTAAACTGCACATTTAGAGCTTGGTTTTTCTGTGATTATATGCTAATAATTGCTACTTAACTGGATTGTTCGTAATAGAGTATTCACCTACGGGTGTGTCATGTGTGGTTTGGATTTTATGAAAAACTGAACCAAACTGGTAAGAGTATGGTTTATTTTGGAAAACCAGATCTTCTTTTTCTCTCAAAATTCAATTTTAAAACTGGCTAATGGGACCATCTGTTAAAAGGAAATTTGATTTAGCAACCCGTTTACATTATTTGGATCTTCTAAATATGGTTTGGTTTGATTAGGTTTAATACTTGAATTATATTTGTGTGATCCTTGTTTTTCATGGTAACTCAATTGCTTGGTAGTGCAAAAGATGTGGAACTTTTACAAATTAGATATTAGAGAAGCCCAATTTAGTCTATGGAAAAGCTAATTTCACTTTTTTTTCATATTTTTTTTCTCCTAGAAGTCCTTTTAGAGAAGTTTACCTAAACAAGCCCCACAATATTACTTTTTTCCTAACAGACTTCCAATGTTATTACAATTGCTTGACAGGCAATGAGAAGGCAGGTCGCATGGTTGAAGGTCAAACATTTACAATTGGTAAGTGCATTGTTAATAATTTGTACCAAGAATCTGAGGTGATAATTGCTACTACCTTTTCTTGCCATACTGCTTCACACATTACTTTGTTGCATGTCTAGAAAATTTGGAGTTATTGATAAGTGGTCATCCAGTTCATAATCTATGTAGTACTTTGAGTTTACTCCTTTTTTTGGAATTTCCCTTGGTAGAAAGAACAGAAGTGGTAGGGATCTGTTTCATTTTAGGAAATGTATTTGTTTCTTCACTAGGAATTACAAAAATGCCACAAATTTCCACTACCAGTCATTCTGTCTTCTTTCTATCTATAGGTGGTAAAGCATTTAGTCAAGATTCATCATCAGTTCTACATGGTTATTAAAAATGCTACATCATAATTCATAATCCAAATTGTCCTCTTGGCATAATTTTGATGTCTTTATAGTTAATCCAAATGTATCATGATTTGAAATTCTGTTATGAAAGTAAGCCAACCCAGACGTGATGATGATTGTGTTTGTGCTAGGCTTCCCCATCATCTATGACCTTTACATCCATACTCATTTGTCATTTATTTTAGTGCAATGTACAGTAACACCCCTTGAGGTTTCGTATAAATACAAAATACTCCCTGTTTGTTTAACCATTACTTTTGCCTCCCCTAAGGGGGTGTTATTGTAATGATTTCAAACTTAAAAGGGGTGTAAGTGTAGAAAAATAGAAAAATGTGGAGTTATGTGTAATTTGATCAAATTTCAAGAGGTACAGCTGTAATTTGCTCTTTATTTTATATTCATGCTGGTTCTGAATTTCTATTGGAAGTGGATTGTTAAACGAGTTGATTGCTCTCTGTATTGGTCAAGCTGGGTGTTAGAGCATGTTTGGGAAACAATTTAAGTTGTTTTCCAATAATCTAAGCTGTTTTGGTATAATCTCTAATATATTTGGGGTTATAGCTTAAATCTGATAAATAAGTTGTTGTTTTGATGAAACTGGAAATTTATAGCTTATGACTATTTTTCAACAGCTTATTTTTTCTTTCAGCTATTTGTACATTCTTTTACTATTATACAAGAGCTGATTTTTTGTTTCATTTAAACAAAATTATTTTAAACTACTTTTCAACAAACTTATCCAAACAAAAACATATTCTTATTATAATCAATTATAATAATAATCGATTATTGAAATAATCTAATTTTTTCAGCTATCCCAAACACACCTTATGAAATTGAATGATCCCTAAGAATTCTACCTAAATTTCAGAGCCGATTCTCTCAATGGGAAGCGTTGATTCCGTTACATGGCCAGACAACTGGACGACACTAACAGCTGATGGTAGTCCTGCTGCACAGGTTGAGCATACCATTTTGATAACCAAGACTGGAGCCGAAATTTTGACTACATGTTAATGACATGGTAATTCTCTTTTTTAATCCACATTTATGAAATCTGAATAGTTTGTGTCTAAGTTGTAAATATGTGCCCTGAAATCAATTTGCTTCTGGAAGATTATGCTCTGGCAAGTAAAGATTGCCTTCAGAAGCTGTATATCAAATTCTCTGGTGCTAGAATTTTCATATTGATGGCACCAGATGTAGAGACATTGATTCAGCAGTACATGTTTCTATCAGAGAATTCAAACTGTCAAAGTGAAAGTTTAATTGTTAGTATAATTTATTTTGTTTGCGATGATAGCTTGGTTATTGTATGTTACCAATTGTCTAATTTTATACTCAGTAGTTATTGGAAAGAGTTTAAGCTGAGAATTTGTATAAAGAGTCTGTTTGGACACATTATTTTAGAAGAACTTCTAAGAAAAAAAAATATAAAGAAAAAAATGAAATTGATTTATCTAAAAGTTAAAATTGTTTTTTCCACTAGTTAATTAATGAAAACTCTCGTATAGTTTCAAACAGTCGGAAATTGGTGGAGATTAGCCATGATACTACTTGATAAAGCTGAACTAGATGAGGATTCACTTTGTTAAATTTCAGATTGATAGTGAATATTCGAATCGGCAAAGCTTAATTGTATTAATAAAAAAAGTTTAATGATAACACACTGATAGTATAAAATTAATTTACATAGTCAGTTTTTCATCATTAAACTCTAATAAAAATTGGTGTGCAGCTTGCCAAACAGTAATAATCCCATGGCTCAATCTAAAGAAAATATACACGCTTGCATAAAGTATGATATTCAATCAACTTATCTCATGGGAGCGGGTTGGAAATAAGTTCAATCGAGTTTTGTTAAGTTGCATATCTTGTTTCATTGTTCTTTAATGAGATTGAAAAAAACTCTTAACAATGTTTTTTGCACACTAATTTAAAAGCAATTTAAGTAAATTTGTATGACTATTTGAATCTAGACTTGAATTTAATCTGTACATGTTTGGATTTAGACTTCATTAAATTTGTATTGAAAAATTGTTAAAAGTGTTATCTTTGTTTTTTTTTCAAAAAAACGTAGGCCTCAGGTTTTACGGACCATTTGAGGACTTAAAAAACTTAGTCTATTTTAAATGTGTACTTCATGGGACGGACTTTGCGGGTTTCACATACCAATTTATCCGTATGCTCACCTCTAATAATAGATTAAATTAGGCTTTCAAATAGGTTAAGTCAGGCCTAAAAATAAAGCCTATCACAGATAACAAGTGATGCTCGTACCTTAAATTTTCTCAATAGCCTAGGCCTATTTAATCAAAACCTGACTCGGTCTTGGACTATTCTTTTTTGTGCAGGTTAGTGCTATGTGTGTAAGAAAACAAGAAAATAAATTGGTTGCTAAGTGAAGTGAATAGTGAATATAAATATATCTCAGCATATCAGTATAATTAGCTTTCCTTTCTTCCTCTTGACCTCCATAATAATCATGATACTTCTCGTACCTGAACCATAAGTTTATTATCCGTCGTCAAATGTATATATCTTCTCCCATAAACACAATTAGTTGTAAGTTAATTAATAACAATTTTGACAATATATTGTAATTCCCATTTTAATATATAGTTTCACTACTAGTGAAAAATTATCAGCAACCAACATATAGTTGCAACACAAAATAGTAAGTTACTGCTAATGGCATGTTTAGGTAATACTTATTTTGAAGAATTTTTAGGAAAAAAGTATAAAAAAAATTAACGAAATGAGCTTTTATCCATAAGTTATTTTATAATATGGGAAGAACTTTTATAAAAGATGAAATAACTTTTAAATATAAGTTAATTTCAACTTACAAAAAAGTTTTTTCTTTTTTTTTTTTCATCTGATTGGAATAAGTAAACCGTAGAATGAAAAAAAGAAATGTCATATATGATAAGAGAGAGGTTTAACTTTATATTAACAGTAATTCTAAGAGAATTATACTTCATTTATACATTTATTTTCTTAAAATCTAATGATTGTAATGAGTATTAATTTTAACTATTAAATCTTGAAAACAATAAATGGTGAAGATGAATTGTAAGTCTCTTATAATTATTCTTAGTGTAATTCTCTCTCTCTCATGTAACTTCTTAAAGATGTAAAATTTATATAAAGTAGTTATTAGAAAATCCAATTTTAACTTTTAAAAAAGTTAATTTAATATTTTTTTTTTTCTAAAAATCCTTCTAAACACACTTATCCAAACATGTCATAAATAATAAAGTTTTGACTTGTGATATGGCAGAGGAGTGCGTAGAATTATATTATAAATTTGATCAGCTTAATCACAATCCAAACAATTAGGCGCATAATCCAAATAATTAAGCGCATAATCCAAATAATTAGGCACAGACAAAAGTAAAGTATGACAAGTCCTACCAGAAAAATGCAAACAAAAATATGTGTATATATCATAAACGTGTTATGGGTGATGTCGACATTCCCAACGCATTTAAGGGAGACCATGTTCACACCATACAAGTAGGTCAATATGAGGCTAGTGAGGGTGATGCACATGGTGAGCGACAGAAGCCAGGTGAAGAAACGATAGTTTAAAGAGAGTCCACTCATGAGTAAGAGACAAATTGTCAACGACGAAACAAAACATACGGTGTTTAAGTAAAGGAAGATGAAGTAATCATCTGGATTGATGATGGCCATGACAGCTGTGCCGGGGCACGAGTTTGTCTTTATCGAAGTTTTTGGACATTCCAAATCTTTGCTCTCGCTCGCCGACCTCACGCCTCCCGGTGGATTGATAGCACTTTGGAAGGTTAGGCTGGCAATCAATGTGGCCACCAAAATGAGCATTCCCCGCATGTCCTTCAGCCATTCATCATTGTTTCTGAGTGATAGCCAATTCACTACTTTGTTTATAACACTCGTCTCTTGCCTCGACTCACTTTGAGGATTCATAGCTTCAAGGAAATTAACAAGTAAGAAAATTAACAAGTACGTGCATGTACTTCAAGGAAATATATTTTAGGACGTATCATATAAAAACGATGATTTTATATCAGAATGAGAACGGCTAGTTTTAATTGTTGGATTAAAATGAAAATTTCATATTAAAATTTTCAAATTCAAATTAAAATAAATATTTCTAACTAATAGACTTACTCTTTTTCTTTTTCGGGAGAAACAAAAAAACTCTCTTAAGACTTTTTGTATGTTTTTTTCTCACTCTTTTCCTCTCGAATGAGGATTTGTGAATGCTCTTTGTTGATTTTGCTTCCAGTACTGAGAGCCTCTATTTATAGAAGAATCGTAACATGTACAATTAGTTGGGGTTGAAGATATTTCAAGTTCAAGTGTTCAACCTTGCACACCAATTTTGAAGATATTTCAAGTTCAGCCTGGGTCTTTTGAGGAAAAATCATACACCATTAAATATAAGTAAATTTAACTATCATTTAATCAACTATCAATAAATATCAATCTTAGTATATAAACTTACGAAACTTTGAACAGTCCACGCTTTTAACATAAATGTGACAACTGACAAGTGTCCCTTTTTTTTTTAGGTAACAAAGATTTTTTTTTTATCCAATGAGAATCAATTTATTTATTAATTAGTTTGTATAACCGGTCTATATAGAAAAAAATTAAAAATATTTTTTATATATAAATTTTAAATTTATAAAATTTTATTTAATTCATTTGTAATATTATTAAAAATTATTTATTTTTTTTTATATTTTAACATCTCTGATTATTAGTTATAATTTTTTTTTATATATTTTACTTTTTATTTTATAAATCACTCCATTTATTTTACTTTTATTCAAAATATTAAATTATTGTTGAGAACACAAAAAATAATAAATAAATATATGATAATAAATAAAATTCATGTGAAATATTTATATATATAAATATTTTATAATAATTATTGATTAGATCATTGACTTAGTGGTTATGCTTACCTTTAAAATCTAAAGATTATCTACTCACTTGCTCTTTTTTCTCTCTTTTTGTTTATTCTCAGGTTTTTTTTTTTTTTAAAACAGAGCAATTTTTTTTTCAATATTACCAAAATGAATAAATTTTAAATTAATTGTTAAAATGGATAAGTCTTGAAACATGACTTCAATAGAATTCAATAAGAAGAAGTTGTGTTTTAAAATAAGATTTTACTCTCTTTTTTTATGATAAAAGTTATGTTTCAAAACATGGACATTATATTTTATTTTATTTTTAAATTTATAGAAGTTGAACAATGGAACCCTATAATTAAAAATAAAAAAAATAGTTACAATTTCAATTTTGTTAATTCTATATTTTTATTTTATATTAAAATATAATTTAAAATATTAAAATAATATTTTTAAAATAATATATATTAAAATATATGACTAAAACATAACATAAACGGAATGACATGCGAGAAATGCTAAGTTTGATGGTCACACTTATTGCAAGCAAGAGTGAAAATCTGGCCTGTCTAAAAAATCAGATAAACCCATATCCTGGCCATCATCTATCCAAATGATTACACCATCTTCCTTTTTTCGTTTCGTTGTTGGAAATTTGTCTCTTGCTCATGAACAGACTCCCTCTAAACTATTGTTTCTTTCACCTGGCTTCTATCGCGTCAGCCTCGCCAGCCTCACTTTGACCTACTTGTATGGTGTGAAGATGGGCACCCCTAAACCTGTTTGGGACGTTGACACCGTTACCATCAACACGTTTAGAATAGTTATTTTTGTTTGGGTTTTTTTGTTAAAACTTGTTATACTTTACTTTTGTCTGTGCCTACTTGTTTGGATTGTGCGCCTAATTGTTTGGATTATAATTAAGCTGATCAAATTTATAACTTAGTTCTATGCACTCCTCCCCATATTGTAAGACAAACTTTATTATTTATGACATGTTTAAAAAGATTTTTAGGAAAAAATATGGAATTAATTTTTCTAAAAAATTAAAATTGATTTATCTAATAGTTATTCTGTAAAAGTTTCACATATTTTATAAGAAGTTACGTAAAAAAAAATTACACTAAAAATAATTATAAAAAACTTATAATTCATCTTATCATTCATTTTTTTCAAGATCTAATAGTTAAAATTAATTTCATTTTATTTATATATACATATATATATATATATATATATATATAATATTGATAAAGTTAAATCTTTCCGTTATCATATATGATATTTCTTTTTTCATTCCACTATTTACTTATTTCAATAAGAAGAAAAAAATCACTTATTGTAAGTTGAAATTAACTTATGTTTAAAAGTTATTTAGTCTTTTATAAAAGTTATTCTCATATTATAAAATAACCTATGATAAAAGCTCATTTCTTTAATTTTTTGTTTATTTTTTTTCCTAAAAATTCTTCAAAATAAGTATTACCTAAACATGCCATTAACAGTAACTTCAAACCCAAGTGTCGTGTGATGTTTCATGTATGAAATTATATATATTAGAATATAGAATAGCAGTCACATGTGTGAAGTGTCCTAAATTTGACTTTATATGGATTTATTTAAACTTTAAAAAAAAAGACCATAACAAATCCAAGTGTCGTGTGGTGTTATACGTATGAAAGAATATGTTAGAATATACAATAGCAGCCGAACGTGTGAACTGTGAAGTGTCCTATATTTTATTTTAGATTGACTAGTAAATACAAACACTTGCACATATATAAATAATTTTAATAGTCTTGACTATTGACTTAAGGGTTTTGTTTTACTAGTTATGGCTAGGAGGAAAGAACGCAGCAGATGCTAACTTTTTTATTTTTATACTTTATGAAAAGGACCATGAAAAAAACAAAGACAAGTGTTAATTATCTAATATATTTTTTTATATTTTATAAAAAAAAAATTATAAAATCACTGCAGTAAATAAAATGTGAGATCATAACTTTTTATAATTTTTAATCAATAAAAAAAATATTATTAAAAAAGAGTGTAAATAGAATGCATTCATAATCTTTCTTACAAAATAAGAGAAATCATTGAAGAAGATAAAAAAAAAAAAAAAAAAAAAACAAACAAACAAACAAAAGTTTCTGACTTAAAAAAAAGAATTTAATAATTATATATTAATGTTATAAAATAATTTTACACCATGGATCTATCATAATTATTATTAAAAAAATTAAAATAATTTAATAAAAATTAACTGAATAATTATAATTAAATAATTATATAAAATTATTTTACATTATTACAAATATCACCATTTTTCTTTGAAGAAAAAAAAAAAAAAAAAAAACAATAACTGGAGGCGTTCGATATCCTCACCGCCCACTTTCGTTTCACACGTCACAAAAATTCATCCACGTGTTTATTAAAAAGTTAAAACAAAATATATATATATTTTTTTTAATTTATAAAACTTCTTTAAGGAGGAATGACATTCATCATCAACCATCTATCATCAATGGCTTCTTCTTCCATGAGCTCTCTAAAAATGATTTCGTCCCTCAAACTCTCACATAGTTCAAGTTGTTCTTCTATCTCTCCCCTTCAACCCCAAAAGCAAGTAGGTTCAAGTCTCTTTCAATCCTTCCGAACCAAAACTTTAAAATTCTCAGCTACCCCATCAAGAAGAAGAAGCACCAACAAGACCACAACCACTGCATTCTTCTTCAATAACCAAAACCAAAAGCAGCATCAAGATTCTTCACAGCCAGGTATGTTTGTTCTTTTCAGATCCCTTTGCTGGAACACACACAAAAGCAACTTTTCAATGACTTAAGCACTGGTTGAGTAAACTTCTTCCGAAATGTTTTATTAAGAAGAAAAAATAAAATGAGTTTTTTTTTTTAAATTAAAATTGATTTTTTTAAAATAAGTGAAATTTTTATAAATTAATTATTTGATACGTTAATTTTAACTTTTAAAAAATTTTATTTTATATTTTCTTTTATTAGAAGTATTTTTGGGTAAATTTGCTTAAATAAATATGTAATTCATGTTAAATGATATGTTTTGACACGTTATTTTAGGATATATAATTGAATAAAATATAAAAAAAATTATTTTTTCTAAAATTTTATTTTTCAATAATTATTTGTAACTCATGTTAAACCATATTCTTCGGTAATTATTTGTAGAAGTTCTTTATAACTATGTGTAGAAGTTCTATAAAACTTTTACAAATTAATTAAGATAATTTTAACTTTAAAAAAAATTAATTTTATTTTTTTTTCTAAATATTTTTTTTAAATCATTCTAGAATAGATAGTACAAACATACCTAAAATCACAATTTCCCTATTAGTAAACCTCATGGAATTGAGAAATTTCACCCCATAATTTGCATAGAGCTAGCACTCCTTATTCATTATTACTATCATTTATCTAGCCAAAGTTCAAGAACTCTTTGTCTACGAGATCAACGAACGTGACAGAGGAAGCCCTGCATTCCTCAAGCTAAGCCAGAAGCCTCAAAACTCTCTGGGAGACCTAGTTCCCTTCAGCAACAAGCTATACTCCGGAGACTTGCAAAAGAGGCTCGGCATAACCGCTGGCCTCTGTGTGCTCATCCGGCACGAGCCCGAGCGAAAGGGTGACCGATATGAGGCCATTTACAGCTTCTACTTCGGAGACTATGGCCACATATCAGTGCAGGGTGCATATCTCACATTCCAAGACACGTTTCTTGCTATCACTGGTGGCTCTGGTGTCTTTGAAGGTGCTTATGGACAAGTGAAGCTTCAGCAGCTTGTGTTCCCTTTTAAGCTGTTTTATAGTTTTTACTTGAAGGGTGTTCCTGATTTGCCTCCTGAGTTGCTTGGGAAGCATGTTGAGCCTTCACCTAGTGTTGAGCCTTCTGATGCTGCTAGGACTGGTGATCCTCATGCTTGTTTGCCGAACTTCACCAACTGATGGTTATGCAATTGCGTCCTTTTGTTTTTTTGGAAAAATCTGGTTTTGAACGCGAAATAAAGTCTAGGGGTTGCTTATTGACTATGTTATGCTATGCTATGCTAAGGGAGTGTATCAATTGGTTGAATAGAATGCCTAAATTGTTATAAACTTTAGATGGCACTGTCTTCGATTTTTAATGATAGAAAATAGAAGATTCACTATATTATTTAATCTTTTTTTCTGTGTTGGACTAGATTACTTGCTAATGCATAATCAATTAATTATACTTCAATTTTCTTTTGGTAAATTAAATAAAGGATTAGTTTGTTTAAATTTATTTAATGAAATAAATTTTTATTTTAATAAAATAAGTAATTTTTTATTTATTTTTAATGTGTTTGTTTAAATTATTTTATTTAAAATAAAAAAAATTATTTTTTTAGTGTATTTATCTAAATTATTTTATTTAAAATAAAATTTATAAAATAATCACATATTTAAAAATCACTGAACTTTTACTATATGAAACACTATTTGAGCATAACATTTATTGGTATTTAAAACTTGATTATAATTAAACTATTGAAAGGTTCCTTCTGTCTTTTCATGTGGCCATAGTGGAATGAAAAATTATTCGTACTTATTGGACTTAAAATAAGCACTCTACTCTTTGGTTGATGCTAGAAATATCTTATTAAGTTGAGAAACGTGCATGGTAGGGCACAGTTTTAAATGTGGAGTAACATGCCAACTGTGACCGAGAGAAAGAAAATTGAAAGATCTAATGCCATATTTTATCAACAAACTTACATAAATTTTATTATTATTATTTTTTTTTCACAAATTTTACCATCCAAAGTTTTCAAAATTTTACATTTATCACTCATTTTTTTTATGCGCTTTTTACCCTTCAAGTTTCTGATTTTTTTGCATTTTAACACCAAAAATTTTAATTTTTACAAATCTTACCATCATTTTGATAGCAAAACGATGCAATTTTATTTTTAATTTAATCTTTTTAGTTGCATGTCATTGGGTGGTAAAATTTATAAAATAATAAAAATTAAATGGTAAAATTTACTATTAAACAAAAAAGAAATGACATTGAAGTTACCATTGGCTGCTGAATGTTAATTAGGAACACATTTTTCACCTATTCTTTTGAACACACCTAATTTCCTCTATTGATTAAAATTTATTAAAATTTACAAGATTTTGTAAGTCTTAATTAATTTAATTAACCTATCCAGTAAAGTTTATCCAATGGAGACCGTATTAAAAATGATGTATTAGTGTATGTTTTGTTTTTAGGCAAAAAATAACTTTTGAAAGTTATTTCGTAAAGAATCTTCACTTTCCTTTTTATGTTTATTTTTCGTTGAATCGTTTGATTTATCTTAAAATTTGTGTACAATAATTTAATGATTATTCAAATATCTCACACATGCCTTTCCTAGTTGACAACTCACGTATGATTTTATAGTTGACAATTTATGTGGACGCACAATTCATGCATGCTATTAAATTTTTTTTAAAACGGATCCAATGTAAGTCTTCAAATGATCTTTTTTATTTAATATATGCAATGAGACTAGGGCAATGGTGGCTATCAAATATATAACCTCAAAAGTCTTAAGTCAAATCTTAGTTAGGGCTAGATCTAAAGCCACGACCCAGTCACCAACAACTGTATTGGAAAAGTTCTTGATGTATACTTGAACTCTTCGTGATTACTAAAAACTTCAGTTAGCCTTTTTATTTTCTCCTAGTATTCAGCTACCGGCAGAAAAAAAAATATGACATTTTTTTTTCTGAAGAAAAAGAAAAAGAAAAAAAGCATGACATGTTGACATTAATAAAATCATTTTACACTATTATTTAATCACTAACTCATTGTTTAGTTCAAGTGTTCAAATTGAATCCTTTAATTTATTATGTATGCAATTGGATCATTTTATTTTAATAATTTGTTCAATTATATTATTTTGGTCAAACGATTTAAATGACGTTAAATAATTACTTTTACATTCTTTTTATTGTTACGTATGCTTATTTTTTTGCTTCTTACACCTCATTTTATTTGTCTACACCCCTATAAAATCATAAATATCTCTTTTTATGTGTTTCATCGATTGGGTTTTATGAGGTTGCTGACAATAAAAAGAGGATGTCGGAAGCAAAGCGGGAGTGTAGCAACAAAGGAGGTGCCGAAAGTTATTATTTAGCCATGTTTGTCTCTCACTTAACGAACTGAGCAAATTTTAAAAATAATAGAATCCAAGTGTATATGCAAAAAAAAAAAAAAAAAAAAAAAAAAAAAAAAAACTAGAGGATTCCATTGAACATTTAACATGAACTAAAGAACCAAATTAAATATTAAGTCTAAACTAATTGATTTTTACAAACATGTAGGTGTGATTGAATAACTGTTTGACTCAGCTTTTTTTTTTTTTTAACTTAAAAGTTATTTATATAAATAAAAGTTAGGTCAAATACCAATTAGTAAAAACTATTTAAAACATAATTAACAATTTTAATGAAATAAAAAAATAATATTCTAATTAACAAAATTATTAATAACTATTTAAAACATTATCAACATCACGTTGATGTTAAAATTATTAAAATAAAATAATTAAAAACTAATAATATAGCATTAAAATAATAAATGTTTCTTTTTTTTTTATAAAATAAAAATAATTAATAATATAAATTTAAAATAATGAATAATATTTTAAAATATAATTTTTTAAATTAAAAAAATGGGTAATGATCCAGCATGTGTATGATTATTGTTGGGCAACATAACAAAATAGAAAAATATTAAAAAAAAACCATTAAGTTTAAAATTAAATTTTTATAAGAGATAAAGTGATAAACAAAAAAACCAAACAGCTTAATTTTTAAAGTTCATTTTCCTAACTTCAGGTTAAAAGTAAGGCTAAATTACAATTTTGATCTTCTTAGTTTCTCAAATATATGATTTTGGTCCCTCCTAATTTTAAATTGGCAATTTTAATCGCTCTAATTTTAAAAATAAACAATTTTGGTCCCCCAGGTCAATTATTAATTAATAATTATAATCAGTGGAGTTATTAAGTTAATTATAAATTCATTAAAAAAATATTAATTATTCAAAGATGTTTAAAATGATTTTTCTTTTAATTTTATTTTATTAAAATAATTTATAAGTTAAAAATAAGTCGAATCAAACACACCCTAAGGGTCTATTACCTTTTTATTTATATAAAAGTTTTATTATCCCTAAAATAATTTTATATAAATAATTTTTTTTCTATAATATTTTTTCTTTTATAAATATATTTTTTCAATATTCAAGATAATTAGTGTTTTTTTTATTAGTAAATGTTTGTGATTAGTTTGTTAGTAGGGAGAGTCGAACTCACAACTATGTCAGTGATTAATTTGCTAGTTTTTGTTAGCGAAAAGAGTTGAACTCACAACCTCTCCTAAATACATTTTAACTTTAAGGAGTTTTTAAATTAAAAAAATAAATAAACGTTAACAAACAACTTTTTATTTATTTTTCTAAGCTCTCATTTTTAGTTTTAACTTGAAAGTAACTTATAAACTGAAAATAAGCTAGATGAAACGGACCCTACCCTAAAACTATCCACCCTTAAACTTATTTTGTATTTATATAATAATGGCACAAAGATTTGAAACTAAAACTTCGTTACTTTTACCATTTACTCACTTTTAATGACATTATTTTTCAACCAGCACATGCACATAATAAATGTCCTAGCATAACTCCAAAATACACACCCCAACACAACAAAAAATAAGGTATAAGCATGACAATGTACAAAATTAATAGGTAGGCAAGAGGCACAGTCCAAGATTAGATAACCACTGCAAAAATGAGTAATTAAAATTTTGTACATAGGCCCTCAACCAAGACCAGGCCAAGAGTAGTATGTAGTGTTCCAACTCCTTCAGGTTAAACATTTTAGATCCAAAGATGCAGTCATTTCTATATCTCCAAATACAAGATGTCATAGCACTCCACATCACCATCCATCTTCTCAGTTTAGAAGCACTATTGCAAAAGAGACTTTGTTGCAAAAAGTTCATCTGTGGGTTAATGTGAACCACCCCCAACTTTTCACTCTAGAAGTAGAACATTAGCCAAATGGGGCACAAATATGGACATGAGAAAATAACATATGACACCGACTCCAGAGAGTAATTACAAAAGGGGCACAGTCAATCCGAACTATCCATTGCAATGTTTCTAGCCACTAAATTCTCCTTCGACAGTAGTTTTTGTAACACCAATCTCCAAACAAAGAATTTCACCTTTGGAGGGACATTCAACCTCCAAATCAACGAGAATGCCTCACTACAACATGTTCCCTAATTATTTAGAGCAAGAGCAAAATATGCAAATTTTACAGAGTAATTTCCATCATCTTCACCTCTCCACCACCAAACGTCTGATACGTTCAGTCTTAGTCTAGTTTGAGCAATTAAATTCATAAATTTAATAACAACACTTGATTCCCAAGCAAACCACAGTTTTCTCCAATTAAAATTCCACACCCACACATCATTCACCCAAGACCCAAATTGGCAAACATTCTCTAACTATTGTGTCGAATTTGAAAACACTCTAGGAAATTGTACAACTAGAGGTTCCTCACCACACCAAGCATCTTTCTAGAATGTGAACTGATTTCCACATCCCAAGCGCCATTAAATCGCATCATCAAACCAATAGTTGTTACTATTAGAACCACACGTAATACAAAGGTCCCTCCACCAAATTGAGGAGTTTCTCACAAAAGATTCACTATTTATAGTCCTCCACCCACCATATTTTGAAACAAAACCCTTTTCCATAAACTCGTCTCAAAACTAAAGTAATTAGTCAATCCCCAACACCATTTCCCAAGTAGTGCAATATTAAATAGTTTAATTTTTTTATACCAATACCCCTTAGCTCCTTTGGTCTACATATGAGATCCCACTTAACCCAATTTATATTTATCCCTCACCTCCCCAACACCCTATAAGAATTGTCTTTGAATAGCAACAATTTTCTTAATGACAACATTAAGCATATGAAAGAAGAACATGAAAAATAATGGAAGAGAACTAAGGACATAGTTAAAAAGATAGATCCTACCTCCAAATGATAGTAGTTTATGTTTCCAACAAGCAAGTTTCCTCTCAAATTTTGCAATGACAAGATCCCACGTTGTAGATTTCCTAGGATTCGCTCCAATAGGAATGCTCAAGTAAGTAAATGGAAGTGTCAAAATCTTGCAATTAAGCATATCAGCTCATCTCTCAATTGTATTCCTCTCCACCCCAATAGCACCAAAGGAGCTCTTGTTGAAATTCACTTTCAAGCCGAACGCCATTTCAAAACAATGTAGCATGAATTTGATCGAAATAACATTATTAATATTTGCTTCACCCACAAAAATGGTATCATCCGCATATTGTAATAAGTCCACCGATACATACTCATTTCCCACTTTGAATCCTAAATATTGGCCACATAATATAGCTTGTCTCATAAGCCCTACTAATCCTTCAACCACACGTAAACAAAAAAGGTACCAAGGGATCACCCTGTCTCAATCCTCTTTGTGGTCAAAATTCCAAAGAAGGGCTACCATTAATCAATACAGAGATAGAGCTAGAGGACAAGTAGCTCAAAATCCAATTACGCCATATAGCCCCAAATCCCAGATGCTTCAACATATATAACAGAAAGCACCAAACCACTGAATCGTAAGCTTTTACATAATCCACCTTAAACACAATGCAACTTTTCTTCTTTCTCCGAGCTTCATCAACCACCTCATTGGCCAACAAAGTGCTATGTAACAATTGTTTACCCCTAATGAAAGCACTTTGTCTATGGTCAATAATTCCATTCAGAACTTTGCTCATTCTCTTGGCCAACACCTTAGACACGATTTTATACATCATTCTCACCAAGATCGGATGGAAGTCAGCGAGTCCTTGAGGGTCATTCACTTTTGGGATCACTACAATGAAGGATGCATTACTACCGCAAGGAAAGGCACCAAAGGCATGAAATTCCCTCATGAATCTAAGTATATTCGATTTAAGAGTATCCCAAAACTTCTTAACAAATCTAAAATTGATATCATCGAGTCCAGGGAATTTTGAGTCACCATAATCCCACACTCCTTCTTTAATCTCAGCTTCATTAAACGGTGCTTCTAGTAGGTCAAAATCAGAAGAAGAAATTTGAGCGAAGCTTACCCCATTAAGCGTTGGTCTCACAAATTCACGTTCAGAGAAGTGGCTCTTAAAGAATTCCATGCAACTTTAATCTTAGTTGGATCCTCCACCAACACTCCATCAATTGATAAGCCCTTCATCGAACTTTTTTTTTATTCCAGTTCACGCACCTGTGAAAATATTATGATCACCCTCTTTCAGTCATTTAACACCCACTTTGTCTCTTAAGCAATTCAAAAGATCTAATAGCCACCCAAAATTTGTCTTGTAAGGCAATTATTTCGAGCATCTTAGCATCAAATAATGGCCCCAATTCCTCTTCTCTATCAATATCATTCATCTTCTGAGAAACCACAAGCCACCTCTTCTCAATGTTACCAAATACATTCTTGTTCCACCATTTTAGTCTATTTCTAATGAATTTGATTTTCTCTTTTAGTGTGAATGTCCCCCAGCCTTGAATCCTACAAAGGCGCCATTCAAATTCCACGAAGTTGCAAAACTCCCTGTGATTGAACCAAGCATCCAAGACCTAGAAAGGTTTAGGTCCCCAATCTATGAAGGTGTTACGAAGTCCAATCAGGCAATGATTTGAGACGTTTCTGTCCAACACATACATAGTACTACTAGGCTAGATAGTTAACAATTCCGACGACACCATCAACTTGTCAATTCTACTTTTGGCCCTCCCATTCGGACGGTACCAAGTGAATTTTCTCCCCACTAATGGTAAATCATCCACTCCCAATGATTCAACAAAGAGATTGAAGTCTATAGTATCATGCGCACCATAAGTAGTTCTACCACCACCAATTCTTTCATTAGTCTGTCTCACACAGTTGAAATCTCCCATAATACACCATGGGCCAATGTCACAATTCAATTTAATTGATAAAAGTTCACACCACAAAAGATGCTTCATCTCCAAATCACAAGGTGCATATACATTAACCACAGAAATCAAGCAGTTAGAATGCTTATAGTGCCCAAGTAGAACCATAAATCCTTGACCCACAAACGATTTCCGCAACTCAAAGAAATCCAGACTTCAAATGCACAACAAACCACCACCAGCACCATTTGAAGGAGCATGAGCATGTCCGAAGTTTCCACCCCTCCATATAGATGAACAGAATGATCTAGGTATATGCTCCAATTTGGTTTCTTGAAGACATAAGAACTGAACATCTTCACGATACACCAATTCCTTGACAACATTCCTCTTAACTCTCACCCCTAAAGATTGATGCCTCGCCTCTTCTTTTAAATTTTTAGTATTCTCATACCTTAAGTCTTCTTCGTTCTCTTAGTCTAATATTTTCTTTTTATGCCATAACATGTATGGATGATGGCATTGTATTGTTTGTTATAGACTAAGTCATATCATTCTTGTTTGATGTTTTGATTTGCCCTGTTTTCTATTATCTCTAGCATCACTAGATGATTTACTTCTTAGAAACTAATTCTAAGTGATTGCAATCGATTACAAGTTGTAGGAATCGATTACCAGATGGCCTAATCAGTTTTGAAACCATCTCTAGTATCGGGTTAATCGATTACCAACCATTGTAATCAATTACAATGATAATTTCAGATTTTAGATATTGCTCTGTATCTATTGCAATCGATTACAAGACAATCTCTGAGATTCAGAAATTGCTCTGTATCATTTGCAATCAATTACCATCTTGTGACAATCGATTACGAGATGATCTCTGATATTCAGAATTGGCTTTGTCTTGTTTACAATTGATTACATGTGTGCTGCAATTGATTACAACAACTGACAGCAAGTGTAAATCATATTTTGATACACGGGATAATCGATTACACCTTATTGCAATCGATTATATCTAGTATAACGGTCATTTTTAAATATCTCCAAGACTCATTCTTTGTCTAACTAACTCCGAATCTTTTTTACCCATGCTATATAGTTGTATCCATATCATTGTGTGTAGAACAACCAACAGTCACAATATCTTTTCATTCCTTCAATTGTTAAAATCCAAATCTTTGATTTGATTTTCAGATTTGATATTGCTTTGAACATTCTCTAATCTCTTGAGTTTTCAAAAAAACTCAATATTATTTTTACTACTATACCCATTTGAGATTGAACCTTTGAGCCTATACAACTATATCTCTTTCTTGTTCTTTCATGAACTGAGGTGGTTCAACATTTGTTCTTGACTGTTAAATTTGCTCATATTGGAGTTTCTTGAACTGATCTCATATCTATTATATCAGCACATCAAGGTGTTTTTGTTCTTTAATCTTTTTCATTAATCTTGTTTGATTAGCATTGTGGGAATTTCGTTCATAAATGCTGTGTTGAAATTAGATGGTAGTTCTAATTTTGTGTGTAGTATTATGTTTAGAAATTGGATGGTGAATGATGTTTTCACATTCAATCTTCTAGGTTCTTGTTTCAGGTTGTGAAATCAAGATTTGTTGTGAATTGTGTGTGCATGGTGTATGTAATCAAATTCATAGTAGAACCCCTTGGTGAAAGGGAGAACTGGATGTAGATCGGTGGTTGATCGAACCAATATGAATCAACAGGCTCAATCTCTCTATCCCTTAATCTATTTCAATTCAGTATTTGATCTTTATTAAGATAATTTGTTCTAAATCATTTCTATCATGAGCTGAGGATGTTTTTCTGGTTTATTCAATCAATATAACATTCTCTAAAAATGCTTTTATTAAAACCTCAAGAGCGGTGGTGAAAAATCTTTTTGAGGAAAAGAATTTATCATTTTATGTTAAATCAATTCACCCCCCCCCCCTCCCCCTCCCCTCTTGATTGATTACTCGGTTGATCCTAACACTACCAAGTCCCCGAACATTAAATGACATAATTATCATAATAGCTTCTTTTTTCCCCATCCATATGTGATGATTGTTGCCCCATTGCACCCTTTGCACCATCTTTCTTTTCAAGATTTTTGATCCTGTCCACCATGCAATCATCTCCCCTTTCAAAATTTACACCCCATCCTCTACCTCTCCCACAATCTTTTAGCCTCTACAGTGTCGTTCTTTAGCTAAAAGATTTTGTTGCAATTTCTAATGTGATTATCAGGCAAGATGTTGCTAAGTGATAGCGTGGCAACCCTTTGTTCCCTCCTAATAGCCTTGAGCATGGAATTATTGCTATGGGTGGAACCATTGCAATTGATACTACAATCAAAGGGGATGGACGACAACGTGTCTCTAAGTGGCTCACGACATGCACCATTTTGTTGATCAATGTTGCACTCCCTTGTACTCTACACCTTTGTAATTAGGTCCTCCTCCCGTCGTGTGGTATCCTTCTCTAGCACTAGTGGAATTCGCCTCAACCCATTTACTACATTAGTTGGCAATTTGGGTGTGATCAGGCCCTCTTCCTTAGAAAACTAATTAAATTTCACACCCCCACTATTTGTCTTACACCCTTCCACTCCAATAGTATTCCACAGCACGTTCACCCACATCTCATTAGACAACCCATTATTACTTTGCACACGATCCATCTCACTATTCATTTGGGCTTCTAACATATCTAGCCCAACAGTTTCTACGCAACCTCTTGTATTGTCCATCACCATCTCCATGTTTGAATGAGTTGTGTTGCATGCTAACGTATTTAACTCTTTTTCAAAATCTTTCACATATTTATCAACTAATGGACTACTGCAATCATCATCGATATTCTCAAGATTCACTATACCAACACGCAAGTTATGTTGTTGACATACATCCCCTGCTTTGCTACCATTAGACGAAAAGCACCTGTCACTTTTCATGTTATTCTCAATGTCCCTCAAATATTGAACCGACACATCGCCAACGACAATATTTCGCTCAGTCTCCCCGTGGTTAGGTTCACCACCACTGTCATTATGGGGTTTTCCTGAGCATTTAAAAGAAGATGAAGACAAGTTCTCCATACCTATTATGCTCCCATCAGACTCCTCCTTTGACGCTAACTCATCACGGGCCCAAAGTTTACAACTACATTGATAACTCAATATAGATATTTCCTCTACCATCCTTACTTGGCAAATAGTTCCATTGATAGAAAATTTAAGGCATCTAGTCACCGATTGGAGTTCAGATACTTGTACCAACAAGCATGCAACATCCAATCGAGTGAAGTTTTGGGTATCCTTACCCACTTTAATGAATGTCCCAAATGTAGCCACAATTTTTCCAAAGCAATCACTACTTATAGAATATAATCCTTTGAAAACTACATTTTACATCCATAGCTTTTAATATTTACCCTTTCCCATGCTCTCTTTCACGTTAATAAATTATTAAAGAGAAAAACGATAATGCATTATCGATCAATCACAATAATTCATTTATATTGTTGAGTTTTATAAAATTATCTTTAAAATCATGAAAATTGTAAACTATGATTGAATGACGGTATAAAACTTACTCTTGAATCAATATTTTTATTTTTTTAAAATGTAATGATTATACACTAATAGTGTGTGAAACAAATTTATATTATCATTCAATTACAATGAATTGTTTTCATGATTTTTAAAATAATTATTATAAAAAATAAAAAAATTATCATACATTATTTTATTTTATTTTTATTATTATTATTACATGACATGTGAAGGCAAATGTATAAGACGGGCGTTATAAGAAAAAAAAGGTATAAAAATACGATGTTTCATATATTTTAAACTTCAATTCTCAAATTTTTAAAATGATTAACTTTCATAGAATGATCCATCTAATTTATTAACACCGAAACCATTGGAGGTCCAGAGACCACAAGTTGACAAATGTGGCTTTCCAAATGTCTCTTGATTGCTTCTTTAAAACTAGTCGATATCGTGAAAAAGAAGGAGGATTGTTCATGAGAATATTAAGGTGTGTTTTGAATTTATATTATTTCAGTGATTGATTATAATCTTAATTAATTTTTGTTTGGATAAGTTTGTTGAAAAATGATTTGAAGATAATTAATTTCATTTTAATGGAATGAAAAAAAAATTACATGGTAAAAGAATGTAAAAGCAACTGAAAGAAAAAATAATTTATTAAAAAATAATAATAAGCTATAAATTTTCAATTTCATCAAAAATAAATTTATTTTTTCAAAAAATAATTTTTTTCATATTTAATATTTTATCCCAGACATTGATGCTTTTTTTTTTTTTTTTAACAACTTAAATTATACAATTCCAAACATACTCTTAATGTTTTAAATTAAACCTCTCTCTCTATGTGAGTGATTTTATTGGATTAGTTATATATCATTATCACTTCATTGATCATCATTGACAATTTCAAGCTTCTCCCAACACTTAATGTATGAGTTTCATAATTTACATCTCCGGATCATAATTCATCCATGAAATATGGTGATTAGGTTTCTCATTGGCTGTCTAAAAAAATATTTCTCCTTTGGTTATAAGCATGTGGGGCTTCTAACCTAGGAAGCCTTTTTTTTCTTCTACGGGTTAGTACAATAAAAGTAGGGAAATTGCTTCCTGAAATTCTTTTTTTCTTTCTGTACCCAAAGATCCAAATAGACAAAATTACCCCTCACCCAACACCACTCAGCCCCACCTCTGCCCAACCATGCAACACCACCGCTCCATGCAAATGCCACCATCCAACACCATTGTCGATAACTTTGTGCCGAAAGAAGGCATAGGTTGAGAAAAAGACAATGAAGAGGTGTAAATTGTGAATCTATTCCGGAATTATAAATCCAAAATACATTATTTTTCTATACTTCTAGAGGTGGGGCACATTGGTGTTGGGTGGAGGGGTAGCTCTTATTGTTTAGATTTTTTGGAGGTGCAGAAACTAAAAATCAGGTGTTGGAAGTAGTTTTTTAAAAAATATATGTAAATTCGGCCTTTGTAGCAAGGTTGATTTCTGTGAGGCCCATCTTATCCTCACACTCCTTTTCGTTATTCTTACACTTTTATTTTTTTTGCAATTTTAATGAAAACTTTAGGTTAAGTTTTATTGTGTATTATTATGCACTTACACCCCCTACTTCCAATTATAACTAAATGAAAACATGTTTTTGTTGTATTAATTTTTTTTTTTGAAAAATTCAATACAATAAAACTAAATTTTCGTTCTGTTTAATTTAAAAAAATTAACATAGAAATATATTTTTCTTGTGTTAAATTAGAGTAGTGTGAGAACTCATAGTCAAGAGACAAATTTCCTATTTTGACGCATTTCTTTTCGACTAGCAATTTGATTGACGCAACAACAATATATATAATATATTTAATTTGTTACGTTTTGAAACATGTTTTATTGCGAATATGATTCACGTTGGATAATCTCAATCATGTTAAAATACTAGTTAACACGATTTTAGCTAAATATTCACATGTTTTGACCTAGTGTTATTGGACATTAAATATTTATTTTGAGTTGAATAAATTTTTGGTAACTTTTACCTTGGATAAAAAAATTTATATATACTAAATTTTATTACTATTTTTCTTAGAATAAAAATATTCAAACAAATAATTTCATTAATCTTATGCAAATTTCTCACCCCAAAAATACGAGAGTAACAAATTCTCACCCAAACACAGGTGAGAAGAAAGAATTTTGCTTCTCAAACTTTTATCTTAATAAAGATTTTAAATATGATACATTCACAATATAAATAATTTTAATAACACTATTTTCTATCATAACTAGGATTTATAAAATAATTTGTTAGAACTGAGAGAAATTCTTAGTTATGCCTTCACACACTCACATGAAACAATCACACGAGGAAGAGAAGAGAGAAAGAGAATTTTATTGAGAACAATCTGATTCACATTCTCATTCTATATCAGTATTACACAATATTGCTATATATAGTTCTTCAACTAATTCTGTTATAACAACCACTAACTAACATACTAATGATTGAACTAACTAACTAATCATCTGAATTATTTCTATCCAACACTCCTCCTTAATTCAGATTTCATTAGAGCTTCTAAGTCCCATCTTTCTCCTCAGATCTTCAAACCTCTCCTTCTTCAAAGGTTTTGTCAAAATGTCTGCAAGTTGATCTGCAGATGTGCAAAAATCCAACCTCAATCTTCCATTGTACACTTGATCTCTTAAGTAGTGAAATCTAGTCTCAATATGCTTGCTCCTTCCATGAGTAATAGGATTCCTTGCAAGGCTTATAGTAGACTTGTTATCTACCATCAACAGCATTCCATTCTTAGATTTTACCTTCAACTCAGTCAACAAAGCTTCTAACCATATTGCTTGACAAGCACTCATGCTAGCAGCTATGTATTCAGCCTCACATGATGATAAGGCCACCACAGATTGCTTCTTTGAACACCAACTGACAGCTGCATTACCAAACTGAAACAAATACCCTGTGGTACTCTTTCTATCAGTTTTATCCCCACACCAATCAGCATCTGAGAAGCCAATCATCTCACAGGAATTGCTACTCAAGTTTGTAGGAAACAATAAACCAAAACCAATAGTCCCTTTCAAATACCTCAATAGCCTTTTCACTGCATTCAAATAACCTTGTTGTGGTGCTTCCATGAATCTACTCACCAAGCCAACTCCATATGCTACATCTAGTCTAGTATTGCATATGTACCTCAAGGAGCCTACCATTTGTCTGAACACAGTCTTATCCACCAATTGTTTCAACCCTGATTGATCCACCACAACACCAGTTTCAACTTGCAGTCGAACATCTGAAACCTCTTTAGTACATCAATTGTGTATTTGCTTTGGTGCATAAAAATCCCAGCCTTTGTCCTCTTGAACTCTATGCCCAGAAAATATGATAATTCTCCAAGATCTGACATTTCAAATTCAGATTTCATCTCTTGCTTGAATGTCGAGATAGCATTGAAATCTTTTCCTGTTATCAACAGGTCGTCCACATATAAACACACTATGAGGATGTCTGAAAGACTTTCTCCTTTAATATACATACCATATTCAGTAGTGCATCTCATGAATCCAACTTGCAAGAGAAAAGTATCTATTCTCTTGTTCCAGGCTCTGGGAGCTTGTTTCAAACCATACAAGGCCTTATGAAGCTTGTACACCTCTCCTTCTTTGCCTTTTATCACAAACCCTGGTGGTTGAGTGACAAAAACTTCTTCTTCTAGTGAGCCGTTAAGAAATGCAGATTTTACATCCATTTGGTGTACTTCCCAGCAATTGTAGTTAGCCATTGTTATTACAAGTCTCACTGTCTCCAACCTAGCAACAGGAGCAAACACTTCATCATAATCCAGACCTTGCCTCTGAAGAAATCCCTTTGCAACCAATCTGGCTTTGAACTTTGCTACTTCTCCTTTAGGATTCAACTTAGTTTTGTAGACCCATTTTACTACTATAGCTTTCTTTCCTGTTGGTAGCTTTGTGAGACTCCATGTCTTGTTCCTCTCAATAGACCTCAGCTCTTCTTCCATTGCTTCAACCCAATGTGAGTGCTTAAAAGCCTCTTCCACACTAATAGGTTCCATCTCAGCAAGTAAGGCCATATGGACAAAGTCACCATCAGTTGTAATTGAAGAATCTGGGAATATCTCATAATCATCCAGCCTTGCAAGGGCTTGTCTATGTCTCTGAGGTCTTGTTGATGCCACTTCATCATGAACAGCACTATCTTCTGTTTCTTCATCAATGTGTAGACCTTCATATCTAGTTCTCAATTCAAATGTGCCTTGCTTCTCACTCCAATTCCAGGCTTGACCCTCATCAAACTTCAAGTCTCTACTCAACATTAGTTTCTGAGTTTGAGGATTAAAAACCTTGTATGCACCAGTAGAGTGGTAGCCAAGAAATATGAGTTTCTCACTCCTGTCATCCAATTTTCTCCTTATTGCGTCTAGAACATGCTTATAGCATATAGATCCAAAGATTCTGAGATGACTCACATTTGGTCTAGCGCCTGACCAAACTTCTTCTAGTGTCTTGTCTTCTAATCTCTTTGTTGGACATCTATTCAGGAGATACACAGATGTTGAAACAGCCTCAGCCCATAATTCTTTGGCAGGTTCTTTGTCTTTAGCATGCTCCTTGCCATGTTGAGGATGGTTCTATTCTCCCTTTCAGCTGTGCCATTGTGTTGTGAAGTGTAGGGAGCTATAACCTCATGTTCAATCCCCTCCTTAGTGCAATAGGATTTGAATTCATTTGACATGTATTCTCCTCCACCATCTGATCTTAGCACTTTCAATTTGGACTCACATTGTTTTTCAACTAGAGTTTTCCAAATCTGAAAAGTACCAAACACATCACTCTTCTTCTTAATAGGATAAATCCACACCTTTCTAGTGAGATCATCAATGAAGGTTACAAAAAACCTGTTTCCACCAAGAGACTCCTCCTCAAAAGGACCACACACATCAGTATACACAACTTCAAGTGGTTTAACAGTTTTTGTAGGTATGCTTGAAACAAAAGAATTTCTAGCTTGCTTGCCTATTAGGCATTCATCACATAGCTTTTCAGGAACTCTAATGTTTGGTAGGCCTGTTACTAAACCTTTTCTATTCAGTAACTCTAAACTTTTAAAATTTAGATGGCCATACCTCTTGTGCCATAGCCAAGTTTCAATTTCTGTGGTGAATTGCATACACTTCTAATCACTAATCTGAATTTCAATTCTAAATGTTCTGTTGGCCGAGAGTGGAGCTTTTAGAACACTCTTCTTGTCTTTATCAAAAACTTTCAGCATGTTGTCCTTCATCTCCATTGTGTAACCCTTTTCAAGCAATTGTCCAAGGCTGAGTAAATTGCTTTTCATCTTGGGAACATACAAGACATTTGAGATGCAGGCTTTCTTTCCATCCTTTCTTTGAATCATCACACTCCCTATCCCTTCTACTGAAATTGAGCTGTGATCTACGAATTTCACTGTGCTCTTGGAAGTCTCATCAAGTGTTGTGAACCATTCTCTTCTCCCTGATATATGGTTTAAGCAACCAGTGTCTAGGTACCAGAAGTTAGCACACTGAAGATCATTTTTGGTGGTTACCATTAGTAGATAATGATCATCTTCTGAATTCTCCTCTTGTGCCAACCTTGCTTCTTCACCTTTCACTTGAAATCCTCTACTGAATCTACAATCAGCTGCAAAATGGCCAAAGTTCCTGCAGTTGTAACACTGCACCTTCTTGTCGACCCATTTCTTTTTCCCTGAGAATTGGCCTCTTGGATTTGACTCAGCTTTCTGTGAAGATGATCCAGAATCACCACATTTTGAATCTTCAGTCTTTCTCCACTTTTCATCACGCCACTTTCCTTTGTTCTTTTTGGATTTGTCTCCTTGCTTGTTAAATTTTCTGCTTGATTGGGCTTGTAAGGCTTGATCATTGTGCTTCTCAGGATTCCTTTCTCTTAATCTTTGCTCATGTGCTTCAAGTGAACTTTGTAGTTCTTCAAGCTTGAAGGATGTAAGATCCTTTGATTCTTCAATGGCCACCACAATGTGATCAAACTTTGATATCAATGTTCTGAGCACCTTTTCAATCACCAATTGTTCCTTAACTGCTCTCCACAAAGACTTCATCCGGTTGGTGAGTGTGAGAATCTTTATGAAATACTCAACTACTGATTCAGTCTCCTCCATTGCAAGAAGCTCATACTGTCTTCTTAATGTCTGAAGTTTTACCTTCTTTATCTTTTCTGCACCTTCATGACTCTTTACAAGAATGTCCCATGCTTCCTTCGAGGTTGTGGCATTTGCAATTTTCTCAAAGTTGGCATCATTTACACACTGGTGAATTAGGAATAAGGCTTTGTAGTCCTTTTTCTTCGAATCTTTGTAGGTAGATCGTTGTGTTTCAGTAGCATTGGCATTGGGTTCTTGATACCCGCTCATAACAATCTCATATACATCTTGAAAACCCAGAAGAACTTTCATCTGAACACGCCATCGATCAAAATTCTTTTCACCAAGAATTGGGAGATTGTTCATTGGAACTCCATTGCTCGTCATAGCTCAAGGTTCTTCCTCTGCTCGAATTCGTCTTCGATTGCTTCAATCACAGGTCCCTCCTTTCGTTGGTTGATTCACACAAAAACAGACCCTCGAATCCTTGCTCTTGATACCACTGTTAGAACTGAGAGAAATTTCTCAGTTATGCCTTCACACACTCACATGAAACAATCACACGAGGAAGAGAAGAGAGAAAGAGAATTTTATTGAGAACAATTTGATTCATATTCTCATTTTATATCAATATTACACAGTATTACTATATATAGTTCTTCAACTAATTCTGTTATAACAACCACTAACTAACATACTAATGATTAAACTAACTAACTAATCATCTGAATTATTTCTATCCAACATAATTTTATAAAAATTAACTGATTTATCATCAATTAAGATTTATAATTGAATTATAATTTAAAACTATTTGAGAATAAGAATAATATATTAATAGAATAACAAAATTTTACATTATCAAGTCATAATTCTTTATTTATAATAAATCAATTGATATTTATAAAATTATTTTAAAAATTACTGTAAAATTTATTTTATTATATTACATTACTTTTATTCTCAAACTATTTTATATTTTCTTGAGTATATCACTTTTAAACTCTTAATAAATTACTAATCATATGTTACAAACATAATTATTGAATTGACCGTTAAGAGTTGAAGAAATAACAGCAAATTTAGAAAAGGGAACAAAAATGTACCTCCATTCAATTTTTCTTGGCACTTCACAAGGAATCACTTCCCCAATTGAAGCAAATAGATAGATCCGAATGAATGAAAAAACCTGTCACACACACATACACAGGTTAAGAAAAACAAAATCGATATTTGTACAATGAAAAGCTTTTCTGACCTTATTTGCCAATTGCACATCTTTGCAGGACTATGCAGTACAAAGCATGATTATATTTTACCGTATGCATGCAGCAGCTACTTCAGAATTCAATAGCATATGTTATGCCATTACAAATATGTAGTACCAAAGTTTAGGGACAGAAACATCGACAGAGACGTAGCCATGCATGACATCAGAAAAAATATTTAATTAATGTTGTGTGTCGTTACATTGATATCGTGCATATCCAACTACATGTTTCTTCGTGATGATCGGTTGCTAAGATTTAATTTGCGAGAAAATAAAGTTTGTTGGAAAATGGAATGCCAAATATATAGAACAGTTTAATAATGGGTTAAATATACTTTTTCTACTTTTAATATACATTTTTTTTGGATTAGTATCTTTTTTTTTCATTTTTATATTTTTTTTAAAATTTCATTTTACTCCATATTATTAAGTGTTTTTGTTAAATGATGACATGATAAAGAAGAATGTTACATCATTGATATTATCATCACAAATAAAATATCTTTATGAAGAGTGTACAAAGTAAAATAAGGATACAATATAATAAATTAAGGATGTAGAAAATAAAGTAAGGAGAAAAAAAATTATTTTTTGAATAATGACATACATAACACATGTTATTAGTTTTTATTTTTATTTTTATTTCAACAGAGTAGGGGGTTGAACTTGCGGCCTCCTCCTTTTAACAAAACATATATATTTTTTCAAATATGAGAAAAATTAGCTTTTTGTTTGATTTGATAATAGTTTTCTTAGAATACTCTTTCTTTGTAAACAAGTTTCAAAAAGATTTAAAAGTGGAATAATTTTTTCAAGAATAGTAGAGGAAGCATATTTGAAATTTAATGCACTCAAATTATTTGTTATTTATGATAAACAATATATGAAATACAATCTAGAAATTTTTATGCAAAAGTTGCTAGATTGTATTTCAAGCCAACATCTAATTTCCATCTAACCCTCCTATCAAACCATCTCAACGAACTTCCCCATCACATGACAAAAATTTGGAGTCACTTTACGCTCTGAACGTATGCTCATTTATAAGTAACAAAATGTTACTTCTCACATAATAGATCATTGGAATGTGTGTCACCAACTTTAAATGTATTCACTTAAAAGTTTCTTCCCCCTTCATATCGAAGGCATTTTATTTTCAGTTTTTCAAAATAATTTGTAATTTTTAAAAATTAAAAAAACTAAAACACTTGTTTGCAATTTATAAAATCGGTTCTTAAAAATTATTTTCTAATTTTAATTTTTAAAACTAAAAAATTAAAATAACTTTGAGGTGTTTTGCCTTTTTTATTTTTTTTTATAAAGATGTACATCTTTTATTATAATAATAAAATAAAAGATGTTTATAATTTTTACACATAATTCCTATATCTTTCATTTTATTTTTTTCATACACATGTCTCACTTCGATTTTATCTTTCTCACATGTTAAAAATTATTTTAAAAATAAAAACTAAAAAATCTTTGTAACTGACCCTTAGACTCCAAGCCTCTACCCATTGCTTCTTTTTTTTTTTTCCTCAAAAAGAGACCATCTCCATTTAGCAATTTTTTTTGGGGGATCCAATTTTGCAATTAAAGCATCATTAATAATGTGTTTAATTCCAACCCTCCATGACTCTCTGTACAATAAATTCTATCCCAAGTGACCCAATTATTTTTTCTTTTTTCCTATCTCCCCCAAGGAAAATTTCTTTGAATTGATATAATTTTCTTTGTAACAACTAACAAGTTGTGGGACTTTAAAGAAAGATAAAAAGAAAATTGGTAAAGAGCTTAACTTGAAAAGATCAAAATATTGCATATACTAAAACTCCAAGCCACTAAATCACAGTCCACGAAGTCAACTTTATAATAAGACAACATTTCGGCTCAAAAAGACATGGTCTAGGCTAAAGTTGAACCTGGGCCTGAGCCTCCACTAAAACATATATCATATCATTGTCATTATCTACCATCTTTGTATATAAAGTTTGAATTTTTATTATTTATTTATTTTTAGACTTAATTGCACTATTTTTTTTCTAAAAAAAATTAGTTTTTGCGATTGATTTTCTAATTTTTTCATCATTTTTGCCCCAAAAATTAATTTTTTAATAATTTGGTACCTCCGTTAACAAAATAATATAAAACTGTTTTGAAGTTGAGTTAAAAATCAACTCAGTTCCATTGTTTGCTGAACATGTTTTGTTTTTGAAACACAATTTCAAAATCATAAATTGAAAATTGTCCATCATTCCAAACGGAACCTTAATTAACATTCCGTTATTGTCACCATTACACCTGTTACCACCGCCACCACCACCATGACACCGTTGTCACCATCGTCACCACTATCACAACTAATACATCAACAAACACACATTAATATAGTTAACGTCCAAAATTAACTCTCAACGCAAATAATATAATAAAGTTAACAAAACTGCTAAAAATTTAATTTTGTGGGCTATAAAAGTGATGAAAAAAAGTTTAAGTGACCAAAATCACGAAAAATAAAAATTTTGGGAATCAAAATGTAATTAAACCTTATTTTATTATAAAGCTACATTATATTTTCATGAAATTTAGCTACATTGATACTGTTGTTTAGTTTATATGAAGATTTGTTGATTGTGTCGGGGGTGTAACGTGTAAGCAGATAAACCTGCAAACCTTATCAACACTTTAACGGGTTAGATTGGATTATTGTGTTAGTTTGAGTACATTTTGGCTGATCGAATTATAATTAGGTTATGTGTTGGGTTAATGAGTTTCAAACTCCATGAACCCAATTCAATATACATATAATATTAGTAATAACTATTCTAATTCCGTTGGTATGTTATGTGTGCAATGTAACCCTAATTAAGAAAGAGCATAGCCATAGAATTAGTCTCTCTCTAGCAATAACTGTCAATTGGTGTTTTATTCATGTTCATTTGACATCATACAAACAAACAAAACATCATTAGTTAGTGTGTAACTATGTATGAAACATTGAGAAATTCCTGGAGAAAGAATATATTAAACGTCACTATAGTCAAGAAATTGTTTAATCCTTCTTCAAAAAGATATAAAAATGAAGAAGTGCATAATTATACTCAAAACAATTAAATACTTAATTTTTATGGCTTTTATTTATGATTTTTTTTCAAAATATCTTATTATTGTAATTAGTCAACCCGAACCAACCAAATCAAGGTATAGGGTTGGATTGTTTAAAAAAAACAATAAACCTAATTCAATCCAATTAAATTTCATTAGTTAGGTTTTGCATGAATTAGATCAAATTCAACCCATCTTGACCCTTACACCTAGTTTTCGTACTTGAACTTAATAATTATCTTTGTTTTTAAGTTACTGTACGTGGTTAGCACGTGAACTTTTTCGATCAGATGAGTTAGTTTATATATTTGCAGATACCTCTATGTGCACGTTCCTATACAATTAATCTTGGCGTGCTTATGAATACAATTGAGAAAGAAAAGTTAAATGAAGAAAAAAACAACCTATATATATGTACGAAGCTCCCACAGAATAGGGTCTAAGGAAAATAGATATATGCAAATCTTATCCTCCTGCAATTAGAGAGGTACTATATACCTTACAATTCATAATTAAGCATGCTATACCTTACTGTTGTGTCATCACTAGGGTGGGTATATTTTCCGAATCTAAGGACCGGTACGTTTAATCCATGCCCTAATCGGATTAAGTTGGTGAACCGAAGGATTATTCGTTTAATTTGTGGACTATGATGGATTATTGCTCAGTACATTATGAGTTAAGATTTTAAATCTGTAAGGATAACTTTACTATTTGTTAATTTGTTACACTAATATTTAAATATTTATTTTTAAAAATATTAGTATATTATAATTTTATAACTTCAAAAATCAAATGAAAGAGAAAAATATATTTTTTTTAATTTTATATTTTTGTATTTTTTTTACTGGATACAGACTTAAAATAAAAGTTCATTTATTTTCACAAACTTAACTTAAACTGAACTTATAAAGTTCATTAAAAATCAATACTTTTTTCTTACTAACTTTATATAAATATTAAATTTCTTTTATTAATTAATTTGAGAGGTGACATTAAATAAATCACTACGAAAATTTATATTATATATATCCAAAGAGAGAAACGATACAAATATATTATTTTTTGCCACACTTTTTATGGTTGATTAAAATCTATTAAAAATTACAAAATTTTGTAAATATTACATATTATTTAATGACTTTTCTAGTTTTTTAGTTTTTAATGAATTTTATCCAATAAATGTTAGCAATTATTTTTCATTAATTAAAAAAACAAAATTGTATGTAATTTCATTTTTTTAATCAATTTTATTTTAATATATAATACTATTATTTAAAGAATAAGTAAAGTAAATATTAATTATTATAAGATTATATACCTATAAATATTTAGTTTATTTAAAACTTGGCATGCATAATCATGAAGATGATATCACATAATTCAGCAATTAGATTTTATGAGTTCTATATTTATTAAAAAATATTAATTAGGAGAATTAAACAAATGTTAAAAATTTACTCTTAGAATAAGTTTTTTTTTTTTAACTACCAATTTTTTTTTATTAAAAAGAAACGAGTACAAGGTGTACTCAGTTTTACACCATTTATCAGAATATAATATGGCTGCTATCTGACATTTCAGCCGACTAGCTACTACGAACATGCATGTATATTGATATAATTAACTAACATTATTGTACGTGTAAAGTCACTTAGAAAGTTGTATAAACTTAAACAGTTATTATGATATAAAATCTCACCAACCACCAAATCTTCATTTACTCAAATTAATAATTTAACTTATAAATCTAACTGCTCATATTTTTATATACAAAGCAAACTCTGGTTAAAAACAAAAATTAATCTTCTTCAATAAATATATATAATGTGAATATTTTTCTTCGTATAGTGTACTACATAATTTTATATTATTGATCAAATTATTAGGATATTTTATATATGATAAATTTATTAATTTGTATAAAATTATCTTAAAACTCGTACAAACGATGAGTTGAGATAGTCCAATAATGTAAAACTATATTACCATATTATTATCTTGAAACTTAATAATTAATTAATAAAAGAATGAGCTATTTGCTACACTACACCAAGTAAGAAGTAAATAAACGACAATAACAGTAAAATTGCCTACTTAATAGGGAACTAAACAGTTTAAAGATTAAAGTTGCTGTTAGTGTGAATTGAATCTTTTGCCTCGGATCTGAAACTTATGTCTCTAATACCTACTACTTCCTTTATCACCCTAGACTGAACTCTTGTAGTTTCTGTTGTTTTAAACACTTTCGAGAATTGTTTTTCCCCAAACCAGACAAACATTAATTAAAGAACCAGGTTTTACTTAGATCCATGTACCTAGCAATAATAAACTAGTAAAAGCAAAAAAAAAAAAAAAAAGCAGCAAAGAGTTTTTTTTTTTTTCACTTGTTGGAAGATCCAAGCATGCATGCACAGTATTAATTTATTCCCTTTTTGTTTTTCCAATCTTTCCATTTTCTTCTGATTTCAATCTGCTTTTCATGTTACAAAAGAAGAAAGAGGGAAGGAAAAAAAAGCATAAAGGGGGGCAAGATAGAAGTACAAGAGCACAAAGATAAAAAAAAGCCTCGAGCAAGGAACAAAGATCAGAAATGGCCATGCACATGCATTATTATTTCATGAATGATTGCTTCTGGTTACTATTATATCATGATGATGAATAATTGACATTGTGGCAGATTTTTTTATTATTGACTACTAAATAACTCTCATTTCATTCCATCTCACTTATTTTACTCCAAAAGATAAACAATACTAAAAAAGTTACTTGAATCAAAAAGTTTTAATACATTTAATAATAGTCTTTCAAAATATTAATTAAATCAATATTATAGTATTTAGCTAGAAAGAAACAACCAATAAAGGATGCATGGATGAATTAAATTAGGGTCCAGCTTGTCTACATAGCTACCTAGTGCATGTTTACATTACATGTGAAGAAAACGTTTAAAGCAAAAATTATTATGCATGCAACCAATCAGAAACCTTTTACTTTTATTTTCATTTGTTTTTATTTATTGAATCTGTAATAGAACATCTATACAACATTTCTAACTTGAAACAAAATATACACTTACAAGTTGTTGATTGGAGTATCAATAAATTCGATTCCTATAAACAAAATTTGAGAGAGGATAATCTCATTAAAAATAACTAAACATATTTTTTAATAGAAATTAATTATTGATTAAATTAATAAATACTTCGTAATAGTATTATAGTAACAAGTTTAAAAAAACGGATGGGGTAAAAGTAATAATAAGAAGAGAAATAAAGGTGATGAAAATGTATGGTAGTGATCTGTTTCTAGTTGGTCTGAAAAGGCAAAAGACAGCACTTTGGGTGAAACCCCAAAAACAGCAACACATAGCATAGCAGTGGTCCATCTATCGTTACCTACACACACACACACACTGACACTATCAATCCATCAAAGGTGTGTTGTGTTACCAGTGCAGTGCTAGTCCATGCTCAGTATCACTGACCCACCCACCCCTCCTCAACACAAAATATAAATTAAAACCAACAACAAATTATTATACTCTTTCTCTCTCTCCCCATTTCTACTTTTTTTTTTTTTCTAAATTAAAACATTTCTCCTCAGAGTTAAACATAAATCCTTAAAGATGCAAAGTATGTTCGAAGGCTTATTAACTGCCTACGGTTAAAAAAATTGAATTATCATATATACTTTTTACAAGATGTATATTAAATGAAACACATTTTAAGTATATATTTAAAATGATATATTATGGCCGCGTTCAACCTAATCAACACAAAATAAATCACATAAAAAAGAGAGGGTCAACTAAATGAAATTGGTTATTTAAATCACGCAACATCATTCAATTTTATTTATATATGATCTATTATTTTATAAGACACATCTTGTAACCTAAGATTTATTTAAGAAATTGTCTATTTTTAACTAATTGATATTCATTCAAATATAAATCGTTAGATTTATTTAAGAAATATACATTTTTTAACATGATATTCTTTTACTATAATGGATCAAATTACATCAGAGAATAACTTTAAAAAAATTACACTTCATCATTATGTTCCATTTTTTTCAAATTTAATACTTGATCACTCCTCTAAACCTAACATTAATTTATTTAAGAAATGGACCCTTTTTAACATATTGATATTCTTTCATATGCAAAATTTATAGATTGATGTCTCAACTATACTATACCATATTAATGACACACTTTTTTCTACTATATCTGTCTTTCCCTCTTTCCTTCTTTCCTTCTTTCTCACTTTCTCTGCGCAATATCTATGGCGATCGATGCAAATGCAAAGTTTTGATGAACAGTAGAATCTGTGACTGCCCTTGTCTGCATGTCTGTCTCTCATCTGCAGTCACTGAATACTCTTGACTACCTCTCTCTCTCTCTCATTATCACAGCAAAAAATTAAAAAAAAAAATATCATGAAAAAGAAAACGTCCTTTAATTAGATAAGACTGCCACTTCTGGCATTAAATGTAAGAACCTTAGCTTTCATTTCACTGTTTGTCTCCATCTTCTCAAACCCTTCCTTTTCTCTCTCGACAACAGACAAAGGTTCAGTGTCTCTCTAATTCATTCATTCACCCAAATCTTAGTTACAACGAAAATCTAACAAAGTGTAGTAAATTATAACAACCCAGTCACTTTTGTCTCACGTCATTTTTTTTTTCTTAATAAAAATTTATTTTTACTTACTCTTTTCGTAATAATAAACATTATAATCAAACTTGTAAAATACTCTCTAATAATTTCTTATGTTTTTGCAGATCTCCCTTCTTATTATTTAGTAAATTCGTATGTTCTATAAATTTGAAGGGAAAGTATGTTAGGAAGAACAAAAAGTTACTAACAATATTTAAGCATATTTTATGGTGTAAGTATTCAAATGACTTATTTTATGTTTCTTTTTGGTATCTTACAAGTTTATGTCTCTTAAAAGTGTAGAGACTGGTGGTGAGTTTTGTATTTTTCACATAACACTAACTAAATTCATATTTACTTATTTTATGTCTCTTCTGTGTTTTTTACTTTTTCATAATTACTGAAAATAAAGTATCTTTATAACCATAAGTGTAAAGATGGAAGTGTACGTTTTCGTATCTTTCAAATAACACTTTAATAATATAACTAAAAAGTAGCGTTACTTTTTATTTACTAAACACTTTAAAAAAACAGAAGAAATACTAAGAATGAGAAGAGGATTCAGAATAGGTCATTTCAATCCATTCTACACTTATCCATTAAATTTCTAAAAAATAAATATTAAAAACTAAAATTAACTCCTTTAAAATTAATCTTCAAATATCTTATGATGTTGCTTTTTCTTTTCTTTTCTTTTTTTATAGAAAAAGTAGAATTTTTTTTTTTATAGAAGAGGTCATTTCAATACCATAAAATCCATTCTACACTTTCGTATCATCATCAAGAGTAACTCACTTGGTTGAATCGAATCGAGTGCGAGTAAATGCGTGAGTATCGTAACTTTCTTAATATCATATATTAATTAATTAAAACCAAAAACCACATCATTACTATGATAATCCTCATCCATATCATCATCAACCTCCATCCCCTCCTCTTCATCATCATCCTCATCGCCCAGCAACAGCAACTCATCCTCCCCACCCATCCGATCGTCGTTGTCACAGCTCTCCACCGTGTGCGGCGCGTGGCCGTCGCCGAACGCACGCACGTGGTCCTTGAGTGACCTCTTGTGCTTGAAGTCGGAGCCGCAGATGCAGAACCAGAGCTTCCCGCAGTTCTTCTCGTGCGTCCTCCAGTCGCCCCTCACGGCGAAGGGCTTCCCGCACTTCCGGCACCCAAACGGCTTCGCGCCGTGCTTCCGCTTGTAGTGCGTCTGGAGCGTTCGGAAGTCCTTCAGCGGCCGGGAACGCGGGTGGGCGATGTTGTTCTTGCAGCCATCCGCACAGCAGTAGCAGGGGAGCCTTAGCATTGAGGAGGCGGGCTTCGCGCCCCGCAGGGACTCCGGGCCCTTTCGGTATTGCGAGCCGTGCCCCCACATGTGCATCTGATGTGCAAGGAAAGTTTGTATGAGATCCTCAGTTATTAAACAATGAAGATATATATAAATGAGATATGTTATGAAATCGAATGTTTTTCATTGACATTTTTAGTAAAATTAACCAACAAAACAAACTCAGGTGAAAAAAATGAAAATGTTTTTGTTGTTTCAGAAATTTTTTTTTTTTTTTTTGTGACGAGATGGTTGATAGATATACAGAAACACTCATTCACTCATTTGAGGAAAGAGAAAAGAAGATGGATATTTGATAGTAAACAGGTTTCAGATTCTTTAGGGATGTAAAAGAGTTGATTAAATTGCAAAGTCGTGATGAAAAGGGAAGAACACTATAGATATATAGCTAGAGAGATTTGTGAAAGAAACCAGAGCTGTTACACTTACAAAGAAAGAGAGAAAGAAGAACAGAAGCATTCAAAGGAGGGTTATTAATCAAGGGAATCAAATTCAAACTTTAATCAGACAATGTAACTGTTATATGTAAGGGGTGGATTTTTAACTTTGTTTCTTTCAAATCCATTTTAGCTAGGCCTTAAACAAATGGTCATGAAATTATGATGGAATAGGTAATATATATAATATTCATGAGTGTTTTTCAGTTAGTAATTACCTGCATGTTGTTGAAACGGTTGAACATTTTGTTGCAGACAGTGCAAGAGAACTGGGTGGGTCCAATGAGGATTTGAGCAGGAGAAGGGATCCAGTACTGGCCCTGCTGATTAATGTTGTTGTTGGGGGAAGAGGCCAAATGAAGATTATTATGATGATGATGATGATGATGATCAGCCTTATTATTATTATCATTCCTAGTTGTTGTTGCTGTTGTGGTGGTGGCGATGGCACTGTTATCAGGTGATGAGGTAGTGGTTGTTGTGGTGGTGGAACTGCAGGGAAGTCCAATGTGAAGTGCTACAGTTACATCAGAGATGGTAGTGGCGGCAGCAGTAGTAATAGGGTTTTGCTGGAAATGGTGAGAAGTTTTGTTGTTGTGTTGTTGGCCAGGAAGGCCAAGAGAGAGGGAGATGGAGGCTTCATCATCCACAAACTCATGATGATGGTGGTGATGATGAGGGTTCAATGAGGATATGTAGGAGGAGAAAGGGGGATGAGCTTGCATGGTTGTTGTGGTGTGTGATCTGAGAGAGATTGTGTGGTTGATGTGTGTGTAATGTTATTGTATGATGAGAGAGAGAGAAAGAGGTTGTAGTAGCTAGGTTAGGTAGGTAGAAGAGACTAGAGAGAGAGTAGAGGAGAGAGATAGGGAGAGGGTTTTTGAGTGATGTGTTGTGTGTGAGAACTGAGAATGTAAGTGGGGACGAGTAAGGCAATAAATAAACAAAGTCTTGTGTGGATGGATGTTAGCTTTGGCTTTTGGCATTTCAACATTCAAAAACAGTTATTATTCTAATCAACAAACAAAGAGCATACCTTATAACATAGTACATAGTTTTAAAGTGTGGTTGGGTTTGTCATTTCTTTGTAATATTTGACATTGCTAGAAAGTGTAGATTACAATTATAAGTCACATTTTCAACATGTATTTCCAAAAACAAAAAAAAATGACATTGCAGCTCAAATTAGAGTCACATACTATTTCATAAAATCCTCTAATGCACACATCTAAAATCAACATTTACTTGTGTAAAAACCTAATTAGAAGCATATATATATATATAGAGAGAGAGAGAGAGAGAGAATTGTCTAACTTTCTCTAAATAAAAATAGGGTAATTAGTACAATATTCTTTAATTATGTGGTTAAAGTATATAATTTCCCTGGTTGCACTAATAACTTAAAATGAGATAATTGTTTAATCTAATTTTGACTTAGGTTAATTAACTTAGACAACTCATGAGTATTATAAACCTCTTTAATATTAAGTTCAATTATTACATGAATAAAAAAAAAAGAAAACTTGTTTGATGGATTTGGTTGTGTTGGTGTGGTGTGATAGAGAAGAGATATAGAATGGCAGCAAATAGCATGATGTTGGAGTGAGTGGCATGAGTATGTGTACGTGGAATGAAGGGAAAAAATGGTGATATGATGCGTGGTTTTGGCGTGTATGGGAATTGAGGAGACACAGAACCGGCAAAGGAGGAAAGTGTGAGAGGGGGCAATGAGGCAAAGGAGGATCGATGCAATTGCATAGAACATCGCACCAATATACGACACACTATAGTAGCAGCACCACCACCACTGCCACGCCATTCCTTGCCCCTCTCAAAGATCATTTTTCTCTCTCACATTATATATATATATATATATATATATATATATAAAAGATATAGTGTTACATGCTATAATCAAACATTCTCAACGGTTTATAAAGGGATTTAACTAAGTTGATTAAGCAAGATACGTAACTCATCATCAATGTAAATTTTCTATATGATATCATTTTTTATTTTTTTATTTTTATGGATAAAAATATATATATATTCTCAACGGGTTTTTAGAAGCAGTTAAAATGTATGTTTTTAATCTATTCAGACTGTCATTGTGTTTACTTTTAACTATACAAAAGTACTAGTTTGTTTTATTTTCTTGGAGATTTACATAAAAACATAAATATATGATGGCTTTTTGAAATAAAAAAAAATATTTTATATATAATTAAAATGTGAAAATATATATATTTTTAAATCAAACACGTTATGTATAAAGTTCTTAAGTGAAAACACACTAATAATTTTGAGTACATTTGAACATTTTATTAAATTTCATAAAAGTAATTTAGGAATTTTTATATATAAGTCTTTTTAGTTTATGTTAATAAATTTGAGGGAAAAGTTCTAAAAATGAAATTATTTTTAAATTACAATGTCTTAGTCTTACCTCTTTCTATGAGATCCAATGTTTTACTATCAATTATGTGAATGTGAATAACCTCTAACTTAATATTATTATCATTTACATAACTTGTCTTTCATTTCATTTCCACCCCCATTTCTTTTATCTTTCTTTTCATTTTCTATCTCATCATTTATCATATCTACATATCAATCTCTCCCTCTCTATTTATTTTTTTTCATTCTCTTTATCTTCATTTTCCTTCCACCCATGCACCCTAAAAATTTGGTGTACACATAACATTTTGCTAAATAAAATTCTATAAAACAAATACTTTTTTTTTTCATTTGATTATGCCCATTTTATTAGCCCAAATCAAGATTATAAAAATTACATATATAAAAAAAAAAAAAATCTCCTCCATCTCATTACCATCCTTATTTTCTTCTCTTTTTTCCATAAAATTAATCAATCACGTGTGCCACTTCTCTTTTCCACATTTTTCCCCCTACCTCTCATTCTTTCCACTCCCATTTCACTCAAAAATGTGGTCCATTTTCACCATGACGTATATAAAAATAAAAATAAATATATTATAGTCCTAAATCCATGCACCAAACCAAATGCTAGGGACTTAAATTTCAGAGACCCTAATTAATCTCCGAGTAGGCTTTCTGAACCTTCTTGTGCCCACATTTAATTACTCCCCTCTCTCAAAGAGTTGAGAGTGAGTGGGCAATGGCACAGTCCCTTTCCAATTCAGAGAGACACCGAAGAAAAAAAAAATGAATGAAAAAGTGTGCATGTATATAAATAAATAATAAAAACACACAGGATCAAGTAGACATGGAGAACTGTAGAAGGTGGAGGCGTGTGCCTACTCTCTCTCCACCACTTTGTTAATATTACTAGGAGAGAAGAGGGATAGATAGTGTGATAGTGATAGTTGATAGTGATAGTGATGCTAATGCAACGGAAGTGATAGTTGCACTGTGTAATTAGGATGCATGTGTAAACCAATAGCTTTGTTTGTGTAGTGTCCCGTGTCTAGTGTCTACTACTACTATTACAGGTCTTATTCATCATCCAGTGACAGAATGTGAAAATGGTAAACTATAATTTTAATAATAATGATATTTTCACCTACCTAATATTGTGAAACGAGGTTTAATCTTTGATTTTTTTATCATTTTATTTTATTGATACGAAGTTTGTATCAATTTGTTATAAATGACTAATAAAGAATGATAGTGTTTTTTAAAACGTGGTTAAGGTTTATTTTTTCATTGTATTTATGAATGATCCGTTAGTCAAAGTTTTCTAAACATATTTTCATAAAACTTGATTAATTAATCATTTTTATGATATTTTTTTCTTTTAATCATATTTTTTTATTCATAATTTTTAAATTCGAAATTTTAGTTAAAAAGACAAAGTCTAGTTACTATTTAAATTAACTACTTCTCAATCTGTTTAATGTGTTAATAATTAATTTTAAGAAAACAAAATAGAAGACAAATCATGTTAATTTGGGTGGATTCTACATTTTTATAATCTATTTTAATTCAAATACTTATCATCTATTTTCATCATCTAAACAAATACAACATTGAAGAGAAAGATAAAAGAATAATATTAACATTAAGGGAGTGTAAATAAAACAGAAAACTATTACAAAATATTGTATGTAACCATGAATTTTTTATTTTTTTTTGGCAATGCAGAATTTTATACCAATGTATTGTATATGGTTTAAACATTTTTGAAGAAAAAAAGAAAGGAATATGATTTGTTGGATAATCCAAAGTTTGCGAGGAGCAATATTAGTAGTGAAATGTAATATTCTTAAGAGAATAAAGATTAGTACAAATTTGTTAGATAACACACAAATGTGCATATTGCATATAATAATTCTATATAAAGGTAAAAAACAATGCTATTTTTCTTTGATCTTGCAGGTTAATTATTTGAACAGTACAGTGAGGGTTGAAATTTTATTTTATTTTTGAAAAGAAAAAAATGCTGAATAGTTCACGTGTTTGCACACCCATATGTTAACTTTTGGTTCATATTTTGCTAAGTCCACATAACCCTAGTTTGGATATTAGTTATTGTAATCTTTTGAAGCCACTGAGAATCTTTGCATAAGTACCATCACGGGATACAAATGGAGAAATTCTCAATGTTGGACAAAAAGTCAGAGAAATAAGGGATGATTCTTTGTCTTGCCTACTCAATTCATTAATGCAAGCACGCTACGTGAACAGTTTCAAACTTTTCACCATAAACAAAAAGGTTTTCTTTTCTTCTTCTTTTTATCAGCCAATAAATAAATGAGATAATGGTAATTTTAGTTCTTAAATGTGTAAGTTTGTTGATAATTTATTTTTTGACCGATGAAAAATTCAGATTTAGTTCATGGATTTTGTAAAGTGTAACAATTAAGTTCTTTCGTATAATTTAATATTAAATTAATATATGAACTTTACAATATGATATAAAGTTGGTGTTTTAATAACAAAATTATCTTACAAAATATTATGTCAGATTATAATTGTTCTATTTTTTACATATTCATGGATTAAATCAAAACTTTCTATCTTCTAAGAACTAAGGTTATGTTTTTGGTTTGCCTGTGAAGAGTTCTAATCTCAGACAGCACGACGTTCGATGTATTTTCATCGCAAAAGTACGAAGGAGAATACATATAAAAATTAGGGTTGAATTTTTCGAATAACAAACATATTAAACTATTTAGACATAGAGTTAAACATAGAAAAATAAGAAATTGAAAATTTTAGTTGAAATAGTTCATTTTTAGATATCAAATAATCATTAGTATTCATAAATAATAAAAGGAAATAAAGATAAAATAATAAAAATATAACAAAATTTTATATTATCATATAATCAAAATTCTCTATACGATATTGGGATTGTATGATGCTGTAAACGTAAATGAATATTAGAGGATACCATATTAATGGGCCGAAGTAAATGGTTGGTGTGGGCCATACCTTTGATTGGACATAGCCCAAAACATAAAACCCTTTGATTGACTGTCACAACACCCATCCCATCATCAACAAGCATCTTTTCCTCTATGCTTTCATTCAGTGGAAAGAGTCCACCAAAAGGGCTAGTAAAAGGTCAGGTAGAACTTCCACTTTGAGTAGTTTCATCAAAGCTAGGGTTCATTATGCCTACCACCTTGTAGGCCTCTAGGGCTATTTTTATCTATGGCTTATATTCAGTTTCCACTCTCCTACACTTTCTAGCTGTTTAATAAGAAGAAGAAACTACATATAGCATAATAGCATAATAATATTAATATTATTCTATTCATGACCACCAAACACATAACTATCCAAACATTGGAATAAATTTATAGGCCGTGAATCTTGGATGTGTCACTTTATCACTGTTGGCTTTCTATTTTTTGCATGCAGGTGATTTGATGTTACTCTGAATTTTATTTTCCCACTCACAACTACTGTTCAAGCTTGTTTTAATGTCCCATTAGATAACACCAATTCAGTCAAACTAAATCACTATCAAATTAAATGGCCTAGTTGACCTTGCCAAACTACTACAAATGTAGTATTGTTTATTAAGGAATGGTAAAATGACACTAATATTTTCAAAAAAAAAAAAATGATACTAATATAATTTATACAAATTTTTATATTATTTAATAATTTTTAAATAAATTATTTTATTTTAAATTTCTTTATTCCTTTGAATTAAAGGTTCATTATGTAAATCATATCTATTAAGTTTTATAAATTTTAAATATGAATAAGAAGTTGATCAAATGATTCATATTTTAATATATTGTTGAAAGTATACATTACGTTGATTTTGAGATATCAAATAATATTTGATTGATATAAAATTTGATAAATATGATTTACATATAATGAATTTTCAATCCAACTGAAAGATTTTGAGAAAAAAAAGTATTAAAATTATTAAATGGTATAACACTTTACCTAAGTTACACCACATTCTTCTTTTTATATATAGGAACTCAATTTTTTATTTTTTTTTAAATAAGACATACTCACCCCATCTAAGGGCGTGATAAAAACATGTATGAGTTTTTGAATGGATAATTATAAATTTATATTCAATAATTTTGGTTTTTTGAATTCGGAGAGTTAGCTTTTTTTTCTTATTGTCTACTAAAAATTAGTGTTTTTTTTTTTAAAACAAAATTAGCATGCAAAGGTATCACAATAGAGAAACAAATCGCAACTATGTTGAAACCTCATACTCTATCTACCATTTTCGGCACTCTAAACAATTACTCCAAAAAAAGAAAATAAAGAATACAAAACTATGGGGGACAAGAACTAATATCTATATAATGACAGAAAAATTACAGAAATCTATAGTTAGGAAGAACCAACCTATTTCACCTATTAAAGTAAAAGTCCTCTCACTCATAAATCTAGAAATTAAACCCCACCCAATATAACATTGAAAAGTAATCCTAAAGCAGTTATATTAATGTGATTTTTGAAATAATTTTATAAAAATTAATTAATTTATTAAATAGAGGATATAATTATTTAAAAATATAAAATTTTATTACACCATTAGTGTACTATTCTTATTTTATTTATATATATAAATATGGGACATTACATAATGCATAATTTTTTAGTGCATTTTGTATAATCAGAATAAGTTAGGCTTCAATGCAAAGTTATGCATAATTTATAATAAACTTTTTTATAGGCTTGTAATTTTTTTGTATATATTGAAAATAAGATTTAAACCTATACGATCTCGTACAAATTACTCAAAATTTTCACCAATAAATCAGTTCTAATTGGGTTCAGTGTTAAATTAAATTTTAACGCCTACTTATATTTTTAAAATAGTAAGAAAACAACTAAAGGAAATGGAGTTGAGAATATAAGATGAGCAAATTTACGAAATTAATTAATAAGTGATTAAATTGTTCATTTTCATTTTGCTCAGTATGATTAATTTTTTTTTTTACTGGAGTATAATTAAATTATACATTAGAAAATTTTCTTGTGAATATATATTCGTAATCTAGTATTCACTTATATATATTACTCAATTTTTTTTATTTCTACTCAATTATGGAATTTCACCAATTTTTTCATTTCTACTCAATTATGGGACTTCATTTCACACTTGTACTTAATTTTTTCATTTTTACTTAATTATGCGACTTCACATCAACAGTATTATTCGTAAACACTTGTACTCAACAATATTATTTGTAAATAGATATAAATAAAGTATGATATAAAAATCATCATAATATCTAAAATTTAAAAAATAAAATAGAGAGAAAAAGAAAAATCCAGTTAAGTTAATCTATAAGAATAGTACAAAGAGCAAAGTTTTACATTTTAATACAATCCTACTCGTTCATTTTATTTTAATTTTATATTTATTATTGTGATGAATGCATGTAGCAATAGTTACTTGTGGTTATTGTTTGTGTCAGTAGTTAGAAACTGATGGCAAAACATTATTGAGTTGAACAACGACAAGACTACGACAGAATATAATTGTGATAGCTACTATAAACAAAAAGTATTAACTAGCTGTTGCCTAGCTACTCAAGAAAATTATTAGTAATTAATTAATATACTTTTTAAAAAAAAAAATTATTGTTGACCTTCACTAAATTAAGAGTGAGACTTGTTATGTGAAGGAGAGCGAAATCAATATTGTTTTGTAGGTCTAAGAGTTTAATTAAAAATTATTTGAGATATAATCACTAAAATAATTATTACATTGCTACCAAAAAAAATATATTACAAAAATTAATAATCTTATTATATAATCTATAGTTAAATGACAGTATAAAAATTATTTGTATTAACGACTAATATATTCTAATTAAATTAAAATAAAACATGATGCTCAAAAAAAAAAAAAAAAAGAGAGTTCAGTGACTATTTATTAAGTGTAAAAAGTTTTATAATGTGCAGTAATCAAAAGTCACAATTGATTGTGGTAGATCCAGGACTCCAATTTGTACCAAAAAAATTTACGACTCCAAAATTGGACAGTGTATCACATAATTGTTTGTGTCAGTAGTAGTATATATATGAAGATAAGTGAGAAATTAGAAATAAAGGTTCAAATATACAAAATCAGGAGGGTAAGAAAAAAAAAAGACGATGTTTACATGTTTTTTTTTTTAAACAAAGAATTGCATTTGAACATTCTCATTGATCTAATTTTAACATAGTTATTATAAAAATTAATATTTTTTTTATATAAGATGATTTGTAATTAAATGATGATATAATTTTTTTATATTATATATTCATAATAAGATATATTGACTAAAATATACTCTGTCTTATTATTTTTAATGGTAGTGTTTTTGGATAAATTTTGTTGATATTTATATGTCGTTTGCCATGTTTAAAATTACATTAATTATATTTTTATTAATTATATAATTCTTTTTTTGATTCTTTAATTAATCCAAACATACATTTATTATAAAACGGAAAGAAAAATTGATAAAATAGTAGAGTAGAGGAAATATTACACGTTTTATTATTACTTTTTCTTTCTGATTAATTCAAATTCAAATTTTCAGCCCAAGTAAATATTACCAACATTTCAAAAGAGTTTATTTTTAAGAAAAATTAAAAATATATCAAAGAGTTTAACTCCATTAATTAAATAAAATATCAAAAAATTATAATTCTTTTAATATCGTATTCCATTTTCACGTATAAAGAAATATAAAAATGTGAGATGTATATCTACCTAACCTTATTTAATACTGAAGTCCGAAACAAAAGTGTTCTGTATTCACATGGAAGACATTATCACAGAGTCTCTGAAACAATGCTAAACACAGTGACAGCAAAACTGGCCTTGATGACCTTGTCCTTACATAACCAGCAGAGGAAATAACATTTTCCCAGACAACATATCAAACCGTCAACTCAACAGTAGTTGAATCAGGAACATCCTCTGGAAATCAAAATCAAAATCAACCAACAACACTGTCAAAAACAACACTCCCCCATGCATGTCATTTCATATCGATCATAATTATTAACTAACTTAATATTAATTATTACTATTAACTAGGATGCATACATATTACATCTTTTACAAATAAGGGGAAGATAAAGTGCAACACAATACACATGTTGCCACCAAATTAAAAAAAAAAGATGACATTTCTAATCAATGTTTCAATAACCCCCACGTGACAATATATATGAGCTGTTTTTTTTTTAGTTAAAGGGTGTTTTTTTTTTTTTTTCTTTTTAGTGATTATTAGGATAGGAAGAAAAGCAACATTGTTTTGAAGTAAGTTAGGGAAATAAATGAGATGAGCATGATGAGCCCCCACTACCTATATGAGCTAAATGCCTTGGAGACTTTAAACTCAAAGTCTTAACCTAGTCTAGAATTTGGTTTGGAAGAGTGTGGTGAAGAAAATGAAGAAAGAGAGCATATATTTCTTTTTTGGTAACCACTTTAAGCAGGATCTTTGTTTTTTTTTTTTTTGGAATCTTAAGGTATTTTTATAATTTTTTCAGTGTTTTGAACTGAATATGAAATATGACAATAATTAATTCTTGGTCTGAAACTTAATCATATTCTTTGTCCTTCTCTAAAAATGTATTATATTTGAATCAATTACAGATCCTATATAAAAAAGAAAAAGAAAAAGAGAGAGAGAGAGAAACGATGGATTAAGTTACATTAAGGCTCCATTCACTTTGTAGCAAAGAGAGTATAAAACAAGTGAAATAAATAGTAAAAACGTAACGCAGTGCAAAACTCAAATAGTAAAAACCGTGAGATTCACATTTTTATACTCTATTTTAGTTCAAAACTTTAATCTCATTTTACTTTCATTCATTTTATTTTCACCCAATTGAACAGGTTCTAATAATAACTTTTAAGAGAGTTACACTCAATTTTTACTATTTATTTTATTGAAATTTAATGATTGTAACAAATAATTAATCTTAATCATTAAATATTTAAAAAACTAATGATAAAGATGAATTTTAAGAGTATTTCCCTAGTAAATTTTTAATAACTTAATTTTTGTCATTCAATCTTAAACAAATTAAATAATTTTCTCTCAAATGAGATTTCTTTTATTAAAAAATTGTTATATTTATAAATATTTCATTTTTCACTTTTATATTTAATGTAAAGTTAAACAATTCATGAGGACAAGATTTGCTTATACAATCAATTCCTTCCAATTTTAAGCAATTCAAATTTCGATGTGACACACTGAAATAAGTAACTTTTTAAATTAAATATAATTTTTTCTTTAGGCAACCCATTAAATAACTTTTATTGTAAATTTTCTAATTCTTTTAAAATTACTTTAAAGTGTGTTTGGATGAGACATTTAGAGATAGTAATTCATTTAGAGAGGGTAATTAAAATTTTTTGAAATAAAATGAGTTGTTTGGATGGGATATTTAAAAAGAAATTGAAATGTGCTCATTTTAAAAGGATAATTCAAATTCTATAAAATAAAATGAATTGTTTGGATGTGGTATTTAAGAAGAAATTGAAATGTATTCCTTTTGAAATGATATTTTAGTTAATTAAAAATAATGAATTTAACATTCTTTGAAAAAGTTGAGAATTGGAAATTTTCCATCTCTTCTCTCCCTCTCCCTCTCTCTTGTGTATTATTTTTAAAAATTTATAAATTATATAATATTTTTAAAAATATTTTTGGATATTATTTTTTTTAAAATTAAAAATTATGTATAAGTTTACAAATTATGTAATATTATTTTTTTTTAAGGAAATTCAATTTATAGTAATTCAAATATTTTATCTAAATAAATCATTTATAAAATAAAAAAAATTTAATTTTTAATAATTTAAATGTTTAAAATTTTAATTATCTTAAAAAATTTTAAAATGGCGATTCAAAACAGAACATGTAACAAAAGAGGAATCTTTATCATTATTTATTTTTTGAAGATCTAATTAATGTTTTTTGATAAATATAAAGGGCTTTGGATTCTAAGACATTGATTGAATGAGATGGGGAGGAATTGTTTGAAAGAAGGAAAGAGAAAGAGAAAGAGAAAGTTAGCTAATTTGTTGTTGTTGTACGAGAAAGGAAACTCGGACAAAGCCAACAGTGGCATCTGAGACTTTCTAGCCGCCCCATCATTGATACGTCACTGCATCTCAGTACCTCACAGGTTATGTTATCCCCATTAATGCACCTAGCCAGCCACCCCATTATTCATTCAATGCTCTCTCTCTCTCACCACTCATCACCTTCTAGTCATCTTTGACTCCAGTTTAGAGTTTAGACTCAATTGTAATAACAATAATATTATTAGGGGTTAAATATATTTTTACTCTCTTAGTAACAAACCGTTATAACAAATTTTTCTTTCTCTGTCATTTAAGTTATTAAACAATGCAAATGGTTTCATTGAATTATATATCAGATTATAAGTTAGTTATAGTAAGTCAAGTAATCACTTTAATTTCACTTTGAAAATATCAAACAAATATGTTTAAATTTTATATGAATAAAATAAATATAAAATTATTTTGAAGGATTGAATTAATATTTAATAAATTTTATTAGGATAAAAAATATATTTTATTCAATAAATAATTTATTTAACAAATAACGTGAATAACATTAAATTATGTTTGCTAGTTAGTTGTATCATAAAAAAAATTATGAAATTAAATAAATGACTAAATAAATACGTTTAAATCTTATAAAAACAAAATAAATATAAAATATTTTTGAAAAAAAAAACAAATATTTCAAAAATTTTAACAGGATAAAAAAACATATTTTACCTATTATTATTATCATACATTTAACTACACTGCCTCCATGACAAGAAAGTATGGAAATACATGTTCGATGGTGAACGAATATATTATTATAAAAATAATGTTATATATTAGGTTTAATATTCAATTTAGTTATTTAATTTATTTTAAGTAATTAATTTAATTTTTTAATTTGTTGGATATGAAATTAGCTCGTTTATTTTTTTTAATAAAATTGTTCAATTGGATCCATATATTGTTAAAAGGTATTTGCTGTTTACACCTTAGGTGTTGTTAAATAAACCCTCATCTCTTCTATTTTCTTTTAATTTACTATAATACCTTTTCAAGCTTTATTTTACACCTCTAGTTATTTTTAAATTGTTACACCCCTTCTTAATCCCACCTTTTTTCTCTTCTCTTTGTAAAACCTTCTTTTCCTTTGCACTCACAGAGACAAAATATGTTTTTAGTTTCTAAAGTATTAAGCATATTCATTTTTAATTCTTAATATTTCATTTGATCGGTTTTGATTCCTAAAATATTTTTTCGTTTTATTTTTGATCCCTCAATCAATTAGTTTCATTAGTGAATGATATGTTTTTGATAGATGCCACGTGTCCCATTAATGAAGTGAAATGTGTCACTAAAAAAAAATTAAAAAAAATATTTAAAAAAAAAACTAATAACATGTGTTTCATTAATTAAGTGACATGTAACATTAAAAAAAATTAAAAAAGAATATATTTTTTTTAAAATACTTTTAAAAAAATATTAATGCTGTCATTTTATTAATGAGACACGTGGTATTCATTAGTGTTAGTAATGAAACTCATTGATGGAGGGACCAAAAGTTAAACAAAAAAATACTTTAGACCAAGACCAGTCAAACGAAACATTAAGGATTATAAACAAAAATATTTAATATTTTAGGAACTAAAAACATATTTTATTCCACTCAAAATCTACCATACGCCTCACGTATGATGTCTTTCCTCTGAAGTTGTGGTGCTCATTTTTGTCTTTTGTGTTTCAGTCACGTCCTCTTGATATAGTTTCAGAAACACATTTATGATAACACTTAAACATACCCTTTGATACACTTGAGTCGTTGCAACTGCCAATCCTTGTCGTTGCAGGCTCCAATGGTTGACATTGTAGACCGGTTAGATAATGAACACTTATTTGAACGTATTTATAGGAGAGAAATCACCATCAAAATTTGTATACCTTAAAATGTAGTGTCACGTGAAAAAAAATACACAATATTACATGTAATATTGATGGAAAATATAAAATGATATAATCAAGATAGGTTCAAAATTAAGAGTTTAAAGAACAATAAAGAAATTTTTTTAGATAGGATTTAAAATTATGAAATAAGATTTTAGATAAAGATCAAAATTAGGAAATGAGATGATGTTCAAAATTAGGAAACAAGGTTTATATGTGATTCAAAATCAGGACTTAAAAACAATAAAGATGGAATGAAAATAAGACCAACAAATATGGGGGCGTAAAATAAGGGTAAATCTAGTACAAAAATATAAAAAAGGAGCAATGGGGGTGCACTTAGCAAAATTTGGAAATCCAAATAGCAAGTGCCTTGTTAAAAAGTGACAATTTAGTCCTTTTCGATATGTTGGCTTAAAACATTTAAATTTGTTACATATTTTTCTATTACACCCTATTTTACTAAATACTCTTCTTATTTTCTTAAGGATGTATTTAATAAAAAAGGAAGGTATAAATAATAAAATCTATGACAGATTTAACAATGTGGTTGTCTAAAAAGGACTGCATCACAACCGTCCTTGAGAAGTTCTTCCATGGACGACCTAGAAAGTTTTGAAAGATCCCAAGACAAGCGTAAGATCCATGCTTGGTATTACCATTGTTGAATTGAAGTTCCCCAATTTTGATTTGCATCTTCTTGTCCTTGGCTAGTTGTGACCATGTTGTTCTTGCCTTTCATTGGCATTCAGCACAACTTTGTTTTTCAAAGATGAAGTGTTTGGAATAATTGAAAAATTTATATTATTTTAATAATCCATTATGTGTATAGTCGATTATAATTAGAATTAATTTTTGTTTGGATAGATTTATGAAAAATGATTTTATGATAATTAATTTCGTTTGGATATAATAACAAAGTGTAAAAACAAATTATTTCTATGAATTTTCGGCTTTATCAAAACAATTTTTTTTTCAGATTTAAGCTACTGTGCCCAACATTGAAAATTATGTTGCAAAAAAAACATAAATTATAATTTCCCCAACACAATCGAAGTTAATGGTTCCTATGATTATGGGATCGCAGTTGGTAGAACCATGTACACGTGACGAAATGGACGAATCCGTCACGTTCGTCGAAGACCCATTGCTTGGTACTTCTCTGGGCCTGGTGTGTTTTGAAACTGAATGTCCTGGGCTATAAACCCATCTCCATCTGAGGTTGCATGCAAAGTGAGAAACTATGATTATTAGAAGAAAGAAGGTAAAAATGGACAAAGGCCGAAAACTCGATCATTACTATATGTGTAGCTTTACAAATCACAACAATAAATGAGCTTTTTAAGCCTAGCTTGTTCATATTTTTTGTGTATTCTAAGTACAAATTAAAGAGAAATAGTAAACAACATAAATTCTATTTTAGATGATTTACCAATATATTGTTTCTTAAATCTTAGCTGGTATTTAACAAAGTTTTATATAAAATCAATTAACCTGACAATGTGCTAATTAATAGACAAAATTAAGGAAACTTGTGAAATAATATACCAATAATAGCACTCTTTAAGATGCTAGCTCCTTCCATGTAATTCAAGTTTTTTAGTGATTATGCTTTTACCATTATTAGATGCAAATGCCATTGCATTGACCATTGAAACTCACCACTCTTGTCCTTAGCCACCACAATGTTGGCCATGATATCTGTGGTGGAAGAATCCAACTGTCTTCGATCCTTGTTTGGCAACCACGAGGGATAGTTCCCATTTAGCAACTCGTCGATTATTTATCGACCAACCTTCGGAGGTAAAATATCAACAAGCATGGTTAGTGAAGTTCTTGTTTGAGATATCAAGTTTTCGTGTACTTGAGAGCGCATTGATCACAAATATGAGATGTGGATCATGCTTAGAAGTGACGCCGAATCCCTTTCATGTGCTTTAGAGCGCACTGATTACAATCGTGAGATAAAAATCACGGCCATGATGTGCAACAAACATGGTTTTTAGTCTTTTTATGAATTTTATTTTGTACTATAGCTTGAACCTTTTAGTCCATTGTCTTTAAATATCCTTTTGAACTTTAGAATAAAGTTTCGCATTTTTACCCTTGAGAGCTACATAGAGAGCTAGTAACTTGATTATCTTTCTCACTTTCAGTTCGTTAACTTCTTTAATTTCTATTTTTTTGCTTTCATGACTACGTGTGAGTAGTCCTTTTATATTTAGGATTGAGCATAATCCTATGAACTTTGAATGAATTAATTTATGCAACCTTGTATTCTTGTTATTTGTTTGATTTCTTTCTATTATTTTTTATGTGTTGAATGAATTGACAAACGTTTAACGTAATCATGGGGTTCTAGGATGTATCGAGAAGTAAACCTATAATTTTTGAATCATAGAAAGAGACTTAGGTGTGAAACCATGAGAGTAGGTTAAATCTTAAGAGGATCAAATGAATTAACATTAAGCGTAAATGGTCTAATTGAACTTAGCCGTCACAAGAGTAGGTGATGAGAATTCGATCACAAATTCAGCATCCTAAATAGGTATAAAATTCAAAAGAAAATTAAGAAACAAAAGGGAGAAACGGATTTACGGAAGAAATGGAAGAATAACACCACAATCCCTAGGAATTGATAAGTTGAGGAGAATTCGCCACAAAAAATATGAATTCTTTGATAAGAATTTAAGGTTCTCAAAAGAATCAAAGATAAATCAATTCTTTCACAATTAGCTTGTGTTAAATTTACTAATCATCAAAATCTTATTACAAATGATTTTTAGTGTTCTATTTATAAGTCTATCTAATAGGGTCCATTTGACACATGGTCCCTACAAACTAAAAATATAACAAAAAACATAATAGGCTTAAATAACTAAAAATGCCCAATTAAAAAAAATTACATAATATTCTTATTCTAAAAAAACTTGTAGTCTCTTTCTTAGTCCTCTATCATACCCTTATTCTTGAAGAGAATTCGACCTCAAATTTAGCTATTTATTACTTACATGAAAAGAAGACACAATTATTAGTTTCAATGAAAACCAGAATCCAACTTTTAAGAAGACTTGAATCCTTTAACAAAAAAGAATTTCTTTTATTCCTTATGTGCTTACATATCCATCAAATACAAGAACAAGGAAATCATGCCTCAGTAAACTCTCACCATGAGTTTCTCTAATTAACTGATCATGCAAAGAAAATTCAGGCGCACTAAAGGTCATGTTTTTACACAAATGTTTCCCATGACTAAAGAATTCATCATGTTCACTTTGTTTACAAACAACAACATACAGAAAAAATCTCATGATGATCATACAAACCCAAATGATGTGTTATTCTCAAGTCTCGAGAACTTGATGCCATGACCTAAAATAAGATTATGCAAATCATATGCATCATGCAAATAAAGAATTAATGCATGTTACATATCAATTAAAACATTAGACTAGAGATAAGATGATCTAAAAATCTTCTATCATCAATTTTCTTGATCCTGATGTGCATCCACCTCTTCTCCAATTTGCCTTGCCCCTTGATCTATTATATACAATTCTTCCTTAGGCATCAAATTTAGGAAAGTATTAAGGAAGTGTTGTGTAATTACATGAAACTTGAGGGGGTGTTGCTATAATTACAGTAACACCCCTTCAAGTTTTGTCTCATCCCTATCCTTACATTGGATAGCCAACAACCTCCTACCCTCCTATATATCTTTACCAAGTCCCTATCCAACATCAACTACCCTTACCACTTCCACCACAAGTCATGATTGTTGGACCCTCTAATGCGAGTTCTAGTTTCTAGTATCTAGTATCTAGATTGAGGGGCATCTCATCATGTCACCTTCAATGTTGAAAATATTCAATAATGTGCTCCCTTTGAGGGTCCAGATCAGATCATCATTGGTAATGGTTAATGTTTTCTTGATTCCTCTATTGGTGTTACTATTTTTCCCTCACCTCTATAATCTATTGTTAATCTATCTCTCAATAACTTATTACATGTCCCTACCATATCCAAAAATATTCTCGGTGTAAGTCAATTTACTAATGACAATTTACATGTCCCTACCATAAAATCCGTGCTTAAATCTCAGGGCACTAATCAAACCTTGCTCAAAGGGCTGCTTGAATTTGATGGTTTATACAGAATACCAAATATCTTTTTACTGCTCAAGGCTCTAAGTTCAAGCCTCTAATTACTGTTAATCCATTCTTTCCCTCTCTAAACATTGTTTCATATATCACTTGGCACTCTAGGTTAGGCCACCTTAGTTTTAATGTGCAAAAACTTGTATTAAAATCTTGTAAAATTCCCATTTTTAATAAAACAAAGGATGATTTTTGTGTGCATCCTATTGTTTTGATAAAACACATTGCTTACCCTCTCATCCATCCATTACCATCTATTCTAAACCACTTGAATTAATTCTCAGTGATCTATGGGGTCCAACCCCCATTACTTCTAATAATGGGTTCAATTACTATATAACATTTGTTGATGCTTGTACTAGATTTACTTGGTTATTTCTACTAAAAACCAAATATGAATCCTTAAATGTATTTAAACAATTTTGCCTTATGGCTAAAAAGAAGTTTAATTTTAAGTTTGTCCAAATAGATTGGGGAGGTGAATTTCGTCCATTTACAACCTTTCTAAAAGATTTAAGCATTACTGATACAGTCATTTGCCCCCACACCATCATCAAAATGGTGTTGTGGAAAGAAAACATTCACATATAGGTCTTACTCTTTTAGCTAAAGCTTCTTTACCCCTCACATATTGGGATCATGCCTTTCTTACTTGTGTTTACCTCATAAATAGACTTCCCTCTTCCTCTATTAATTTTGAGGTTCCCTTTGTCAAGGTATCCAATCAACAACCTCTTTATACCTTGAAATTTTTGGGTGTTCATGTTTTCCCTCCTAAGACCTTACAACAAAAATAAGTTCTAGTTTAGTTCTTTGGAATGTGTATTTTTGAAAACATAATATGTGTATACTTAATTTTGTTCAAACAAGTGAAAAAAAATGAATAAATGAAAAATAAAAAACATAATAACAAATATAAACTTAACAAAAAAACAATATTTAATTTATTTTAACTGTCATAAAAATGAGGATCTAGATTTTTATTTTATTTATCAAAATCTAGTTTTAATTCTTTTGCTTCCAACTCAAATCCAATATTTGACTCATTTTGTTCAAAAACATCACACTTTGTTCATGTATATGAATGAATGAGTAATCATACATTCACTTGAATCATGTGAAATATTCATAAAGAAAATGAGAATGTAAGATAGTTTTATACAATCATTCAATCACAATATTTCATTAATAGGAAATTTATTGACTTTTATAAAATTATTTTAAAAAACATGCAAATGATATATTATAACGAAACATTAATGTAAAATTAGAGTTTAGAATTTAGAATTTTGGATTTAGTGATGCAATCTTATTTTACACTATCAATGTAACATCATTAAAATATATTCATATTCATATGCAATCTTATATATAACAGCCTAAATTTTTATATATTTATAGTACAACTCAATATTTAGTTTGTTTTTCAAGATTTATTATGGGTTGTGTTTGGATTATTACACTAGCTAAACTCAAATAAATAAAGACAAAAAATGATAAAATGAAGAAAAAATGTATAAAAAAATGATTGGAAAAAGAAAATATTTGTTATGGTCTCAAATCTCAATTTGTCTTATATTTTACCATGTTTATAACTAAGAGGATAACCATAAATAATTTTAATTATCAAATCATTTATAAACAAATCAAATTATGAGAATGCTAATAAAATTTTATAAAGTTAATCAATATAGCCTTTAATATAGTAATAATGATAAAAAAAATACCATTAAAAATAAAAATAAAAATTATTTGAATATTTTGTCTAAAATAATATAATTATTTTAACAATAAATTTTATAAAAGATAAGTAGATTATTTACCTAACAAAATAAATTATTTTCTCTTTACAATATAATGTTATTATTTTTACAATACAAAATATAAAAGAAGAATTATATATTTGATAGTAATAAAAAAATACAAGAAATAAATGGCAATTTAATAATATATCTAATCTTAAAATAAATATAACTACTATTATTATAATATTAAAAAATATATTTTATATATAAAAAAATAAAATTAGAAAAATTTTGGGGGACCCCCAAGCAATAACGTGCGTCTGCCTCTACTCATCGTGTGTGAAAATACTCATCGTGTGTGAAAATCCTCCTCCGGGTGTAAGACAATTATACTATTACGAATGAGATTAATTTTTGACTCAATAAACTAAAAAATATCTATAGACAAAAATAAATAGATTCACCATCAATTGCCAAATATACCATTGTTATATGATATTCTCACCCCACATACTCATCTGTGAAATAATATTAAAAACTAACATTCTTTTTTAAAGTACATATAAAAATATATATTTTATCATTTTAGCATAGTTTTTGTCATTTGGCATCAAAGTTGGAGGAGAATATCGTGTATAACATGTTTCTTTTTTTTTTTATTATTATTAAATTAAAATAATCAATAGATTTTTAAAGACTTAATATCTAATTTGGTTCTTTAATTTATTTTAAGTCCTTTTTGAATCTTAATTTTTTATATATAATTGAATCATTTTAATTTTAAAATTTATCCAATTGAGTTCTTTGTTAGATAAACGGTGTTAAATAATTATTTCATTCACCTCTTTTAGTGTTATATACACTTTATTTTTGTTTCATGCAACTCTTATTTATTGTTGACACCCTATAAAATCCAAACTATTAAGCATAGAAAGAAAGCTTCCTGAAGTTTATGTAAAATTTCTATCTCTATGTATCCTTTATTCTTTTTTATTTTTTCTGATTGAAATGGACAAAAGCCCAAGAAAAAAACTACTCCAGGGGCTAGCAACTCATCTTTAGAGCAAAGAAGCTACAAAAATAGGAAGGTTTTTGTCAATTATACCCCTCTCTACTAATAAGTATACTCCCTTTCCATATTTTTTTTAAAAAAATCCTAAAATATCCTTTTAATTTTCAAATTATTCTCCAAAGTTTTGTTTTTGAAAAGAGCTCATCCCCAAAAAAATATAAAGAAAAAATTATATAAATTTTTTAATAAGTTAAAATTGACTTCTCCATTATGTAATAACTTATTTGTAAGAGTTTTCTTATATAATTTCTTTAAAAGATAAAAAATTTTCTATAAATTAATTAATGAGAAGTTAATTTTAATATGACAAAAGCTCATTTTTTTCCCCTAAAAGTATTTTTAAAGAAATTTATCTAAACATACTTGTATTTTCAAAATTGTGCTTATCCGACCATGCACCACCACCTACACGCATGGATCAAGAATATTGTGCAAAAATCTGACAAACTAAACAAATATTGTAAGGCAAATTGATGAGATAGGAACGTGAAACTTGAATAACAAAACAAGTTGTGACAAAATTGCATTGCGAGATCAACGAATAGATGAACAAAATTGCTCTAAATAATAATTTCCAATGATTGCATGCACCTCAAAATAAAATGGATTTCATATCAACAACATGTGATTTCATGCACAAACAAATTTAGATTGCGTCAAGCAGCTCAAAATTTTACGTTTCGAAATCAACTAATTAATTAAACAACCAAAAGTGGGGGTACATGGATGATGGAGGTGGTGGTGTGTGGCTGGATACACAATGTCTTGGAAATATACCCTTAATGAGTAATTTGAAAATTAGAAGGCGGAAGGGGGAGCTTCTTTTTGAAAAAAATATCTTTGGAGGATAAGAAAATTAAAATGGTATTTCTCTTATACATGATGAAGAGACTTGGATTTGATGTCGGTGGATCAAATGGATCAGTTGGTGTTTGGTGAGTACTAAAGTCTTGATCTTAGTTAATGAAAGTCTTTCAAAAGAATTTTCATTATCTAAAGGATTAAGACAAGGTAATCCTCTAACTTTGTTCCTAATTAATATTGTGATAGAGGGACTTTTTGGGTTGATGAAGGAAGCTATCAGAAAAATTTGTTTGTTAGTTTTATGGTGGGGGAGAAAAATGTACTTGTCAATATTCTTCGGTACATATATGATACATTTTTCATGCGTGAAACAACGCTACATAATGCCATTACTATTAAGAGCTTGCTTAGTTGCTTTAAGTTAGTATCTGGACTTAAGGTTAACTTCTTCAAAAGTGGATTTAGCACCATTCAAATTCAGAGGAAGATATGTTGGGAAAGTGGGTTGGGGGGGGGGGGGGGGGGGGGGAGGGTTAATAAATCTTTGTTAGGAAAATGAAGGTAGGAGTTATTGGCAAAAAATGAGAGTCTTTAGAGAGAAATTTCAGAGTCTAAAGGTGGAGAGGGTTAAATAGTGTGATGATTTCTAACTTGAGTTCGATTTGGTTGAGGGACCTTTGTAAGATTTGTGGGTGAAATGTTGGTTTCACTTAAAATTGAAAAGAAGACAATAAAATAATAAAATCTTAAATTCTTACTCTCTCTCTTTTAAATCCCCCCAGACCTCCCTTCCATTTCTCGTTTCACTTTCAAAACCCTCCCCACTCTTATCTCACACCCTATTGCTCCACCCTTTCATCCTTATTTTCTACTTTCTCTTACTTTTCCACTCTTTTCTTTCATTGCTTCAAGATCCATGAGATCCATTACTATGTGAGGCACACAAGCATGGGAAAAAGAGGTTTGAATTGAGGGAAACAATTTTTACCCCATGTTAATGTCTACTTGAGCTCTTGAGATAAATTTCCACATTCCATTGGGGTATATGAGTGTATTTATGGTAGAGATTAGTAATGGATCTTGTAAGGGGAGTTGAAAATTTAATTAATTAGATTATTGTTGTTCCCTCGAAACCCTATGTATGTTAATTTATGAATTTTGTCTAATATATGATTCTTTTTTATTTTCATACTTAGATTCTGTGATAAATACTATGGTTGTTCCTCTTTGCGACGTTGGAAGTCATTGATTTGAGTTTTTATTAGTTGTGAATAGCTATTCCACTTAGCAACACTTTAAATTATTTTTAGGATAAACAAGTAAATTTTAAAATATACTTTGTTAATCATTTTGATTTTCATGAGTACTTGAGACTATAGCAAAAATATTTATTTTATATAGATAGACTTGAGTCATTGTGATCCTTAATGGGTTGAAGTGAATTATAATATCTCATTGTATATTCATTATTGTTTTAAGATGAATTAAAATTTGTCTTCTTAATGTGAGGCTTGTAAATGGATAGTGTTTGTTACAACGAAGAGGTAATTTAGCTTGTGAGTTAGATACTCATAGTTATATATATTCTCTATTTGCTGTGATGAAGAGAGAATGCAGCATATGGATTGAATATTCTTAGTTTATATATTTATTATTTTTTGTAACGAAGAAATAATGTAGTTTATGAGTTAAGCGTCGTAGTTCTATAATTACCGTTCGTTATAACGAAGAGATAATGCACTTCTATAGTTTGCCACATTAAAGAGATAATGTGGTCTATGTACACATAGTAAATTAAATGTTAGTATAAATGTCGGTTATGCATGTGTATGATGTATAACTATATTTCTAATGAATTCTTAAGTAAGTAAATGTTAGTCTTCAAAAGTGAATTGTGATTTCTTTTCTTTTTACTTAAGTCATTAAATTCTTTGGATGAAAAACTCGTGCAATGATTGTTTCCTCATTTCTATTCACTTTGTATTTTAAGCTTTCACTAAGTTTTTGTAACTTACCCCACTCTCTCATTTCTTTTCCATTTAGATTCACAAGTGATAGAATAACAGATTTCTTGAGATTTGCTTATCCACCCAAGATTTGTTCATCTTTTTGGTAGGTCTCCATTACTTATAATGGAGAGTATATTTTAGTAACTCTAGTATGATGCAGCCACAACTATAGGTATACGATTAGAGACAGAGATAGATATAGAGTGAATTCCTTTTTTTCTTTTTTTAGTTGTAAGTGGTTCTCCTACGTAATGTAAATGATGCACTTATGATGTTTTGAGAAACTTTGAGCATTATGTCAAGGATCTATGTTGAAATATGAACTATCTGTTGGATCTAAATATATTTATATATGTTTTTACAAGTGAGACTCTTACGCCGGTCATGACCCTAGGGTGGGTTGTGACAGTGGGAGCTTGGATGACTCTAGGTGGTTTGATTCTTTGGCGACATGGAAGGTTGGTATGGGGGACAAAATTCTTTTTGGAGGGACACTCGAGTGGGGGAAGATTCAATTGCAAGTAGATATCCTAGGTTATTTTTGACTTCTTTTCTAAGGGAGAAAAAAATATGAGATGAGTCAATGGGAAAGTGGTGAGTGTGTTTGGAATTTTGGTTGGCGTAGGGATCACTTCCAATGGGAAGTTGAACTATTGGATCAATTGAAATTGGAATTGCTTAGGAGTTATATTAGTCATTATCTTTGGGACTCTTGGAAGTGGCTAGGAGAATCATTTAGAAGTTACTTTTTAAAATCAGCATACGAGGCAATTTATGATTCTCATGGAGACTTTGTGAAAATTCATGTCTTGGTGAATACTTGGCAGTTGAAGGTTCCTCCAAAGATTAATTTTTTTTCTTTGTAGAACTTTTAGGAATAGGCTGCCCTTTAGTGATAATTTACTAAAAAGAAACATTAATGCTGGTGATGGGGACTTTAATTGTAAATTTTGCTTTATTTACATAGAAACTGATGCACATTCTATGTTTGGTTGTCTAGTCATTACTAAAGTTTAGTTGAATTGTTATGGATGGTTACAATTATCATTTGCACTACCTCAGTCAGTAGTTATGCATTTTCATCAACATCACTTGCAGGACGCCAACAAGACTAAGCAAACTAGGTAGAGGGTCATTTGGTGTGTGATTGTTTGGATGATTTGGATAGTTAAAAATGATATTTTCTTTAACAATGTTGAATTTCAACTTCAGAATTTAATGTAAGGGATTTTGTATCATGCTTGAACTTGGTTAAAGTTTGTGGACAATTCTTTTTATTACTCTTTTATACAATGGTGTTTAAATTCCTACTCATGTATATTAGGATTATAAGACTTTATTGGTATAGTGATTTTTTTATGAGGAATGATTGGAGGCATTTGTTGTCATATATTGGTAGATATAGGAGCCTAATATAACATAAGAAGTATACTCGGGATTATGATAGGCAGGGGTAAGTAGTGGCTTTTTGGTGATTTTGTTTTTTTTGGTATAAGACCATTAATTCATGTTGCTACTGGTTATGGCTCAATTTGCTATAATTGGTTCTCTGTGTGCAACATAGATATCAGGATTGGTATGGAGGTGGATCGTTTGTTTGTAATTGATCGTAAGGTTGTAATTCTGGTACTTTTGGTATTGCTAATTATTTTTTAAGTGTGAAATTATTATTGTTAATTAATTTGAGATCAAAATATTTCAAAACTTAAAAAAATAGTTTAAAATTAATAATTTTCTTCTTTTATCATCTGAAATAAAAAATAATTTTAATTTTATGGATAAAATTAATAAATAATTTTATAAAATTTATTATTTAATAAATATTTTTTTGTTGAAAATTATATATTTAAATAATTAAAAAAAAATATAATCCCCCTTACTCAGTTGTCTAGATTCATCTTTGACCATTACACCATCGTTGTCGTCATCACCATACCGTCGTTGCCACCGACACCACCATTGTTGCCACCATCCCACTACCGTCACCACCACAACACTGTCATTAACTTTGCAACCACCATTCCACCACCATCATCACACTATCATTGTTGTCACCATTGCTGTCACCACCACCACACTATTGTTTCCACTGACATTACCATCGTTGTTGCCATCACCACTACCACACAATTGTTACCATGCTACCATTGTGGTTGTCTTTGTCACCACTACTTAACCATCGTTGTTGCCATTGTCACAATTTCACTGTCAATGTCACCGTTGTCACCATCACCACACTATTATCGTCATCGCCATTATCATTTTGCCAATGTCACCATCTTTGTTAAAACATATTTTAATTGTCTTTAATTTTTTTTATTTGTAAATTCTATTCGTCTTCATTTTGCAACAACTTTTTAAAAATTCAAAATAATAATAATTTGAAACTCAAATATATGTGATAGGATATTCTATATGAATCCATGGTTTGAACCTTTAAACATGTAAGGGCAACACAAAATCACTACCACTAAGATAGAGTCAACTAACTTATACAATTTCAATAAATATAATATTTATAATATATATACTATATAAATGTGTATATATAATTATTTATAACACAGTTACCAAGTCATGCAGTTCAATCAGTAATTAACTAATTCGATCATTAATCTAATAACATTGTACTTTAACCAATTTGATCATCAGTTTAATTTTTAAAATCTTGTTCAAAACGGAACCTTACTTTATATAATAAATACTTTCTCATTTAGAAATAACAGTTTAAAATATCAATTTCATAACAACTTACTTATTTAAAATATAACCATTGATTTTTATAAAAGTATTTTAATAATCATACCAATTATGAACTTATAATTAACTATTATGTATCTCTTTTTCTCAATGTTTTATGATGTCATAAATGTGGTAACAAGTCAAAAAGGTTTTCACTTTTACATATTAGAATCACGAGGATAGATAGAATAGAACCCATGAAGATATATTGAAATGAAAAAACGTGGTTGTGGTTTGGCCATTAGAGCCTCGAAAGGCCAACTCTATCTTTATTTATTTATGACATACGAACCAACGTACCGAATAATACGCAGCAGCGTGCAACGCGCTCTTCCAAGATTCCTTTTACTTTCGAACTACCAAGTATATTCTCTGCATATATCAACACATGTCAATAAATTATAATTAAATAAATACCCGAATAATTCTCCACCCACATTTTTTATTAATGAAAAAAAAAAGCTGTAATGGTTGTTTGTTTCTGTTGAAACTTGAAACCATGTTAAACTAGGTTTTTTCGCTTTCCAATGTAGGAGAGGCAACTACTGATTAATGTTTTGAGAACATTGGTTAGCAAAATTAAAATATAAAGATTTGGGGATGTATTTAATTACCATTTCAAATGATTTTGAAAGACTTTTTATTCATCAAAGAGTCATTATCATTTATTTATTATCGATTTTTGTATAACTTTGAATATTTTAAAAAAAATTATAAAATCATTTTAAATATTATAAATATGTCATAAATACATTAAAATTCAATCTACAAAATTCTAATAATGAAAGTATGTTAAAAAATCTTAAAATTGATTATATTTTTATCCTAATTGAGAGATGTAAAGTTGTGTTTTGTCAATGATTTTTTTTCATTCTCTTATTATTTATTTAATAAATAATACTTCATTTTTTAGTTTCTATCATACTATGAAGAAAGTGTGTTGCTAATATCTCTAATAAAAATAAAATGGTCAAGTATCATAATTTCGTTGTTTATTTATTCTTTTAATATTTGTTTTTGTACTAAAATACATTATAGTAATAAAATTTATTGAATAATTACTACATCATATTAATTACAAAAATATATAATCAAAGGGTATGGTTGAGGATATTTGTGATTGATGTAAACTCTCTATATTATCTATTATCTTTGATTTCAAATGATAAAAAAAAAAAAATCCGAAGAAAATACTCAAAATGTTATGAAAGCCATGGGCAGCGATCTTGTCCACAATAGTACACGACTTCCTCAAAATTCGTAAGTATTTTATTTTACTAATATCCGAATAAAATCCTCCAAATCTAAAAGGAAAAGGACTGAAAACGAAAGAGATTAAATTAAATTGGTTGAATGCATTTAATTAAGAATGGAAGCTGAATATCAAATATTTTGACTACGCAGACTATATATATATATTAATTAATTAATATTAATATATAAAAAGTAGGTACGGCCTTATCCTTTATTTGTTTAAATCTAAAACCATTTTTCCTGAGTGATAATTTATTTTATTATAAAAATTTAAGAACATAATATATTTACTACAAAATTGGCATATGTTTGTATCGAATTGTTTTAAAAATAACTATTTTCTTTTATAGTTTCATACGAAAGTTTCTTGAATAAAACAGTAATTATGTTTAATAATTAGTTTTAACCAGAGCACGAACTTTGTTAGATTTTGTATTTCTTTAATTTATACTGTAGTTAAATTTTATAGTATTATTTTATTATTGTTTTTAGTGAAATTGGTGTTGATACTTTACTGTGTATTTTAATTTTATATATATATATATGTGTGTGTGTGTGTGTGTTACAAATTCAAGTATTAAATATTTATATTCACTTCTCTTTTTTAAGGAAATTTATATTCACTTTTTGAAAACTTAGTTCCATGTTTTGTAGTTTTTGATTCTGTGATATACTTAAAAAATGTTATGTTTTTTTTTAATATATGTTGATAATTGAATTGAAAAGAAAAAAAAAAAAACAATGGAGTCAACATATAATTATTATTTTATTTTTGTAATAGAATGAAAAATTCTATTTTCGTTTTATACCTTTACACATTGGAAAGGAGAGAAATGGACTATTGAATAAAAACAAATGAAACGCATTTTATTTTAAATAATTTAAATGATGAAATATAGTATTATATTAGTTAATTTGATTTTAGTTTATCTGTTTCTTTTATTTTAAATATATTCTTAGTAGCTTTGACTATCCAACTGTGATATGATATGATATCTTGAAATTGTTAAAAACAATTAAATTCTTAGTATACATTCTCCTAATAAAGAAATATTTTTTAAGAAACATGGAAAACGAGTTCTTTGGATCATATATTAGTTGTGTGAATAGAATAAATTTAATAATAACAAAATTGGTTAAAAAAAATATTTCTTTTATTTTTTTGGAATTAAGGATCATGCAATGTATTCATATGTATTATGCTATCATTTAATTATAAATCATTATTTATATAATTTTTAAAAATAATTATTATAAAAATCAATAAATTTATTTAATAAATTATGATTGAATCACGATATAAAATTATTTTATATTATTAATATATAACATATATATTTTTTTATATTCTCATTAAATTATTCAACTAATTATGTTAGTCACACCAAATCGTCTTAAGAAACAAATCACACCTATAAAGATAATTACTTGTAATAATAATTAAAAAAATAATTTTTTGACATTAACAAAACTATGACTATAAAATTTATTTATATAATAATTTTTTATTTTTAATTAAAAATACTCTTAGCCAAAAGTCCAAAACCATATACATTCCGTACAGCCTGATCTAAAAATAGAACATTTATTAATTGAAAGAGGAAAGAGTTAATGAAAATCCGCATTTTTTTTATAATAGGTGACAACGGAACAGACAAGAAGAGAGAGAATGTGTAAGAAATGAAGAATAGTCTTTGATCTTATCCGATTAGTGAATTGAGAAAAGCGGTGAGAGAAAACGCTCACGCATTTGCCAATGCCAGCTCACAATTAACTCAAAAGAGGTAATCAGTCTCGAATATTCAAAGCCAAACCTTTTTTTATTCCTAACTTATTCTTTGTTCTAATAGATGTTAATTTTTTTTTTTAATAATTTTGATATCTCGACATCTCTTAAGGTCTTTATCATTGGGATCACTCTATTATAATTTTAAAAACTAGATCGATGATCAAATCGATCAAGATATTAGGTCGTTGAGGTATTATTCAAATTAATGAGTCACTAATTGATCATATAATCTTAAAAATATTTATGTGATATATATTGACAAAAATTAAAAATATGTATTATATACAAATTTTTAATTTATAAAAGTTAAGTAATAACATAACATCATTTCAATATATATTAACAGTGAGATGATGTTATGTGTTCAGTAAGATCCAAAACAAAAAAATATATATCATAGGAATCCAAAATATATTTAAAAATTTTATATAGACCAAAGTAAAAAAGAGATATTTTATAAGAATGCAAAACTTATTTATATCATAAATATATGATAATAAATAAAATTTATGTGAAAGATTTATATATATAAATGTTTCACGATAATTATTAATTATGTCATTGGCTGAGTGATTATTTTATCATTTGAAAACTAAAAAGATATACGCTTGAATCCTAATTTTACTAAAATTTATAAAATTATAGTAATTTAAAACTTGGAACCAAAATTATGAATTTAAAAAAAATAGAAGGACAAAAAAAAAAGTACAATTAAATCTCGTTAACAATTATAATTCTTTATTTACCGTGAGTTAGTTTATTTTCATAAGAATATCTTATTTTAAAAGTTATATAAATAAAATATTATAATTATCTAAAAATATAAAATTACGCTACATTATGTTCTTATTCTCATAAAGTATATACTATAACTCTTAAAAATACCACAAATTTACTTAATTTTGGAAGAGTTTATCAAATGGGAAAATAAAATATACACAATTTTAAATAATTTTATATCGTAATTCAATCAGAAGTTATAATTTATAATAAATTTATTAATTTTATAAACTTATGTTAAAACAAAAAATTATATCAATAATGATGTGTGATTAAATGATGCAGTATATTATTGTTAAATATATTCTTAAAAAAATAGTCAAATAAATATTTGTTTTTTTGCTTAATCATAATATTGATATGTAATAGATACTATTAAAAGTAACGATCAATCTTAGGAGATCATAAAAACACAATATGAATGAATATTCTTATCATAATTTATGCCATACTCGAATAATCAATAATAATATTCAAATAGCTTCTAAACAAACATTAATTAAACTACTAGTTATTATTAATTTTTCTAAATATCAAAAGTATTGTTCACACTTATTTTTTCCAGAGACCAATTAATCAATTTAAATAATAATAATAATAATAATAAAACTACACAAATGACAAAACAAGGAGAGAGAGAGAGTCAGACATAGTAAAAAAGGAAAAACAAGACACTTGTGATGTTGTGTTGTGGTGTAATGTGTAGTGTGTAGTATGCAAAGAATATAAAACGCATCAAAGATTCGTTTTACGTACGCGACGCCCCGACCTCGATCTTTACCTCGGTTCTTCTCCACCCTCCGATCGCTCTCTCTCTAACTAACACCTCCCCCCTCTCTCTCTAGAAAGTTTATTCCAAATTTTGATTCTTCTCAGATTAAGATCCCATATTGATAATAATACTAAAAATTTTCATTGTTGGATCCCTTTTCCGTCCACGCTTTTGACAAAATCCCCATTCCCTATATATTCCTCCTAATCCTCTTCCTCAAACTGTTTTTTTGTTTTCCCTCTCACACCCACCTACCCACAAAATACTCATAATAACTCACCCAAAGAGAAAAAAAAAGTGAAATTCGAAATTTCAATGCAATTTGCTGAGAAAATGCAACCCTTGAAAATGGGGTTCCGTGAGTACATCGAAGCATTGGAGGAAGAAAGGAGGAAAATTCAAGTTTTCCCTAAAGAGCTTCCTTTGTCATTAGAGCTTGTCACGCAAGGTGATTAGAAAATAATTGCATAAATAGATACCCTTTTGTGGTGTGAAGTTAAAGTTTCTTGCTTTTGTTCTGGGTTTGGTGTGTTTTTTCTTTTGTTTTTTGCATTTTTTTAGGTGTGAGATTCTGATTTTTTTTTTTTTTTGTGTTTTTTGAATTTGATGCAGCGATTGAGGGGTGTAGACAGCAATTGTCTGGGACGGTTGCTGAGTACAATTTGAATGGCCAATCGGAGTGTTCGGAGCAGACATCAATAGATGGACCTGTTTTTGAAGAGTTCATTCCTATGAAGAAAAGGGTATCTCAAGATTCTATTGAAGAGCAAGAACATGAAGAAGAAGAAGATGATGATGAAGAAGAACATTCACATACACACAAAAAACCCACCAATGATAAAAAAAAATCAGATTGGCTCAGATCTGTTCTGTTGTGGAATAATCCCAATCCCACTCCTACCAAAGAGGTAAAAACCCCAAAATTAAAAATTATTTTAATTTTTATATGTACGAATTGAATGGTATAAAGAGGTTTACTACACTTACACTTTACACTGACTCGATCAACCAAATTAGACTTGATTATTTTGTTTTTTTGTTGAGAAAAATGAAAAGATTTTTGTTATGTTTTCTGTTTTAGGATGTTGTTGTTGTGCCTAGGAAAACTAATGTTGTGGAAGTGAAGAGAAACAACGGTGGAGCATTCCAACCGTTCCAAAGAGAGGAAAAAAGTGTTGTTGTTGTTGGAAAGACTAATAATAATGAATCAGCAATTGGTAAAGCAGCACCTTCTTCACCACCAGTGCCTGCTACTACAAGTTCTTCTACAGAACCAGAGATGAGAGTCGTAGTGAGCAAAAAAGAGGAGAAAGGATCACAAGCTCAGAGAAAGCAACGCAGGTGTTGGTCACAGGAATTGCACAAGCGATTCTTGCATGCACTTCAACAACTTGGGGGTTCAGATTGTGAGTATCTTGGTTTTGCACTAGTTGTTAATTATTTTGTGCTCTCAAATTTTATATGCAATTGTAAATTTATAAATCATTTTATTTTTATAAAATTATTTTAAAAATATTAAGGGATTTAGGTTGAATATGATGCATAAATATTATAAATCCTCGTGATATGTCTTCAATTCCTATGGATATAAAAATAATTATCTTAAAAATGAGTTTGTGATTGAATGAACAGTGTAATTCTCAATCACCGTTAAACTCAATTTGTAGCCCCTTTGTTGTGTCAAATGTTTGATGTTCGGTGTTTTGTGTTAATTTGTTGTTTGTAGCTGCCACGCCCAAACAGATCAGGGAGCTAATGAAGGTTGATGGTCTCACCAACGATGAAGTCAAAAGTCATTTACAGGTATGTGTTTATCTAATTTTGTCATTTAATTTATTTGATTTCCTGCCCCCATTTCTATGATCTTTGCATATTTTCCGTTTTTGGTGCTGTGCCAAAACTGAACCTGAAAATTGGCCATTTTAAGTATAATTGGGGTGTCCTATTTATTTCTGTTTGGGTAAAATAAGTTTTTAAGTTTTTCAATTTTCAGTCAAAATTTGTTTTAAAAATATGATTTTGATCATTGTAATTTTGATCATTGGTGAATTTCACATTTCTTTATAAAATCTAGGATATTTAAGGTGAAGAACAAAATTTACCAATTTTAAAAAAAAGATACAAAAATCAAAATCTTTGTTTTTATAGATAAAACATACATACAATTTTATAAGTATTTTTAGTATAATTTTTCAATCAGAATTAAAATTTTATCTCAATAAATTGTATAATATATGTTTTTCATGCATGTAAATGAAACTCTATTTTTAATTCTAAAATAACATTAAAAACATTTATGAAGTTTTGTCCGATTTTAAAAATAGAAAAACTAAGACTTATTTTTATTTTCCATTTCATTTTTTCTTGAGTTACATTACATACATGCACTCAATCATGGTCTAAGAACCAAAAGAGTCTAATTTAATAAGTTGATTGAATAAGATATGAATGTTGCGAATTTTCTGGTACTTAGATATTTTTATTTTTATTTTTTTTGTCTTGTACAGAAATTTCGTCTTCACACAAGAAGAAGCCCCATAATCCACCACAACAATGCAGGTTCACATTCACAAGCAGCAGGGCCTTTGTTTCTTGTGGGGAATATTTTTGTGCAGCCGCCAGAATATTCTGCTGCTACTACTACTACTACCTCAACAACATCTGGAGGAGAATTGACCACACTTACTACTAATAATAATAATATTGCTCCATCTGGAATCTATGCACCTGTGGCTTCACACCCTCCAACTGTTATGAAGAAGCAACATTCACATTCACATTCTGAAGAAAGGGCTAATAATCATAGTGTTCATTCAAACTCCCCTGCCTCATCATCCTCCACCACACATACCATCACAACTTCAACCTTCACTACCTGCCCTTAATTATTGATTTTGATCAACATGCTGTAAATTTGTTTTGTAACCATATACTATATATTGTAGTAGAAAGAAATTTACAAGTCTATGTGATATTGTTATTCTCTTATTTTATTTTGTTTTTTCTCCCCTCCCCCAACTTGTTATTAGTGTATGTTTAGATTAATTTAGGCTTGATATTTTACCCCAACTTTTTAATTTTTGGCAAATTTTACTTCTAATAAATTAATTTGGTACATTTTACCTAAACTTTTTAAAATCTGGCAAATTTTACCCCTTTTATTTGTTCATTAATAAACATAAAAGTTGAGGGTAAATTTTATCAAAAAAGAAAGGTTAGAGGTAAAATTTGTCAACAAATATATAAGTTGGAGTAAAATTTGCCAAAAAAAAAAAGTTAGGGATAAAATGTGCGATGATGTGAAGGGTAAAATTATAGAAAATAATTTTAAAAATTTTGGATAAAATATGCCAAATTAATTTATTGAGAGTAAAATTTGTCAAAATTTAAAGAGTTGGATTAAAAAGTGAAATTAAACCATTAATTTATTTTAAGAAAATTATAATCTTATTTCTGTATTTCACAAATAATATCCAAGACAAAGATGCATTGATGAGCTCAAAGAAAGCTATAGATTTTATGTTAAACTACTAAGTCATAATTTTCTTTTACTAGTCACACTTTTAGCTGGTTAAACTATTTTTTTTTTCATAAGAAGAAACTTATATTATATCAAAATGAATAAGAGAGTCAATACAATCTAGAATAAAATAAAAAAAAACTTGTAGACAAACAAAAGATTAGACGCCCTTGCTAAACAATGAACAACTTGATTGACTTGCTTATTTACAAACTAAATAGAATAGTTTTTAGGAGTCATCAAAGTGGTTACGTAACTCTTTAAGATGTCACTTGCTTCTAGATGATGAAATTTTCTTTGGTTGATAAGGTCAATAGCTAATTTACAATCTATCTAAGTTGCAATTCAAAAGCCTATCATATAGCCGATAGGAGATTAAGCTATGGACGTTCGCCATTCTGTAAAGAATAACTTGTAGCTTTTGCCACAACAAATGCACTTTAACCCACATTTGTCGTGCATGGTTGCAACCAATGAAGGTATGCCAGTTTGTTTCTACGTCTTGATCATAGTTGGGGGCATGTAGTGGGGAAAAAAACTCCTCTAGATAATAGTTTATTCTGTGTGGGAAGGCAATCATGAGCTATGTACCAAATAAAAAGTTTTATCTTTTTTGGGATCTTCAACTTCCAAATAGCCATCCAATTGCCACTTTCACAAACGAAGGAAGTATCAAGCAAATTGTCCATAATGTAGTGATAGGATGATTTGACTGAGTACACACCATCATTGCTAAGCTTATATATGATGTTGTCAAGTTCATCATTTGGGCGCATAGGCATAGAGAGAATTTGCTTAACATCACACGGAGCAAAGGTATCATGAATGAAGATTTCGCCCCATGAGCCATGAGAAGGGTCAATCAGATCATTAACAATTAAGGTTGCCATACCATAAAGAGGAGAAGATTGAACATGTGAGCTGCTATTTGTGCGTAACCAAGGGTCATTCCAAATATTTACAGATTTGCCATCTCCCAATCTCCATCTAATGCCTTCTTTGACCACTATCCGTGAAGTGTGAATGCTACACCATGTGAAACTTGGGTTGTGCCCAATAAAGGAACCCAAAAATTCTCCATTCGAAAAATATTTAGCTTTGAAAACATGAGTCATTATAACATCATGATCATAAATAAATTTTCAACCTTGCTTTCCTAACATGACCAAGTTAAAAGTAGAAAGATGTCGAAAGCCCATACCTCCATGTTCCTTTCTCATAAATAGACAGTCCCAATTAAACAAACATATACCTCTTTTAGAAATTCTATTGGAGCCCCACCAAAAAGAGTTCATCATTCTCTGAATTTCATCCTGTACATTCTCTAAATTTCATCTTGTAGAGTAGAGAGTAAGAGAAAAACACTCATGCAATAAGATGGAATTGCTTAAGCAACTGATTTGATAAGAACCTCTCTAGTAATGGATGACATTCTAAGATACTTCCTTGTGCCAAGGTTTTATGAGACTCCAAGCTAGCTTGAGATTTGGTCTTTGATTGGTTGGATGGTGTTTCTACTAAAGAAGATTTCAGATGGAAATTTACTACAAGCCCCAAAGAGGCTTTAAAAACACTGAGAATACTATGTAAAGTTTCAACTTTTATCTCACTTGCCCTGCAAAATAAAAAACAATCATCAACAAAAAATAAGTGTATGAGGAGAGGGGCTCCTCGACACACTTTGATATCATAAAGATCTTCCATACTCTCGTGTTTTTCCAAAAGTGTAATAAGACCTTCCATACATAATATAAAAAGATAGGATGACAATGGATCACCTTATCTTAGTCCTCTCTAGTAAAATGGGTCAAACTCTTTCTCTGTTTATCATATATTTCATTAAAGTTTACAGTCTCTACACATCTTCATTTAATTTACCCATCTAGTATGAAAATCCATCTTAAGAAGAATAACCGTGAGGTATCTCTAATCAACCTTATCAAAAGGCCTTGTTAATATCAATTTTGAGTGCAAACTCACCGACCTTACACTAATATTTCCTTAGTAGTGAAATAAACATTTTAGGTCTTTGAATTTGGAAGCACGTTTGAAATCCATTAATTTTAAAAGTAAAGTATTTTATGTTTAGATGTTTAAATTTTAAAATGAAGTTAACAATTAAATTGAGTATAAATTTCTTGATCCAATAGAATGGTTTCACTCAATGCTGGTATTTCTCAATTAAAAAAACATTTCTTAATATAAAATTAAATATATCAATTTTTATTTAAAATTATATTAATTAATATTTCAATGTGATTTTAAATTATATATCTAACATGAATCTAAATGCACACTAAATTTTCACCGAAAAAAAAACAATGCACGAGTTTACTTACTCCCAGCCATCTTGATTATGGGATGTTAAAAAAAATTAGTTAAATTAAGTTATGAATTTAAATATACTGATCGAGAAAATATGTGTTCGATTATGTGATTTTTTTTTTCAATCAGCCACAATTACCTTACGATTACAAATGAAATTAGTCTTTATGCTATTAAATTTGGGAACATTGGTGGTCTTTGTTGCATGACAAAACAATTTATGAATTAGTTAGAATATAATTTGTATAGTAAATATTTTAAAAGCTATATTTATAATATTTGTTGAGTTTAATTTCACTTTTAGTCTTATCTTTACAAATCTACGATTTTGGTTTCTCTATTTTTTAATTTGGAAATTTAATCCATACTTAAAAATCTTACCATTGATTCAACTATTAATTTGGAATGATTATCAAATATAAAGTTGACTTTTTTTTTTTTTTTTTACTTTAAAAAAAGGTTATCTATTTTTTTTTTACTAATTAATCACAAAATTATTATTTTTTAACTTAAAATTGACTCAATTATTTTCTTTATTAGTAAAAAAAGTAATTGAATTAAAAAATATGATTTAAAATTAATTAATATATTTTTTTAAAATTAAAAAAAAAAAGTCAACAGTATACTATCTCCGATCCTATATATAAGTAACACTTTCATTTTTTCTTTGTTCCTATTTATAAGCGACAAAACCTACTCTTTTTTTTTTAATAAAATATCTTTTATATCCTTATTTTATTGATAATTTTATTTACTTTTCACTCATTATATTTAAATTGAAGGGTTCTTTTTGAATAAAATTTAAATTTATGGAATAATTGAATGTAATCATTCATCTATTTGGTATTGATGATTTGTCACATGCTGCTTATATTAAGGATCATAAGTAATATTTGATTCTCAACCGTTCTAATTTAATAGTTGAACAAAATTATAAAATTTTAAAAGTAAGAAATCAAATTTTTGAATTAAAGAATTAAGGAAATCAAAATCATAAATTTATGAAAGTAGGAGACTGAATGTACAATTAAACTTATTTTTTAATCAGTAATTATTTTCAATAAAGATTATTTTTTATCCAAAAAAACTAATTAGTTGATAGTATAAACATTTCATAATAATAATAATAACAATATATTCAACCTAAAAAATAATTATAATTAAAATCAAAATACTATAAATAGATTTTTAAAGTTAATTAATTTATTATTCAACAGACGATTTGATTGACCGCTTTAGTTAAAATTAATTTTAAATTACGGCCCAGGTAAATTAACTAACACAATTTTTTTTGGCTTAATTACATGTAGAACTTTGTCGTGCATGATACTTTTACTCCAGTTTGAATAGGATTACCTTTGATTAAGGGTGTTTGTAGTCTATATCAAAAATCAATTTTAAGTTTGACTTTAAGAATGATTTTGGTTAAACTTATTTGATAAAAAAAATATTTATTTTAATAGAATAAGTAATTTTGTTGTTTTTGTTAATGTGTTGTATAAATTGTTTCTACATAATTAAAAAAAAGGTTTATACTTATTTAAAGAATCAAATCTTATTTATTTATTAAATGATTACTTATTTATAAGCAATTTTTTTAAATTTTAAACAGTCCTAAATCTACATTTTTTTACAATTTTTAAAACTAATTAAAAAACAGAAATCAGTTTAAAAATAAGTTGGTTTTGAACCAAATTTGATTTTATTCTTTTTTTATTTTCAATTAAACTTAGTTTAGAAACATCATAGGCTCATAGCATGCACATCCTAATTCTGATATATACTTGTATACCTAAAAAGCTAAAACTAATTGAGCACATTTATAACAACTGTGCTTGTAATTTGGGACGGTGGTCCAAATATTTGTCATGGTTAGTGTGGCCTGTAGTGAGTAGTGACTATGATTTGATATGATGGGGTTAATAGGATTCTAGTGCCTTGATGATTCTATAGGAGAGAATCTGAGAATATCCCACAGAATATTCAAGCACAATTACCAAAATACAATTTCATGTTTGAGAAAGTGACAACAATTGTGAAAATAACTTCAGAAACCGTTAATTACAATAATGCTGGCCACCAAGCTGTGAAGCATAATATATTAATATGATGCGACCAAATAACAATATTTTGCTAAAGCATCGGTAGCAATATTCTCTCTCAGATTCTCGTTCGGAAACTTTTCTTGTAATGGATTTGAATTTATCAAAAATATCAATTTTGATGGATCTAACGTATTATTTTTTAATGATTCAATGTGTGATAAATTAAATGATTCGATCTGTGGGTAATTATTATATTGTAAAACAAAATAAGGTTTGTATAGTCCTAACAAGTATATTTAGCTATATACTTCAATTAGGTTAGAAGTATTTAATATGTTTTAATTAGATAGATTTTTCTCCTTTCTCGTGTTAGTGCTGTGTTGAGGAGATAGTTAGGTACTAATTAAATTACTTATATGTGATTTAAATTAATAAAAACTAACATATTAATCACTAATCATATTTGTAATAAAAAAAAAACTTATATAAGATTTATCACTATTTAATGTTATCATAAGGGGTTATTAAGGCTTGTTGATGTGAAATTCAATTATGGGTATTGGTAACAAATTGTTATGAAATGGATTCCTTATTTTTTTTTTTTTAACTTGCAAATTATATATAAGTTTAAACACTTTATACAATAATTCATTATAATAATAAAATTATTAAATAAAATGTTTAATTTAATTTTTTGAATCCTACTATATTTAAAAAAAATATTATTTATATATTAATTTTTTAAGCAATCCAATTTAAATATAAACAATTTATTAGGTACTCTTATCGAAGATACTCTTAGTATTATAAAATAGTTTATACAATCATTATCAAAATATTGTGTATAATAATTTTGTTGATTTTTAGAATAATTATCTCAAAATTCATACCAACACCAAAAATAATAAATAATTAGACGACATTGTTAGGGTATAGTCATGATTTTATTATAACATTTATAGTATAGATACTCACTCAACATATAATCACGTGATAGGAATTATAAAGTTGGTCCGAAGAAAGAAAAAAAAAAAGATAAAAGCTATGAATTTAACACCTTTGATCAAGAAAAAAAAAAAAACAAATTAACGATGAATATATTTGTCAATAAAAAAAGCACATATAATTATAAAGTCCTATTACCATTTCTACTTTCCTCCACTAGTAAATAGTTGAAATATAATTAAATTATACAACTTATAAATGACTTTAATGTCATTTTTGGTAGGTTTAAGAACAAATTTAATAAAACCTACATGGTTATTATTATTGGTTATGATTGGTAATTAAGGTCCTTAATTTTTCCCGTTTGTTTAATTTACCAATGATGTTGAGAAACGACATTGACACTACTTATTCATTATTATTAATCTTGCAAGTTAAACGAGAGCATCTCACACAACAAGGAATTTAAAAATTCGAAACATATATATATTTGTTTAAGTTATTAGTTGATATGGTAGATTCTTCATGGAATCTATTGCATAGGACTCCCCTTTGAACCACTTCTTTGTCTTTATTTGGACACATGTTGAGTACGGAATAACATATTATTAATTCAGAAAAAAAAAACAGAATAACATATTATTATGATCCCTTTCTTTACACCCTGTTGTTTGGGTGCATAATAATAAAAAAATAAATTAGAGCAATATCCAATCAGGTTTACTATAATTACACAATATTTCTACTTTTAAAATCATTATTTTTGTCTTTTTTAATATTGTGTTAGTGTAATATTTTAAAAAATGCTAGTGTAATCATGACGTGTTAGTATAATAATTTCAAATTTAAATAAATACTTATATATGAAAATTCAAATAAATAAAACATGTTTAATCTTATAAAACTTCAAGAATGTCACTAAATTTGCTCTAATAAAAATGAGATAAAGGAAGCGCTTGGCTTATTCTAGATTAGAAAACTCTTATTTTGGTGGAAAATTGTGTGTTCAATTCATTTATGTATGTAATTTTATTTTTTTATTAGTTGTAGTCATGATATTAATAACATGACCAAGTTTTCAATGAATTGGAAGATATTTATGACAGGAAAAAAAAAAAAAACTCATGAGAACCACTTTATATAAGAGTAATTCAATTTTGGCTAACATAAGTTTTTATAGCATAGGATGTTCTTTTACGAGTGATTTACAAACACAATTTATTAAAAAGATTTTGTAAAGAATTAGAATTTTTCAAAAAGACTTTTTAATTATGTAACAAGTTAAAGTCATTAATATCGTTATTATATAATTGTTCTGGAATTTCAAAAGTGTATAAAAAACTAATTAGAGCATGAGAATGAAATATGAGAGTTTAATCTACATGACTCTAAAAGATAAAAATATCTTTATCTTTATCTTAGAGGTAAAAATATGATCTTTATCATATATAAAATAATAAATTAACCTAAAACATAAATATAATATCTTTATCTTTTTTCATTTATTCTATAGAATTATTCTTTTGCTTTATAAGATAACGATAATATCTTTATCTTTTCACATTCTTGGATTATTTGGCATTTGGTAAATTGTCGATCGTCAGGATGGTTAGTCAGTACACAACTTCTTTAGCTTTGAGTGTGAAGCGTGAAGAGACTAAGTTTATTTCTCTGAGGCGATTGACTTTTGATAGATTGAAGGTTGTTTGATCGACAGAAATGATTGAACAATATAATAATCAATGTATATGGTTAGGTAACAACAGATATTAAAACAAAAAACAAAATAACTAGATAAAATTAAAACAAAAGTCTTCAAAGATTATAACCAAAATTTACTTATTTTGTAGGGCTAAAAGGTTATTTTAAATCTTTAATTTATATTGTTATTGCCATGAATAAAAAGTATTTAGTATATTTTAATAAATACTTGAACTATTAAAACTTAAATGATAAAATATAGTTTTTATTTTGTTTTTGTTGATCTTAAATTTAAAAAAAGTTTTATTTTGATCACTATTTTTTTTTTACAGGAAAAAACCTATAGCATTTCACTATTTTATGTGAAACTCGAAGACTTACAAAACTCATCTAAACAATCATTCATTGTAGATGTTCTAACATGACATCTAACATGATATTTACCATAACTCGTAAGTTAACCTATGATAAACTATTACAATAACCATTTTGTTCTAACAAAAACACTTTAATCTAATATTATTTGAAGTTTATTAATTATGATAATAATAATAATTAGAGTCTAATGGTATACACGGAGAATGTAAAGAGGTTTCACATTGTTATCCAAATAAATATCATGTTTATGAAATTTTAAAAGTAATTATCATAAAAGTTAATCCAATTTACCATACATTACGAGTTATGATGGGATAACTATGTAAAAATATTTTATATTATTTTTTTGATAAATAGTCAAATTCGTAAATTCATCTTTAAAATATAATAAATTAAATTTTAATCCTTGAATTTGAATGTGTAAAAAGTATGACATATTAGTTCTGCCGTTAAGTCTCATCTATTATGTTTAACATCTACGCCTATGTTATGCCTATGTTATATCTTGGTATTAATTTGTCACACGAAAGAGTATAATTTGCGTTGCTGACTTATGAAAGATACAACTAAGTAAATCTTATACTTAAAAAATCTATAACTCATTGATAAATAAGTCTTTAAACAATGTCACTTAAGGTCATTATAGACCATAAATAATACATTAATGATCAATGTAGACCTTGAACTTGACGCAAGACTAATATGTCATATTTTTAACACATTCATGAATTAAATTTTAATTTATCATATTTTAGTGATAAATTTGTCATCACCTTGCCCTTTCATGACAAATTTAATTTTTTTTTTGACCGGTTGTTTTATATTGTTAGTATTTAGTACAAGATATATTCTCTCAAATAATTAACTTATATGTACATTAGCAAGCTACATTAATTGTGAGTGTATCTGATTCATTGAATCTGATATAGAAAATCACAGCATTTAAGGGCATCTTTGAATTTTATCAAGTAAAATTGCACAGATACATTTATCACTAGAATATTTTTCACGATTGGCTTGTCTCTCCCTCTTGTGCTATGTTTTCTTCCCTCTTTATTTAACTTCGCCTTTTTTTTCAATCTCAACACCCTTTCCACTGGCTCCTCAATCACAGGCTACACACAAACTTTATGCCAAAAGCATAAGAAATAATAAGAAAGGTACCAAACATAATTTTACATGGTTAGATAATCACATATTTTTATTTACTATAAATTAATTAATTTTTATAAAATTATTTTAAAAATTATATAAATAAAAAATTATAATTATCGACCATATAAAATTACACTGTTAATAGAATACCTTTATTCTCAAATAAGAAATCAAATGTAAAAAAAGCACAAACTCAACAACACGGGCGGTCAAAACTTTCAAAATCGACCTATACATTGCGTGTTAGGTATGGTTATTTTCGTGGGATGATATATTCCATTTTAAATTAAAGTCCCATGCATTCCACGTGTCACCTGCAATATTTACATTGACACTCAAAATATTATTATTATTCACTCTTATCACATGGATAAAAGTTAGACATCTTATTCTTATAAGGTGGGAAAATCATATATTTAACTAGAAATTCCATATTCAATCCCTATCTTCTGAGATATAGATCAAATTTTAAGAAAAAAATATTTATTTTAAATAAAATAATTGTATAATAGATTTTTTTGTCAACATACTTAAAAATATTGTTAACATGTGAGATCTTTTTACTATATAAAAAAATGAATAACTAATATTTTTTTGTTCATGCACCTAGAGCATAGTTTCAGTTGTTTTTCTTTTAGATCAGCCATAGTCTTTGGCTCGGTGAGATATTCATGGTGGGAAAAATAAAATAAAATCACATGGACAAACCTAAATCTCCTCCGATTGATTTGTTACTTAATTCATTAATGTCAAATTCTTGTATTAATCATAGTTTTTTTATTAAAAAAAAAACGTGATCTTTAGACTTTACCAATTATTCCATTAATCCGCATCACAGTGTGGAGCACCTTGTCCCCCAATTTCTATTTACAAACAATATATTCTTATTCATAGTACTTGTAGATAGATAATTAGACAAAACTAACCCTTTACACATAAGCCTTTTTCATAGAGTGAACTTCAACTCTTACTAGGGGCTGTGTTGTGTCAACAATACTTGGATCGATTGAAAATTAAATTGTCTAACTAGAAGTAATTTTACAATGCCATTAAGTGTTATGTTGTTAAAAAAGTTTTTTTTTTTATTATGACCCTTTTAGCTTCGAGGGGTTCCTTAATTAATTAATTGATTGATTAATAAATTAACTTTGACAAATTTACGTGTTGAATAGGCTATGCTGAGTAGATATTCAGATCTGGGTTGGTATGAAGTATCGACCAAGAAGCCACACAAAGCACTGAAAATAGTATAATCTATCTCAGCCTAAAAAAAACAAAACTAAATTTATTGTCTATAATTATGTTCACGTCAAATGTTGAATGACATTAAGGATAGTGTAGTGACAGATTAATAATATAACCTAATTTTACATATACTATTAGATAATTATAATTTTTTATTTATATAATTTTTAAAATAATTTTATAAAAATTAATTAATTTATTATAAATAAAAAATTATAAATGTTTAACTTATCACAGTGTAAAATTATATTACACTCAAAAGTGTACTACTCATATTTTTACGTTTGATTTTGATTTTGTAATGAATGAATGACTAAATATCTTCATTTCTATACTTTATTTTTTGAACTGTGTTGATAACTGCTTCTATCTCTATTATAAGAGATTGACAAGAATAAAAGTAGTTAGTTATTTGATTCATGTGTACAATTAACCTTTTATATATATATATATATATATATATATATATATATATATATGTGTGGACAACTTGTATGAGAATTGTATTTTTATGTGAAAATAAAAATATAAATTAATCTAATAGATGAGAATCTATTCATTCTCATATAAAAATGTAATTCTGAGTATTTTTATTTATATATATATATATATATATATAAGAAATCATTTTTTTCTTACGCGTATTTAACATGTTTAAAACAATTGATTAAACTAAAGCAATTGATCTATTACATTTAATGATCTATTGAACTTACTTTACAACAAAAGATTGACTTTTGATCGTTATGTTTGCTGGAAAATCAAGCATGGTTGCCTCAACTTTTGGGATGTAATTTCTATATTTTTTGGAAAATTTATTCAGTTTGAATTGATTTTAAGATGAAATCTAAGTCTATAATAAATTGTCAAATCATCTTGATAAATTATCTATTCCTAATAAGCTCTTATGTTTTAGCATACATTTGTGGAAGGGTTTGAAAAGTCTCACTTGTCTCAAGTTTTAGGTTCTAGCTTATATATTTCCTCCGAAACTCTATATAAGCAAATTTAAGAAAGTTCGTTAGGGTCAATAATTTGACAAAAAAATATTTTTTTATTAAAGTGTTTTTCATTAAAATTTGATATTAAAATAAAAAGAAATCATTGAAACTAGACTAAAAAAACTACAAATACAATTATGACAATATTCAATTTTAACTCTCAAAATCCTATTTATTTTTCACCTTGAAACAATTTCTTTTATCGCTGTCCCAAATTTACTACATCAAAAATTAATTCATTCTTAATATGTGATTATCATTGATTCAAATAAATTTTATACATGATAAAAAATCAAATAAAAAATTCATATTAGATAAATATATCCCATATATATTGAGTAAGTTCTTTCTTCAAAAATTATTCCAATGATTAAATATAATAATCTTTCATAAGAAGTTACTCCAATGGTGTAAATATAATAATTGACATGGACTTTAAGTATCAATTGAATTTTGGGATCCAATGGTCTTGTGAAGTACTTGTACTTACATAGTGGTACCATTATTATTTTCATGATAATAATGTGCTATGATTGTTCTACAACTTTCGGAATCCAACAAACAACTGGCTCAAGCATTAATTATTCACCTGCTCGCTCAGCATTCAACCTAAAAATATTTATGCACCATTTTAAAAAAGAGTTGATGGATAATACATTTATTACGATGTAAAATAATATTATCTTTAATTATAATTTATTTATGATATAAGTATGCTAATTTTTATAAAATTATTTTTAAAGTTACGGAAATTAAATTATGAGTTAAATGATTGAACTTTAACAACTGTGTAAAACGTAATATATCACTATTAAACTTTTTAAAATATTAAAAAACAAAGGTTGGAACCAGTGACGGATTTTAGGGGGGCAAGCAGGGGCTTCAGCCCCCCCTCCCACTTCCCCTTTTTTTTTTCTTCATATATATATATAAAAAATAAAATAAATATTAATAAAAAATTATTAAAAAAATAAATTTTTAAGTTAATAATTTTTTTATTAGTAGATGATATTTTAATTTTATACCTAATAAATATTTGGTTTCATTATATTTTTATTTATTTTTGGTAAGTTTTACTTTTAATAAATTAATTTGACACTTTTTATCTATAATTTTTTAAAATCTTATAAATTTTACTCTACTATTTTACTCTTACATCACATTATTGTAGATTTTATTTTCAATTTTTAAAAAAATTGTAAAATTTTATATTCATTTTTTATTTTTTTTAATAAATTTTATATTAAATATTTAAAAAAAAAAATTTTATTGTCAATTTTTTGTAAAAAATTCTAACCCCTCCCTACCTAAATTTCTGGATCCGTCCCTGTTGGAACCTTCTGTGTAAATAATTTATTGCCTACAGATACATATCGAAATCTATTGAGGGAAACGAAGGACACGAACATTGCCATCTAACCTAACAATGTGCTATGATCCCTATCCGAATATTCGAGAACAAAGGGCCACATTGTTGTTTTCTTTTCTTCCAATTTCACGAGTTTATATATCTAATGCATGTGCTAGTATATTCTCTTTTGTTTATATTATCTTCTTATGGGTAAGGAAGGACCTACAAACCAAAACTAATCGATTATCCGATTCTCCAACCTAACCTTCCTCCAAGATTCCATATATGGTTCAAGTTGATTGAAATTTTAATAGTGACACACTTTTGGTGCATGTGATAGTGGGACCTAGCAATTAGCTAGCAACCTAGCAGCCCACATATACAATAAATATATATATATATATATATATATATATATATATATATATATATGATGTATGTTAGTGAAGGATATTTTAAATGCAAATTTCATTCAATATTGTTAGGCTTAAATTTTTTTGCATTTTTATTAATGTCTAATAAATTTTTATTTTTATTTTAAGTCTCAATCGATGATATAACATTATCTCAATCGTATCATTATTTTGTTGATGATTGAGATAATATCACGTCATTAATAAAAATTCAAAACAAAATAAAAATTTATTAAGTATCTAAAATAATAGAAAAATTTGCAGGAAGTAAAAATAAAATTAGAATATTTTATACGCACGTAAAATTTATTTAAGTAATATTGTTATTTTATACATTGTTCATCACTGTAGCAAATAACTGAAATGTGGTGTTAAAGCATGTAATGGGCATAATAAGGACGGATCTTCCAAAAAAAAAATATCGTTGTTATATGAATAAAACTAAATTTATGATTTTAAGAAGAAAAAAAAGGGTATAATCCTTTTTTTTTAATCCTCCAATTCAATAAGATCAATAATGAAACTTTTCATATTAAATAAACTGTTTTTACAACGTATGAACAGAATGGTTAACTGTTACGTCAACTCTTATAATTGAAAAAAAATGTATAATCAATGTTACAGTAGAAAAAAGAAAATGAAATTAAAACATGTAGATTTCTAATTGCAATTTATATTGTATTATAGACGGGATCTATATATAGTTAATAATTTATTTTCTTTATCCATCTATTTAATTATAAAAGTATTTTTTAACTTGTATAGGCATGTTAATTATAAATTGAATTGTTAGTATAACAAAAATTTGTTATTGAAATTCCGTTTGACCTAACTTATTTTTAACTAGAAACAGATCTGTCAGGATAGGAGCTTCCCCCCCTCCTATTGCTTTCCCCCCCTCCCTATAGTCTTTTTTTTTTTTTTATATATATAATTATTTTTAGTAAAAATAAATATATATATATATATATATATATATATATATATAATTTATATATTAATAATCTTTTAAATAATATATGTTGGTATATAATCTAACTTATTTGCACCCAAAAAAATATAATTTAACTTAAAATTATAATTAATAGATATGATTACAAGCAGGGATGGATTTATGAAGGATAAAAAAAAAGGTTTTTAAGTTAACATGTATTTAAATTTTTTTTTTATTAGTAGATCATATTTTAATTTTATATCTAATAAATATTTGGTTTTATTACATTTTTATTTTTGACAAGTTTTACTCTTAATAAATTAATTTGACATTTTTCATTTACAATTTTTTAAAATCTTATAAACTCTACTCTATTATTTTACTCTTACATCACATTATTACAGATTTTACTCTCAATTTTTTTTTAAATGACAAATTTTATAGTCATTTTTTATTTTTTATTTTATATAAATTTTACATTAAATATTTTTTTTTCAAAATTTTACCTTCAATTTTTGTAAAACAAATTATAGCCCTTCCTTACTTAAATTCTTGGATCTGTCCCTACTTATAAGTTAATTTTAAGTAGAAATTAAAAATAAGAGCTTAAAAAAATAAGTAAAAAGTTATTTGTTAATATTTATTTATTTTTTTAACTTAAAAACTCTTTAAAGTTAAAATATAATCAAATGGAGAGATTTTGGGTTCAACTCCCCCTGCTAACAAAAATTAACAAATTAATCATTAATATTTTTTGATAAAAAATTCTAATTATTCCAAAAGTTGGTTTTATTGGGATTCAGAGAATATGAAAATAAATTCCCCATAAGTAACTCTGGATGACTTATTATAAAATTCCTTATTTTTAATTTTTCTTATTAAAAATAAATAACTTTTATTTCAAAAGCTTTTAAAAACTGGTGTTAGCTCAACTTTTCCGTAAAAAATTACTTATAAATTAAAAATAAATGGTAACAAACGTTACCTTAATTATTTACTTAAATCATATGATTCTGATTTCTCAATCATTGTCAAGGGAGTGAATGATATGCATTTTAATAATTAATTGAGCCATGCATAATGCATGTTAGCTAGCTAAAGAAATTAACAATAGTGTTTGAAAAGTTCATGGTGTGTTTATATAATAAATGACATTAATTACTTGGATCCTTTGTATTAGTACATGGACTATTGTACCAAGGGATTGTCATTTTTGGATAAAACAAAATTGGAGTCATGCTAAATCTGCCCCTTGAGTGAACATAGAGTCAGGTGACCTTTATGATTCCTTAAAGATAGGAAATAAATTATATTTATTTATTAAGTAATGATAGATGATGAAAAATTATTATTCAAACCCTCAATTTATGTCTCCCCTTCTTCCTGTACTTTTTTCTATAGTAATATTATTTTCTTAAAAGACTTAATAATATATTAATTAAACTTAAGAAAGAGAATAAATATATTTTAGTAAAATTGTTTCCTGATAAATATTATTTTCTTAAAATATTTGTTTTTTTTAATCTGTATAAAAATGGATTGAGAGTATCATTCATATTCATTTTTTATATATATAGTTAAAGATAAATAAACATCTCCTTGGTTCCAACTTCTCTTTTATTAAAATTCTTTTTTTTTCTCCTTTAAATGAAAACACGGTAAATGTATATATTCATTTTTAAAATATACTAATCTCCAGTTTAAATCAAATAAGACTTTTAAATAATGTTAAGTAGAATGTGAGATCAAATTTACTGGTGTTTGAGAAATATTTAAGAAATAAAGTAAGCGTGTTTAATATATATAGGGAATGAGACTTGACTCATTTTCATCCTTATCGAAATGTACTATTGTTTTCCACATTAATTAAGTTGAATAATTATAAATAAAACAAAATCAACAGCTTTCATATTCATGAACGAAAGTTACCTTATGAAAAGGTAACCAATTAAAAAGGGTACAATATTGCAAGATGACCTTGAGAGAAAGGAAATTGTTTATACTTTATAGTTTATTTATACATTAATAATTACATTACTATTTATGAAGAAATTCCAAAGCCAAAGTTTTGTATGTCCCTTTAACTTCTCAAGAGAGCCACATCACATTAGGATCCTTGGTGGAAGCACCTTCAGAGACAGTAAGAGACAGTTTAATTTAGATAAAAATAAATAAATAAATTAATGAACAGTTATAACAGAAAAAATGGATAAATTGAGAAGGAAATGATTTTTTGGTGATCCTCAAAAATCATATGCTTGAACTTCTCTTCCCAACCGGGTAAAATAGAATGTTCAAGTTAGTGAGAGTTCCAACCAATTAAAGAGTGTTTTCATACTAATTAGGTGTGTTGGACAATTTTGTTACCATTTAGTTTTTGAAAGAATTTTGAAATATTTTTATAACATTAAATTGACTTATGTTAAATGAAAAATTATATACATATTTGACACACTATTCTAGAATGATTTCTAAGGGAGGAGAATTTAAAGAAAATAAAATAAAATTAACTTTCTTAAAAGTTAAAATTATCATATCCAATAATTAATTTATAGAAGTTTCACACATTCTAAAAGAAGTTACATGAGAAAGCTTCTACTAATTGACTACGGGAGAAGACAATTTAACTCTTAAAAAAGTTAATTTTATTTTTCCTTTTTTTAGAAATCTTTCTAGAGTAATATGTTCAAACTAGCCTATACCCATAATTGCATTATTTTTAAACCCTATTTAATTTTACCATTGCTATTAGAGGAATGGGCAAGTTGCAATATAGGACATGTATAATGCATAAAATTTTTGAAAATCATAGGACTCTACATTTCCTTATTTTCCCAATATTTAGAGTTGTTGATTTTTTTTTTTTTTATCAACTAAACATAAAATTTCATTATATAGTGTATAATGGATACCCAAACCATTTATATTCAGCATTGTACTAAATTGCACAGCCAAATCAAAATACAAATCAAGGATGGTTTGAACATATATATATATATATATATATATGAGATAAAAGATATATATCTATAGACCATCCCTGCAAAGCTAGTACAATTTACACCCAATATATACCAAACCAATATATACCAAACCAACATTAACCTACCAACCAAAATCAGCACATCCTAAATTCAATGTGTATCAGCTCCTACAGTATCATATCTACAAAAAATATTACTTAACTCCTCTAATGCATGCAGCTAAGTTATATATCGAAAACACAAAAGGCTCCACAAAAAAAACATCAAATGTTTTTAGCCATGACCAAGAATTTAAAAAGATTTGCTCACAAACCTCCTCAAAGATGAAATTCTTTCCATTGAAGATGATTTGGTTTCTGGTATTCCAAAGCACCCACACAGTTGCACACCAGACATACTTCCATCTTTCATTACACAATTTGTTCCCACCTAAGATGTAGTGTTGGTCAAAGTTTGCAATTGTATCCACAGGTAACATTATGTGAGTCGCAATGTCTTTCCAGAGGCACTTCCATACAGCATTGCTATGTGAGCAAGTAAACAATAAATGTATCAATGTTTCATCACATTCCTGACAGAATGGACACTAATAATTACCATTCTCCACCATAATGTTTCTCCTCCTTAATTATAGGTATTTTATTCAGCATGACTCTCCATATAAACATCGATATTCTAGGTAGAATTTTAAACTTCCACATGGAGCTGAATTTACACTCCTCACTGATGCCAAATGTGTTAGAGTAAATGGCCTAATAAGCAGACTTAACAAAGAACAAACTAGAGGCCTCAACTTTCCACTCTCAAGAGTCACAACCATCCCTCTAGACAGAAGTTGAATTAAGTAGTTGGTTGAACCGACTCACTTCATCCCTATCCCTCCTAAACCACTGTTGACGCCAGTTAAGCTTCCACCGCCATATGTTCTCCTCCCAACATCCAAGATTACAAATTGTTTCATCACCATTCAAGGAGTTAATGAACACCCTCGGGAACATCTCTGTAAGTGATTGTTCACCAATCCAACAATCTAACTAAAATCTCACCACATCCCCACACCCCAGTTTCCACCTTCACATCTTATCAAATCACTTGTCGGGGGTTATTTCTATCACAAGCCTAAAACAAATCTCTCCACTAGATTGATGATTTGAGTCCACACACAGCCTCACTAAGACCCCTCCATCTCCCATATAGAGATTCAATGACTTTACACCACAAAGCGGACTTGGAATGAAACAAATTCCATTTCAATTTAACTAGCAATGCTTCATTGAAGATAAATATGTTTTTTATCCTAAGTCCCCCCCTCTCCTTTGGTTGACATATTTTGTCCCAACTTACCCAAGCCACCTTCTTCAACCCCTCCTCACACCTTTAAATGAAATTACGTTGTAATGCGATTAATCTACAACCCACTTTTTTAGGAACCTTAAAGAATGATAAGAAAAATAGAGGCATGGCTGACAAAACAAAATTCATAAGACATACCCTCCCAGCAAGTGAGAGTGTTTTATGTTTCCAAGATAACAATTTATCCTCGACTTTTTTCACAACAAGGGCCCAAGTAGAAGCTAACCTAGGGTTTGCACCAATTGGGATGCCCAAATAAATAAACGGTAAATTCATTATCTTATAGTTCAGAAGGTGGGCGTACCTATCTCGAAGTGTTGGATCCACACTAATGGTATCAAAGCTACTCTTCATGAAATTAACCCTTAATCCAAATACAAGTTCAAAACATTTGAGAAGGATTTTAATTGTGATGACATTAGACAAGGAGGCCTCACTAATAAACAGTGTGTCATCAGCGTATTGAAGGAGATTTACTTGGACATTTTTGTTGCCAACCAGGTAACTACTAAAAAGTCATTTATCCACAGCTTCTCTCATCATACCGGACAAACCTTCTGCCACCACTGTGAAAAGGAAGGGAGCTAATAGATCTCCTTGCCTCAAGCCCTTAGACACTGAGAACTCTAATGAAAGGCTTCCATTTACAAGTTCTGAAACCCTACTACTCACCAAGCAGCCCCTAATCCAATCAACCCATTTTTCACAAAACCCCAATCTACCCATCATATATAGGAGGAATCCCCAATTAACGGAGTCATAGGCTTTTTCGTAATCAACCTTGAAAATCAAGCATTTCTTCTTTTTCCTCCTAGCTTCCTCCATTACTTCATTAGTCGTGACCACACCATGTGCTAATTGTCTCCCCTCTAGGAATGCACTCTGACGCTCATCAATGACATCACCAAGCACACACTTCAACCTTCTAGATAGAATTTTGGTGACAATTTTGTATAGACAACCCACTAACGATATGGGCCTAAATTCCCCCAAATCTACTGGGTCCACAACTTTAGGGATAAGGGATATAAATGATGCATTAGTACCCTTTGGAAAAATGCCAAAGGAATGGAATTCATTAAGGAACACTAACACATCACCTTTCAGTAGATTCCATAACGCTTTGATGAACCTAAAGTTATACCCATTCAACCCTGGGCATTTCGAACTCCTACATTCCCACACAACCTCCTTGACTTCCACCTCTTCAAAGCTACCCATCAATTGTGCATTTTGCTTCGTTGAAATCCTCTTAAATTTGGCACTATTAAGCTTTGGTCGATCTTCACAAGTTTCACAAAATCTAGCAGCAAAGAATCTCCTTATTTCCTCTTTCACCAAATTAGGTTCCTCTACCTAAGTATCATTAATATATAGGTCTTTCAACATATTCTTTCTTCTCCAATTCATACAACAATGAAAGTACTATGAATTCTTATCACCATCCAACAACCATTTTGATTTAGCCTTTCGCCTTGCTAGTGATTCATTGCATATTGCCACCCTCTAAAATTCCTCCTACAACTTCATTTTTTCCAATATAACACTTTCTAGGAGCTCACCTCCATCTTCTCTGATATCAAGTGCGTTCAATTCCTTTTCAACCTTTTCTTGTCTACTTAATAGGTTCCCAAATTGCTCAGAATTTCACAATTTAAGTCCCACTTTCAACCTTTTCAGTTTCTCCTTTAGTGCAACAACTCCTTCTCCCCATATGTTCAATTCAGACCATAGTCTCTCCACATATTTGGCAAACCTGTTATCTGTAAACCAACAGTCAAGTACTCTGAATGGTCTCGGTCCTCAATCCACCTTGGATGTTTTAACGAGGATTGGGCAATGATCCGAGACACTTCTCTCAAGAATTTGTTGAATATAACTTGGCCATTCAGCGAACCATTCTCTAGACACCAATACATGATCGATTATGCTTCTAGCTTTACCATTAGGGCGATACCACGTAATTTTCTTCCCACCATTGGCATATCTTCAACCTCCACATCATCCATAAATCTATTAAAAATTTGACAGTCCGCACCACCTCCTACATCCGTCCCTCTTCCAACTCTTTCTAACCCCGATCTAACACTATTAAAATCACCAAGTAAATACCACCTTTGTACCGAGCTATTAGCTTTATGCACTAACAACTCACTTCATAGTGTTCTTTTCCGTTGTCCGTCGCAAGGAGCATAACGGTTGATGATGGTCACCTCGCACCCATTCTCTAGCCAAGTGCCCTCCAAACCGATGTAGCCATCCCTAGAGAACTGTCTTAGAACTTGGAATACATTTGTACTCCATACAGACAAAATGCCTCCAAATGCACCAATTGCAAGTTGATCCACCCAATCAAACTCACCATCCCTCCATAACATCGCACGGTACGCCTTATCAATATTATCTTTCTTTGTCTCTTGTAAACACAACATTTGAATATCCTCACGCTTGATTAGTTTTTTAACACAACTCCCTTTTATTCTCCCCCCTAACCCTCTAATGTTAAAAGATATGAGTTTCATGGGTAACCTTTTGAAAATCCACCGATGTGACTAGTTAGTGCATGACTTATTCCTTCTATCTCCTTTCCATTCCCTTCCTTCAACATATTGATAAATTGACTCTCATTCCTATCACACAATACGCCTATCTTCTTTCCGTTCTCCCACATGCTAATGGCCTCAGCTTCATCATTCTTTAGCCATATCATCTTATTACAGTTCCTTATACCATCTTTCTCCACAAAGTTATTGAGTTCCCAGATTTTACTCATTTTCTCTTTGTGTTTAATCTTGTCTCTTCGTACCTTCGAGCATTCCACAAACGAAGATTCTGAATTTGAAGAAGACATCAGAATAGAGCTCCCCCTAATTGGGCCTCGCGTCACCTTATCTGTTGTCGTGTCACCAGTAGTTTGTTGGTTACTATCCTCTTCACCCTCCTCCCTTGATAATGCCATGAACCTATTGTTACAAATCATAGGTTTGAGATTGTCGTCATCCATCCCTTCAAAATTCATGCCCACTTCTTCCCTAATCTCCATCTTAGATGAGATGTGGGTCAGCCCATCTTTCTTAGCATTATTTTTGCTAACTACACCTATTTCCTCCTCCACTTTGCTATTGCCCCGTTTCTCTCCATCTTGGGCCTCCAACCCATCATGTGTCACTCCCCCTCTTTCAGGCCCAATATTAATTCCAGTTGCTGCCCATACTTTTGTCAATAATTCTACCTCCCTATTATATTTTCCAATTGGATTTGGCTGAGTCTCTTTGTTTCTTTTGACTGTATTCCCCCCAATGTCCACTTTGAATTTTGAAATTGTCTCCATGTTTCCCTCCATTAGTTTATTTCCTTTAGACATTGTTTCTACCTATTGGATATTATCCTCAGGGTAATACCTTGTATTTTGGTTTCTTCTACTCTCTTCCACCTCCACTAGGGTTCTACTCGAGCCACTGTCGTTTCCACGATTTTCTGCCCTAGAGCTAATCTCCTCACCATCAAACTCCAATTTAGAGGATCTGATCTCCATTCCAATCTCACTTCCCTCCCCGTCTTCCTTCTCCCTTGGATCATCACCAACCCACCTCTAACATTGGCATTCTATCTTCTTATACTATAACTCCTCAACAGCTTTAATGTTACATATTAATCCGTTTATCCTGACTCTATTTGCATACATCATGTGCTCCGGCGAAGCAACTTGTACCAGTAATCTTGTTGTGTCAATCTTCTCCATTGATAGAGTCTCATTATCTGCTGAAATGTAGGTTCCAAATTCATTTACGATCATCCTGAAACACTTCTCCCCCCATACATTTAATGGAATCCTAGAACAGAGGATCCATGCCAGTCTGTTCCCTAAATATGTGCCTTTCTCCCACTTGTTTATGGTATGGAATATCAACATAATCCCATTATCTTCCTTCTTTAGCTCCTCCAACATCCTCTCATCCAACACTTCTTGCAGCATTACAATGTCATCTCCTGCATACTTTAGTTGAACCTTTCCAATATTTTCATAGATAAACGTGTTGTTTAGTCTATCACATAGTGATAGGTCTCGTAATCTCCCAACCCAGCATGATTCGAGCCATTCTTTGTTGCAATCCTTAACCACCAAATCTTTCCCTCTATCCGTCATCCTCCTTGTATCTAGTGCTTCGCACTTTCTCATTCCATTTGCTTGCTAGGAACACAGGTCGCGACACCACCTGAGCATACGATCGATTACCTATCAACTGTTCTTGCCTACCACTTTGCCATCCCCTGTTGCCTTCATTTCTATTGATTCCTTGGTTTTGTCTGTCAGCATCATTCCATCCTCCATTCCTAGCATTGTGGTATGTGTTCCTATTTGATGATGAATGCTTTGGTAAGTTAACATTAATCTTAATATTCCCAATTTGAATACTGTCTAATTGTTTTTCTAGAGTCTTAATGTTGTCCACCCCTTTAAACCTCATGAATCCGTATCTTTCACCCATGTTGTCTCTCCTGTTTGCAATAAAGACCCCCTTAACACTTCCCTACCTATTGAATACCTTCCACAAGTTGGCTTCATTGAAAGCAGATGAGAAGTTTGTGAAAAAATAAGATGTAATACCACTCCTTTCAGAAGCTCTCATGTGTTCCCCCCCCCCCCCTCACTTTCTCTCACTACTCTCTCTCTCATAACACTTTTTAATAGGATATTAGGAGTTTTAGAGTTGTTGATCTAACCCCACTCATATAGAGTTAGAACAATTCCATTTAGAGTTTGTCCTAAAAAAGAAAAGAAGAAGAAGGAAACTATAAAAAAAATATTATAAATTTTAAAATATAAAATTAAAATAATTAATTGAAACTAACTAATTAATCAACTCAGGGTACCACAGGTGCTCTTGGAACAATAGGTCCACCATAAAAGACACTTAATTGAATAATTAGTGCATAATTAATAGGAAACTTTTCTTTGGATTTTATTTGATGGATTCTTTCTAAATATATAATATATATAATTAATTAATCTTCACTTGATGATTATGAAGAGCATAATGCAACGATAAGGAATATTCTTATTCTATCCTTTTTTTTTTTTTTGTAAAAGATTCTTATTCTATTCTTAACATAACATAAGTCTGCTTTTCCTTCGATTAAAAGACACGTACACGTGCCTAGCTACTTTTAGCGTGAGTTCTACGAGAATCATGCAAACTCTTGTCTCTTTCTGACTCTCTTTTTCCCTATGACTTATGAGCCATTAAAGTTGGGTTTTTCCCAATCACCCGTAAAATAATTAATTTAGTTCATATACTTGACTTATACCCCATTAAATGTATAGAGAGTTTAACAATGATATACTGGTATTTAAGTTTTACATTGGAAGAAAAAAAGATTTATGTATTATTGGTATAAAATTAGTTTATATTATTAGTCAATCATAATTTTTAATTTATGATAAGATAGTTGATTTTTATAAAATTATTTTAAAAATTATTACAATGGTAAATTATAGTTGACTGATGGTGTAAAATAATTTTATTTATTAATATTATAATTCCACAATTTATGATTATGTATCACCTTAAACTCATATAAATACTGCATTTTTATTATTTACATATGTGATTCCATATAAATGTTTAAACCCCAAATTCGATTCCATTCACTAGTTACATTCATCCCTGCGCACGATTCAATTAATTTTCAATACCTAGTGATGATTAATTAATTAATTAATTAATTAATCAGCCTTAATTAGTAGGTATCATATCATGTATTTGAGCTACTTGGCCAACTGTGCGATCTTTTTTTTTGTTGGTGATTTATATCTCTAATCTTTAGCACAATTTGTGATTATGATTAACTATTTATATATATGAACAAAATATTCACTATCTTTCATGGTCAGAAAAGAATACACCAAATTTAATAAAAATTTATAATATAATTTCATATCATTACCAATACGTTATTTTAAAATTGAACTCGATCAAGTCCTAATTTTGAAGAACGTGAGACCAATGAGTCAATTCTGTGACAAGTAGACATCATTTTATTTTTCCTTTTCATCTCTCATGACTATTTAAAATATTATAAATGAAAATCGTTTATAAATCATTTTTCTGTTCATTATTTCCCGCCTAAACCTTCTACATTTCATATTAAATTTTTAATATATATATATATATATATATATGGGGCATTTCAAGTGTGAACAATTTTTTTAAATGAGAACAAACAATAATAATCCTTGAATTAAAATTAAAAATAATAAACACATAAGATTAAAACCTCAATTTTAAGTACATCACCATGAAATCCTATCCCCATTCTCCCTCAATTAGTTTTTTTTTTTTTAACAGTACTAGCACATAGACAAAACACTTCCCTCATCACCATTACCACCGTCGTCGTTGCCACCACCATCACTACCACCACCACCAACATGGTTACTACTGTTGTTCTTGCCACCATTAAGGCTACCGTCATTGCCACCATCATGGTCGTCGTCCCCGATGACGGTGGTGGTGGTGGTGACGACGGTGGCCTTGGTGGTGACAAGAACGGCAGTAGTAACCATGTTGGTGGTGGTGGTGGTGGTGCGACGACGGTGGTGGTCATGGTGATGAGGGCGGTATTTTGCCTATGTGCTTGTAGTGTTGGAAAAAAATGCAGAGAAAAAAACTAATTGAGGGAGAGCGAGATAAGATTTCATGGTAATGTACTTAAAATTGAGGTTTTAATCTGATGAGTTTATTATTTTTAATTTTAATCGAAGGTTATTATTGTTTGTTCTCATTTAAAAACTGTTTTTACTTGAATCACACCCCCTATATATATATATATATATATATATATATATATATATATATGGAATTTGTTAATTTTTAGCTAGAAATTACAAAAATGAGAACGCCGATTTGTAGCTAGAAGCCGCCATAAAATGGAATTTACTCACATTTCGTTTTTTTAGTTGAAGTGCATTAGCATTTTTTGTCAAAAATATCACATCATTTATTACATTTAGTTAATTCATACCAGGAGTATTACAATACTTTAATATTTAACTAATTTAAAAGATATTTGTAATGTTATGTAACATAATGCATAAACTTGTTATGTTTCGAAACATAATATGTAATCTGAAAATGTATTCTAGATGACCTTTTATAGGATATATTTGTAGGTCATTCGAAATACATTTTCGGATTACTCATCTAAAATATATTCTAAGATTTTGAGGCTCAATATTCGTTTAAGCTCTCTTAATTGCTTTTGGTATCTTTGCTTGTAGTTTAAGAGGTGGAAGAAGAGAACGAGAATGAGGTGCTTGGGCAATACAAAATTGGAAAAGAAAGAAGAGGCTAGGCTTATGGGTGCTTGGTGCTTTTAAGAGCACGATGGGCATTTTTGTTTGTTTCTCTTCAACCACACACCTTGATCAACCTGAGTTAATTTAGTTACTCTCCAAAACTGTGGCTGTTAACATTCCTAGAACTTTCATTTTAAGCTTGAGAAATGTCATTGATTTGGCTACCATCAAGAGTGTTCCATTCTCAACCCATCTTGTGAGTTTTTTTTTTTTTTTTCTTTCTTTTCTGCACTTCAATATTATAGATTATGTAGTCCCTAATGTATGGATTGTCATATCTGTAATAGAAATCTTAATACAAATTGCCCATTCTGCTATTTGAAGTAGGGGTAACCAGGGACGGACCCAAGTTTTAAGGGTAGGGGGGTCGACTATAAATAAAAAAAAATTATAATAAATAATAATAATAATATAAACATTAAAAGAAAAAAATATAATTAAATAAATTATTTAGATATTTCATGTTTAATAATAAGCAAAATTAATCATTCAAAATCTATTATATGGAGAATTTTTTTAATAAAATTAGTTAATTATATTTATTATATAGTAAATGTAATATGTTATCAATAATTCATTAGTTTGAGTTGTATTTTAACTTAATCTCCTTGAACAATCTCTCAAGTTTGAACCTTGTAAATAAAAAAAACATGGTTGAGAGGGAAAAATTCCAATGAAAATGGTCGTCTAGGTTCCTTGATGGAGATTAATTATCGATTTTGCCTTTTGTCGACAATGTTAACTCATAACTATGACATCTTGTGTTGATGTACAATTTGAAAAACAAAAATAATTTCTTTGCTTGCAAGACAATTTTTTTTTTGACAATTGTAATTTTAACTCAAGAAAAAGTTAATTATATATAATAACAAAATTAATCAAATATAATGTTTAGATATTTATTTACAAAATAAAATAATATTATTATTGATTTTATAATTTAAAAAGTTAGTTAAAAATTGATTCTATAATAACTAGAATTTGATACTTTATTGCATTAAAAAAAAGATAACATTATGATTTATAGTTAAAAAATCAAAAAATAAAGATAATTATATAATAACTAAAGTTAATAAAATATCAATATAATCATTATATAAGATTTCTATAAAAAAAGATAAAATTAATTTTATCATTTTAAAAAAATAAAGATAAAATTGATTATATAATAATTAAAATTGAATATTTAAATAATATTTTCTAAAAAAAATTAAGATTGATATTGATTTGATAATTTAAAGAAAAAAAATTAAATTATATAATATTAATAATAGATCTAGTCAAATATAATATTTATATAAAAAAATTTTATAAAATAAAAAAGTAAAAATTAGAATTGCTAAACACACCTCTTAAATTATTTAATGCACCCCTAAAATAACTAAACACACCCCTATTATTATATGAAAAAAAAAGAAGAAGATAAAAAAGCGGGGGGGATCATGTCCCCCCCCGCACTACCTAGGTCCGCCCCTGGGGTAACAAAATAGGGCGGGACGGGTCGACTTGTCTATGGCCGACGCAGGTCAGAAGGGTCAACCCACCCTGCCCACCCTGCCATTAGGCAGTTTGATGGGTTTGTTTGTCAACTTCAAATTTTATTTTTTAAATTTGGTTTTTTGTAAAAAAAAAAAAAAACTTCTTTCTACATATTTTTCATTCTCAATTATTCAATTCTAAATTATTATAACAATAAGAGATATTGAATAGTAAATACAAAGTAATTTTTTTGTTAAAGGACCATATGACTTTTTGACTTTCGTATCATTTTAATTAATTAATTTTTTACAAGAAAGATTAGTAATATGTTTATTTTTATAGATGATTTTTTACCATGTTATTATTTGGTTCATCATTCATGCATAACTTCAACCCTTACATAATGATTTGTTTATTATCTATTGAAACTTTTAATTAAATAATTATGAACATAATATATTAAAATAAAATTTTACGGGTTAGGCGGATTGGCTTGCACGGGTTGGTTGGTTAGGCAAGTTGGAGGGTCAGGAACACTCTCGCGCCACGTTAATTTTTTGTGGGTTGGCAACAGGGACGAAGGTAGGTGTTGGGTAAGGGGCCTTGGCCCCCCCTAAATTTTTAAAAAAATATTTTTTGTTTAGGAATTTTTTTTTAAATGTTATATTTTATTAAATTTTAGTTATTAGGTAATTAATTTTTTTTTCTTTTTGGACTTTGTTAATCACTAATAATAATATTGTGTACCTTTCTTATTATTCTTAACTTAATTATAATTATAATGAAAAAAAGATAAATTTTAATTATAAAATTTTTTATTTTTCTAATATTGTGAAAACAAGTATCATGGAGAATATGAAAATGTAAAAAATCGTCAAGACAAATTTAATATTGTTACATAAAATAAATAAACACATTGCTAAAAAAATTTGTTATTCTATATTTTATTATTTTAAAGTGTAAGTATCCATTAGATTTATCTTATATTATGTGTTATATTAGATTGAATTTTTTTTGTTTTTCTTATTTGTAGTTATTAATTAGATATGTAAAATTACAATTAGATTTTCATCATATTTTATGAATTTTATACGTATATATCTTTATTTTGATGGATCATATCTTATATATTTTTAAAATAATATTATTATGTGTATTATATTTATTCATGAAAAATTATTATATAAAAAATCTTAGACATACATTAGCTAAATTTTATTTTTTTGGCCCCCCCACCCCTAGCATCCTACCTCCATCCCTGGTTGGCAAGTAGACCTGTGGGTTGCAACTTGTTTTGTCATCCTTAATTTGAAGGGGGTACCTATACTAACGAATAGTTAATATGTAAAGATTTTAAAATCATTATGGAGTATGTAACTCGTATTGTGCATATTATTGTATCCGTAATAGCTAAAATATAAATACGGATTGATTAATATGTGATGCTTTTAAATTGTGCACTTCTTTTGGAAGCTACAAAATCAATCAATTTGTAAATTTGTTGAAGTTATTATGATTAAGTATTATATAACTTACGAATAGCTTAATCCATAATAGTAGAAATATTATTTGATTGGTTAATTCGTAATGAGCTCACACCCCTTAGACGTTATAGACCAGGATATTAATAGAAAAAAATATTTATGAATTAGTTGGTAATGTAAGGATAGAATTATTTGTAATAGAAATAAAAAAAACTATACAGATTGGTTGATCCGTAATAGTAAAAAAACACCACAAATGACACATTACAGAGTAAGTTATTCATAATTCTTTTGTATTATGGATCAAGTCTTTTGTGAGGGTGGTATTACGGATCATGCAGACGACGACGATAGAGGAAGGGTCAACACAGATAGATGGAACTTCAAAAAATTCTCTAGATTCAACCTCCAAATCAGCAAATTATCCAAATGTTTGTGTATCCTGAAGTAGAGTTCAATGATTTTGACAAGGGCAAGAATATAGAATGTTTTGTTGTTGGGAAAATATGGGTTGTTTATGATACAACAAAAAGCTTGCCTAGATTCTATGCTTTAATAAGAAAAATTATGTCTCCTGGATTCAAGCTACATATAACATGGTTTGAATCACATTTAGACTCCACGGATGAAATTAATTGGGTAAATGAGGAATTTCTGGTTGCTTGTGGTAAATTTAAACTTGGTGATGACATCACTAAAAGATCATCTAATTTCTCCCATTTGGTTGTGTGAAAATATTAGCCGTAATACTTTTAAAGTGCATTCTAGAAAGGGAGGAACTTGTACTTTTTTTTAAAATTGAGATATAAAAATGGTACATGGATGTGAAATCTCATCAGCTAAATGAATATGAGTCTCTTGAAATCTTGACAGATTATGTTGAAGGTGGGAGTGGATATGTTGTGTACATGGCTAAGTTGAAAGATTTTGTAAATCTTTTTTTTTTTTCAAAATATTAATGAAAAAAATAAATCATTTCAAATTCCACTGTTTGTATTATCTATATATAATATCATGAGATGCAAAATCATAAGATGTCATGTTTGTTTACCGATTTTTGACACATCAACTTAATTGATTAGGTGTCAGTTGAAATAATTAATATCTTTGAGAAGCTTTTTACAAAATCTGTCTCTTGATAATAACATAAAATAGAACAAGGTTAGTATTTTATTATTTGTACTAACATATGATTTTAATTAATTTTAATATTCTTGATATTTAAATTCATGGCCTCTTTTTATTTTGGAGTTTCAAGTGAATTTGATATTCATCAATATTTTTTTATTACAATTCATTGTTACATAAGCTTCTTTTAAACACTACAAGAAAAATGGCATATTGCAACGGTTAGCTATTGCGACAGTTCACGCGACATTTTTCATGAATTATCGCGATTTCATTAAATATTGCGACGGTTACTTAAATAATTGCCGTGATATAAAAATAGTGACAGTTACTAAGCTAACCGTCGCAAAATTTATATATATATATAAGATAAAAGCCTCCTTCATGAAATATTGTGATAGTAACCGTCGATATATAAAAATAGTGATAGTTACTACACTAACCATCACAAAATTTTTATAAAAACAAAAATAAAAAAAAGATAGAAGCCAACCTTTTCACTCTTGCGCTTGTGTTCTCGCTCCTCTAATTTCACTCTCCCTCGCCTGCTCTTTTCTTCTCCACTCCACGGATGAACCACTATTGGAACCTCCACGGATGGACCACCATGGTTAGGATTTCGTGAGAAAAACCCTAGGTTAGGATTTAAGATTTTGAAATTGGAATTGTGATGCAATAAAGCCATCAATCATTAAATTTATTCCGCCTCTGATCATAAAAAGAAACATAAGTATATTTTCTTTAATAAATTATACAGAGACAATGAAGTACCAACATAAAACGAGTTGTAGGTGTCAAAACTTATAGTCTCTCTTCTTTGCCATATAATGTTTAATTGTGATGCGACTGTACTCTCTATTGCTCTATAAATATGGCTAGGAACATTCAGTATTTAGTTCTCACTAAAAACAACATATAGTTCAATATTGCAAAAATCATGAGCCATATTTCCTATTGCAACTGTACATGAGCCATATTCTCGTAATTGTTCTCTTGGTACAAATGTAGATATTGCCATACTATTATTTGTTAATAGAATATCTTGTCATTTTTAGGATTCAAATTTTCTAATTTGTTGGACTTAATCTATATAAAAATATGAAGTCACAACATATGAGAATCCTAGTAAACATACTTTCTAGTTAATAATGAATATTTAGTTGATAAATAGTTGCTTATTAATATATTTTTAATATATTAACTAGTTAAATTTTTAGTCTTTCAAATTTTTTTTGTTAATTGTTTAAATATTAGAAATAATTTGAAGTTTTTTTTTGTCTAATTTTCTCAAACAAATTAAGTTAATTTATATCCCTAATTTGGAATTATTATGGATTGCATGCATGTTTTGTAAATGGGATTTGTTTAATCGTATGGACATGACTGGAGTGCTCTTGCATTGAACATTCCATCCTCTGTTTGCTAATCTATCATTTCTCTACAAATAATTGCGTTTCATACCCTAATAATTAATGTTGCTTATTGAAGAGTTTTAAAATATATTACTGTTTTTCATTCACGTGCATATACATATGTTCACTTGCACACGTCAGTGTACTCACTCAGATGTTGATGTACTCTAACATTATCTAAAGACAGATTTTTTTTAATTACTTTTTTGAAATTTGGATTTTTATGGACTATTTGTTTTTGGTTTTGAATCTGTTTTAGCTATAAACTCAGTCTTAGGATCTAAATTTGAAAATTTAGTATGCATGGAAGTTGTAGATATGGATGTTTACTAATTAATGACATCATATTTGCTCAAAAATATTAATTTTACCTATGTATAGAAATAACTAATTTTAGTTATGTCATGCAGACTCGAAGGATCTAAATATATAGAGACTTGATCTTTCAATTGACATTGTGGTGAATTTATTTTAATTCTTCCATCTTGTACTAACTCTCATTCCCTATATCTTGGGGATCCTTGCAAAGAAATGGAAGGACCATCATTGCAAGTTGTTTGATAAATATCATAATTGAGAACTTTTTGTAGAGGAAAATATTCAACAACATCTACTACATATTAACCAAGACCATTTGGTTATTTTTGTGCGTTACATACGGAGTGCTAAAGCAATTGTAGTCACCTTACATTGAACTTTTTGTTACTTTGATTAATATGGTGATATTAACTTTTCATTCATTTATTGTTGTAGGATATAGCAACCAAAAATATTGTGAATCGTGCAAAGGTAATGACCCCCCACATACTGGGCTCCAAAACACTTGCAACGAAAAGGGATAAGTTGGTACAATTCACTAATATATAAATCTAGTGTGTTCTGAAAAATAATGTTAATTTTTTTTATTATCTATACTTATTATATGATATATAATTTTAGGAATTGCAACATGGAAGGAAATTCAGTAAAGTTGAAATGTTTCTAGTGTATCGCAAAAAGGAAGATGAAACTTATTTTAGTGAAGAGGCTAAACATTTATATGTAAGTTAAATATATTTGTACTACTTTATTATTAATGGTCTATTGGTTTGTAAATGTTTATGCATTAAATGTTACATACAAGAAAATCTACAAAATTAAATTGATATGAATCTACTAATGGATCGTCTTGAAAATAGGTAAAAGATAGAAAAGATGAAACTTGACCTTAATCGCGACCTGCCGGTAGAACCAATACTATAAAGTTCTTAACCCAAGAACAAAGGGGAAGTTCTCACAATAGAGAAATACTCAATTTGATTAATCTAAAAATTCTGCCTTGGAAGCTTACAAAAGGCTCTTATTTATAGGCTATGATAGGTAGCCCTTAATCCCAAATTCCCACTAAGCATTTATTTCCCACTAAGCTGCCTACTAAACATTTAGTTCCTACTAACCATTAAAATGGCTTAGGAAGCTAGAAAACACTAAAAGCTGACCTTATATAATTGCAAAGACATCTGAACTTATTTCCCCAATATTTAGTACGAAAATTACATCAAAATTAGGAAAATAGGCTTTAAATATCAATTCAACTCTAGCCGGTGAAAGTTCCTTGAATTTGGGCTTTTCATGTTGTTTTCAGGTTGAGCTCAAATCTTCATCAACTTCTATAAAAGTGACCCACTTTGGAATTGTCTCTAATCCACATGCAGCTGAGCTTTTCTTGATTTCCATTATTAGACCTTGCAATGCTTGATTCACCCTCTTAGTCTTGGACCTAGTCATGGGACCACCAATGTCACATAAAGTGTCTTTGAGTTGGGTTGTTGGATCTCTATTAGAAATGGAAAATTGTTTTGAAAATGAGGCCTTTATAAGAGTCTTTGGTAAAGAACATCTTGGATATGTTCGTGGCATGAGACTTGGAGGAACGCCATCTCAATTCATTGGATCTAGTTCTCGTTCTGCAGCATCAACAACTTCCTTAGAATTTAATAAGAAGATAGAACAAATGCAAGCTAAAATTGAAGTTCTTGAGGCACAGGTTGCACAAGTTGATGTCTTAAAGGAGCAAATTGCATTTTTTATGCAAAATTTTAAGGGAAATTAGGTAACTACATTTCTTATCCAAAGACCATTTGAATTGTTTTTATTTTGTTAACTCTTCTAATTTTGGTTATGGATGTTTAAATTTGTACAATGTAGAAACATGTTAAAATTACTTATTTTTTGTTGATTGACATTAAAACTACTCTTACATATGAAAATATGGATGCTTTTATTATGTACTCATGAATAGATTCCAATTCCTCTTTTGATTATCATTTTTAATTATATTTATTTATCTATTCAAATATAATATGTTATCAATTATGTAGTGCTAAAAATTCCACTACAAAAGTATTAAAAAAATCGCAATAAAAAAATATTAATTTGTTTAAAAAAAAAAATTGTACTTTGCAATAGTTCATGAATTGTCGCAAAGATGGAAGATTGAAGCCTTCATTTAGATATTTGGTATTTCATACCTTAAGTCTTTTCCTTCAATAAGTCTTAGTTCTATCTTTTATTTCAAGCCATAACATGAATAGATGATGGCTTTGTATTTTGTGTTTTAGACTAAATTAGATATATTTGCTAGGATGCTTGCAAAACCTTTTTTAAAAACTTTTATTTTAGCATCAAAAGATGAATTGCAAACTTAAGAAACATATTTTGAGCTTTGCAGTTGATTACATAAACTTGGAATCGATTACTAGATGGTCAAACCCATTTTAGAATCATCTCAGCCATCATGTTAATCGATTACAAGAAATGTTAATCGATTACAATACAACTTTTTAATATGAGAATTTGCTCTGTTTCAATTGCAATCTATTACTAGAGTCTTGAAATTGATTACAATTCAATTTCTAATTCTCAGAATTGGCTCTGTCCTAATTGTAATCGATTACCAGATTCTTGTAATCGATTACAATTGATGATAGTAAGATAAACCATCTTTTAGTACACGGGATAATCGATTACACCTTGGGACAATCGATTACATATGATATAACTATCATTTTGAAAGATTTCCAAAATTGATCTTTATCAAATCTTTCTTGAATCTTTCTGGCTCAATCTTTATCTTTCAAACCCAGATCATATATTTGATAGTGTAACTTTTATCTCAAAGTCTTATGTCAATATACTTACTACAAATCATATCCAAATCTTAGATTTGATTTTCCAAAAAGATAAGATTCCTAAACATTATAAAAGGGACCTCTTGGGTCTGCATTATGTATCAACTCAATTGCAGAGAATTCATTCCTTTCTTTACAACTATATCATTCTGAGTTGAAATCTTTGAGCTTTCTTCACAGCTAAATCATCTTATAGAAAAATATTTCTTTCTTCTAAATCTGCACATTTAGGTGCTTAAGCTCTGTTCTTTTCCAGCTACATTGCATATTTTGGTGCTTTCAAATTGATCTTTATACCAGCATGCACATTCTAGGTGCTATTGTTCTTCAATTCTTTTATTGTTGGTGCTGGTTTTTGGCATTATAGGAAAGGGTTTCCTAAATGCTAGAGTGTGTTAGGAAAGGGTATCATAAACACTTGTTTCTAGGAAGGGGCTTCCTAAAGTTAGTGCTTGAGTGGTGAAGGTGTTTCACACTCTCGTATAGGTACTTGTTTAGGTTGTGAACAAGGGTTATTGTGATTTATGTGTGTAAGGTATTTGTAACTCAAAATCATAGTGGAACTCCTCAGTGTGAGGAAGAACTGGATGTTGATTGGGTTGTGATCAAACCAGTATAAACCATTGTGCCAAATTCTCTCTCCCTTCACCTCTTTATTGTCTTGTGTTTTATTATTTGTTTAAATTTGATCTAACAAGACAGTTTTCATTGAGTTTTTGCTTTACTATTTTATCAACAACTTATTTGTGAAAAACTTCAAAAGAGTGGGTGAAAACTTTTTATCTTTGAAAAAGAAATCGAAAATTTTAAAATATCAATTCACCCCCCCCTCTTGATTTAACCGGTTGATTCTAACAAAGACAAGAACTATACAAGAACCGTCGCAGTAAACAAATTGCGACAGCTAATGAAACTGTCACAATAAACATTTTGTAACAGTTACAGAATCGCCATAAAATTGTTTTACAAAATTTACAAAACATTGCGATGGTTTACCAAACCTTTGCAATGTCAATATTGCAACAGTTTGGTAATCGTTGCAATATAGAAATTGGGATGGTTTGGCGAACTGTCACAATATTGAAATTGCAACGGTTAGCACAACGGTTTTTTTAATCGACATAAAATTGGCTCGTGACGGTCATTTCTACGATGGTTGGTCAACCGTTGGCAAGTCAATTTTGCATTTTTCTTGTAATGAAAACATTTTTATATAATTAAGGGATCACCACCGAGATGTACATGAAAAACACTAATGAGTTTGGTATGCATGTAACGTATTTAAACAACAAAGAAAGACTACAAATAGCTTTTGGAGGCTTAATATATTCATCCAACTAGGTCATGGAGTTTGATTTGAAAAACATTGTTGCCTGAGAATATCAATGTTTTTTGTTTATTTATTTTTGGGGTTTCAAGTCAGTTTAATATTTTTATATTTGAAATTATTACTTTTAAAACATAAACCCTAGACCCTAACACTAAATACTAAAACATTGAACCCTAAAACTCTAAATCTTAAAATTATAAATCATAAACCTTAAAACCTTAAAACTTTACACACTAAATACAAATTTTAGGTTTCATTTATGAAACCCTAAATCCTTAGGGTTTCATTTAGAGTTTCATGGTCTATGAGTGGGTTTTGTAAATTAAAGCTTAAGGAATGAGGGTGGCATAAATGAAACCTTAAGGATTTAGGGTTTCATAAATGAAACCTTAAGGATTTGAGGCATCGTATATGAAAATCTAAGGATTTAAGGTTTCGTAAATGAAAAACCAAGTATTTAATATTTTGTAAATGAAACCTAAATGATTTACGGTTACGTGAATGAAACTCTATCAATTTAGGCTTTCATGGATGAAACCCTACAAATTTAGGATTTTTTGGATGAAACCCTAAGGATTTAGGATTTTATAGATGCAACACTAAAGATTTAGGATTTTGTGGATAAAACCCTAAGGATTTAGGGTTTAGAGTTTTGTGGATAAAACCCAAAGGATTTATTGGATTAAACTATAAGAAATTATGATTTTGTACATAAATCCAAAGGATTTAAGATTTCATGAATGCAACCTTAAGGATTTTAGGTTTCATGGATACAACAATAATGATTTAGGGTTTCATGGATAAAACCCTAAGGAATTAGGGTTTAGGGTTTTGTGGATGAAACCTTAAGGATTTAGGATTTAATGGATTGAATACTAAGAGTTTAGGGTTTCGTGCATAAAATCTAAAGGATTAAGGGTTTCTGAATGCAACCTTAAGGATTTAAGGTTTTGAGGATGCAACATTGAGGATATAGGGTTTGATGGATAAAATCCTAAGAATGCAGGGTTTCTTAGATGAATCTTTAAGGATTAGTGTTTAATGGATGAAGCCTTAAGGATTTGGGGTTTCTTGGATTTAACCCTAAGGATTAAAGATTTCGTGGATAAAATTGTAAGGATTTAGGGTTTTTGGTTTCATGGATGAAACCTTAAGGATTTCAGATTTAATGGATGAAAGCCCAATGATTTTGAGTTTCGTGCATGAAAGCCTAAGGATTTAGGGTTTTGTGGATGCAACCCTAAGAGTTTAGGGTTTCATGGATGCAACCTTAAGGATTTGGGATGTCATTAATTTAACCTTAAAGATTTAGGGTTTCATGGATACAACCATAAAGATTTAGCATTTCATTGATGAAACCCTAAGGGTTTCGTGGATTTAATCGTAAGAATTTAGGGTTTTCTGGATGCAACCCTAAGGATTAAGGGTTTCGTGAATGAAACTCTAAGAATGTAGGGTTTCATGGATGAAACACTAAGGATTTAATGTTTTGTGGATGTAACGCTAAGGATTTAGGGTTTTATGAATAAAATCATTAGGATTTAGGGTTTAGGGTTTCATGAATGAAACCATAATGATTTAGGATTTAATGGGTGAAAGCTTAAGGATTTAGTATTTAATGAATGACAGCCTAAGGTTTTGTGGATGCAGCTCTAAGGTGGGGTTTCTTTAATGCAACCCTAATTATATAGGGTTTCATAGATTCAACCCTAAGGATTTAAAGTTTAATGGATTCAACTTTAATGATTTAAGGTTTTGTGGATTAAACCCTAAGGATTTAGAATTTAATAGATGCAACCTCAAGGATTTAGGGTTTCATGGATGCAACAGTAAGGATTTAAGTTATGTTTGGAATAGCCGTAGGTTAGGGATGAAAGTGAAACATCAATGAAAAGCATTTCAGCTCTTGGGTTTGCCACAACTGAAAAAAGATGAATGTAAAGCTCAATGTGGTAGGACCCTCATAAAGTAATATTTTTTTTATTCCCTATCTACACTTTACCTATTGCTCTCTTATTTTTAGCATTAGAGGGAAATGTGAAAATTCATAATTATATGATTTTACTTTTATTTATTTATTACGTAACCACTCTATTTAAACACTTTCATTTCTCTTTCATCTATACCAAACATCTACACTTTCATCTTTCATTTATCACTTTTCACTTTTTTCACTTTCACTCCTTTTCATCTCATTTCATTCACCTATTCCAAATAGAGCCTTAGGGTTTCGTGGATGCAATCATAAGGATTTAGGGTTTCATGGATAAAACCCTAAGCATTAAGGGTTTCATGGATGCAACCCTAATAATTTAAGGTTTCGTGGATCCCACCCTAAAGATTTAGGGTTTCATTTATGCAACCCTAAGGATTTAGGGTTTCTTTTATGCAACCTTAAGGATTTAAGGTTTCGTTGATGAAATCCTAAAGATTTAAGGTTTCTTTGACGAAACCTTAAGGATTTAAGATTTTATGAATGAATCTTTAAATCTTATTATAGGTTTCATTTATAAAACCTTAAATCCTAAAGCATGAAATGAAACCTTAAATCATAAATCATGAAAGCCTAACCCCAGATTCTAAATGAAACCTTAAATTCTAAACCATGAAAGAAAACCTTGAATTCTAAACCATGAAACCTTAATCTAAAAGAAATAATAAATCCTAAACCATGAATTGAAACTGTAAATCCTAAATCACGAAACCCTAAACCCTAAATCTTAAACCATAAAACCGCAAACAATGCAACATGAAACCTTGAAATATTAAAGCGTAAACCTTAGACCTTAAACATTAAATCCTTAAATTCATTGTTCTCAAGGAGCACTGCTTATGAGAAAATTCATTTCCCAAAAACACGTTTCTAATATCATGTCTTGTAGTATATGTAGTGCTATTGTAGAAGATATTTGTCACATTTTGTTTGCATGAAAAGACATGGAGAATTAATATATACACTTTGTTAGGCTTTTTGATTACAAACTTCAGTGCCTTTAGAAAGTCTAAAAAAATGCATGCCCCATAGCTCTCACCTCGCAATCATATCTCTAAAGAAATGCATCCCTTGACATGTACATTATCGGTTGAAAAATGCATTTCTTGATGATTTCTATTAAAAATTACTTGCTAGCCTATCACAGTAAGAAACAAAATTCCATTTGAAAACAAAAATTTAATCAATTTTATCATGTAAAACAATTCCTTTTTTTTTTTTATCTCATTGGATAGACACCACAAAATCACATAAGGATGGAGCATATGTTGTTTCAATTGTCATGCAAGAGATGATGAAATTCACTACTAGCATCAAAGATAAGTCAAATCCTTTCTATTTCAAATCCTATTTGACTTTTTTTTTTTTTTTTTAACTTTGAATTTGATCAAGTTTCATGTTATTTTTCATTGTACAATCTAAAAGCAAATTCTTAAAGAACTATTGCCATTTTCTTTTGTTTATATAGAGTAACACTTGGAATAATCACAAGTACTAAGAAAAAGAATGAGACATCTCTTAGTAATGACAAAGTGTTTGATTCAGTTATTCATATGTGATTATTATATTTTAAATGTAGGAGACATAGAACAACTAATTATACAAATTTAAATAATTAGTTACTTCTTCAAAGCATATATAATTTGTCATTCCTTAGTTTCTTGAATCAATCATTCAAGAATTTGTCGGACAAAATTCTCACAAGCACCCAATTTTAGAGTTTTGTGGTTCTCTTGTAACAAATAATTGCACTAGAAATGAAGAGTTATTAGAGAGTTCTTCGGTTGGACACGGTGATGGAAATTACTTTGGAACATTAGAGTCTTATATAGGAATTGGAGTTGAATTTTGTAGTAGGATTTTGGGGGGTTTGTAGTGTTATTTTCTTCAACAAAATTTGCATTGTAGGCATGCTTATTTTCATTTTCTTTCCCACCTATAAGATCTTATTTATGAGGCCATAGTTTTGAAGGTAAGAAGATTATTTTCTAATTATTAGTTTACCGATTAACTATTAAGAAATGAGAGACATTACGAGGTGTTATTCTAGCCATTAAAATGTGAAAATAATTACCTTTATACGTTTATATGGTCTCTTCTTTCTAATTTAGATGCTTCCATTTGTTATTAATGTTAGGAAAAATGAAAGAACATAAGACTTGAGTGTGAATTCTGTTATGGATTTACAATGCATCAATGAATGACTTAGATATAATCATATTCTTAATTACACTAAATGTGAGACAGTCTTTTAACATGTCTCTTTTAACCTCATTAGTTTTATAAGTCATTATTGTCTTCTAATATCCATACACTAACAATTTTTTGTATTAAAATAATTGACATGACACATTTGATAATAACATGTAAGAATATTATTTTACATAACATGTAACTAATGATTTGTTTGAATGAATTTTTGTAAAGGTTGGAGTTTGTATATGATTACGCACTTTCTAAACCTTTTCACACTTCTTTGAAAAATTAATAAAGTGAGTCTTTTTAGACAAAATGTTCCATGGGTCAAGTAGAAAATCACTTAACAAAGTGACATTAAGGGCAAATTATTGTGTTTTTAATTTTTATGAAAGTATTTCTTCTTTAAATTACTCATTCATGTTACCAAAAGATATAAAATCTTTACAAATAAGGTATTGATGGACTTAAATTAATTATGGTGCGTATTGATGGACTTAAATTAATTATGGTGCGTAGAGATTAAATATTGTTTCAATGTAATATGAAAACTAAGAAATTTGTTTTAGTAATTGAGCTTAAATTTCATAGTTCAAAAAAATCAATTCTAAAACTAAATCAATTGATAAAATAATGTATTTCAACATATTTCTTAATAATAACCAATTTAAATAATTTGTTAATTTAGTCACGCATCGCGCGAGTTCATACCTAGTTTTAATTATTTCATAAGGTTCCCTCTTTCAAAATGATTGGTAGGAAGAAGACAACAATAGAGAAACATATGACATCCACGAGCAGTTGAGGACCAGGTAGACAAAGATGACGACAAAGGGGGTGTCGCACATCAGTAAGAAAAGAGACCAAGGGTGCACAAGAGGAAGGATGTTAGGGTTTTTCAAGAGTGCACGTTGAAGGGATAAGGGTTGAAGAGATGAAGGTGGATGAACTTTTTTTTTTTCCATTAAAGATATTTTCGTCTAACTCTAATTGATTTTTTATGGGTGCGTTAAAAAGACACTTGCTATTTACACCCCATTTTTGTCAAGTACACCCCCTTTCATCCATTTTAGATTTTTATACTAGATTTACCCTTATCTTAAATCCCATGTTTGTAGGTGTCATTTTCATTTTATCTTTATCTTTCTTTAAACTATACTTTTGAATTCTAGCTAAAATCTTATTTTCTAATTTTAAACTCTATCTAAAATCTTATATTTATTATTCTTTAACCCCCTAATTTTGCATCCATCTTCATCTCATGCTTTTTATATAATGTTTTCCATCAATATTATATGTAATATTGTGACCCAGTGCATGGAGAGACTCTTGAATACAAAACCATCGAAGAGGTGCAATTAAAGGTATGATTTATTATTATTGGAAACATGTTTCTAGAATAACATATACATATACTAAAAATGTATTTCTAGAACTATGTCATGATTCCAGAAAGTCATTTTCGGCATACATATATGTTATTCTAAAAATACGTTTTCAGTACATGTATATGTCATTCTCAAAACACATATTTACTGTATAATAACATTGACACTCTCAATCTCAAGACTTATTATGGTTACCATTTTATTGGGATTTAATGATTGTGAGAGTACCATGTAGTAGTTAAGAGAGACCATCACAAATCCAACAGAATAAAATACTAATTAAAAACAACAATATAAATGATGTGTGCATACAAAAAGTCATCTTTGGAAACACATTTGTCCTTACGAGTGAGAGAAAGAATGAAAACGCCGTTAACATAACTGTGGAATCATGTTTTTGGAAAGAATGGATGTGGAATAAGTGGGGTTGAGGACAACCCGTGATGAACAAAGAAATCAAAAGAGAAGAAAAAATAAGGGGTTGGGGGTAAAGGAGGGGTGTAAAAGATTCTGAGGGATATACTTGGGATGCAAAATAACAGTTAAAAAATTATATTATAGGAAAATAAAAGGAAATAGAAGAGATGGGGGTGTAGTTAACAAACACAGAGGTGTATATAGCAAGTTCCGTTAAAAATAACTCCCTCAAAGAAAACAAATAAGCCCAAACAGTCCAAACCCAAAGTGTAAAACTTTGTTTTAGCCTTTTAGAATTGAGGAAGGTGCGGACGGAATAACCTAATCTGGATTAAGGAAAGAAAAGTATCCAAATTGGAGGTTTAGAAAGAAATAATCTTAAACTTGACCCAAGTTGAAAAATAAATTTTGCTTAAAGTGGCATTCAAGCTGTTCCTATTTCTTTTTTTTTTTTTCGTGTCTATTATTAGATTAGATTCCCAAAATCTTAACAATGTTTTATGGGTTGATCCTTTCCATTTTCGTCTCTCCATTCCTTCCATTACTAAGTTTTTGAACAAATAAATGCCCTCATTAAATGTATCATCTTTCATTTTGTTTATTTTTCCAAAAAAATTATGAAATGGAGGAAAAAGGAAGTGGAGAGTATCCACATCCATGTTTCATACCCAACTTAGTAGATTTATACTAATTATTGTCCTCCTTTTGTTTATTTTTATATATACATGAAATAGTACCTTGGCTAAGGTATATTCATTTATAGGAGTGCGGTTCAGACACATATATACCAACAAATAACTTTGACATATCTTATAATCTTTAATCCTATTCAAATAAGCAAGTAGACTCTATCTTAAATATATCACATGATCAGCTAAAGAAGATAATTTAGCAGTAAACTACCATACACATAGCATATAAACAACCACACATATCATTGAGATGATACAAAAAGTGTTTTGCACCACAGACAATGTAAGGGGACAAAAATATAACTACAGCTTTAATTTGCTGAAATTTCCACTGGTACTCCTGGAGTTGGTTCTACAATCTTTGCATCTGGTAATTCTTTTGATAAAAGTTCCTGCATTGATAATTGTTCCAAGATAGAATCATGAACAAATTGCAGCAATACCCCCTTAAGATTTCATGTAATTACACAAACACCTTTTTTTTAAAACCATTACTTTTGCCTCCCTTGAGGGGATGTTAGTGTAATGTTTTGCGGAGTGTCGTGTAATGATTTGAAACATACAAGGGGTGTTAGTGTAATGATTTTAAACTTGAAAGGGTGTTAGTGTATGCAAAAAAAAAAATGAAACTATGTGTAATTTGATAAAATCTCAAGGGATGCAACTGTAATTTTCTCTAGAATCATTTATCATACAACAATAAGAAATGATGTAACTTGAAAGTAAGTACAAATTGTAGAGAAACTTTAATGTTAGTTTTCATCCCACTACCACACTCAAATCACTCGTAATGAACTAAGGGTGTGTTTGGAAGCCAGTTGAATCAAATGCCAACAAAGAAATCACGTGTTCCAAGACAAGAATCCAAAAGCTATGTGAGTAAAGTTATTTTTTTGAAAACTGGTTGCGTGTTTTCCAACTGGTATCCAAAGACACTAAGTCAATTACTTCATTTTTCTGGTAACAATAATTTCATTGTTAGTCCCACATGAGAGACATTATCTTCTGCCGGTTTTAAGATTAAAAAAAAGAATGTGAAATCACCATGGATTTGAATCCTCTAAAATGAGGTGTGTAAAGTGAGAAAATAAGGGTGCACATACTATTAATCTCGAGTAAGTATACAAAACACTAATTCAATTCAATGACACACATCTTTACTTTCTCACTTTACACATTGCCTTTAAAAAAATCAAATCTGAATGCCACAATTCATAAAGTGTAAAAGAAGGAAAAACAGTTAAATTAATAAGTAGAAATGAAATTGAATGTGTTAAATAAATCCAAGAAACTTAAGGAGCACATAAGTGTCTCATGAAGGACAATGTCAATGTACACCACAACCGACTAACAAGAGATGTCTTTACTCTTTAGTCATATGCAAGTAAGACCTTTAACCATTTTCTACTCATTCTATCTTCTCTTCTACTTCTTTCTTCTCACAGTCTTTCATCATCCAAACAAAACATTAATCAGAATGTCATTGAAGGCTGGCTTGGGACTCAGAATTCTGGATATGAGTTTATATAGTTCTAATGAACCAATATTAAATTTTTAAGGCTGGCTTGAACAAAAGAGCTAGAAAGCTCAGTGCAGAAAGTATGATAAGATTCATTGCCTAAGGCTTCCTCCAAAGAACTTAAATAGAACCAAGCAACCATAAAAAAAACTACCCACAAACAAGCTTTTGTTTCTCGGGGAAGTAAAGATGATCAAAGCTAGTTGATGATTGAACAAAATCTAGAAAAATATGTGAGAAGTGTCCGAAAGGTTACTATTAGTGCAAAGAAATGATAATTTTTTTTTTATGGACATCACAGAAATGGTAGATATAGCAATTTATCAATAACAATTGAAAAGAGAATCTAACCTTAAATGATTCGACTGTTCCTTCACCTCTAACTAAGCTTGCAAGAAGCCCTTTGCTATCTAGGTCTCCATTTTTCATTGGCACAATGAACCTATCAAACAAGAAAAGAGCATCAATGTTAAGAAGAATATGGAATACAATTACACTTCTAACAATAAATTATAAAATCACTAAGTTCAAATGTATTCTTCCAAAGGAACCAAGATTACAGGGAAAGTTACCGAAATGACTACTTGAAAATGTTTTCAGTTTAGGAACAATTAACCATTTAACTAGTTAACGATATTCAAAAAGGGGTTAAGGAGTAACTACTAACTGATGTAATTAATTACTCGAGTGGTTCATTGTCCCTAAATTGGAAATGTTATTTTTTACCTAGATTTCTTTTCTTTCAGCCCCCCAAAACTTACTCATGCAAATGCCTTGTTTGAATGTCGCTATTTCTAAATAAATGTAGTCATTCTAGTTCTAGTATCAGAAGTTACAAATTTTCATATTTCAGTCTTTTCCACGAATGAATTGTATTGAGTCTGTTACAATGACACATTTGAATTGACGAGCTTTTTTCATTTTTTTGGTGATGCTGCCTGTGAATACAAAAGCTTACTTGGCTTGGAGAAGCTTTGCGAGTTTCACTGCATCTTCTTGTCCCGAAACCAAGGTAAAATTGGGCAAAAGCTGCTTTATGACTGGCGTTATCACAATATCTGCCTTTTCCTTCTCAATGAAGTTTTGATTATATACACAGTGGGGCTCATAATAGAGAGACAATTGGCCTTGTGGGGATGTAACAAGATACCTATACACATGCAGCAAAACCATTAAATTCTGTTAAATAGCACATCAATGATAATATGAAAGGATAATACATCAACAAATAAGGTGGATATGAAACCCAAAACACAAGCATAAGAAAAAAAAATAGGTTTAATAGTTAATACACATTTTAGTCCCCAAGTTTTAAAAAGTTTAAGTTTGGTCCTAAATTATTTAAAATGCATCAATTTGGTCACTTTCCATAAGATTTTACTATTTACATCCCCTTTTTTTTTATTAAATACATTATCCTAAAAATATAAAAAAATGAGAGGTCTACTTAGTAGAAGAGGAGGTGTAAGTAGCAAAATATAACAGGAAGTGACCAAATTGACGTATTTTAAATAATTTAGGGATCAAATTGAATTTTTCAAAACTTGGGGGCATCAGACAATTAAGTATAACTTGGGGACTAAAATGTGTATTTAGCCAAAAAAAAATATGCTGCAAAAGCTGACAGTATTTACCCATTCTCAGGGCGTTGCCAAGGAGGTCCAAGAACTGGACCAGCAGTAGCCTTAACACTGATCGTAGAACCATAATTTGTTTCAATATCAGAGCTCTCCCCAGGTTCTAAATATGTAACCTGAAAATAACAGAAATTAAGTGAAAACTTGAGTACCAAACCAACAATTCAATTATGACTGAATCCATGCATGATAAATGTAACGTTGACAAGATATAGTGAAGAGAAGAATTAAAGTGGTGGATGTCAGGTAAACAACATCAAAATGAAGAATTAGGGAAAAGAAGGCACAACTATAGAAACAGTGGAGTGAAAAAGGACAAAAACACCTAAAGCTGTGCACAGTTATAAAATCAATGGCACAGATGACAATTCAAGCATATCAATCATCTTGCTCAGAGAAACCAAAGTCACAAAAAAAAACTGTTATCTTTGTCACATGGGTATGTTTGGATGGAGAGTTTTGGAATAAAAGGAAAGGGAGGGTAAAGTTTTCAATCTTGAATTAAGAGAGTTATATATTGATGATTATGTGAAAAATCTATCATTTTATTCTGTTGACTTTAAACAGTTCTTAAATCATGGTAAAATTGCATTGTATTCCTAAGTCCATAGTTAGTGATCAAGATCTCTTTCTCAGCCATTCTTGACTCAGCTTTTCAAATCATAAGGCATTAAACTCAATGAGTTCTTGTTACCATCCAGAAGTGGATGGCCAAACTGAAATTATCAATAATTGTTTGGAAACTTAGGCGTTTTTGTTCTGGACAGCCTAAGACTTGGAGTAGCTGATTACACTCGACAGAATAGCGGTATAGCACCACTCTTCATGTCACTACAGGAGTTAGTTGGTTAGTCCTTTTCAAGCAGTATATGGTAAGAACCTCCTACACTGGTGCAGTATGCTATTGGTGAAAAAAAGTTGAATCTATGGAGAAGGAGCATTTTCATAGGACAGAAAAAAAGAAACGGATTTCGTCTCTGTAATACATTCATCTTTTTCTAATAATACATTACTTGCCTCCTATTTTTGTTTTGGTCACCGGCAGAACCACTCCTTGAGCTCCTGCATTCATATTTAATAGGATAAAAAGCACATCTTTTCTCGTCTTTCAATTCACAGACTTTTTGATACATTTTTGATCTATTATTTTTGCACATGCTCTTCTTTCCATCAACAATCTCAGTGCAGCATTGAGAATTGGTGTGTTTGAGAATTGAGATATAAAATTTGACCAAGGGTGCATAAAAGCCTAATTCCCTTCCAAGTTTGTTAAATATTAAAACAAAGAATGCATGCTTTGTTGTGAAGCAGTAATTAAGGATCAGAAACAGTAAGGTTTTCATTCAAATGTCCCCAGGTTTAGGTTCCAGTACTTTGTCTAGATATTGAACAATGAACACTAAGCAAGAGCTTCTGTACCAAACATTGGGGCTCTCATTTAAAACAATTTAAACCACTTCAATATGAATACGATATAATCATTTACTTAAGTTCATCAAATCATTGTATCATTCAAAATCCTCAAACCAACATTTATGTGCAGTCGAACTAGATACATTAGACATATCAAGATGAAGTAATTAAGCCAGATGTTCAAATTCAAGTATATATACTAGAGTTTTCACCAGCCAAAGGAAAGAAAAGTAGAAAAACAAAACATACTTACATTTCTGAAAAGAGGATCCAACAAGCCCTTAGCATTAGGAGTTGCTATAACTCTAATATTTGGAAATTTCTGAGAGAAGGGTTTTAAGGTCTTCAAATGGCAGTGATCATCAAGGCTTTGAGTAATGAGTATGCAATTGATTTCTGGAAGATCACTGAGCTGCACTATAGAAGAAGCACACAGGTCATAGCAAGATCATGAATTTCCACAAGGCAAAGTTAAAAAACATGACAACAACACAACACACAAGCATATTAAAAGAGGTAATCACAATCAACAAGTAAGTGTGTGTTTGGATGAGTGTTGGCAAAATTGATTTTGAACTTTTTTCCAACGTGAAACCAATCATGTAAAAAACTATCTAAAATCAATTATGGACTTAGAATTAATTTTGTAACGTGGAACCAAACATGCACTAACAAGCTAGCATCCATCAAAAGGTACCTGGAACTTCTGTAACACTTTCTTAGCAGCATCATATAGCCAAGGAATTCCAAAATCCAAGTTGCCCACCAGAATTGGATCAACCAATATGTTTGTCCCACCCACATTCCAGATCCAACTGTTTCCCTAAAACCAACAACACTTCACCCATCAGAGGAAAGTGGAAAGCAACAAAACTTAAAGCAAGCCAAGATTTTGCACAGCTTGAGAAAAACATTTTCTATTTCCATCTTTCATAAATAATTACAAAAATATTGCATTGTTTTACACTTTTCTTCTTTTCAAAGTTCTACACTAGAAAATACAAAAACAAATTCTAGTTTTCACTAATTAACAAAAAAAAAACAAAAAAAGAGTTTAATGGTGATGCACGGACAGTGTAAAGTCAATCACAACCCTCCATTTACGATATCAATTGACTTATATAAAACTATTTTAAAAATCAATCAAACAGAAGGTTGTGATTGACTTTACACAGTATGCTAATTTTATAATTATTTATAAAAACAGGCCTAAGAACCATATCAATATATTTTTTGGATCCACACAAGAATCCTCCATCCGTTACAATCCTTTGTTCGAGGTATTATCAATCGCTAAATATGAACACCTCTTCTGGATAAAATTCAAATCTTGGTTCGCCAGGTTGTTGAGTTGGGATTAGCCCCTTCTGCTAATGCCAACCCCTTAGGTTCCCACATCAGTATATTTGCATAATAAGAAAGATAATTGAGTAAAAAAACAAAAGTTTAAAATTTTAATTTTAATTTTAATTTTAATCTTAATTTCAATTCAATTCAATTTCAGTCTTTTCTCTCTTCTCATTTTCTTTTAGCTGCTGCAAACACATGTAAAAGTCACACCTCTAAATAGGTGAGTTTGAAGACATCATCAGCTGCAGAGAAAGAGGAACCAACAGCGTTGTTCTCTTCAGAAACAACAGCACAACCCCACCTGCAAATGAACCGCATCATATCACTGATTAAACTAACTTTTCCTCCAATCATAAACTTTAAACTACAAAAGACACAGCATGAAGAAACTACTGACCTTGAAGTTGAGGCGCTGGAAATTGTGCAGATTGAAGCAAAACGAGTGGATGAGAAAAGGGGTTGCAAGAAAAAGGGTGTTCTTCTTCTTCTTCTAGTTTTGGGATAACAGGGTTTGTTGAGTAGTGCAAGAGAATTGCAATTGCACTGTAACGTGGCCATGGTTGAACCACCGTTCTGTTGCTCCACTCACCCACCACCCGTTAAGTTTATGCAGTAGGCTTATAAAAATGAGTTTAACTCTGTTTCAAAGTATTTCAACAGTAAAGGTAAAACAGCCAAATTATTTTATGAACAAGTAATGTGGTAATAAACTCGTCATGAAAATAATAAATTAAAATTTAATTTTTAAGTATGTAAAAATTGTGACCTATTAATCTTATCATTAAATTTCATTCAATATTAGGATTTGTTTTTTTTTTTAAATATATAATAAATAACTTATTTTAAGTTGAGACAATTTAGACAAATATACTAAAAATATTATAATTATTTATTTTATTAAAATAAATTATTATTTTATCAAATAAGTTTAAACAAATCAACCTATAATATCTAACATTTGTGATGATTTTACTTTGATTCGTGAATTATATTAATAGTAAGTGCATCTTTAAGTGATATTGTTCAGACACTATTTTGTTAATAAGTTGTAAATTTTTCGAGCATCAAACTTGGTTACATATTTCATGAGTAAGCAATACAATTGATATTCTTTCGTGTGACAAATTAAGTCCAAGATGCAACACAAGCGTGAATGTTAGATATAACGAATAGAATTTGACGATAGGACTAATATGTCACACTTTTTACATATTTAGAAACTAAATTTTAATTTATCATCTTTTCATAGATGAATTCATCAGCATATTACACTTACAAAGGACAAATTTGGTTATTTACCCCTATTTCAATCACAATATTTCAATTAAGTGCAAAATATGTTTTTAGTCCCTAAAGTATTAAGCATTTTTGTTTATAATCCTTAATGTTTCACTTGACAAATCTCAATACTTAAAGTATTTTTCCGTTTGTCTTTTGGTCTTTCTGTCATTATTCGATTAGGTTTGCACCTCAATAGCTAATTAGGTTGAGTTGTGTGTCATGTTGATGTGCATTTTTTTTGTTTTTTTAATTGATTGTCCAATTTGTTTCTCAAATTATAAAAAAACTAGATTTTAAAATCAAAATGTTCATTTTATTATTATGTTAATTTCAAAGAAAAAATAAGAATATAAATAAATATTTTATTAAAATGAAAGACAAGATATTTTATATTTATTGATGGAAACATTTAAAATTTAAACCAGATATAAGTATCTATGTTATTATTCAAAGGAAAGGAAAATAGTAAATCATGTAGATTTACTTTATTGATCTAATGAAATCGTTACTTCTTTTTTTGCAAGTGATGCATTTCACTTTTTGTTTTCTTGAACGTGTTCTTCATTAAACTTTTAATCAAAATTGAGTCTTTATCGGAGGAGTTATCAATAGTTTGTATAGATGTCTTTCTTCTTAAAGGCGTTTTGAAAATTGTATAGGCTTCCAACTTTAATGATGAAGATGCATCTTTTGACTCCTTGAATGTTTGTATATTTGACTTTTTTGTTGTCATTGGTTCTTCATCTGATGAGATTTGTTGTGGCGAAATAGGCTCTTTATTCAAATTTAAAAAATTTAATAAGTGGGTGAAATGATAAATATTTTGTAAGAGAAGTAAATAATATAAATAAAATCAGAATATGATACCTGCTTAATTTGTTTGTGGAGTATTTGCTCTTGATTGATGTTTTTTGGAATAAAAGTTTTTGTGACTGTGTAGGCTTGGAATCCCCCTTTAAAATTGTAATCTGTGACCTTGGTTTCAAAAATAAAAGTGTGATTATGTAGTGTATGTATTATTGGGGGTATATTTGCATAATTTCCATTTTGATTGTTAAGTAGTTTGGAAGCTGTTGTGTTTAGAAATTGTCTTGCATCATGGTCAAACATTGTGAATATTGTTTCACCTGTATCATCGGAGACTTTTAGCTGTATTTTGAACCTGAAAAATGAATATTAGAAATTAATTAATTATGTTATTGCAAATATTTTCAAATTTTCAACATTCCAACCTGATTGTTGGGTAGGTGGATGGTTTATTGCAAAGATTCAACAAAAGACAGAAACAAATCCACTATTTGTTTTATGTCAAGCAATACGTGGAGTAACTCCTGATATAGTAGTAAAAGCAAGATGTTTAGGCCGATCAACTCATCAAGTTCCCGTTGAAATAGGATCCACACAAGGAAAAGCACTTGCCATTCGTTGGTTATTGGGGGTGTATTCATTCCCATCTTTGACTACCTTTTTGTTGCATTTTTCACAAGCAATATAATTCCAACCATATGTATTATCAACTTCATTGATTGTTGCTTGGATGGTAAATACATATTATATTATCAAATATTGTAAATAGGTAACTTGAGACATAACTATACCTGTAAATTTGATACCTATTTAAGTGACTTTATATCTTGTAAAGATCTTTTGTTTTTAGACATTCTCTCCTCAAGATCAATGGTAGCAAAATTTGGAGAAGATAATTGTTTAACTTCATGTTGCTCCATTGATTTTCTAAAAAAAAAAAAATGTTATTTTAGAAAATAATTAAAACAAATAATTTTGTTTTTTTTAAAATTTATTTTAAACTGGTTGAAAAAGTATAACAAAGTTAGTATTACCCTTTGTTGAAATTTGCAAAATTAGAATGATCTAAGTTGATATAGATCGTCGTACTTGAAGTTGAGTTGAGTGAATAGTCACCTAAAAAATAATTGTTGAGAAAATACTATTTAATAAAATACTCAAACATAATGTAAAATTTGAAGTAAATTAGGAATTAATTGAAAAATAGAATAATATTAAAATAATTAAAAAGAATATATATATATATATATATATATAAATTGATGAAATCCTAAAATAACATGTAATATGATTGGATTTAGTATATGGATGTTAGGTTGCAAGCAAGTGTTTCTCAATGTATCGCATAGTTTCTTTTGGCATATTTGGCAGAATTTTGTCACTGCTAAAGTTAATAATAGCCATGGGTAAGGCTTAAAGAGAGTTACAATAAATAACCATCTAGTTTCCCATTTCCTTGCCTTGTTGTATGAGAAAGCATGAAGCCTCACATGATTTTTAATTAACATTACTAAGATTTTCATATTTAGATATTTTGAAAGACTTCATAAATATATCAAATATAATAATATAATATGGAACTTTGACAAATAATAAGTGTGTTAAAAGTATTCAACAAACCTTTGTATTTCTTAACCAAAGTGGAGGTGATTGCAACTACCTCTGTGCCTTCTTTATGGATGGTAATTATTTTTTCAAATTTCGAGGCTATGTTTGACCACAAAGTTACTTTTACAAATTGATTTTTGAATATTGATAAATAAAAATGAAACTTATATTATTGTACATTTTAAAAAGAAATATATTTGAAGTACTAAATTATTATTTATAGAAAATTTATAATTAGTTTGTGATTAAAAAATAAAGAATAAATAATATACTTACTCTTTAAGTTGTAATTCCAATCTCCTTATCTGTGTTAGTTTGCCATTGACGAATATATGTTCTTCATGTCCATTTGCATGAAGTGTTCCAATAATGTCTGAAATAATAGATGAAGTCTATAATTATTAAGTTTTTTTGTTATAGTGAAATATAATTATTACTTTTTTTTAAAAAAATGTACCCAATAATAGAGCTTTGTCATCAACCCTTTGTGATAGAACTTCATATGAAGCAAACTCAAAATAATGCAAAGGAATGGTAATGGATGGTCATTGATCTTGGTAACAGTTGTTTTATCTGAAAATCACCCCTTCAGTGTTCTTGTGACTGGTTTGTACTTACCATTTGAAGCTATTTTCAAATTTTTGATGGTGTAAATGTTTCCTTCTTGTAAGAGATTTTTGAAACTTGAAATAAACTTATTACTTATTGCTGCATGCAATGGAGTTTGCTGTTGAAATAACAAAAATAAAATTAAATAATTACAAATAGTAATAATGTATCCCATATTTTAGAATAACATTTTTTTAAGTGTAAATATTTAACATGTCTAAAAATTTAATCGGAAATACTAACCTTTTCATAGGAATATCATCTCCAAAAATATGGGGTCTTCATCATTAGTTGGTGTAAAAACATTCCAAAGTCGAATAATTCGAACTTTGAGAATCGCATCGTCATTCCTCAAGAGGTCTTCAATAAACTGGTATTTCATATTTGGAAAAGAAAAGTTAGAATAGATAAAGCTAGAATTGATCCAGTAATATATAGTAATTTAAATTTTCAGTTACAAAAATAATAAATGAGTATTTGAGGCAATTAATTATTTTAATATATATATATATATATATATATTAAATTATACATTACATTTTTCTATTTGATGACTATAATGACACAGCACCAATTAAAACAATTAAAACGGAAAACTAAAGTCACTTAAAGAAATTAGGATGAGAAGTTTATGAGTAATATATGGGAAATAATGTGTATTAAACATAATTAAATCTCTATTTGATGAATATAATGAATTGTAACAGTTTGTAATTGTTGATTTGCCGTGCGAGGAATGAGGTGGTTTTTAACGATATAGTTTGGCCAGATTGGTATATGCATAACCAGATAAGTTCTCTTTTACATCTAGCCAAAGGGACAAGCTTGACCAGTTCGACCAGCTCATCCTCAATAGATAGGATACTGGTTAACTGGGAACCTCCTCCGCAAAACTACATCAAGATCAATACGGACGGTAGTTCCTTTGGTAATCCTGGCTTGTCAGGTTTTGGTGGCGTTCTACGAGATTTTGCAGGCAATTGGATCACGGATTATATGGGCAATTGTGGTTTTACTTCAAATACCACCGCTAAGCTGTGTGCTATTTTTCATGATATTAAACTTGCCCACACAAAAGGTTTTTATAATGTTATTTGTGAGACGGATTCCACCACTTCTCTGAAATTCATCATTGAAGGGCTCGACGTTGTTCATCCTCATGCAGGTGTGGTTTCGGCCATTCATGATTACGTACAACTACCTTGGAACATTAGCTTCAAGCATACGCTTAGGCAAGGAAATAATGTGGCAGACATTCTTGCTAAGTCAGGAGCCAAATCCTCCTCCTCGTTTATTTTATTAAATTCTTGTCCAGCTTCAGCTTCGAATTACTTAGTTGCTGATGCTTCAGGCACTCTCTTTTGTAGGCCTTAGTGCCATTTTTTTTTAATTTCTTTATTCATCAAAAAAAAAAAATACAAAAGGAATTCAATAATTGTTTGCAAATCAAATTCCGAGGACAAATTTTCATGATTGTATCGTTTTTTTTTTTATATAATTTGACCATTATATAATTAAAATGGAAAATTAAAGTCACTTAAAGAAATTAATTGAAAAATAGAAAAGCCACACAATGTGAAGTAACCTGAAAACTTGAGGAGAATATACCACACAAATAGACCAAGATTGCATATACATATAAGAAGGATACAATTTAAATTAAAGTACCTAAAAAAATCTTTTAATTTTTCTATATAAAAAAATGATAATCATTCAAAGACAACATAGATAGAACTTAGATTAATGAAAAATAAGTAATACTAAAAATAAATAAAAAGATTAATGTGTAGTGTAGGAGTTACCTTTATGGTAGCAAGCCAATTGATTCCTTCACAAATCCTATGTAAATACAATTTATAAATAAAAGATGAATTCCATAACACTAAAATAAAAATAAAATAAAAGAGAAAGACAATAATGAATGTGAGAATAGTGAGATAAAAATAAAATATAATTTGTTTTAGACTTTAGTAATAGATTATTGTGTAATGCAGGGGTTACCTTTATGGTAGCAAGTCAGTAACCCTGTGTCATACAATTTCATCATTGTCACTCTTCTTCGGTCTTTACAATTCAAACAGAGAATGAGTTAATATTGAATATGGTTTGACATTTATAAATAAAATGAGAGAGAAAGACAATAATGAAAAAACAACACATGAAAATGTAAGGATTCTTTCCTTTCAAAAATTATCTTTTGCACTTTTGTTTTGTTGCCTTTGTAATCCTTACAGGTAATGCTGTATTGAAAAATAAATATTCAACCAATATTATAAATATGTGAAACCATAAAACATATAAAAAACAACACATGAAAATGTAAGATTCTTTCCTTTCAACAATTTTCTTTTGCACTTTTCTTTTGTTGCCTTTCTCATCCTTAAGGGTAATGCTGTATTAAAAAAATAAACATTCAATCAATATTATAAATGTGTGAAAGCACTAAACATATAAAAAAAAAACAAGTTTTTGTATATGTTTACCTTATGTATGAGGCACAAATAAAATTTTAAAGAATTTCTTTATACAAAATGTTTAAGACCATGTGGTCGTTAGGTTGTTCTTCATCAATGGTAAGGATGCGTAATCCATTTCTAGTGGTGACCCTTGACACAACAACATACAATTGTCCATGACTAAATATTTTTTTTGGTAAGTATAAACCAACGTGTTGTAAAGATTGACCTTGACTTTTATTTATAGTCATTGCAAAACATAATGAGATGGGATATTGCCTTCGTTTTAGAACAAAAGGCCACCTAGATTCTGAAGGTGACAATGCTATTCTTGGAATAAGGACTTTATCTCCAATGTTTGAGCCGCTCAAAATTTTTCCTCCGACAAACCATTTTCCTAGTGTTGTTATCTTTAACCTTGTACCATTACACAAGCCAACACTTTGGTTAAGGTTTCTCAAAAGCATAACCGTGACTCCTTTTTTTAGGCTTAACATGTATGTTGGAAAACCTGGAAATTTAAGTGTGTTCAGAAATTCAGTTGGATATAAAAGATCTTGATCCTCAATGTTAAAATTAGCTTTACAAATGGAATCTAATGATAAATAGATTTTTTCTTCCCTTGGTAACCTTTGCATAATATGATTATTTATTACTTCAACAACTTCATTTGTAGGAGTTAGGATTGCTCGATGTACAAGGTAATTTGAGTCTCTAAGATGTTATTCCAAATTTGGGTAGATACTTTTGATAATGGACTGAACACCATTAGAAGTTTTCTCACTCATCAAATCTGATTGTATTGAAATCCAGGCCTCTCCATCATCCGAGTAATATTTCCCATCACCAACATCAAGAATCCAATTTGCAAAACTTTTCATTAAAGCTTTTGATGCAACATCTAAATTATTAGATTGTAAACACATATTTTCTTGTAATGTATGTACCTTACAAAATTCCCAAAGATAAGAAGTCTTTATACAAGCTTCAACAGTGTCATGCCTATCACCCTTTGGAACAATAGGTAAATTTTGCCTAAAATCACCACCAAGCACAATAGTTATTCCACCAAATGATTTTGTTGAACAATCATCATTAATTGTATTCATAATATCACGCAAAGATTTATCCACAGCTTCAAAACAATATTTGTTTGCCATAGGTGCCTCATCCCAAATTATTAATGATGTTTGCATAATTAACTCAACAAGTTGTGTACCTTTTTTTATAACACATGTTGATTCTTCTGTTGGGTTTAAAGGTATATGGAACCTAGAATGAGTAGACCTTCCTTTTGGTAGCAATAAAGCTGCAATACCTAAAGTAGCTACAACAATAGCAATTTTACCTTCATATATGACTTTTGTAAGGAGGGTCCTTCAAAGATAAGTTTTTCTTGTTCCTCCTGAACCATACATAAACAAAAACTTTCCTAAACTCATATTAATAGACTGAGTATAATATCATGAATTGACTTTTGATTAGAATTTAAGCCACAAGTAGTTTTGAATAGTCTTCTTGCATTTTTAATTTGTCATACTGTAATTCTTCGGCAATAAGATGATTGTTGATTTGAGTAATTAAATTGTCATTTGGATTTGGCATTCCATGGTACTTTTCTAATGATTTCCTTGCCTTTTTAAGAATCTTTTGAATCTCTAATAGTGCATAGTTTTGTAATTTTTCATCTGACAAATAGAGATCAGGGAAATTTAACAATCTATGTTGTTTGTATAAAATATCTTCTGAAAGTAATTGCCAATTTGTTTTCCAAATTTGACTCGGATCCATGATCTCACAATGCAACAAAATTGTGGAAAATAATTGACGAAGTTGTGTTCTAGTACCCCATATTGCAGCTTCTTTTAAGCAATCATCCCATTCTTTATCATCATCTAATAAATCGAGAGCATAACATGCCCCCTTAAAGGTAGGATACAAGACACCATTTACAGTTCTTATTTGTTCATAAGAACAACAACCTTTAACAATATTTAAAAGCATTCTCAAATAATATTTTTCACCTGTTGTGGGAGGTACATAGTATATTCTGCCAAAACACCTGCCAGTATGCCTTGTTGTCCACATCTTTTCACGGTTGTTTCATACAAATTTTGTAGGGAATTCGGTGTATGTTAGGTGTTAAGCTTCCATGTTGTTACAATTCATTGTCATCCATTCAGTAAACATTGTTTTTTCAATTCTTGGACGATATAAAATATTGTTAATTGTAGTAGCTTCTGGAAAATAAATTGTATTCTGACCTGGAAGATGAAAAGATAGGCGTTCTATAGCTAGTTTTCGATAAAACATGTCAAACTAAAATATCTGCCAAACAACCTTAGCAGCAGAAATATATCTACAATCAAGATAGGCCTTAATTTCATCATGGTCGTAGTTAAAATTTGTAGAGGCACAACCAGAATTTTCAACATTTGAGATAACAAAGCAGTAACTCGATCTGGACCTTTATTGATATACTTGAATAGATATTTAACTAACTTTGATTTGTTGCAAACTTCAACATTGATGTGAGCATCATCTTTGACTAAAAGATTTCTATTATAAGGGACCACATGACGATTGTCAAGTTGAGCATCATTCTTACAAATATACTTGCCATTATTTCTCCTCATATTATGAGAAAACCATCATCAGCTAATGATGTCTTATCATGAAATTTTTTAGGATAATACTTGAACACTTGTTATTGACCATACATGGACAATGACGATTTAATATTTCACAAGGTCCATGAATCATGAATCAGTCAACTACACTAAAAGCAAGAGGGTCAAGCTCTTTTTCTAGAATTTCTGTTGATATGATATCATCAATGTTTGATGCTACTTTTATTTTATCCTCTGGGTGCAAGAAAACTAATATGTGTGCATGAGGTAGGCCTCTTTTTTGGAATTCCACTGTATAGACAACTAAATACAAATGTAAAACAAATGTAAGTTTATGTGCAATTGATCATATAAAGTAGATAGTGTACAATTTTTCATATAAATAACTACTTTCTATATAAAAACTTCATAATTATTTACAATTGTGTTCTAAATGAAAAGAGAAATCACCTCCAATGACTATACCAAATATGTAGCGTTGCTTTATATCATTGATGAGCTCCCATGATTTTATAGAGAAAACACGACTAACGATGTTAGGTCTATCATTACTCTTTTGACCATTAATTGTCTCAATAAAATACTCAATTTCAGGCCACTTGGGATTACATGTAAATGTCAAGAATAAGTCAGGATATTTAGCATAGCGACATATTGCCATAGCATCTTGAAATAAAACAATTACAGAATCATTATGAAAATTATAAACAAATATAAATGATAAATTTAAGATAAATGTAATTTAGCAATTTATAAGATATGTTAATTTTTTATGCATATTATTAAATGTGATTAGCCAAAAAGATGAACAAATAGTACACAAATTCCTTTTCAAATGATATACAAAAGCACATCATTGTTTTTTGTCATCCTGCGGGAAATTATTATGTACCTGATAGTTTTGTACTCGATATTGAGGTCCACCAGTGTAAGATGAAGGAAGCATTATTATTCTGCCAACATTATCTGTCATTACATCTCCTTGATTGATTGCATCTTTTAATCCATTATATAACTCTGCACGCATTTGCTTTTGATTGTTTCTAAACCAATTTAGTCTCCCATCTTCTATGCAAGCATAAGCATCCACCAAGTATTGTTGTAATAAACATCCACCTCGCAATAAAATTTGTGATTCTTTAGCTTGTTGTTGTAAGCGAAAAGCATAGTACTGTCTCATTGTCATTGTTTGACGTTTGTACACTTTATTTGTCTTTGGATTACAATGACTTATTCTTGTCTTAAATCCATCTTCCTTGTATGGAAATAGCAAAGGATATTATAAAGCCATGAAACTTGGGTGCAATTATGTTATTCTCTGTAGACCAATTGTTTTATGTTGAACATTTATATCATGATGACTTTCTTCTTGACATGATCTATCTACTAAAAGTGCAGCAACTTCTGAGTAAGAAGGTAAGTTGTATTGTCTTCCATCAGCCAATCTATTTGCCTTCAATTTTAATCTGAATTCACAAACACCATGTTCACGATATTTATCTTTAGCCATTTGAAATGACTGAACCAAAACATTGTGTTTATCCAACATACACAAAATATTTCTTACAATACCTTCTTGAACTGAATTATTCCCTTTTTTTTTTTTTACAACACCCAATCTATTTGCAATCTCATTCTTAGTGTCATGTATGTAAAGTTGAGCAAATTTAGCCTTCTTTCCATCCAACGGAGCTAAAGACCCTAGCAGGTGATAATTTTGACCATTTATGCAAAAATTGTAAGGACCACCATGCTTGTTGATTTTATAGAAACGAGGTTTCAATAAATAATTCTGATATATTTTATTCACTGAATAATGACATATATATATACATAGGAGTTCCTCTAATTTCTCTCCTATTTAAGGAATGAAAGCTGTACATATAATCTCACAGCTGTACAAAGCCTAATTTACAGGTAACATAATATTTGACTACCTAAATTAGCTAATAGAATATTTGATTTATCTTAACACCCCCACTCAAGTTGGTGCATGGATATCACACATTCCCAACTTGAATAAAGACTCATTAAACACCCTTTTTGCCACTCCTTTGGTGAGAACATCTGCTAGCTGCAATTTAGATCTTACAAAGGGAAATGAAATTATTCCAGCTTCAAGTTTCTCTTTGATGAAATGTCTATCAATCTCGACATGTTTTGTTCTATCATGTTGGACAGGATTATGAGCAATAGCTATTGCTGATGTATTGTCACAGTACAAATTCATAGCTTCCTTTGGTTCAAAACCCAAATCGACAAAACATTTCGAACCCACAAAAGTTCACATAACCCAAGTGCCATGCCTCTAAACTCTGCTTCAAAGACTAGATCTTGCTACTACTGGCTGCTTTTTACTCCTCCAAGTTACAAGGTTTCCCCTACAAATGTAAAATACCCAGAGGTAGACCTTCTATCATCTTTTGAACCTGCCCAATCAGCGTCAGTGTACCCATCTACCTTTAGGTTCCCATGATTTGAGAACAAAATTCCCTTTCCGGGAGTGGACTTCAAATACCTCAAAATCCTCTCAACAGCATCCATATGAGGCTTGTGTGGATCATGCATAAATTGACTAACGACATTCACTGCATAGGTAATATCCGGACGTGTATGAGACAAGTAAATTAGTTTTCCAACCAACCTCTGGTACCTCCCTCTGTCTATGGTAGCTGAATTTGAGCATTGAAAAAGCATATGATTTTGTTCAATTGGTGTATCAGCTGGTTTACACCCAAGCAACCCAGTTTCAGATAATAAGTCAAGAGTATATTTCCTTTGGCATAGAAAAATACCATGTTTTGATCTAGCTACTTCAATGCCCAAAAAATATTTGAGGTCACCGAGCTGTTTCATCTCAAATTCAGACGCAAGGTATTGTTGCAAACTAGAAATCTCATCCTGGTCATTCCCTGTAACTATCATATCATCTACATAAATAATCAATGCTGTAATTTTACCTTTTTCTTTCTTCAAAAATAAGGTGTGATCAGAGTTACTTGCTCTATAGCCAAAAGTCTTCATAGACTTAGTGAACCTTCCAAACCATGCTCTTGGTGATTGTTTTAATCCATATAAAGCCTTCTTTAATTTGCAAACCTTCATTCCATTTGAATCTGTCATGCTTGGTGGGGAATCCATATAAATTTCTTCTAAAATTTCTCCATGTAGGAAAGCATTCTTCACATCAAATTGTAGAAGAGGCCAATCTTGGTTCGCTGCTAGTGACAAGAGTATTCTCACGTGTTAAGTTTTGCTACCGGTGCAAACGTCTCTTGATAATCTACACCATAAGATTGAGTGTAACCTTTAGCCACTAATCGTGCTTTATACCTCTCGATAGTTCTATCAGCTTTGTGTTTAATTGTGAAAACCCATTTGCACCCCACTGTTTTCTTCCCTTTTGGTAAAGGAACAAGATCCCAAGTGTTATTCTTCTCTAAAGATGTCATCTCCTCAACCATTGCTCTGGTCCACCTAGGATCTGCCAAAGCTTCCTGTACATTGCTAGGAATAGAAATTGAGGATAATTGAGATACAAATGATGCATATGACTCAGATAACTTGTGAGATGACACATATTTACCAATAGGGTATTTAACTTTGGTTTGAAGATCTGGTTCATATCTAATTGGAGGTTGACCACGGTTAGAACGAGGTGGAAGGTTATATTGGACAGCATTTTCATGGTCAGGTTCATGCACATAAGTATCAATTTCAGAATTGAAATCAAGATTATTTTCAGGCAAAGGAGAATCAATTTCAGAATTGGACACATGATCAGTTTCATGTGTAATTGTATTATCAAAGATAGGGTCAAGAGATACCTCTGAAGATTCATGCTGAACCTGTGGAGAAGATTGACTAAACTGGTCATGATCAGAAGGCACTGTATTATTTGAAGGTGGAGTTTCCATGACAAGAATTGACTTATTTCCTGCAGAGTAATTTTCACAAGATAATTTATCTTCACAAAATAAATCTGGAACATCAAACATACTAACATCCTGATGCTACTTCTCTAACGTTCCCTCCCTGAAGTGTAGAATCAACATAAAAAAAAATTATCTTCATCAAATGTCACATCCATAGAAATATAAAATTTCTTTGATGTTGGATGGTAAGCATGATAACCTTTTTGAGTTGACCCATACCCAACAAAAACACATTTAATAGCTCTTTCTTCAAGCTTTGTACGTTGATGTGGGTGTAAGTGAACATATATAACACATCCAAACACATGAGGTAGAAGATTAACTATGGAAGGAAGAACACAATGATTAGACAACACATCAAGAGGTCTTCTAAAGTTAACCACACTAGAAGGGGTTCGATTAATCAAATAAATTGCGGAATTCACAGCCTCGCCCCATAAATGAGATGGAACATTACCATCTATTAAAAGTGATCTAGTCACTTCTAATATATGTCTATTTTTCCTCTCAGCCACTCCATTTTGTTGTGGTGAGTAAGGACATGTAGTCTGATGCAAAATGCCTTTAGAGTTCATAAACTCTCTTAATTCGGTTTTAAAATATTCCCCTCCATTGTCTGATCTAATGACCTTTATACATGTGTTAAATTGTGTTACTATCATTTGATGAAAGGAACGAAACACATCAACCACATCACTTTTATGTTTAAGCAAATATACCCAAGTGACCCGAGTACAGTCATCAACGAAACTGACAAACCATTTTTTTCCATTATGCGTAGGTTAAGGGGCTGGTCCCCAAACATCTGTTGAATTAAAGAGAAAGGAAAAAAAGTTTTTTTATTGCTTAAGGGGAAAACAGCACGATGGCTTTTCGCCATTACACAAGTTTCACAAAGAAAATATGAAATATTGCATTTATGAAATAAGGATGGAAATAATTTTTTCAGATAACCAAAAGAAGGATGTCCTAATCGTCTATGCCATAGCCAGATTTCCTTTTTATTTTTATCTTGTATGTTCTCACTCGCAAGATAAGCCAATGCTCCTTTATGAGTTTGTTGTGAAACATTTTCAAGATAATACAGCCCTTCACTTTGTTTACCACTGCCAATCTTCTCCTTGGTATGTATGTTCTGAAAAAGACAATGGGTTGGGTAAAACAAAGCAACACAAGAATGTGATTGAGTTAATTTACTAACAGAGAGAAGATTACAGTTCAATGTAGGAACAAATAAAACATTAGGTATTGATAAGGAGGGTGAAAGGGATACAGTACCAACCCCTTCAATAGGAGATGAGACTCCATTGGCATTAATAATGATAGTTTTAGAACTTTTAGGGGAAAAATTAGTAAATTTATGCGGATCACAAGTCATATGATCAGTAGCACCTGAATCAATTATCCAATCGCTACCCTTAGTAACAACAGAAAGATTAAGAGCAGAGTTAGATATACCTGACTTGGTTACAAATCCAGCAGCAGCAACAATAGTAGAAATATGGCTCTTAACATTTTCTGCCTTATTATTAGAAGTGGGTTTGCCTTTTGGATGCCAATCTGGATAGCCATGAAGTTTGAAGCATGTCTCAGCAACATGATTATCCCCATTACAATGGGTACACTTGCGGAATCCTTTTTTAGAATACTTCTTGACAGCAAAGACTGACCCCTCGGTAGACTCACCACCAAGCATAGCCTCTTGGCGATTTGCCTCTGTGCAAACAGTTGCATAAACTGATTGAACATTAGGAAGAGGAGTGGTAGCAAGAATACGGCCACGAACTCCATCCAAATGTGAATCCAGGCCAGCCAAAAACACATAAACTCGTTGAGAATTAACCATCTTGTTATATTTCTCAACATCCTTAGGGCATTCCATGGTACAATCTTTAATAGCATCATACTCCTGCCATAACATCTGCAATTTACCAAAGTATGTAATAATAGAGCCTCCACTTTGCTGAGTAGAGATTACCTCACGATACAATTGATAAGCTCTTGATGCATCTTGGTTGACTGAGTACGTCTCCTTCATAGTTTCCCAAATTTCCTTTGCCGTAGCTAAGCGAATGAAAAGGGATCTGATATCTTTGGTCATGGAGTCCAAAAGCCAGGACTTGACCAAGCAGTTTTCATCTTCCCAAGCTTCATATTCATCAGATTTCGTATTTTCTGGCGCAGCCTTTGATCCGATGATGTAGCCCCAACGTTTTCTGCCTCTAATCTTATTCTGCGCATTCAACGACCACTCGACATAGTTGGTGCCGTCAAGCCGTTCTGGGGTAAGCGCTTCATGAATATGGGCAGTAGCGGAAGTTCCAAAATCAGACTTATTTTTATTTGAAGAAGCCATCGGAAATCATAAATTATTCAAAGAAGCCAATAAAGCACCGATTCCTATGGTGGAGGCGGTGTTAGCTCTGATACCATATAGAAACGAGGTTTCAATAAATAATTCTGATATATTTTATTCACTGAATAATGACATATATATATACATAGGAGTTCCTCTAATTTCTCTCCTATTTAAGGAATGAAAGCTGTACATATAATCTCACAGCTGTACAAAGCCTAATTTACAGGTAACATAATATTTGACTACCTAAATTAGCTAATAGAATATTTGATTTATCTTAACAGATTTGATTGTCAATTTTTCCACCCATAGATGTAAAAGCAAAAATTGCATTGTAAGCTCGAATATTACAACGAAAAGCTTTAGCAGAATATTTGCTGCAATAATCAAGCAAGTTCTTAAGCAACAAAGGAGGTTGTTTTAATAGAGGGAGTTGTATTCTTCCTTTCATGCAACACATGCTAAATTTTGGTTAATTGGGACGTTTACTCTTTTCTGTTCTTTCTTCATACCAATGAAGTGCTCCACAATATTCACACACATATGTTGGTCTTCCAAAATCCCAAGGTTAAATAACACAATCTATAAACATGAATGACATGTTTATATTAAAAACTATTAAACATATAACAATTTTATTATATTGTGAGTAAATTATTGTAAAAAACTGATTTTAATGATAAACATAAAGAGTAATTTTTGTATTACAAAATAATGAAAAAAAAATAGATAACTCACTTATTTGTCGAATAGAGTGATTGACAACACTTGTGAAATATACAAGAACACACTAGAAGGGGGGGGTGTTGAATAGTGGGTTTAGAAATTTTCGTAAATACTATTAGTTCACAAATTGCCTTCTTGGATATATGTTAGTTTGAATCAGTAAATATATCCTTGCAAGGCAAAGCTCAAAAAGTCTTCTCAAAAGAGCACAGTGAGCAAGATAAATATATGTAATCACAAGATAATAGATGAGAACTTGTTTTTATACTGGTTCACTCAACTTGAGCTATGTCCAATTCTCCTTTAACAACTATTAAATGGTTCTACTATAATCAACTGATTACAAAACAAGTATTCTTCACTACCACTTCTGGCTACAAGTATTCTCTATGCCACTCTTGGCTACAAGTATTCTAAACCACTTCTGGTTACAAGTATGAATCTCCCCCTAAGATTATACTTCCCAAGTATTCTTTTATTACTAAGCCACTCCTGGCTTTCTATACAAATATGTATTAGATTTAGATAACTTTCAAAGAGAGGATATAAACAAATGTTGAATCTGTGTGAGCTTGTAAAGGATGAATATTCTTTTTCTCTCAGCTCGTGTTCAAGACATTGTCTCAGAATGTTTTCTCTCGCTGTCTAAATTGATTTTTGTTATTTCATTTTTGTTCATTCATTAGTCTTCTCGTTTCATGGAGGCATCCTTATAAAGTGAGCTTCATGAATTTGAACGTTGGAGAAGACTTGTTTCCGTTGTTTCACACAGTAGAGTATTGAAGTAGCTTTGACTGTGCTTGATGTGACAGGAGCAGGTTTCTGTCTCTATTACAATTGTCTTTTAGCTAAAAGTGTGCATCCCAATGTTGATTGGTTCTTTTGGCTGTACTTACACACTTCACATAATATGAGACATACAAGCAATACGAGGAATCAAATAAAGTAACATTAAAGAGAGTCTCCTTTTCTTTCTGTTGTAGCAGTGCCTTTATTTGAGTAAAGAATTAATTATACAACACATATGACAGATTATGTTTTGTTCCTCCACAGACAAAGTTTGACTTAACAAACATAGTCTAGTCTTGATTAAGTATGGTCTGTTCATGCACAAACAACGTCTGGCTTAACAAACACATTTTGAAATAAAAGACACGATCTATTCTAGCCTTAGACATCGTCTGGCTCAGCTTCAGGGCAACGTCTGTTCATGCACAGACAGCGTTTGGCTTAACAAACACATTCTTAATTAAAAGACATGGTTTATTCTAGCCTTAGACATCATTTGGCTCAGCTTCAGACATCGTCTAGCTTAACAAACACATTCTTAATTAAAAGATATGGTTTGTTCTAGCCTTAGACATCGTCTGGCTCAGCTTCAAACATCATCTGGCTTAGGAAACACATTCTTAATTAAAAGACATGGTCTGTTCTAGCCTTAGGCATCGTCTGACTTAGCTTCAAATATCATCTAGCCTTGCATTAGACATCGTCTGGCTTGGCATTCAAACATTGTCTGGCCTTGAGACTTTGCATGATCTGTTAAGAGCTTATTTTAGCCTGTTTATAAGTAATTATAGTGCGTGACTTAATCATCATCAGTTATCAGACAATTTATACGAAAGTAAGAGTTAGAGTAATTATACCATTGTCTGTTCTTACTTTATTTCCTGAAATCACTTAATCTGAAATCATTAGTTGTTCAAATATTATCACATTTGTTATCATCAAAACCTATCAAGGTATTAAGGGTTAGACATCATCAAATGTCTTGGTTCTAACAACTTGATGTAGTAGAAACTACAAATATATTTATATGTATAACAAATTAGTGGAGTATATACAATTTAAAACAATAATATGACAATTTCTAATAGTTTGACAAGAATGACATAAACTTGTATTGCGGATCAAATTTGACCTTCTTAAATCAAGTAACTATTTTCCTCTTAAATTTTGCTTTGCGAAATTGTGCCAACCGTGTAGTAGTAGTGTTATCTATTTGAAGGAAAACCAATTAAATAATATAAACATGAAAAATAATAAAATGTTTTTTTTTTGTAAAGACCTTGGTTACATGAAAAATTGGAGAAAAAATCTTATGACACTCAAATTAAAATGGTTTAAAAATGTTACAACTTAATACTTGATAGTTCGTGCATAACTTACCAATATCATGAGTCACTATAGTAGAGGTAACAATTCCGTAATCAAAAGTGGTAATTGGTTTCAAGCTATTTTCTACCATGAATAAAATGTAAAGGTAATAAGATCTATGTAAAAGTGTACTTAATTATCATATAAATTACCAATATAAGAAGTCATTGTTGGGAACAAAACTATTTTCACACACAATTTCTTGTTATATAAAATAATAAATATGATCTTATTTGACCTTTTTAAATCAAGTAACTTTTTCCTTTTAAACCTTGCTTAACAAAATTGTGCCAAGCGTGCAACGGCAATGTTATCTATTTGTAGGAAAAACAATTAAATAATATACAAATGAAAAATAATAAACATGTTAATTTGTTTTTGTAAAGACCTTGGTTACATGAAAAATGAGAAAAAAAATCTTATAGCACTCAAATTAAAATGGTTTAAAAATGTTACAACTTAATACTTGATAGTTGTTGCATAAGTTACCAATATCATGAATCACAGTAGTAGAGGTAACAATTCCATCATCAGAAGTGGTAATTGGTTTCAAGCTATTTTCTACCATAAATAAAATGTAAAGGTAATGAGATCTATGTAAAAGTGTACTGATAAGCCGCTTTTTGGTATTAATTCTTGGGTGATTATTGTCATGTTTTCAACTAAATTCAATCATTTTTGTATTGGCAAACTTCACTTTATATTTTAAGTGTGCAGGAATTTGAAAATTAAGGGAAGGAGCCAAAAAGAGGTCATAACGAGGGATTAGATGTTCATTCTTTAACAAGGCCATGTTAACATTCAACACAACCATGGTCATCTTGTGGCACGGCCAACACTACGACCATGCTAACTGAAGTTTTGTAATTTTATGATCACCACGGCCGTGGTGAATATCAACATGATCGTGTTGATCCTAGTTCCAGGTCAGTTATTCTATAGCATGGCCGTGCTGAATTGTAGCACGACTGTGGTAGTCTTTCTTTTATTAATAGAAACACAGGACAGCTAAACATTACGCTCTTTTTTTTTTCTGTTTCTTTCGACTTGTAACTGCTACTGGACATCAAGGATCATCATTTTTTTTGTGCAAATCTCTCTTCCCTTCTATTTTGCTTACAATTTATAATATATATATATATATATTGTGTTTTCCTTCTGATCATGAGTAGCTAATTTCTAAATTAGGGATTGTGAAGTAGTTAATAATTGATGAACCTGAATCCCCAATTCTCTAATTTTTTCTATTAATTAAACTACTACGTGTTCCTTAATGCCTGTTTAAAGAATGACCATCTTAAACTTGAATTGAATTGGTTTATTGCTTATGATCATTAACAATAAATTGTAGATTTACGCTCAAGTTGAGTTTAGGAATTTTGTATGATCATTCTTAATTTCTATTCTTCTAACTAATTGATTGTTCTTAATGTTTTTCTAATGTGAAAAACCTCCTATGATCAATTGGGGTTGCGTTTTAAGAATAGGGACAATTCTCTTGATCATAGTAATTGTCTAATTAAAATCAAGTTAGTGATTAACATGAATTGGGTTTTAAATTGGGGGTTCATAGGAATCAAATTATTAACGAATCCACACTCATAGTTTCTCATTATTTCACTCTATCTCAATCAGTTAATATTCTACTTTATGCATTTCTCAACAACTAAATTGAATTATAAGAAAAACTTTGTTTAAATTCTCAAACTTCTCAGAAAAAAAATCACCACTAGTCCTTTGGGTTCGATATTTGGACTTAGGTCCATTGTTACTACTGCATAGGGTACACTTGCCCTTAAGCGAGTTTAATTTATGCATCAATTTTTTGGCGTCGTTGCCGGGGACTATTGTTGTGATCGTTACTAGAGAAGTTTAAGTGTTTAAATATGCTAACATTGTGAATAAATTTGTTTGTTTACTATTCTTGCTTTTTTCTACAATTGTTGCATCAAGTTACTAACTATCTCTTGCAGTTTCTATTTATGCTAACATGTTCTTAGAAACTTCGTTTGATAATAATACTTGAGGTTGAGAGACAATGTCACAGGGAACAGGAAAGAGAAGAGAGAGCAAGCAGCGAGGATGGCTAACGAAAGAGAGGTGTTAGAGACCATGGAGTAGTATTTTACCCCAGATGTTGCGATGTCCCGCAGTATCCATCCCCCTCCCTTAGCAGATGGGGTGATTTTTGAATTGAGGCCTGCACAGATTTCGATGGTGCAAAATGAGGGCAGTTTGGGGGGTCAGCAATTGAAGATCCCTTAAACCACCTGCAGAAGTTTCTTCGAGTCACCTCTACCATCAGATACACAGATGTTGCTTTCACGGAGGTTGCTCGGCTCTATTTGTTTCCCTTTTAATTAAGGGATCGAGCAGCGGCATGGCTAGCCTCTCTTCCTAACGGCACTATTAGAAGTTGTGCCCAATGTTCTAGCAAATTCCTGACAAAATATTTCCCACCTGCTTGCACAGATAAACTGCAGAAGGATATCATGAACTTCACTCAGTTTGAGTAGGAATCTTTATTCATAACTTTTGAGCGATTTCAAGAGTTGCTACAAAAATGCCCTCATCATGGGTTCTCAGTGGGCAAATTGGTGCATTATTTCTATGAAGGATTATCTTCCCTTCATAGGATGAACATGAATGCATCCTGTGAAGGAGTCATGATGTAGAGGCCTCCCTAAGAAGTTTGGAATATCATTGAAAGCATGGCGTCTAATAGCTATTTAGATGCCACCGGTGATCGTCACATTTAGAAGAAATCGACTAGGGTACATCAAATACAGGCCAACTCTTCCCTGGAGAATAAGTTGGATGCTCTCGCAAAATAGATGGAGGTCTTAATGAAGGCAGGGACTGTAGTATGGAGAGGGTCTTTACAGCACAAGCTGAAGATATTAATGTTGTCAGTAATAGAGACAAATAGGACCCTTACTCAGAAACCTATAATTTAGGGTGGAGAGACAATCCTAAGTTCTCATGGGGAGGTCAACCAAAGAACCAAGGCCAAAGCTCCTACAATCAGCAACAACACACTGTATACAAGTCTCCCCACATGTAAAACCAGAGTCATGGATACCAGCAGAACCAACACTAGGGTCATGGGTACCAGCACCAAGGTCATGGGTATCAGCAGAATCAGCACTAGGGTCATGGGCATTAGAGGCAATTTCCTAAGCAAGATGAAAGGAAGCCTAGCCTACAGGACTCAATGATGTAGTACATGTCAAAGAGTGATGACAGAATGAAGGCCATAGAAAATCAACTGTCTACTCTAACAACATTGGTGACTTAGAATATGACTTAGAGGACTCCCGACTCTCTTCCTTCTCAACCAGAAGCAAATCCAAAGAATGAGGAAGTAAGAGCCATTTCCTTAAGAAGTGGCAAGCAGTTGGTGGATCCTACACCAAAAATGAAGGATAACAAGAAGATAGATGAGGGAGTAGACACTCTAGAGGCTTTTATTGAGGAGGGCCCAACTGCAAAAGACCCAAAGTTACCACCTTCTAAGGTAAGTATTCCATTCCCTCATAGGATAAGAAATGAGGTGCAAGATAAGAAATTTGCTAAATTTCTTTTGATGCTTAGGAAATTGTATATCAGCATTCCTTTCATTGAGGCAATTGCACAAATGCCAAAGTACACCAAGTTTCTAAAAGATATGATTTCAAATAAAAAGAAATTGGCGGACTTTGAGACCATAGGCCTTAGTAAGGAATGTTCTGTCATAGTATTGAGGAAGCTACCCCCTAAACTTAAAGATCCAAGGAGATTTACAATCCCATGCACCATAGGGCGGTCTTACTTTGACAAATCCCTATATGATCTAGGGCTAGTATAAATTTGATGCCATATTCTGTTTTTAAGAAGTTGGGAATGGATGATCCTAAACCCACTAACATCACTCTTCAGTTGGCCGACTGGTCAATAGCCCATCTTAGGGGCATTGTTGAGGATGTCTTAGTGAAGGTGGACAAGTTTATCTTTCCAACAGATTTTGTTGTTCTTGATATGGAGAGGATTCAGATGTCCCGATTCTCTTGGGGCGCCCATTCCTCAACACTTGTGATGCTTTGATAGAAGTGAGGAAGGGAAAATTAACCCTCCAATTGGGTGATGAGAAAGTAATTTTTGAGGTCATGAATTCTATGAAGAGCCCTTCTTATTTTGTTGTTTGTAATATGATAGAGAGCATCGATCCTATTAATGCTCTAATCAAAGAGTCCTTCCCTAAAATGGGGTTTAGTGATGCATTTGCAAGAGTCTTAGTTGTGAGAGACTCATCATGTGATTTTGATGGTGAGGAGAAAGAGATGGTCATGTTTCTTGACCCTCACCAATCTGCCAAGTCTTGGAAAAATATCAAGTTTGAAGAGTTGGAAAGGGATATTGGGCCTAAACCTAAACCTTCTGTTGAGGCCTAAACCCAAACCAACTTGAAATATGTTTTTCTGAACCCTCCTATGTCTTTGCTAGTTATTATTGTAGCAGGTTTATCATAATCAATAGAGGACAAGCTCTTGCGAGTCCTCCGTGAAAATAAAGAGGCATTTGGGTGGACAATGCATGACATAAAGGGCTTGAGCCTTACTATGTGCACCCATAGGATTCACATGGAGGATGGATTTGAGCCCAAAGCATTACAACAAAGATGGCTCAATCCAAACATGAAGGAGGTGGTAAGGTGATAAAACTCCTCGATGCAGGCGTGATAAACAGTAAAGGGAGAATACAAGAAGAAGACATATCTCGCTAAGCGACACATCTCGCTCAACGCTTCACTCGCTGAGCGCAACATCAAGCTACGCAAGCTAGGCGGCCTATGACGCGCTGAGCGCCATATTACACTAAGCAAAATTTTCATTCGAACTGAAGACTCGCTTAGCGGGACATCTCGCTTAGCGGAAGTTGCTTGCGAACTAAATATGCGCTTAGCGGAACACTTGTTCTGAGATGCATTATGCAGTGTCCTACGCTTAGCGGAATGTTGCGCTAAGCGCGACTTCGACTATATAAGCTGCACTTGTAATAATTTTGAAGCATTCAGACTTTGGTGGATTTGGTTGAGCTACTTCCTCTGTTCTCTCTATTTTCCTCTGTTCTCTTTATCCCATTTTGTAACCTTTTCAAGGCTTCTCATGACAATGAGAGACCAATCTATTAGTGTTGAGGACTTGGAACTAGGTGTTGATCATGTAAACGCTATTCTTCATATCTATTCATTGAAATATTTAGTTTAATGTTCATTTCTCTAACTTTATTCTTGTTATATGATTGGATCAGTTATATATGCATGTTTTAGAGTTTACCTGCCATTGATGAATCTTTGTTGAACTTGGAACTGAGTTTGAACTCTAATGGAGTGTATTTCTAGACATAGGATAGACTCCATTAGCTTCGCAAAGATCTCTAAGCTTCATCAAACCACTCAATTGAACTTACCGAGACATCGAAAGTGAGGTTGAGTAGTTTAGGCTTGATTTGATGAGAGATCACATTTTAAGCACTTTTAGATCGAAGTTAATCTGAACTATTAATGTGAATGGAGAATATATCTTATATGTTTACATGGGAAGCAAACCGATTGAACCAAATCCTCAACATATCCATTATTCCATTATAAAACTCAAGCACGCCAACTGTTCGATCATAGTCCTGAATCAACATTGTCGTTTTTATTGTTTATAGTTAGTATTAACTGTAGTGTTTAATTTAATTTTTGTTATTATTTATGTTTCACGAACAACCAACTTAAAAATCAAACTAGTGTTTAGGAATTGATTACTTTACTGATAGTCAAATACGGACAATTCCCTGTGGATTCGATACTGGGATCTTCCCTTTTAAACTACTTGTGCGATATTTGGTACGCTTGCCAAAATCTATCCATCAGTATTTTGGTTATATGCAAATACTGATGGCGCCTTAAGATCAAGAGAAAACTACTTTCACTTACCTTTATGGTACTTTTGCATATAAGTTGATGCCTTTTGGACTTTGCAATGCTCTTACCACTTTTCAGAGATGTATGATGTCTATCTTTTCTGATATGATAGAGGACTGCATAGAAGTCTTCATGGATGACTTTTTTGTGTTTGGTCCTAATTTTGATAAATGTTTAGACAATCTAAATGTTGTTCTTAAAAGGTGTAAGGACTCAAAATTGATTTTGAACTGGGAAAAATGTCAATTCATGGTGTGTGAGTGCATCGTGTTAGGACATAAAGTGTCTGCAAAAGGCATTGAGGTAGACCTCGCTAAGGTGGAAGTGATTGCAAAATTGCCACCACCTTCTTCTATTAAGGGGGTTAGGAGTTTCTTAGGCCATGCTAGTTTTTACAAGAGGTTTATCAAAGACTTTTCAAAAATTGCTAAACCAATGAATGACCTCCTGGCCAAAGATACCCCTTTTGAGTTTTCTGATATATGTGTCCGTGCTTTTGATGTCTTGAAAGAGTGCTTGATTAGTGCTTCGATGGTAATTGCCCCTGATTGGACACTTCCTTTTGAACTCATGTGTGATGCTAGTGACACAGCCGTAGGGGCAATTCTGGGCCAAAGAAAAGATAGTGTTTTACACCATCTATTATGCTAGCCAAACGCTAGATGATGCCCAGAAAAATTATACCACTACTGAAAAAAGAATTGTTAGCTGTGGTTTTTGCATTTGATAAGTTCAGGCATTATCTGATTTTGTCTAAAATTATTGTTTACACTGACCATGCTGCCATTAGACATTTGTTGCATAAACAGGATGCCAAGCCAAGGTTGCTTAGGTGGATTCTACTTTTGCAGGAGTTTGATATTGATATCAGGGATAAGAAAGGGGCAGAAAATGTGGCAGCAGACCATCTATCTCGCTTAGACCCCACAGTGAGGCAAGCTGCCAATGATAGCAAGATAAGGGAGACGTTTCTTGATGAACATCTTCTAGCTGTAACTGCCATCTCTCGAGATCTGGTTTGCTAAAATAGCCAATTATTTGGCTTGCAAGGAGTTCTCAAAACCTTGTACACCATAGGAGAAAAGGAAGCTTTTAAAAGATGTTAGGCACTACTTGTGGGATAAGCCTTACCTGTTCAAGGTATGTGGTGATGGGATAATACGTCGGTGCATCCCACAAGTTGAGGTAAATTCTATCCTTTCTTTCTGTCACTCTAAAGAAGCTGGGGGCTACTTTGGTCCTACAAGAACAGCTCATAAAGTGCTTCAGTGCGGGTTGTATTGGCCCTCAATCTTTAAAGATGCACATGCTTTTGTGCAAGCCTGTGATAATTGTCAACACACTGGCACTTTGACAAGGTGTCATGAGATGCCTCAGAATGGAATGCTAGTTGTTGAACTGTTTGATGTGTGAGGAATTGATTTTATGGGTTCGTTCCCCAAATCTTTTGTTAATGAATATATTATTGTTGTTGTTGATTATGTTTCCAAATGGGTGGAAGCTATAGTAATGCCTAGTAATGATGCTAGGGGAGTGGTCAAATTTTTAAAGAAAAATATTTTTAGTTGTTTTGGAACTCCTCAAGTTATCATAAGTGATGAAGGCACGCATTTTTGCAATAAGCTTTTTGATAATTTGCTTGTAAAATATGGCGTGACTCATAAGGTGTCCAATAGGGAGTTGAAGCGGATCTTGGAAAAAACTGTGAGTGCATCCCGTAAGGATTGGTCTCTCAAGTTAGATGATGCACTGTGGGCTTATAGAACGACCTACAAGACTCCTATTGGCATGTCTCCTTATAAATTGGTTTTTGGAAAAAATTGTCACTTACCTATTGAATTGGAGCATAAGGCCCTTTGGGCCCTCAATTTCCTTAATTTTGATATGAAGTGTGTAGGTGAAAATAGATTATAGCAACTGACTAAATTAGATGAGCTCCTTTTGGGAGCTTATGAGAATGCTAAGTTGTACAAGGAGAGGGCAAAAAAATGGCATGATGGACACATTAAGGAGCAGGAGTTTGTTGTGGGAGAAAAAGTACTTGTTTTCAACTCTCATCTCTGTATTTTTGTTGGAAAACTACAGTCCAAATGGTATGGTCCTTTCACTATATCTCAAGTCTTTCCTTATGAAACTCTTAAGTTGGTAAAGAAAGATGGTAGCAGGTTTAAGATAAATGGCAACTGGGTAAAACATTATGAGGAGAACTTGTTGGGCGTGCATTACATTGCCCTATTAACAGGTTGAATCTCATCCATTCTTGTCAGGCTCATGACGTTAAACAAGCGCTACCGAGAGGCAACCCGGCCTTTGTACTCTTTAATTGTCTTGAACTTTAGGTAGTTTGAGTTTCCTATTTCATTGCATTCGTTCAATAGTTTTATATGATCATGGTAAAGCTTAACACAGTTGTGTTACATTACAACACGACCTAGGTTCCCTACAACACAATCGTTTTAATTATTCTGTTAAAAAAAAAAGTTGTTTTCATTTTGGTTAATAGGTCCAACACGACCGTGTTATTGTTTAGCATGGTTGTGGCAAGAAAAAAAATTAAAAAATAAATGAATTTTGAATTTCAAATCCAATACGGCCATGTTGATTTTTACCATGGCCGTGGTGGTCTGATAATTTCAGTTTTTTGTCAGCCTTATTCGGGTTTTTCGAAATCCTTTTTCCTCATTCTCTTCACACACTTCACTCCCTCCTCTCATTCTTTCACTATGGTTTCTTCCTCTCTCATTCTCTTTCCATTTCTAGTAAGTCGATCTTGTATTCTTCAATTGCTATGCTTTATATTGGTGCATGGGTGTTGTACTTCACTGGTTTAGTTGTTTTTCTAAATTTTGTTTAGGTTATTAGGCTTCATGTTGTTTAACTAGGTTTCAATTTTTTGTATATGCTTCTGTATCCACGGCCTAGGTACACCCAAGCACGACCATGCTTTGGGGATTTGTTAAAACTTTATGTTTTGTTTTGTTACCACAACTGTGTTGATTGATTGGTTCTGTTTGAATTTGTCATTGTTACCACGGCTGTGGTCCCTATTACCACAGTTGTGACCCTTGTTACCACAACCATGTTGATTGTTAGGTTTTTGTTTGCATTTGTCGTTGTTACCACAGCCGTGATCCCTATTACCATGGCCATGTTGATGTTTCTGTAACCACCACGACCATGTTAGTATCAACACGACCGTGCTTATGTGGTTTCTCAATCCCATTTACCATGGCTGTGGTCATTTCTACCATGGTCGTGTTGCTGCTACTAGCACCATTAACACGGTCATGTTGAATCTAGCACGGCTGTGCTTTATTTTATTAATGTTTTCTTTGTGTTATGTGTTACCATGGCCATGTTGTGGTTTTGGAAAAAAAAAAAAAAACTGCACATGCACTTTGCTAACATAACCAACTTCTTTACTGGCCACACCTTGGTGTACTTTTTATTTCCTTTCTTTTGTAGGTATGGACAGTGTCGGCTCTTCTATTGGTACATCTGCTACTGCCAAGTGTGCACGTTTAACTAGAGGAGGACGCAAATCCATTCCTAACGCTAGTCGGTGACCCCTAGTCCCCAAACAGTTCATGGACCGCTACACAAGACTTTCCTTAGGAGAGTTCACTCCCACCCAATGCTTTGACAACACAATTTTAAAGTGGTTTGGGATGTTGGAGAGAGTTCAGCGGCTAGTGCAAGTCATCGACTAGGAAGGGGTTGCCGATATTGATGAACCCACTTATCCTCAGCCATCACTTGAGTTCCTTGCCACATGCAGGGAATGGTTACCAGAGGCGGATGATGCCACTAGCACCGATGAAAATGCTGACCCCCCGAAGCACATGGTTAGTTTTTACATGGGGGGAAGGAGCGTACATTGCTTTTATCTGACTTCAATGTCGTATTAGGCTTTAAGAGTGAAGATACCGTCCTCAGTGATGATTATGCTGCAGCACTCCAAAGTGTGCCGGCCACCTTCAATGATGTCATTGCTTGGAACGAGCTGACAGGGCTTGGGGATTACGATCCTAGTAAATCCAAGTCCACAAAGATTCGTGATCCTATTCTTCGCACACTTCATCGTTGGCTCTCTGGTTCTGTTTACGAGAGGAAACAAAGTGATGGTTGTGTAGGTCAACGTGATCTATTCACTCTTTGGTGCATGGTTCATGGGCACCAAATAGATGCAGGTTTTTCTTTTATCTGTCATTGCTTGACTGTGGGAAAGTGGACATCTACCAAACACACCATCCATATTCATGTCGGCTCTTTCATTACTCGACTTGCTCGTTACTATGATTATCCACTGGAAACCCTCCTTGAACCCATTCCGATGGAAATTATCTCTATTGACACCTTGTACCGGACAAGGATCCTGATCCACAACGATGAGCGACAGTTTATTCTTGCACCACATTCTCCAGCAACGCATCAAGTGGGTCAACAGGATGCAAAGGAGGTCCACATTCAAGAGGAACCCCACACTAATTACACTGCAGTGATTGCCAAACTTGACGCCCTTGATTTGGGCATAAACAACAAGTTTGATGCGGCTAACATGCGCATTGACACACTGGACGCTAGACTAGCCACTCAAACTCATACCTCTGCTGATCAGCCAGCATCTTGATTGCCATTCAACAACTTCAAGACCAGATGCATGGCGGTCATTTTCCACCTCCAGCTTAGGCTTCAGTGGAGGTTTTCATCCTTGTACATATTTATTGTTTTTAGTCTTTAGTTTCAATTTTATCCTTATTTTATTTTCTTGTTATTGCTTTGAGGACTACGCATGGTTTGTCTGTGGGGGGTTGTTAAAACTTCACCGTTTTGTCACCCCTATTTTGAACTTGTTATGTCCTTATTTTCATTGTTTGAAAGTCTTAATTTAACTCAGTTATTATTAGACTTTTGAATCTTAGTGCATTGAGCCTTTTATATGTGTCACATGTTGTTCTCGTGTGCATCTAATTCTAGGGATTGTTATGAAAAGACAAAGATTAGCAGTATTCCCCCTTTTAGAAACATTTGCCCCTGAGTAACCACTAAATTGTGAGATTTTGAGCTTTGTAGGGGTCATGTCACTATTTACCCCAAATTTCTTTTGTGATTGATTTGTGTCCCCCATTATTTTTTATGTTCTGGATTCTATTATGATATGCATTTTGGTTAAATTCTTTGTATGCATGCATCACTGCAAGAGGCTTTAGGATTTTTCTTTCAGACCCCCAAACTATTGATCAAAGTTACCTTAGTCACCCCTTTTGAGCCTAATGTGAATATTTTTCTTGACACCCATTCATTGTTGGTTATATGGTTGCATGGTGATCCTAGAATACTAAAAGGAGCGATTAAGAATGCATATACTAAAGGAAACTTCCCCTTTAAAGTGTTGTTTTAGAGCCTCTCTAGTTTTAATAATAATAATAAAATCTTATAACTAGTGGAGGCACATTTATACATATAAAAAATAAAAAGAAGGGGGGGGAGGAGAAATAGAAGAATAAATGGTTTGCTGAGCTCAATAGTCCAATGAGGGATCACTTAACATGCTTGTGAGATATATTTATGAATTGGAGGAGAGTCCTTGTTTGACCTTTCATTTCTCTTATCTACCTACATGTTGAGGCTTAGCCCCATCACACCTTGGTAGCCTCTCTTTGTTGCGTGTATGCATTGATGTTTGACTTTGATTTGATTGATTAACAGACTCTAGCAACATGATTTATTTTAGGGCATTTTGAGTGGTTTATTCTACACCTGAAACAGTGAGTGATGTGTAAGATGAGTGTGTGTAAACTACAATCTTTGGGGGTATAATGGGATGTTTGGGGGAATCATTTGAGTTTAATTGAGTTCTTTGAGTAATTTCTCTCTTTTCTCTGATGCACTTATGATACAATTATGTTGTTTGTGATAAGTTGGTGGCTCAGTGTTTGGATTCTTAATGTCTTGAAATTTTGTGTTGATCTTGAACTCTAAAATTACTTGAGGACAAGCAATGTTCAAGTGTGGGGAGGCTTGATAAGCCGCTTTTTGGTGTTAATTCTAGGGTGATTATTGTCATGTTTTCAATTGAATTCAATCATTTTTGTATTGGCAAACTTCACTTTATGTTCTAAGTGTGCAGGAATTTGAAAATTAAGGGAAGGAGCTAAAAAGAAGTCATAACGAGGGATTAGATGCCCATTCTTTAACACGGTCGTGTTAACATTCAACACGACCGTGGTCATCCTGTGGCACGGCTAACACCATGACCATGCTAACTGAAGTTTTGTAATTCTATGATCACCACGACTGTGGTGAATATCAACATGGCCATGTTGATCCTAATTCCAGGTCAGTTATTCTATAGCACAGTCGTGCTGAATTGTAGCACGATCATGGTAGTCTTTCTTTTATTAATAGAAATGCGGAACAGCCAAACATTACGCTTTTTTCTGTTTCTTTTGACTTGTAACTGCTACTGGACATCAAAGATCATCGTTTTTTTGTGTAAATCTCTCTTCCCTTCTATTTTGCTTACAATTTATAATATATATATTGTGTTCTCCTTCTGATCATGAGTAGCTAATTTCTAAATTAGGGATTGTGATGTAGTTAATAATTGATGAACCTGAATCCTCAATTCTCTAATTCATTCTGTTAATTAAACTACTGCATGTTTGATAATCACTTTATATACGTAAATATTGCATCATATTTTGTAGCGATTATCCAATGTTCTCAAGAATTTTAGCTTCATTTGAAATCATTTAATATAGATTTGGATAGTTTGATAATTTTAACCCTAGGAAGCTATTTTGTGAGAAATATACTCTACTTTATGTTTGCAAGCCTAGATTCAACATAAGGGAAGAATACAAGAAGAAGACATATCTCGCTTAGCGACATGACTCGCTCAGTGCTCCTCTTGTTGAGCGCAACATCAAGTTATGCGAGACAGGCAGTCTATGAAGCGCTGAGCGCCATCTTCGGCTAAGCAAACTCTTCGTTTGAACAGAAGATTCGCTTAGCATGAAATATTGCTTAGCGGAAGATTCTTTCGAATTGAAGATACACTTAGCGGACTACCTCGCTTAGCGAAAGCCTCTTTTGAAATAAAGATGCGCTTAGCGGAAGAATGCGCTTAGTGGAAGTCCTATTTCTGAGATGCATTCTGCAGTATCCTACGCTTAGCAGAATGTTGCGTTAAGCGAAGGTCCACTATATAAGTTGCACTTGTAATATTTTTAGAAATACTCAGACTTGGTTGAACTTTTAGCAGCTTTCTCCTCTATTCTTCCCCTATTTTCTCTATTCTCCCTCTCCCATTTTTGTAACCTTTTCAAAGCTTCTCATGACAATGAGAGACTAATCCATTAGTGTTGAGGACTTGGAACTAGGTGCTGAACATGTAAATGTTTTCCTTCATATCTATTCAATGAAACATTCAGTTTAATGTTCATTTCTCTATCTTTATTTTTGTTATATGATTTGATCAGTTATATATGCATGTTTTAGAGTTTAATTGTCATTGACAAATGCTTTTGAACTTGGAACTGAGTTTTAACTCTAATGGAGTGTATTTCTAGACATAGGATAGACTCCATTAGCTTCATAAAAATCTCTGAGCTTCATCAAACCACTCAACTGAACTTTACGAGACATCAGAAGTGAGGTTGAGCAGTTAGGCTTGATTTAATGAGACATTACGTTTTTAGCACTTTTAGATCGAAGTTAATCTGAACTATTACTTTGAATGGAGAATATATCTTGTATGTTTACATGGAAAGCAAACCGGTTGAACCAAATCCTCAACATATTCATCATTCCCTTCTCACATTCAAGCACACCAACTATTCGATCATAGTCCTGAATTACCATTATCATTTTTATTGTTTATTTTTAGTGTTTTGTTTAATTTCTGTTGTTATTATGTTCTATAACACAAACAACTTTTAAAAACCAAATTAGTGTTTAGGAATTGATTATTTTACTAATAGTTAAATACGGACAATTCCCTGTGGATTCGATACTCGGGATCTTCCCTTTTAAACTACTTATGCAATATTTGGTTCGCTTGCCAAAATATTTCATCAGTGTTCCTTAATGCCTGTTTAAGGAATGACCATCTCAAATTTGAATTGAATCGGTTTATTGATTATGATCATTAACGATAAACCGTAGATTTACGCTCTAGTTGAGTTTAGGAATTTTGTATGATCATTCTTAATTTCTATTCTTCTGACTAATTGATTGTTCGTAATGCTTTTCTAAAGTGAAAAACCTCCTATGATCAATTAGGGTTGCATTTTAGGAAGAGGGACAATTCTCTTGATCATAGTAATTGTCTAATTAAAATCAAGTTAGTGATTAACATGAATTGAGTTTTAAATTGGGGGTTCAGAGGAATCAAATTATTAACGAATCCACACTCATAGTTTCTCATTATTTCACTCTATCTCAATCAGTTAATATTCTACTTTATGTATTTCTCAACAACTAAATTGAATTATAAGAAAAACTTTGTTTAAATTCTCAAACTTCTTAGAAAAGAAATCACCATCAGTCCTTTGGGTTCAATATATGGACTTAGGTCCACTGTTACTACTGCATAAGGTACACTTGCCCTTAAGCGAGTTTAATTTACGCATCATGTACTTAATTAGTACATAAATTATCAATTTAAGAAATCATTGTAGGAAACACAACTATTTTCAACACATAATTTCTTGTTATATAAAATAAAAAAGTTTTATTTTTTAGCAACCCCTTTAATAATATTTGATTTGTCTTAAATTAAAATAAATAATAATAAAGTTGTAAAAAATTAAAATTACATATTTTGAATCAAATTAAAATTATTATCTTGCAATTGTTGGTGATCCAACAAAAAACACCATTTGCTAATCATTGTTATATGTAAAGATGCAAAATGAATCTTTTTTTTAATGTTCATATTGAAAGTTTCATGTGTGCTATACTTAATATTTCATGAAGATAAATTTGATTAATCCAACATTATTATATCAAATTAATATATAGTAACAATAAATAAATCAAATGAATATAAAATAGTTTTTGACTAATTTTTTTCATATATGGTGTTTGCTTGTAATGGAAAAAAAAATACCAACTCAATCAACTAACTTAATATCAAGAAATTACTCTTTACAAAATTACCATAAAAAAGAGCTCAAAAAAGTAAGGTTTTGGTATCTTAATTCACAAACAATTTACTCACTTGAATTTGCAGCCAATAATGAATTCCTTTTGCAATAAAGCAATTGCTTCCTTCTAAACCTTGATTGTCGACATTGATTGGCTATACAAGCATGATCTTGTTCACTATTTTTTTCAACTTCTTTAATTGAGTATGTTTCACATCAAACACAATCATTTATAAGTTGTAGTGACATCTATGGTATTAAAAACCATCAAAATTTCACTATAACCAACATAGCAAAGTAGGTGTTGCATATTATACACTAAATTGACCCTTTCCCATATTATTAATTAAACCTTTTTTATTTATTTAATAAAAATAATAGTTAAAATATTAAAATTGTAAAATGAAAAAAGAAAAAGAAAATTTAATAACAAAATTAATAATTACTAATCTAAACATTAACAGATAGTATAACTAAAATTTTAACTTAATTTAATAACATTAAATTTTTTAACCAAGTTTTAGTTATTTGTTTTTTTTAAAATGATATTTATTTACTCACCAAATATTTTAGAAGTTAATAAATCATTTTAAATAATAAAATTATGCTAAATTATAATTATGGTCTCTTTGATTTTTTTTTAATATGCAATTTTGATTTTTGTGATGTTTAATTATAACATTTGGTTTTTCTAATTTTATAAATTGTTAATTTTGGTTCATCTAATAGGTTATGAATTAGTAAATGTGATTAGTAGACTTTTTAACTTGATCATAAATTAATTAAAATCCATTAATAATTATGATTAATATAATTATTTATAATTAATGAATTTTAATTAACTTAATAATTTGATTAATCATAATGATTAATTGAAAATTATTGCAACAAAATGGATTTTTTGGATTTTTTGGCACCGTTTTAATGCAATTTTAGATGAAATGAAATGTTTAAAATTGTGCAATTGACTTCATTACATAAGTACTATTAAAATGAATCATTGTCGATTCAAAAACATGTTTTACATAAGCAAATTGAAACGAAAAATCACACTCTTAAATAATAAAATTTTGTAACAAGAGTGATTTCTCAATTTTTTTGGCTTTATTTTGATAAGATTTTAGTTTTAATGAAGTGTTTAAAGTTGCATAGCTAGTTTTATCTACGTCAATACTATGAAAATACAATGTTTTAAATATCTAAAAACATGTTCCACATAAACAAATTGAAATGAAAAATCACCCTAAAGAAATGAAATTTTGTAACAAAAGTGGTTTTTTAAAGTTTTTGGACATTATTTTGATGCAATTTTTGTAAAAACAAAGTGTTTAATATTGTGTAGTTAACTTCATTTTCATGAATATTATGAGAATGAATCATTGTCAGTGTTAAAATACATGTTTCAGATAAGCAAATTAAAGGAAAAGATGACCATCATGAAATGAAAATTTGTAACAAAAGTAATTTTTTCATTTCATGAGGTAATTAAAATTCATTAATTATAAATAACTATATTAATCATAATTATTAATGGATTTTAAATAATTTATGATTAAATGAAAAAGTCTACTAATTGCAATTATCAATTTATAACCTGTTAAATTAACCAAAATTGAAAATTTATAAAACTAGAAAAATTAAATGTTATAACTTAAAAGATTACAAAAATCAAAATCACATATTAAAAAAAATTAAAAAGACTATAATTATAATTTACCCTAATTTTATTATTTAAAATGATATATTAACTTCTAAATTATTTGATGAGTAAATAAATATCATTTTTTTAAAAAAATAAATAACTAAAACTTGGTTAAAACATTTAATGTTATTAAATTAAATTAAAATTTTAGTTATATTATTTGTTAATGTATACATTAGTAATTATTAATTTTGTTGTTAAATTTTCATTTTTTTCATTTTTTCATTTTATTATTTTAATATTTTAACTATTATTTTTATTAAATAAATAAATAAAATTTAGTTAATAATAAGAATGGGATCAATTTAATGAATATGTTAAAGACGTCAATTATGTATTAAAAAAAAATATGAAACTATCGAGTGAAAAGTTCATCAAACAATATGCGCAAGGATACAAAATTAAATTAATTTTTAAAACCTCACCATTTTCTTTTGATTGTGAACCAAATAAGAAAATACTACCTATCATTCATTAAAGTTTCTCCCATCTTTTGAACCAGGCTAAAAGTCAATAATTTTTTTTTTTTTCAGAGTCTATGCTTGTGGTAACGCAAATGTGTTTTCATTTTGTATTTTTTCAAACGAAAAATCAATTTTACAAAATTTAAATTCAAATTAAAAAATATAGTCCAAAACACTATAATTTAACAATTAGTATACGTGCCTAAAAATTCAGAAGAATACTATTCAATGCTGATTTAGTCTCAGTCTGGTTCATGCAACTAAAAATGAGTACTTTGACATTAAACTTGTATATTTCATGATATAAAAAAAAAAACAAAAAAAAACTTCTATATTTCATGTATCCAATAAAGGAGTAAAACGAAAAACAAAAATTATTGATGTGCCATGAACATTTTGTCCAAATAAACAAAGGACAATTTTTCTTCAAAAAATACGTTTAACACTCAAAAGTACATTCAGAACGATTATTCAAACATCAAACATGCACTTCACATATTTTTCTCTCTACATTGCCCCTCTTGTGTCATCTCCAACCAAACTTTTTTCTTTTTTCCCCTCCTACACAAGTCTCTTGAAAGAAAGTTGTTTTTCCCAACTTTTGGGACTATAAGGAATAAAAGTTACTATTTTAGTTCCTTCAGGCAAAGGTAAAGCATCATCATATCTTGAAGGGATCTTCTCATGCCAAATGAAATCATTCTCATGTACAAACTTTCCAAGCACTTCAGAAGCATCTTGAATCTGCTTTTGGTAAATAGATTTCCAAGGATCTTCCCCTGGTATTTTCTTTTTCACCTTATTCAACACAGAACTGAGAACTCCAATTGCAGCCCCTATTTGACCACAAGCCTTCAGGCTTTCTGCAAGATGTTGCTGACCCTTCAACTCATGTAAACACTTGCAGAAATACATAAAATCCTGCATATATGAAAGGGTACCTTGAGAATCACACTACCATAATGGAAGACCAAGTAGAAAAACAAACATAAAATGATTAATTAACATAAAGAGTGATGCACTACCAGTCAATCGATCACAACCCTCAGTTTATGAAGTCTGTTGAATTATATAAAACTATCTTATAAATCATGCAAACAGAGTGTTGTGATTAAAGTATAAAATTATTTTATAGTGTTAGTATGTCACCATTAAACTTAATAAAAAATTGTTCATCAACAAGAAATCTTACAATATAGTATCTTAGATAGGCTATGCTTGACATGTAACATTACCATTTCATTCCTACAAATACAATCCTCTTCTTTGTCATCACACTACAAGAATATCAAGGTTCACTAGTTACATACCAATAAGCGTGATGAAATGTCTTTGCACTGTGTGGCAGCTGTATGAAAAATTCCAATAGCTTCTTCAAGAAAAAGTGTAACACCATGATGCAGCTTTGCCAGGAGACTTGAAGAAGTACCTTTCTCTTCAGCCTTCCTTATGGTTACTGCCTGTATGTAGGGTTATTACATACTAGTTATTTACAACCAAAAACTTCATGAACTTCATTTTTAAAAACTGGGAAAAACATGATGTTTTCAAAGGCTTAATGTCACTTTTAGTTTATTAAGTTTTTGATTTTTTTGTATTTTGGTCCATAATGTTTAAAAAATGTATCATTTTGGTACTTTTTTCAATTTTCCGTTAGAGACATTAGCAGACCATCAACTACTAAAATTTAAAATAATTATTTTAAATAGTGGTGGCTAAAAACTATGGTGATGGTTTTTGAAGTAGTTTTTAATTTTAAGAAAATAAAGATAGTGGCAGTTTTTAGCTGCCACTATTTTAAAATTTAAAAGTGAATAGGTCTACTAACGTTTTCAATGAAAAATTGAAAAACAAAAAATACCAAAGTCCAAAACTATACATTTTGAAAACTTAAGTACCAGAATGACAATTTTAAACATCATGGACCAAATGTAAAAATGAGAAACTTAATGAACTAAAAGTGGTGTTAAGCCTTTTCAGAGATAATGTAGCTAAGTTTCATGATATGACAGTATGCAATTTGACACAGAAAATGACACAACACCAACCTGTGCCTCAGCCAAGCAAATGAGGCACATAATGGTTGATACTGCAGCAAGAGCTTCTGGGGGGGTTTCTGGTGGCAATTCAGGTTCTAAGAGGGGAAGAACCTCTTGTGCTAGGTGATGATAAATGCCAGCAGCTTGTCTGAAAATGGTGACAGATTGAACCAAATCTGCATAACAAACAATGATGGCATATATAAACATATTCAATAGACCAAGTTCATCATATCATTCATATAGGACCGTCTGTTTGGACACACTACTCTACAAGAACTTCTAGGAGGAGAAAATATGAAGAAAAAAAATGAAATTAACTTCTCTAGTAGTTAAAATTGCCTTCTTTAATAGTTAATTTGTAGAAGTCCCACATCTTTTAAAAGAAGATATGGGAGAGTTTTTACTAAATGGCTATTAGAGTAGACAATTTTAACTTTTAGAGAAGCTAATTTCATTTTTTCTTCATATTTTCTTCTTTTAGAAGTCCTGTTAGAGTAATGTGTCCAAGCACGCCCATAATCATATGAAATGGGATTTTGAGTTTCTCAATGCCTAGTACCAGTTGATAAAACTTCTAAAGCCCTCTCACGCAAGATTCCACCACAAAGAAAAAGGGTCATGCCAAGCTCAAATTGCAAGTTGTTAATTTGAAAAAACTTGGGGCCATTGATTTTGAAGAAAGAAGATGAGCTCAGGGCACTACTCCAGCATATCTTAAGAGCCGCATTCCATTGAGCAATCTGGATTTGGTTATTGGTGCTTGTTGTTGCATCAGCATAGGGAATCAAAATTTCCAGTAATGGCAGATACTTCTCTATTTTGTGAATATCCTGATGCAGACAGAAAAAATAGAACAAATTTATTGACAGAAAATGAGAACAATTTATCAGCATTGCTGCAAATTTGATGAGTTACCAAATTTAGTAACACTCTCTTTGACACTATTTTAGAGACTCTTGTGATTGGTTGAAATGTGTGAATCAGTTATATCAGAAAATATAATCATTAATGATATGTGAAATCCACCAAATTAATGATTTCTAATAAATTTTAACCAATTATAGGTTCTCTAAAAGAGAGTGTTTTAGATCTAAAGTCTAAAACCATAATTGGTCACACACAAAAAACACCATTTCACAATGACTCATTGCCAGAAAGAGAAAGCTCAGAAAATACATCAGTTTCATAATCAGACCATTCTTATGTCATTCCACAATTACCTAATAAAATACAAATTTTCCCCCACAAAGGGAAATGAAAGTTTGGACAATTAGACATCTGTTCCTTCCTTCCCTTTCCACAAAGTTGATGTTAACATTCACTTACAAGAGAATCACTAAAGGCATGTTTGGACAATACTCTAGAAGTACTTTTGGGAGAGAAAAATATGAAGAAAATAATGAAATTAACTTCTCTAGAAGTTAACATTGTCATCTTCAATAAATAATTTGTAGAAGTCTCACATCTTATAAATGAAGCTATATGATAGAGCTTCCATTAATTGATTACTAGAAAAGATAGAGTTAATTTTTTTTTTCATATTTTCCTTTCCTAGAAATCCTTTTAGAATAGTGTGTTCAAACAAACTCTAAGAATAGAAAGACACAATTAACCCAATTAAAATCAGAAGGTCAAAGAGAAAAACACAGTTGGAATCGAAGATCAAATGATCAAAATTATTTGTCATTTGTATACTCTGCAAAAAAACAATGGTAGTAAGAAGCTGATACAGACAGCACAACATAAACAGTTACCTGTTCATAGCGAGATTCCAACCCTCCAGACATTTCTTTTGCAATAGCTTCTGTAATGAAGCTGCTCTCATTAATAGAATCTTCAATCCCTTTACGCTTTGAGCTCAATTCCTTAAGATGCTCAAGTGTAGCGGAATCACAGGCAGCAAATACATTCTCAAACACTATCTGACAACATGAAAATCTACGATCAATGCGACTAGCTAACAATGGTGAAATCATCATTGCTGATACAAGACACAATCACTTATTTTTTAATATGGATGTTGGGTCTTTGGACAAAAAAAATAACACAAAAACTATCATGCTATATACCAACAGATATATAGACTAACTTAAAACAGAACCAATGTCAGGGGCAGAGCTACATTCATGATTCATGAACAAACCCAAAGTTTAATATTTCTTTTTCTTTACGTGAGCATGTAAGTATAGTCGAGTTGAGTCTCAGGAACCAAGGAATCAAAAAGCATTTATAAAGTACTCATAGATTACCTAATGCTCCTAAGAGATACAACTCTGCTCCTTACCAATTGAACCATCTCTCATTGGCAAAGTTGAATTTTTTACTAACATATCAGTAGTTATATTGAAAATTTCCATTATACTTGGATATATAATATATGAAGTACCTATTCCAAGCTCACTTCAAGTAAGTATGTCAATAACGATACCATAACTTGTTGTAATATATTCATAACTTCAAAACAACATGTAAGTCCTTACTAACTACCTTTCAACTGTCAATCTATATATTTTACTCAGTAAAACAAAGTTAAAACAATATACAGTTTGTAAAAGCATGCACACTCGATTGCTCCTACGATCATCTCATACCACAAGACACTACCAAGGAAAGTTTGCCAACTTATCAAGGTATAAAGATTATTCCAATTCCATAGTAGTACTTAGGACCTGTTTGGGAAGACTTCTCTAGAAGGACTTAAGGGGAATAAAATATGAAAAAAATAAAAAGAAAAATGAAATCAGATTCTTCAAAAGTTAATATTCTCTTCTCCAATATAGTTAATTTGTAAATGTTTTATATCTTTCGGAAAAATTATATGAGATATATGAGAGAACTTATACAAATTAGCTATTAAAGAAAATTAATTTCATTTTTTTCTCCTAAAATCTATCTAAAGAAACTTTATCCAAACATGCCCTTAGTAAACCATATACTAATCAAACAATCAAGAGCCAATATCACTCATCCAGAAATCAAAATTACACGAAACTCCAAACTATTTACAATTTACAATAACCCTTATAGCCAAAAATACCTTTTTAGTTTTCAGCTTTGACGGCTGTACAAAATGCAGCATCATTTTCAACCCCTTCCACTCTAAAACCACCAAAAGAGCGCAATCAATGAAGAAAACTCCGAATGCTGTTGAATTCCCACAAGAACTTGGCTTTCACCACGTCTTCAGCAACCATTAGGCGCCAAAGAGAAAGAATAAAAGGTTGAATTTTGACTTGAAAAAGAAAACTAAGAATGCTAGTGATTAGTTTCAGAGTAAAAACTGTAGTGGGATTTTAACAAAGTCTGAAACTTTACAACAAATCAATGAAAACCCAGAAGCCGAAAATTGATTGAGAAAAAAATGGGAGATGTGTGGAATTGGAAGTGAACTCCACCGCCACTCCCTTCTGAAACTATATCGATAATCATTGAACTTAAGATTTTTAGTTATTTTAATTTAATCTGTTTTATTTTATCAATAATATTTAAGATTTTTTAATTTATTTTATTTAGATTGAATTTGAAGATCGTTTTCTGGTACAGTTTCTGGTTCATTTCGGCGGAATGAATTCGCTTGATCGCTTCCTTAGGGTGTAAGGAACGAGACATCCGTGTGGGGCCCATTGGCTCTCTATTCTGTTTTGACATTGACATGTTCTTAACATTACGCGTTTGTATTTATTTTTTTGTAGTAAATAAATAACATGGGTCAACCATTAAGGCACAACAAGGTGTAAAGAGAAAGAGTAAGAGTTAATTAATTTATTTATTTATATTTAAACGGTGTTTGGTAGTTAGGATAATAGAATAAAATAAGGTAATTATTTTATGGCTTACATATAATTATTTTATTCTATTATATAATAAAATTAATGCTATATTTGATCAAACTAATTTATGAGTTACTTGAAAGTTTAGAAACTATAAGTTAGGAGCTGTGAAAAATTGAAGGGAGTTGGTTTAATTAAAAAATGTTTGGAAAAACTAATTGATAAACTAGTTGATAACTTGATATATGTCAAATGACATAAATTGGCATATTTTATATTTTAAATTATTTTTAATAACCTATCATAGAAATTTGGATAATAACTTTTAAAAATTTGTATTATAAAAAAAATGTAAAAGATCTGGTAATTTTACTCATATGGGTTAAAATCATTTTTTTATTTGGAAAAATAAAATAAAATTTATTAGAATTAAATGGTTTAAAATCATTTTTTAACAATTAAATACATTATTAATAATATTATTTTTAAAAAATAAAAGAGTTTCTTAATGAATATGTAACTATCATATATGATTTTACTTGAAATACATAAAAGACACATTAGAATGACAATTAAATAATGAAATCAGTAAAGTATTATAAAGATCTTCTTAACAAATATAATTTTGAAAGATGTTTAGTGAAGATATATGAAGTTTTGTAAACAGCAAATATATTATACTTTAACAATTGTTAAATAGTTTCATTATAATTAATCTCCTCCTGATATTATACTTTCCCGTTCTTTTATTACTAAAACACTCTTGACTTTCTATTCAATAAATGAATAAAATTTAATCACTCTCTCAAAGAGATGATATACAAATAGTTTGAATCTCTGAAAGTTTAGAAAGATCTATGTTTTTCTCTCAACTTTTGTTTTCTCTTCTTGCTTCTCACTTTTCTCATAATATTAGAGCTTAGATTGTTTGTTTGTTTTTTTTTTTTTTGTTCTTTCTCTCTTTTTTTTTCTTCTGAGCATAGAAGTTTTTATTTATAAGAGAGTTTCATGGATTTGAATGTTGAAGTTTCTTGGATCGATGTTGAGTATTGAAGTAGTTTTACTCAAATAAGTTTGAGGAGAACACACTCCTCTCACTTCATTACTCTGTTGTAGCTTTTCATAAGTCTTCTTTATTGTACTTTTTCTGAAGAGAGTAGTTTTTAGCTCTACCAATTCAAACTTCAACAATATCAAGACTAATAGATAGAGATACGAGGAATAAGTGAAAAGTTATACAGTTGATATCTTCGTGTCTTTTTGTTTAGAGACAATGGTCTTAAAGTTAATGTATAAAATAATTAAGTTATATTATCATTTGGTGCCAACATGGTATCATCTGACGAGAAGACTCAGTTTGTCTAGTTAGACAAGACTTTGTCCATCTATACCGTAAACGTCTTTTTTTGTTTGTACATAGGAAATAATTTTTGTTTGTGCATTAGAAAAAGTTTCCATTTGTACATGGAAATATATTCTATCTATTTGATAGAGCTATTTTTCATTTAGTCACCAAGTGAACCAATAGTCTGATTAAAGCACTTTGGATGTGGATTTAATCATAAGTCAGAGAACAAAGAGATTTTACCATTTGGTTGTTTTGATTTTTGATTTCTGAAATTTCTCAAATGTAAATCATTAGATTAATCAATATTATCACAATTGTTATTATTAAAATTAATCAAAAGAAAATATTAGGAGATAGACATCATCCATTATCTTGATTCTAACATTACTATCGTATGAGTGAAATGTTATATACTTGTAAGAATGTTAAATTAGATGAATGATTTTTTAAATTAAATAAAATGGTAAAATAGAATTTCAAATAAATTATTGGTCAAGGGAGCTTATAAGCTAATCAAAGGAGCTTACCAAACACGCTATCAGAGTTAATTTATTTATATTTAGTGTGAGATCAATTCTTACCATGTGTCAAATTCTCTTGGTTCTCTTGGATTAGTGTCAATCATGCATTGCAAGGAGGATTAATTTCTGAACCCAATAAATTGAAAGACATCTAGCATCTTATCATCTCTAACCGATGACCAAGAAAATAAATTTATACTTAGAATATGTTTGGTAGTAAGAATATAATAGAATAAAGTTATTATTTTATGACTTCAATATATTTTTAGTCTTTTAAATTTAGATGATTAGGTTTTTAATCCTTAACAAAAATATTTTTCTTAGTTCCTCATTTTAAAAAAAAAAAAAAACTACTATTCGTTACTCAAAATTTCAAAAAACTACAATTAGTCCCTCTCTTTCATTATGATGCTATAATTTATGACTACTAGAATAGAATGGTAACTTGTCAAGGCACGAGATTATATTAAAATTATCAACTTGAATATATAATAAATTTAAGATAGATTATTATTGCTATTAACAAAATTTTAACCATAGTTTCTACTTCTTTTATCATATTAAATAATTTTCGCATGATTATATAATTTTGAAATAAACACCAAAATCTAATACCAAAATGTTATTGGAATTTTAATCTCATTACTTTAAATGATGATAATATAATTGTCTTGTATTATTCCTTATGTGGTGCATTTCTTTTTGTCATAAATGATAAGAATTATGTGTTATGTTTTTAGGTGTATTTTTAATTTTACATGTCATATAACTAGGGCGGCGACTTATATGAGAATTGCGTTTTTATGTGAGAATGAGAACAGATATTTTCATCCGTTGGATTAAATTAGACAGTAAGAATTAACGCAGTCTTTTAAAAATTAACATTCACTACTTCAGTTGATCACTTTGTATCCAAAATTTTAAAAAAAAATAAAAACCTTCTTCTTCCTATTTTTACTACACCTAAAATTAAAAAAAAAAAAAAAACACTATTTCATTCTCCCTCTCATAAACCTGTTCATAAATCTTACATCTTAAATCCTAAACCCTACACTTTAAACTTACACCCTTAAACCTTAAACAAACACTGTTTTACATCTCGTGACAAGGGTGTTTCCTCAATATAAGAAAATTTTATCCTTTTGTTTTCGTTTTTGTAAGTATGATAATTATTATTTTCTTCTTTGTTCTACTCACGAATATGCTTCGGTTAATATGTAATTACATTTATAGTTTAATTTCTCATTTTTTCAATTCTTTATTTTCTACAAAAACAAAGATAAAAGGAGAAAATTTTCTTGTATTGAGGAAACACCCTTGTTACAAGAGGTGAAAGAATGTTTGTGTTTGTTTAAGGTTTAGGTTTAAAGTGTAGGGTTTAAGATTTAGGATGTAGAATTTATGAATAGGTTTATGAGAGGGAGAATGAAATAATGTAATTTTTTTTTTAATTTTAGGTGTAGTAAAAAGGGGAAGAAGAAGGTTTTTATTTTTTTTTTTAATTTTAGATGCAAAGTGATCAAATGAAGTAGGTGCATGTTAATTTTTAAAAAACTACATTAATCATTATGGTCTAATTTAATCTAACTGATGAAAATGTTTATTCTTATTCTCACATAAAAACACAGTTCTCATACTAGTCGCCCCGTATAACTATGTTCTTAAAAAAAAACAGCTATTTTTTAATTAAGTTAATTAATTACATTTAATTTTCTTACTTACATAAATATGAACTTACTTTCGACTTTGTTCTTAATTTGGGCCCCTGTAACTTGTTGCAGACTATCTTTAGTCATTTTTATTTTTTCAAAATATTCACAATAGTATTTGGTAGGGGTGTTCGCGGTGCGATTTGGTTCGATTTTTGAACAAAAAGTCCTCCGAACCAAACACAAAAAATACATGCGATTTGGTTTATAAAATATCCGAACCAAACCAAATCAAACTTTTACAGTTTGGTTTGGTTCGGTTTTTGTGATTTTTTTAAGTTTAAAAAAATATACAAACTCAAAGTCAAATTAAAAGATCTTAAAACTCAAAATTGCTGTCATAATTTCAAATATATCCACATAAGTCTCAAAACATATAAAATTAACTCAAAGTCTTAATACATAAAATTACACATAAAAATGTCAAACTCCACCAAATGTTATACAAACATAACAGTGTAACAAATTAAAAAAAAAAACACTTAGTTGTCTAATAGCTATGTTGAGTTTGAATACATTGTGACTTGAGCTTTTCAAGTGTGATGAGTTTCCAAAATCATTGATATCATTTGAATTATCATCATCATTCAGTGCATAATTATTGCATGTTGTGGCTAGTGTAGCTTCAATGTCCCATATAAAAACCTCTGCATCAAGCCAAAGGCAACCATATTGCTCTAAAATTCACGACACTACTAAAGAATCAGAAAATGGATTTGATAAGATTCAAACTTTAAATTCAATATAAGATCAAGCATGAAAAGTTCATAGTGTACATTACATTATTTTTCAGATACAGCAAGGCAAGTAACATAATCTGAGTGTTGGCGGAGAGTCCTAGTACATGTTCGAGTGGATGATAAGGCATTCCATGTCTAGCACAAACATACAACCGCCAAGTTAAACAAAGTCCACATCTTTATGTCATATTTTCCATGGATAAGACATAATTTTGCATAACTGTGAGCAAACTTTCCCATGTTGCATCATATGCGCCGGCATGGTTGAGAACACGAGATGAAGGTGCCGACGGGGATGAGGACGCAAGATTGAGAGACGAGAGGCAGAGGAGCTTAGGGTTTGTTTTTTCCTTCTTCACCTTCACTTTCCCTCTTCGCCCTTAGTCCCCTCAAAGCCCATGAGGATTAACATTAAAAAAAAAAAATGTACACAGTTATGTGGTTTGGTTTGGAGGCGATTTGAGATTTTCAAATCGCAAACTGAATCGAACTGCCGGTTATTTAGAAATAAAATCCAAAAAATCCAAATCAAGTTCGATTTTGTTCGATTTGTGATTTTTTTAGGTTGATTTCGCGATTTTTTTGACTGGTTTGGTTTATGGAATGCCCCTAGGCAATAGTTCTTTTTTTTTTTTTTTTTTTTCAGAAGAGAAGGATAAAGGGTTGGTTTGTTTGAAATAATCATTTATTTTAATAAAATCGCTAATTATTTATATTTTTAATATGTTTATCTGAATTATTTCTGCCTAAAATAAGTTATTTTTTTACTTATTTAAATAAACAAATCCTATTTACTTATAAAATAATCAATTATCTAATAATCACTTATTTTATAAATACTTATTATAATTTTAAACAAACTCGTCCAAAAATAAATCTTAAAACATACCCCCACAACCCTGTAGCCAAAAGTAATATTCTAGAAATAATAATATATATATATATATATATATATATATATATATATATATATAAAAAGAAGAGAAGGATAGAAATAAAATATTTTATTAAAAGTGATTAATAAAACAACAATCAGCTAAAAAACAAAGATTAGTAAAAAAAACAAAACAAATAAAAAAATCTTAAAGCACACCTAGGATCTTTGTTTAGATAAAGAACGAAATCTCAAATGCTTCACTGATTGATTAAGTAAACAAACCAAGATTAAAAAAAAAAAAAAAAACGATAAGAAAAAAAATAGAAAAGATTTATATGCATATTGCAATAAAGCATACCTTTTTTGCATTACATTGTCACGACCCCAGCTTTTGTAAAGGAGAAATTCTTAATTGCTTTGCTAACATGTCTTTTTTAGAAGAAATTCTCGATTGCTTTACTGATTATTTCATTAGGCACACAAAAGAAAAAAAAAAACAACAATAAAAAAATACACAAAAGAATTAATTGAGAAGAAGAACATACCTTTTGGAATGAATCTTTTAGGATTCAATAAAAAGGATAAGCATCACACTCACCATTTCATATATTTCAAAGGCAATAGTTTTATTTTTTCAGAAGAGAAGGATAAAAATAGATCCTAAAACATGCCTTTATTGCATTACAAACCCACAGCCCTGTAGCCAAAAGTAATGTTCTAGAAATAAATAAATAAATATAGAAGGAGAAGGATAGAAATAAAATATTTTATTAAAAGTGGTTAACAAAACAACTATTAGCTAAAAAAAAAAAAGATTAGCAAAAAAACAAAACAAATAAAAAAATCCTTAAAGCATACCTTGTTAATTTGCGTTACAAACCTAGGATTATTTCATTAGGCATACAAAAGCACAAGAAAAAACAACAAATAAAAAAATACACAAAACGATTAATTGAGAAGAAGGAGAACATACCTTTCAGAATGAATCTTTTAGGATTCAAAAAAAAGGAATTGCAAATGTAGCAGACCACACATGTGGAGGAGTTGTAAGACCAGGCATCTTATAGCTTTTGTACCAGGTTCAATGAAAAAAAACAGGCAAGCGTTATTTTTCCATATAATATCAGATTTTGAGGACAAGATAATTTGATATTTTTTAAAAATAAATAATAATCATGCAATGATTCACGTTATAATTATTGTAATAATTGATTCATTTAAAGGTTAATTTCCATTTTAATTACATGATTTGTGATAAGGCTTACATTAATATAAAATTAAGAATTTTTATATAAATTGAAGTTAGAAATTATCAATTTATAAATATGAAAATAAAATATCATTGTATTTTCATATCATACTATGATTCATTTTATAGTTATTGATTTCTTTAATATCAATTCATGTTATAATTATTCAAAATAATAGTCTCACCTTATATTGAAAGAGAAAGCAAAATAATTGATTATATTTACTGATTATATTATTGATATTATAAAATTACTCAGAATCAATTATAATATGTATTGATTACATTATTAATATTATCAAATTATAATGATATATTATATTTATGGGTTAGAATCAATTATTCATATTTATATTAATATTGATTATAATAAATTTTTAAATTTGAATTAATAGGGATATTTTATTATAGTTCACTAAGAACGTGAACATGTGTTTACCAGTCCAGTCAGTAACTGTCTTTTATATAATATATTGATATTGAATATATATATATATATACATACGCGCATTAATTTTATAATTTTTTATTACAAAAATTCATATAATTTAATATTAAATTGATAACTATTTTATGTACATTGCACTAAAAGAAAAAACTCTTTTATATATATAGATAACATAATTTTAGATTGAAAACAAATAGAATTTTTTTAAAAAACTTGTTATTTATTTGTTATTCTTTAAGGATAATTCATAAATTATAACATCACGCATTCCAACTCCAAGCTATCAAAAGTGGCTTCATTCCTAGTAATGCTAATGAAAAGAATAAGTAAATCAAATAGTTTTTTTTTTTTTATTGAAATCAAATTAATTTTGATATAGTTAACTCACAACAAAGATGATGAGTTTTTTTAATACAGAATAATAAGATAAAATCTTATTTATTGAGTCAAATTTGATAAAAATATAAATATGTTATTTAAAATATAAAAGTAGATAAAATATTTTTTTATAAGATAAAATTATTATTAATATTTTAAATATTTCCTATTTAAAGTAGATAAATAAATATTATATTTTCTCTTTTAATGTGTTTATGATATTTATCCTTAAACATAATTTATTTATAATTTTTTAAAAAAATTAACCTAATTTTTTTTATTTAATTATATATATATAAAATAAAAAAAACATAAGTAAGCATAAAGAAGGGCATGATCCATGTAGAAATGTAGCTCCGTCCCTAGCCACAAGTAATGTGTGGGACAAAGGACATCAATCTAAAAAGAAGAAGCATGAGTTGGCTCAAACAAGCGAGTTTGGAAAACTTGGCCTAGCAGAAAAACACAATGCAAACTTGGATCAAGGGATTTACCAAATGATCAAGCAAATTTGGGCATATCTATCAAAGGAACAACAAGAAGGGGGTCTCATATGGATGTGAACAGAAATTGGGAGATAGGAATTATATATGGCTTAAAGAGGGTACCATCTTCGAAAAAATGAGGGGCGGGAGTAGAAGGAAAAGGCAAACAACATCATGAAGCGGAAGAGAAAGATGGGTAAACAATCAATCAACTTTGGGAAGAAAGAAACAACCCCCAAATTGGTGTAGGAAAGCCGATTTACATGTGTGAAGAGAGTAGAATCATTAAAAATATGGAGATTGAGAAAAGAATGCCAATGGAAAGAGGTGAGTCAAATTAGAAGAAACACAAAGGGTCAAGAAAATGTTGCTCAATGGTGAAACCAAGGGTGGAAAATGGGAATGAGGGGCCAATATGGTTGAAAAATGAAGTGGGAGAGACGAGGAAAATTTGAGGGGTGGTTGATGAGATCAAGATTGGAGTTGTTGGGAAGAAGGAAGAATTTGTCACCAACATTGTTTGTTTGGAGGAAAGGGAATGCAAAGAGTATGATGGTTGAATTATTTATGTTGGGAATTGCAAGGAAGATATTGGGTGCTTATGAAAAATTAGTTAAAATGTTAGGGATTTGGGGAGTAGAGTTAAGTGGAGAGCCATAAGGGAACTCATTAAGAAGGAGGAGGCAGATTTAGTTTGTCTGCATGAGTGAAAACTAGAAGTTGCAAAGGAGAAGGTATGTTGTGCAATTTAGGGAGATTGTTAGTAGAGTGGTTGAATTACGATCAACAATGCAAGGGGCTTACTTTGTATATTGGAAGGCAAAGCATTTCAGATTCTAGATTCGATGGTTAACCATAGATTTATCTTCTTTCAAGCAAGGTGGAAAGGGCACGGAGATATAATCAACATTATGAATGTTTATTCACCTTGTGATTTAGCTAGGAAACGTGCTATGTGGGAGAAGCCTCCACAACTAAAAACAAGGGTGGGGAAAAGAATCTAGTGTTTTATAGGCAAATTCAATGTTGTGAGGAGACCAGAGGAAAGGTGCAATGGGGGAGGGACTAGTCAAAGCGGCTAAATGGATTGCGATTAACTTAATTATTTCATTGAAATGGGGGAATTGATTGATATCTCAATGGCTGGCAAAAGGTTTACCTGGGTGTGAGCCAACGGAATTTCCATGAGCAAATTAGATAGATTTATGGTCTTTGTGGAGTGTGGCTATAGAAGTGACTGAAAGCATCAAAATATGTGAGGCATAAATTCATGTCGGATCATTGTTCTCTTGTCATGAAACACTCAAATGTTGATTAGGGACTAAGGCCATTCCGAGTATTTAATTATTGGATCCAAGAGAATGGATTTAGTGAAATGGTGAAAAATAAGTATTGATAGCTTGACAGTCAAGGGTAGGGTGCGTACATAGTAAAGGAAAAATTGAAACTATTGAAAAAAGAAATCAAGTTGTGGTGTATGGAGAAGTTTAGGGACACAAGATGCCTTACTGAATTGTTAGTGATGCCTATTTATGACCTGGATCCAAAAGGGGAAATAAAGGATCTATTTTGGAAGAATTATGTAACAGGGAGGAATTATTGGCGAAATTTTGGAAGGGGGAAAAAGTAAATAAATCAACATTATATCAAAAGTCAAGAGTTTAGTGGGAAAAGGAAAGTGATGCAAATTCAAAATTCTTTCATAATACAGTTAATTGAAGGAAATGTGCAATGGTATTCAAGGATGGGCATGAGGCTTAATGGCATATAATTCAAGCAACTGAGTAAGGTTGAGAAGGAGATGCTGGAAGCAAAATTCATTGAGGAGGAAATCAAAATGGCGGTGTGGGACTACGGTGGTGATAAGAGCTCTAGACCAGATAGCTTCAACTTTAATTTCATCAAAAGTAGTTGGAGTGTCTTGAAGCCTGATTTTGTGAGAGCAATAATGAAATTTCACTAACATGTCGCTACCTAAAGGTTCAAACACGTCGTTCCTTGCCCACATTCAAAAGAAGGAAAATTTGCAAGGGTTGGGTGAGTATAGGCCTATTTCCCTAATAGGTTGCCTATACAAAATAATTACAAAGATCTTAGCTAAGAAATTAAAGATGGTTATGGGCAACCTTATAGAAGAGAGACAATCAACCTTCCTTGGCGGTAGGAACATGTTGGATGTGGTGGTCATAGCAAATGAGGTGAAACATGAGGCTAGGAATAAAAATAAACAGTGTTGTGTGTTAAAGTAGACTTTGAAAAAGTGTACGATTCGGTGAGGTGAGAATTCCTGTTTTACATTATGGAGAGGTTAGGATTTGGGGCCACTTAGAATAAGTAGATCAAGGGGTGCTACAATCATCAACTATCTTAGTTTTGGTAAAAAGAGCCCAACAAAAGAATAAAGGTCTAAGGCATGGGGATCCACTTGTCCCATTCCTTTTCTTGATGGTGGTGGAGGGGCTGAGTGGTATGGTAAGGGCGACATATGAGAAGAAGCTTATGTCGCGTTGGAATTGAAAGTGGTGATTTGACAGTGTCGTTATTGCAATTTGCGGATGACACTATTTTTTCTCAAGCCCAATGTCAAAGAAGTCACAAATATGAAGGCAATATTACGATGCTTTGAGTTGGCTTTAAAAGCAACTTGGTAAGGGTCAAGGTGTGGGAGCTTGCTTGATTTGCAAGGATACTCAATTGTAGAACTATGGAGGTTCCATTCACTTACTTAGGGCTACATGTGGGGGTGGGCATGCAAAAGTTGGAAAACTTGGCAACCAATGGTGGATAAGTTAAGAATAAAATTGGTCTCATGGAAGAAAAAACAATTATCATTTGGGGGAAGAATTTGCCTTGTGAAGTCGGTACTAACCTTTATACCCTAAGCCAACTAAACTGGCCATGACGATGTTGCTCTGCTAAATTCTTGTTTATCACAAGAATGAACATCAAGATAATTTAATGAGAATGAAATTCATGAATAGAAGAGTAACCTTTTTAACACTGAAGGTGCATAGTTTTGCGAAAAATTATGAAACAAAAATAGCATTGCAGAATTCAACATTAACTTAACAATGCACTCAAAAGGAAATCACTTCATTACATTCCTGTTGAATAAAGAATATTCATTGCTAACAGTCTTGCAAAAAGCTAACTGATTTACTTTAAAACATATCATGCTCAACTAAAAGGGTTAAAAAAATTGCTGTACATAGGTGTCATTGTAAACCCCATTTGAGTCTTGAGATGTGCCCTCACATTGGAATGAGAGTACTTACAGTTTGTTACACTCTGGATAGTTTCATTGAGCTTCCTACATCCAGCCTTAACATAGGCTTTAACTCTCTTAGTTTCATTAGCTACAATTATCTTGTCAATTAATTTAGAATTTGTATCTATAGGTGGCCTCCCAATAGACTCTGCACAATAATAGAGAAGTTATAATATCAGTGAATGTTAAGTAATACTATTATTTAACTTTTACACTTAACACATTAGAAATAATTCTGTAAAACTACCAAGGGCTTGTTGAAAGCCAGACAGCAGCTTGCTTCCAGCAACTCCCAACTCATCAATATTTGCAATCCTATCATGGGGTAGCTGTTGAGAAATAAAAATTTATATGATGTGATAAAAAAAAAAATGCTACAAAATATAAATGTATCCTATGTGTGTCTAGTATTCGTATCTTAAGTCATAAGAAGATTATGGCAAAAGACAAGTTTTTAAATTGAAGATTATTATATTATGGACGTTCATCAAGTCCTACCCATCTTCCTATTTCCCAAACTGAGCAACCTTACAACAACAACTAATACCAATAATAAAAATGATATATTATTATTATTGGTTTCTTGGTGTACGACATGCACATTTTAGGAGATAAAGATCTCATGCCATTTCCTTACACGCCAACAAGTTTATTAAATTTAAACAACCAAACGTTATAAACGGGTACTTCCAAAATCTAATTTACTCCCATGGACGGCATGTTCAATTATATTTCCAAGAGTTAACACAAGAGACAAAGAAAACATTGTCAGTTCTATACATAATAAATGAGCTCGGTGAATAGATAAAATTTAAAGTATTAATATTGATATTATCAGTTAGGGAATACATACTCATACACTGAGGGCTAATAGTTTTAAGAAAAAAGTATTAATTTAGGATAGATTTAATGTTCTCAATTAATTAATCATTTTTTTAGTCTTGATAAGAATTAGTTAATTGATCTTTATAACAAGGACTTGAGAGAGTAACAAAAGTGCCACAAAACAAAAGTAATTTTCTAATTCTTTCTTTCTCTGTCTTTTATATTTGTCTTTAAAACAAGGACTGACTGCACTCATTTTGGGATAAGGTGCCTCTATGGCATGGCTCAGACCACTAAGCCGTCTGATCACATGGACGTTCAACTAATATCTCGAGAGATAGTTTTTTGCTGTCTTTAGCCATTGTGCTTTATTTGTTTTTTTTTTTTTGAATTATTATAGCAACAAACATTACATGACCATAAAATAATTTGTGAACATCAGTTGTCAAATAGCGGTGCCATGGCCGCGGAAAGGTGTCGCGGTTCGTACGGAATCCGCCACCGAATAGCAGTGGCATTGCGGATTCACGTGGTGGGGGCCATGGCGGGTGTGGCTGCATGGCAGAAATAGGGGGCATAGCGCTTTTATTGTTTTTAAACGCAAAAAAAAAACCTTTTGGGCTAAACCCAACTCGACCCAGTTAAAAAATAGGGTTTAACCCCAACCCTAAGTGAAACAAAGCTGCTGTCTCATTTGTGAAGTGCGACTGCGAACTGCTGCTGCTGTCTCCTTGTGTTGCTACTTCCATCTTCGACTGCAACGGACGACGAGAGTGACCCTGGCGGCGAGTGTGACACTGATGACGAGTGCAACACCGGCGGGGACATCGATGCCTGCAGAAACCCCATTTCGGCGCAGGCCACTGTCTTTCTCTCGTGTGTTTCATGCGAATCATGCTCTATTTTTTTTTTTGTTCTTCCTTCCTCTGGCCACTGTCTTCTCCGGTGACTGCTGTTGATATTTTGTTTTGTGTTTTTTTTTTTTTCATTGTTCAGCCCTTTTGGAGTTCTTAGTTCTTGTTGTTTTGAATTTGAACACTCTTTAAGTCTTGGTTATTGTGAACTGTGATGAAGTTTTTATATATATAAATATATTATTTTTTGTCTGCCATGGGGGTCCGCCATAGACCTCCACCTCATCCACCTTACTGATATGGCGCATGGTGGTGCCCACCGCTCATCCACCGTAAAACGCTATTAATAATTCGACTCTTTTCATATAAACTGCAGAATGGAAAGCAGGGAAGACAAATCAATTTCTGACTTGGAGGAAGAAATTTTCCACAAATTCAGAGATTTCATGATAGGGTAATTGCTAATTTTACTACATTTTAGCTTTTTGTACCTTTCTATATGCCAAAAATCATTGGTAAATATGCAGTAGTTGTATTTGTTTATCGAGTAAATAATTTGTATGCTTCAATTCTTGTCTTGACTGATGCTGACCCTTTCAAAATTGAACTTTTTTGTGAGATATTGTTCTTGTTAGATTGTGAACTAATTCATGTGGAATAATTTTTTCGTTATCATGAATACTACCCTTGCAAGAATCATAGTTTTACACGGAGTTTTTGAAGAGCTTGAAATCTAAATCAAATTCATGTCTATAGATATGTAATGAAATAATTGAAATTTTTTTTGTGGATACAAACATTATAAGCATCGGTCAAATGTTCTTGGAGTATTTTGTTCTCCTTTTTTAAGGTAGACAAGATCATGAAGTTCAGGTTTGATTTTAAAGCATCCTACATACCATTCAAATCCTAACCAGTAGCTTACTATCCCAGTGGCTTCAAGATAATTAGTTCTGGATATGTAATAACTATAGATGATTTCTACTCCTAGGGGTCGGAGGTGAGAAATACTGATAATTTCTTGGTATATATAATAAGTTAAATACTTAAAAGAAATGAATAGAATGCATCATGATAATTTCTTGGTATATTCTTATGACTTAAGATTCGAACACTAGACACACATAGGATACATTTATATTTTGTACCATTTTTTTTTATCACATAAATTTTTATTTCTCAACAGCTACCCCATGATAGGATTGCAAATATTCTCTCACCATTATTGAAAAATTATTGAATTTCTAAATTTTAATTTTATTTTAATCTATTCCATATAGTCTTATTTTAATAAAAAAAAGTCAAACATTTAATTAAAAATTAAATTAATAATAATAATATCCAAGAAAAAGAATAAAAAATATATATAAACTAAGAAACATAAAAAAAAAATAAAGATGCAAATAATAAAAAAAGATAATATATTATTGTCCTGTTACATTTTGACATATGAATAAATTTTGTTTAAAAAAAAATATAAATACATAAAATAATATACAAAATAATATATAATATTTTAATTGTATCTATTAACCTAAATTTACAAACTTAATAGTTGAATATCTTTATTTTGATCATGTTAAACATCATTTATAATAAAAAAAATATAAATTACAAACTATAATAATTATCATTAATTTGTATATACATTTCATTTATTAAGAGAAAAAAAATGAATATAAATAAAATAAAGAAAGAAAAAGAAAGAGATAATATAATTATACGTAATTAAGAAAAAACAATAAGAGAAATAACATAACTTTAAAAAACAAATATATACAATACAAATTAAACAAATAAAGATAAAAAAAATTAAAAAATATAGTGGGCTAGTTTTAATTTTTAAATAAAAAATAGTTGGTTTTAAAAAACAAGTTGAGTTTGAAAACGATTTTTTTAATTTGTAAAATATTTTTTTTTTTACAACTGAAATTGTTTTAAAAAATGCCATTGTAAAATTATTTATGATTTAAAATTATACTTTGTAATCACCCATGATAAAAAAAAATATTTTCTTAGAAAATAAAAAATAAATGTGATGTAAATTTACTTTTAAAAAAATGATTGACTCAAATATAATAAATATATAAATCAGGAAAAAAAAAGAGAAAAATAAAAAAATAATTTATCAAGAAGAACACTAAAAAAATGAAGGAAATCAAAAAAGAAAAAATATAGAAGAAAGAGAAAGAGGGAAAATGGAATAAAAAAATTATTCTATTTTATTAACATGTAACTTTGTGAGATTTCATAGACTTGCTTTCATTGATTTGGTGTATGTTTTATATGCTTTCATTGATCTCGTATTCTTTTCAATTTTATTCACATATAAGAAATGACTATCAATTAAAAAGATAGGAATTTTTCATGAGAATAAAATTAAAAGAATACCAAAAATTTAATTTTAGAAAACTAAGAAGAAAAAAAAAATAGGTTGGCTGTTGAAGATTTATATCATGCATTTGCACTATCATAAATAAAATCCAAAATAACAAAATTAAATAAAACATTTGAGAATGAGATTGAGATTTTAACCTTCAAATTAGGAGAAAAATTTACATTCTTTATTAATTGTGTGTGTTTGTGACACATGTTCTTATATAGATGTAAATAAATATAAAAAAATGAAATGAAATGCTTATAAATATGTAAGCAAGAAGATGCAAATAAAAATGATTAAGAAAATTGAAAGTTTATGTACAAAGAAAAAGAAAAAGAAAAAGAGAAAAGTGTGTGTGTTTTATGTGTATATAAAGAATTTAGAGTGCAGTTATATTAAGAAATCATAAGAATGTGAATAAACTTTTAAGAAAGTGGATGGTTATGTGATTAATGGTATATTTTTTTTTTTTCATTTTTGTTAATTGGTAGTTAAGTGTACCTTCACTTTTAAAAAAGTGGAGTAGTTATTTCGTTAATATTAACTTTATATGTGTATTTGATAAAAATATAAAACGAAAGAAATTTAATATTATTTAAAAATAAAACTGTTAAAAAAAAAAGTAAAAACAAAAAAAGTTGTTATGATATCGCCTTTTATAAAATAGTTGAATTTCAAAAGTAACGATAAACTATGTGTAAAATACTGAAAGTGTAGAATAACGAAGATGATGGTATATCAGTATTTTACTGATAAAATATATCTAATGTTATAACTTTTTAAGCAACATATTAAACATTTTCTTATAAATGAATTATATATTTGACATTTATAACCCTAGCTCGTAACTCCAACGGTGAACAAAACAAATAAAATCTTTGCGGCCGTTCTGCTGCATAAAGCTCGTTATATCTGCTCCCTGTCATTCGTATCTTCGCCAAACCGCCATTCCGTTAAGCGATTTCTACCGTAGCGCTCAGGTTCTTCCTTTAATCCTTTTCTTCATATGCTTTATTAATATATTTTTTCATTTCTACGCGACTCTCTGTTAGGGTTAGGATCAAATTTGTGTCGGATTCGTCGTCTGCCTTGTCGATTTGTGTACGATTTTCGGTTCCGATGCCTCGGGTTTCGTTATGCCTGGATTCCCTGTGTTGTTGACCGTTATCGGTTCTTCTTAGGGTTCCAATTCCGAATCTGTAATTTACTTAAGGTTTGGACATGACGGATTGTGTTTTTGCTGGTAATGGTTAACGATCCACGTACGTGACGGTTTTCCTGGTCTGCCTATTGCGTGATTTAAGTTTTACAAAGTAGCAGCCTAATTTTCCTGCACTGAAATCGTTGATGACATCTATATGTTGTGTCCACATTTCTATGTCGTCGTTATAACTAGCGGAAACACAGGTGGAAACACAGGCGTTGCCGCATCCATGTGTCCGCATTTCTATTGCGCTATTTATATTTGAAATAATCCTTTAAATTATTTTTAGTAATTATCTACTAATGTTGTGACACGAAAACACACTTTCAGCAGCTTCATTCCCTCTTTGGAAACCCTCACTCCCTCTACAGCAGCCACCGTCGCCCTCTCTACGCCATCATTAGTCACTGTCGACGTCTTCATTCGTCACCGTCGACGCTCGCATAGGCAACCACCGAGAATGCACCAGCCACCATTGATGCTTCGGTCTGCTTCCTAATAGTTCAACGCTCCCTTGCGACGGTTTGTTTTGTTCCTTTTTCTTGATTTGTTCTAGATCTACGTTTTTCTTGATTTGTTTCTTTGATTGAGTTTGTGTTGTTGTTGGAGTTAATGGCTTATAAAAGCTAGAAATAGATTATTCAGCACTTAATGGAAGCAACATTAGGTTGTAATATTCATTTGCTTTTATGACCGTGTTCTCCCTCAAAATCCCAGCTTTTATATGTGACATCATGTTGTAAATTTTCCATATCACATGTATATTTATGAAATTGAGGAGTGGGTGGAATTACATGGTTCAACTCTTTTTATTTATACACTTATATTAGAGACTTAGAATTGAATTTGTTGACACACAAGGCAACCAACCATAGTTGTAAGTCCTAACCTTAAAATCTGATGTTGGTCACATGAGCTTTACCGTTAATAAACCTTGGTGCCTCTGCACCACACTCTTTCTACTCCCCAATCATTTGTTATCTGTCTGGCCCTATTTGTGCATGAGAATTTTATGTTGTTTTTGTTCAAACAATGTCAATGATCCTCTTTGTGATATTGGATCTAATTAAAGCTCTAGTCTGTGCTACTATTTTTTTATTAGGAAATTGCATACTGTTTTGCAATATAACACTTATCATATGCCTCATACTGGCTTAGCCTGATGAATCTATTCAAGAAAGAAATATATTCCTTTTGTTGAGGGATTTAACATGTCATTCAATTGTTTTTTTATTTTTATTAGTATAATATGTTCATTCATGGTTCTATTACTGGTTGATAGTGTAAAGCCTCCTGAACGGATCCCTTGTCCCATCTGAATATTATTTTATATTGATTTATATATGTAAATTGGTTATTATGAATATTATTATTGTTGTTGTTTTAAAAAATAGCACCAAACTATTTCTCTTGAAACCCCCAGAATCCTAAAACCTTAGGCAGCTGCTGCTTCCACTTGAAACCCTTGTCGCTGGTTTCGCTCGAGCTGCTCGCTGCCCATGCTTGTGTCACTCGCTTCGTTGAATCTTCACGTCGAGTTAGGGTTCGCTTCTCTTTGTTGAGTTAGGGTTGAGAGCAGTGACACCATCGACAACGTCAAGGCCTACTAGATCCAGGTTCCCTTCTCTATCTTTCACTTCTTCTAATCTCATCAAGTCGAGTTAGGGTTTAAGGTTTCTAGCTGTTTTTTTTAATCGTGTTTGTAGTTGAATTATATGCTCTGTTAGATTGGTTTATTTGTTTAAAAAGGAACTGTTCTAATGTTCCTCTGATATACGCTCTGTTATATTTCTTGCTTAGGGTATTGAAATCTCCAATTTCTCCACTGTCACTCATTTCTTTTTCTTTTCCAACCGGTTCTTAGTCAATTCAATCTGTCTGTTGAGCTCTTGAATTTTCAATTTTTTCTCTTCATGCTCTCTCTGCAAGACTTCCAACTCTGACTCATTCTTGAATTAAATTTCCAATCAAGAAAATGATATCATTATCATATGAATAGTTGATAATGAGGTTTTGGATAATAGTGCTGGAGTGTTAAAAGTTCCTCTCAGCACCAGCCACACTTGTATTTATATACATGTGAAACATAGTACAAAAAAGAAGGATAAGGCAACTTCTAGAGTAGAGATTTCTAGACTAGAGTAAAGACTTCTAGAGTATACTACTAGAGACATATCTAGTAGAGACTTCTAGAGTATTCTAGAAAGATAAACAAACAACTATTCTAACATATCTAAAGGTTCTTAACTTACCTTAAAACAGGTTACAAGCATTAGTCTTATATTTGTGCTTTAGTATTTTACTTGGGAATTTAAACATACTTTGAAACTATATTATTGTAACTGCCCTGCTTTACCTGTGCCATACTGATGGCCTTCCTGAGTGGCTTGCTGAGATATCTTGCTATATTATAGTCCTATATGTCTAGTTTATGATGCAATTGATAGTATAAGATTTTGAGTTCTGTGTGATTTATAATGATTTTTCTTATGGAAGCTGTTCTGTTTACACTTCCCTCTGGGCAATGGCTGCAATTAGTGAATTCTGTATTTCTGTGGTGGTGATTGTGATTGATTTATATTTTTACCTTAAACTAGACATGTTTATTGATCTATGAAAGTTGGAATCACTCCATTTGCATTTTTAGAGAATTCCCCATGAATTATATAAGATGAGATTGGACATGGACTATTCTGCTGAAAAGTCAGTTTTGAACTATGGAGAAAGTCTTGTGATTATGGCATATGTACTAAGTGTACAATCTTGGGGAAAATACCTTTAGTCCATCCCATTTAGTCAATCTTGCTATACTCTCCTATGTCCTTTCCTTGTGTTCTTTATCTTCTACTAAATTATGCTTCCCTTTTCAATTTCAGACTGAATTCTTCTTATTTGCAAGAATCCATGAACTATCCAAGGTTTAGAGCTTAACAATCTTCCCTGTTTTTAATCTCTTAAACCGAATAGTCTAATGTCATTTATTCTTTTTAGAGTTTATTGTAGTGGTTAAATTCCAAGTGAACTAAATAGATTCTCATGAGTTTTCAAGGGGCTGAGACTCAGTTTTAGAGGGTTTTAGATCAATGACTGTGTATATGATTCACCTATGTTGTATGAAAATTGGTGATTTCTTGTTTGATTGAAGGAGGTGAATGATTGGATTATATGGGGTTGGAACAGAAAAAGTTGTAGCATGATCTATTTATATCTTTTTATAGCAAAATCGTTTCTTGCATGTGGTAGTATTTGTTAGATTTTATTTCTTGTGTGTTCTTATTTTAAATTTTAGTCTTATACTAGTCTCTACACAACAAAATTGCAAATTTTAGTTTACTCATACAGCCATACATAAAAGCCAAGTTTTGTCCCTGTTGTGAACACCAGAGTTTTTTTTTTTTTTTTTATTAATGATGTATATATAACAGATTAAAACTTTCTGACAATGATATTCTGTAACTAAAAAGAACCATAAAAGTTAAAGTCTTAACCACTGTAGTTATAGATAAAACCTTTTTTCAGTCATAAACTACCACCAAAATGTGCATTCAATAATTTGAAGTACTGTGTGCAGTCAGTGTTGGGGCTGATCTGGTAGGGAATGTTGACCCCACATTTCTTGGGGAGGTTAGCAGCAAAATTGAGGTTGAAGTTAGAGTAAGTGAAGCCATTGTTCATAACACCATTCTTGATGCAGTTGCAGATGGCTTAGTGATCTGGTTTGGTCTGAGCCATGCCATAGAGGCACCTTATCCCAAAATGAGTGGAGCCAGTCCTTGTTTTAAAGACAAATATAAAGACAGAGAAAGAAAGAATTAGAAAATTACTTTTGTTTTGTGGCACTTTTGTTACTCTCTCAAGTCCTTGTTATAAAGATCAATTAACTAATTCTTATCAAGACTAAAAAAATGATTAATTAATTGAGAACATTAAATCTATCCTAAATTAATACTTTTTTCTTAAAACTATTAGCCCTCAGTGTATGAGTATGTATTCCCTGACTGATAATATCAATATTAATACTTTAAATTTTATCTATTCACCAAGCTCATTTATTATGTATAGAACTGACAACGTTTTCTTTGTCTCTTGTGTTAGCTCTTGGAAATATAATTGAACATGTCATCCATGGGAGTAAATTAGATTTTGGAAGTACCCCTTTATAACGTTTCTGGCTGCTTGGTTGTTTAAATTTAATAAATTTGTTGGTGTGTAAGGAAATGGCATGAGATCTTTATCTCCTAAAATGTGCATGTCGTACACACCAAGAAACCAATAATAATAATATATCCTTTTTATTATTGGTATTAGTTGTTGTAAGGTTGCTCAGTTAAGATGGGTAGGACTTGATGAACATATGCTTATGGCAAAAGACAAGTTTTTAAATTGAAGATTATTATATTATGGATGTTCAACTAATATCTCGAGAGATAGTTTTCTGCTGTCTTTAGCCATTGTGCTTTATTTATTTATTTTTTTTGAATTATTATAGCAGCAAACATTGCATGACCATAAAATAATTTGTGAACATCAGTGTTGTCAAATAGCGGTGCCATGGCTGCGGAAAGGTGTCGCGGTTTGTACGGAATCCGCCACCAAATAGCAGTGGCATTGCGGATTCACGTGGTGGGTGTGGCTTCATGGCAGAAATAGGGGACATAGCGCTTTTATTTTTTTTAAATGCAAAAAAAAAAAACCTTTTGAGCTAAACCCAACTTGGCCCAGTTAAAAAATAGGGTTTAACCCCAACCCTAAGTGAAACAAAGCTGCTGTCTCATTTGTGAAGTGCGACTGCGAACTGCTACTGCTGTTGTCTTCTTGTGTTGCTACTTCCATCTTAGACTGCAACGGGGTGAGAGCGACCCCGGCAGCGAGTGTGACACTGATGACGAGTGCGACACTGGCGGGGACATCGATGCCTGCAGAAACACCATTCTGGCGCAGGCCACTGTCTTTCTCTGGTGTGTTTCATGCGAATCATGCTCTATTTTTTTTTGTTCTTCCTTCCTCTGGCCACTGTCTTCTCCGGTGACTGCTATTGATATTTTGTTTTGTGTTTTTTTTTTGTTCATTGTTCAGCCCTTTTGGAGTTCTTAGTTCTTGTTGTTTTGAATTTGAACACTCTTTAAGTCTTGGTTATTGTGAACTGTGATGAAGTTTTTATATATATATAAATATATTATTTTTTGTCTGCCATGGGGGTCCGCCATAGGCCTCCACCTCATCCACCATACTGATATGGCGCATGGTGGTGCCCACCGCTCATCCACCGTAAAATGCTATTAATAATTCGACTCTTTTCATATAAACCGCAGAATGGAAAGCAGGGAAGACAAATCAATTTCTGACTTGGAGGAAGAAATTTTCCACAAATTCAGAGATTTCATGATAGGGTAATTGCTAATTTTACTACATTTTAGCTTTTTGTACTTTTCTATATTCCAAAAATCATTGGTAAATATGCAGTAGTTGTATTTGTTTATCGAGTAAATAATTTGTATGCTTCAATTCTTGTCTTGACTGATGCTGACCCTTCAAAATTGATCTTTTTTGTGAGATATTGTTTTTGTTAGATTATGAACTAATTCATGTGGAATAATTTTTTCGTTATCATGAATACTACCCTTGCAAGAATCATAGTTTTACACGGAGTTTCTGAAGATCTTGAAATCTAAATCAAATTCATGTCTATAGATATGTAATGAAATAATTGAATTTTTTTTTGTGGATACAAACATTATAAGCATCGGTCAAATGTTCTTGGAGTATTTTGTTCTCCTTTTTTAAGGTAGACAAGATCATGAAGTTCAGGTTTGATTTTAAAGCATCCTACATACCATTCAAATCCTAACCAGTAGCTTACTATCCCAGTGGCTTCAAGATAATTAGTTCTGGATATGTAATAACTATAGATGATTTCTACTCCTAGGGGTCGGAGGTGAGAAATACTGATAATTTCTTGGTATATATAAGAAGTTAAATACTTAAGAAATGAATAGAATGCATCAAAATAATTTCTTGGTATATTCTTATGACTTAAGATACGAACACTAGACACACATAGGATACATTTATATTTTGTACCATTTTTTTTTATCACATCATATATCTGTATAAATTTTTATTTCTCAACAGCTACCCCATGATAGGATTGCAAATATTGATGAGTTGGGAGTTGCTGGAAGCAAGCTGCTGTCTGGCTTTCAACAAGCCCTTGGTAGTTTTACAGATTTATTTCTAATGTGTTAAGTGTAAAAGTTAAATAATAGTATTGCTTAACATTCACTGATATTATAACTTCTCTATTATTGTGCAGAGTTTATTGGGAGGCCACCTATAGATACAAATTCTAAATTAGTTGACAAGATAATTGTAGCTAATGAAACTAAGAGAGTTAAAGCCTATGTTAATGCTGGATGTAGGAAGCTCAATGAAACTAGCCAGAGTGTAACAAACTGTAAGTACTCTCATTCCAATGTGAGGGCACGTCTCAAGACTCAAACGGGGTTTACAGTGACACCTAAGTACAACAATTTTTTTAACTCTTTTAGTTAAGCATGATATGTTTTAAAGTAAATAATGAATATTCTTTATTCAACAGGAATGTAATGAAGTGATTTCCTTTTGAGTGCATTGTTAAGTTAATGTTGAATTCTGCAATGCTATTTTTGTTTCATAATTTTTCACAAAACTATGCACCTTCAGTTTTAAAAACATTACTCTTCTATTCATGAATTTCATTCTCATTAAATTATCTTGGATGTTCATTCTTGTGATAAACAGGAATTTAGCAGAGCAACATCGTCATGGCCAGTTTAGCTGGCTTGACATTTCTTGCTTGTAATCTTGCTTCTTTACATTTCTCCTGTCTCTTTTTTTCACTCCTTTTCAGTTTCCCTCTAATTCTTGTGATCCTTGTTTTCTTAAAGTGAGTTCACCATGATATGTCTTACTGTTGACAATTTTTTATTGAAGTCACATATCTGGTGTCTTTTGTTCCAAAAGACATCGATGATTGAAACAGCATCATTCAATCTGTTGATATCAATTTTCAATTTGAGTTCTACTTATGTAATTTTATTTCTATTTTTCTTGCTGACTATATAACTGTTTTGATATGGCAAAATCTGCATTTGAAAGTGCACTCATGCTCACATGGACTCCTTAACCATATAAGTCAAGGTATGGCCTCTCTTTTTGTAATGATTGATCACTGACTGCTATAATATATATTTCTCTTCTGAGTATTTGAAAGAGAAGCTGTTTTAACCATTTGGATTGTTTGGCTTTTATTCATAGTCTTCAGCATTCACTATGGCTTAACTTTTTACATTGCTTGTAATAAAAAATCTGGCTGCTTAATCTATGAAGACATATCCAACTTGGAGGAAATTTCTTTTCATTTGTCAATATTGCTTGCTTATCCGTATGTATTACTTATCAGTAATGGACTTCCTTCCGGCTCCTCTGTGAAAATGTTTTCATATTAACAAGATGCAACCCCTTTTTTGCATTGGGGTAAGAAGAATAAGTTGTTAGTCCCTTTTTTGCATTGGGGTAAGAAGAATAAGTGGTTAGTCAGGGTTTTATTAACTTATGTATGTACATATTCTTGTGATGCAAACCTGATGCTGTAGTCATCTTGGTGATCTTACATTCTTTGTTTTAGAATATACTTCAGCTTCTTTTAAAAGGAAATAATGTGTTTTCCCTAGCTTCTTGAGAGAAATTTTGAAAAATAAGTTATTACTTCCTAATATGAATCTTTTCTAAACATGCACATTATTTGACAATTAATAACTGGTCATGTATGTGTTGCAGCTAAGGAAATACTTAATGAACTTGAAGCTCTACTGGGGGATGTAACTAGTGCTATTCATGGAAATTTATCTCCCCTCTTTGATCTGGATTTTGAAGTTGAATTGAATGAGCAGGCAACCTATAAGGATCTGGTAATATTTACTTTTTTGGAAGAATTTCGAATGCAATTTCTATTTCTTTTCCCCCACTTATATTCCTTTGAATGAGTTTCTTCCCCTGCTCCCCCTAAGAAAAAAAATCTTTCAACCTGATCGTAAAATATCTAGAATCTTTGTTATATCCACATATAACTTTCGTGTAGCCGTATCCTATGATTTTGTCTTCATATGTCTCTAGATCCTGCTATTTGATACATCTTATTGGAATTGATATGTCGATTGGGAGTTGAATCAAGTTTGTTGTAATAATCTTTAGATACAAATAAAAACTGTTACATAGAGCTTGTTATCCCCTCCTCCTGTCCCATTCCATTTTCTGCACAAATCTGACCCTCAACTCCCACAAAGAAAGTGAAAAGCACATAATAATTGTGGGATGAGACTCATGTAACACAAGGTCGTGGGTTTGAATCCCTCTCACTAACATTTCTAACAAAAACTAACAATCTAGCATTTGTCGATGATAAAAAAAAAAAAGTGATGCAAGGTCATATGTTTGCTCACTAGAACAGCAATTAAACCTTCTTACTCAGGAGGAAAAGGATGCTTTGTCTCATTCTCAAAGTTCTGATGTCACACATTTAGCTATGGTAATGGCTTTCATATACAGCATGGTCAAGCAAGACTATTTGATGCAGGTAATTAGTGAATGAATGATGTCTTTGTGATCTCTTACATTACAATCAGTAAAATGAGGAATCCTCAAAATCGTTGCCTTTTGTTGCAGGAGAAGATCGTGTCTGCTTTAGATATCAAGATGTCATCAGAGGAACTAGAAAGCTACTGCCAAATGTGGTCTTTGTGCCCCTTCATAAATGATGAGATCGTGCATCAAGCTTGGGAACGTATTCATTGAAACTGTCTTTTTCTTTTTTGTTTCTCATTACAATGCAAGGAATGAGAGTTACCATTAGGCTGGATAAAATTATAATACTTTAGAAGAACCAATGCTTTTCTAGAATTTCACTTTATAGTGCGATGTACTGCCATATGGCTGCTGACCGGTAATTACTAGCTGTTCCGGCTTCATGTAGGCGAGTTGCAGCCTAAAATCCAAACTTAGGACGGGTTTTTGGAGTTATCTCCTCCCCCTTCATTTTGGTAACAAAAAATAAATCATTTGATTTGATGTTAATTGAACGTTCAACTTACTATTGTCAAAATTCAATTTTCATAATTTATTTTGTTCTCTTATTCTCTTTTCTCGGGTGGTGGCATCCCTTTGGCTTTCATTGCTTAACCTTAGTGGTGGTAGCTTTCCTTCTATTTTTTTTGTTTAAATAATTTTTTATTATTATTATTTAATCCTATTATTATGTCATCTTAAAAGTTTTTTTTTTTTTATTGTTTTAGCATTTAATCTCATTCTTTGAAATACCTGAGTTTAAAAAGAAGCATGAACAAATAAATAACTCCTCTAAAATACTAATCATGTAGAATGATGATTGTTTAGGATAATTGATTGCCATGGTTATAGTTTTTTTTCATTCTTCTCTTCTTAGAACTTCGTTTTAGGAGGGACTACTTGGTTCTTGTTCTAATTATTAAGGGATCATTCTTTCCAACAATAACTTCAATATATTTTCTTATTGAAAGAGATTATAAAATGGGGAGATAATAAGCTAAACAAGAGTCTAATAAACTGAAGGGGCGAAGTGTCAAAAATATTTGTAGTTACCATAAAGAGGTTATGAATTAAGGATTATTCTATTCTAGTTTTACTAGTAACTGAATCTAGGACCCAGAGATAGCCATTGGAGCAAATTAATTTTTTTTAAATAATATTTATTATCATAAAAATGAAAATAAAATGAAATGAAATGATAAACCAAATACAGTATAAAAGGATCAATGTATAAAAAAAAAAATTGATAGTAGGATGGCCAATTTATAAAAAACATGGGTACAAAAACATAAGATTACCTATTTTTTCATCTTTCTCTAACGCTGGGAACACTCAGACGGATCTTAGGGACGTAAGCAAGGTTTTAGCTTCCCTCCCTCCATCTCACTTATATATATATAGAGATATGTTTATCATGAAAGATAAGAAATTTAAATAACATTGATTAAATCTTAATGGTCCAGATGTAATTTTGAATTAAAATTAAATGTGATTTTCATCATATACAATCACATCTTTCATAATTACTGCGTATTTACACACAGTTGCCCCCATCACCATGACTACCACCAATATAGTTACCACTGTCATTTTTGCCACCATCGGTAACAACAGGGACGACGACCATGATGGTGACCCTGACAGTGGTCTTGTTGGTGGTGACAACGACGATTATGATGATGATGGTGGTGGTTGTGGTGATGGCGGCGCCACTATTACCACCAGGACCACCATCATAGTTGTCGTCCTTATTATTGCCGCCACCACAACCACCACAGTGGTGGTGGTAGCAACAATGGGAATAACGACCATGATGGTGGTGGTGATGGTGACCCTATTGGTGGTGCCGATACTGATCATGGTGATGGGACAATAAATGCACAATAATTAAGAAAAATATGATTGTATATGATGAAGATCACATTTAATTTTAATTCAAAATTACATTTGGATCATTAAGATTTAATCAATGGTTATTATTTAAACTTTTTATCTCTTGTAATAAACATGTTTCTCACTTGAAATGTCGTCTATAGAGAGAGATAGAGAGGGCGATTCGTATAACGCATTTATTTAAAAATTAACATACACCTATTTCATTTGATCTCTCTGCTTCTCCTTTAGTGCATCCAAAATTAAAAAAAAAATTATCAAATATTCAAAAGATTTATTTTATCACATCCTAAAATATCATCATCACCACTAAAAGTGGCCCCCATCACCATGACCGCCACCGCCAACATGGTCATTGCTGCCAGGGCCACCATCACCATCATGGTTGTTATTTCAGTTGTTTTTGTCACTACCACCGTTGACCGTGGTGGTGGCGACAGCAACAACGTTGACGACAACCATGATGATGACGGTGACGGTGGTCCTGGTGGTTAACCATGTTGGTGGTGGTGACAGTGATGGTGACCCTGACAGTAACAACGGGGATGACAACTATAATGGTATCAATGATGATGACATATATATTTTCTCTTCAATTGCGTAGCTATTGCATTCAAGATTTCTTTAATTTGGTTGTTATGATCAATTTTTTTTAAGGCAGTGAAGACAAAGAATTGAGGTATTTCTCGCTTCGTTTTTTTAACGTTGTATGTATTTTTTTAATACTCTTAATTATGTATTCATCATCTAATTTCAGTTTCTTGCTTATCCAAAAAAAAAAAAATGATGGTGAATCCCTAAGATGAAATTTTGCATCAAGTAAACCTCTTTTATTTGTTATTTTTCTCTTTTAGTTTTTTCTTCCACGTTCATGTTATGTAAGTATTTTTTTTTTATAACCAACTTTTTTATATTCTATCCCTTATAGGTTTGTTTTTAATTTCAATTTTAAATTAAATACTGCAGAATTTTAAATTCTCAATTTTAAATCATCATTTTCATAACTTAGGCTCTTCTCCATCCTCACATTCTCATGATGAAAATTTAAGTTGGCTCATTACTCTTAGAAAAGGAATTCGTTCCACTCGAAACCCTCATCTCATATATGAGTTATCACCATTTATCTCTTTCATATTTCTCTTTTGTTTCCTCCTTGTCTCCCATTACTATTCCCATAACTGTTCATGAGGCACTTGATCACCCAGGATGGCGACAAGCCATGATTGATGAAATGCAAGCTCTTGAGCATAGTAGTACATGGGAGTTAGTTCCGCTTCCTCCTAGGAAGAAGACAGTTGGTTGTCTGTGGGTATATACTATCAAAGTTGGCCCTAATGGTGACATTGACCACCTGAAGGCCCGATTAGTAACCAAGGGCTACACTCAAATATATGATCTTGATTATGGAGATACCTTTTCTCCAGTGGCCAAAATCACTACTATTCACCTATTTCTTGCCATGGCTGCTATTTGTCATTGGCCACTGCACCAACTAGACATTAAAAATTCCTTTCTTCATGGTGAGTTGGAAGAAGAAATTTACATGGAGCAACCTTTTGGGTTTGTTGCTCAAGGGGAGTCTAGTCTAGTCTGGAAACTTCGTCAGTCTCTTTATGGACTAAAACAGTTTCCAAGAGTTTGGTTTGGAAAATTTAGTCATGTTATGCAAAATTTTAGGATGAAACATAGTGAAGCACTCCGTTTTTTATCACACTTCTTCTGGCAAATGTGTCTATCTGGTTGTTTATGTTGATGATATAGTCACTACAGGTAATGATTTTACTAGAATCTCTCAATTGAAACAACATTTATTCAGTCACTTTTAGACCAAGGATCTTAGCCACCTAAAATACTTCCTTGGTATAGAGGTTGCTCAATCCAAGGAAGGTATTGTTATCTCACAAAGAAAGTATGCCTTGGATATTCTAGCAGAGATGGGCATGACTGATTGTAGGCCCACTGATAGTCCCATGGATCCAATTCATAAGCTAATGGTAGAACAAGGTGAACCATATTCAGATTTAGAGAGGTATAGAAGATTGGTTGGAAAACTTATCTACCTTACCATTACCAAGCCTGATATTTCCTTTGCAGTAGCAGTTGTTAGTCAATTCATGCAGGCCCCTTATGTTGACCATTGGAATGTTGTGATTCATATTCTTAGGTATATCAAAAAATCTCTAAGACAAGGTCTATTGTATGAGGATAAGGGAGACATTCAAATCTCTGGGTATTGTGATGCTGATTGGACAGGATCGCCTATAGACAGATGCTCTACTACACGATATTGCATGTCTATTGGAGGAAATGTTATTTCTTGGAAAAGCAAGAAACAAAATAATGTCGCTCAATCTAACGCAGAAGCTAAATACAAGGCTATGACCTCAACCACGTGTGAATTGGTGTGGATGAAACAATTTATTCAAGAACTAAAGTTCTGTGAAATTCAGGTCAATGAAGCTATATTGTGATAACTAAGCAGCTCTCTACATTGCTTCTAACCCATGTTTCATGAAAGAACTAAACATATAGAGATTGACTGCCACTTTGTTAGGGAGCAAGTATTGTCCAAGGAGATTAGTACTAAATTTGTCAGCTCAAATAATCAACTTGCAGATATTTTAACTGAATCCATAAGAGGTCCTCAAATTCAATTTATATGTTCCAAGCTTGAAGCTTACAATTTATATGCTCTAGCTTGAGGGGGAATGTTAAAATAGTTGTTTGTTTATCTTTCTAGAATACTCTAGAAGTCTCTACTAGATATGTCTTTAGTAGTATACTCTAGAAGTCTTTACTATGTTTCACATGTATAGTGTGGTTGGTGTTGAGAGGAACTTTTAACACTCCTACACTATTATCTAAAACCTCATTCTCAACTATTCATATGATAATGATATCATTTTCTTGATTGGAAATATTAGAATGATGTATTTTACTTAATGTGTGTTGAATGTGTGTGGGAGAAAGACACATCTCTTCTCTATTTATATTGAGGAAACCCTCTTGATTACATCATATGAAGATAAAGATAAATAATAATTACTAAGATAATATAAAGATAATAACTATAAAGATAATATATATTATAATACTCCCCCTCAAGCTAGAGCATATATGTCATATGAGCTAAACTTGTTACAAATGTCATATGTGGTAGTGTGCACGCACTATTCGATATTCAGCTTCGACACTTGATCTGGTGTGATTGCGCTGGAAAAAAGATTGGTCGGCAATGATGGTGTGATTGCATTGGAAAAAAGATTGGTCGGCAATGAGGAACAGCAGCTTTGTAGAGATGCAGTATTGTTCAGCTTTGACACTTGATCTAGTGTGATTGCGCCAGAAAAAAGATTGGTCGGTAATGAGGAACAACAACTTTGTAGAGATGCAATACTGTTCACACACTATTCACGACGCTTAAAAAAAAAAAATTGTCGACAATGGTGAACAGCAGCTTCAAAAGATAATAACTATGAAGATAATATAAAAATAATAACTACCAAGATAATATATATTCTAACAGGAAATTTAATTCAAGAGTGAGTCAGAGTTGGAAGTCTTGCAGAGAGAGCACGAAGAGAAAAAATTGAAAATTCAAGAGTTCAACAAAAAGTTTGAATTGACTAAGAACCAGTTGGAAAAGAAAAAGAAACAAATGACAGTGGAGAAATTGGAGATTTCAATACCCTAAGCAAGAAATATAACAAAGCTAACAGAGCATATAATTCAACTACAAACGTGATAAAAAAAAAACAGTTAGAAACCTTAAACGCTAACTCGACTCGATGAGATTAGAAGAAGTGAAAGATAGAGAAGGGAACCTGGATCTAGGCCTTGACGTTGTCGATGGTGCCACTGCTCTCAACCCTAACTCAACAAAGAGAAGTGAACCCTAACTCGACGCAAAGATTCAACGAAGCAAGTGACACAAGCATGGGCAGCGTGCAGCAAGCAGCTCGAGCGAAACTAGCGACAAGGGTTTCAAGTGGAAGCAGCAGCTACCTAAGGTTTTAGGATTGTGAGGGTTTCAAGAGAAATTAGTTTGGTGCTATTTTTTAAAACAACAACAATAATAATATTCATAATAACAAATTTACATGTATAAATCAATATAAAATAATATTCAGATGGGATAAGGAATCCGTTCAGGAGGTTTTACACTGTCAACCAGTAATAGAACCTTGAATGAACATATTATACTAATAAAAATAAAAAACAATTGAATGACATGTTGAATCACTCAACAAAAGGAATATATTTCTTTCTTGAATAGATTCATCAGGCTAAGCCAGTATGAGGCATATGATAAGTGTTATATTGCAAAACAGTATGCAATTTCCTAATGAAAAAATAGTAGCACAGACTCAAGCTTTAATTAGATCCAATATCACGAAGAGGATCATTGACATTGTTTGAACAAAAACAACATAAAATTCCCATGCACAAATAGGGCCAGACAGATAACAAATGATTGGGGAGTAGAAAGAGTGTGGTGCAGAGGCACCAAGGTTTATTAACGGTAAAGCTCATGTGACCAACATCAGATTTTAAGGTTAGGAATTACAACTATGGTTGGTTGCCTTGTGTGTCAACAAATTCAATTCTAAGTCTCTAATATAAGTGTATAAATAAAAAGAGTTGAACCATGTAATTCCACCCACTCCTCAATTTCATAAATATACATGTGATATGGAAAATTTACAACATGATGTCACATATAAAAGCTGGGATTTTGAGGGAGAACACGGTCATAAAAGCAAATGAATATTACAACCTAATCTTGCTTCCATTAAGTGCTGAATAATCTATTTCTAGCTTTTATAAGCCATTAACTCCAACAACAACACAAACTCAATCAAAGAAACAAATCAAGAAAAACGTAGATCTAGAACAAATCAAGAAAAAGGAACAAAACAAACCGTCGCAAGGGAGCGTCGAACTATTAGGAAGTAGACCGAAGCATCGACGGTGGCTGGTGCATTCTCGGCGGTTACCGGTGCGAGCGTGGACGTGGACTGGGACTGGTGTGAGCGTCGTCAACAGTGACGGATAATAAAAAGTAACAAAACGAACCGTCGCAAGGGAGCGTCAAACTATTAGGAAGCAGACCAAAGCATCGACGGTGGCTGGTGCATTCTCGGCAGTTATCGGTGTGAGTGTGGACGTAGACTGGTGTGAGCATCGTCGACGGTGACTGATGATGGCGTAGAGAGGGCGACAGTGGCTGCTGTAGAGGGAGTGGGGGTTTCCAAAGAGGGAGTGAAGATGCTGAAGGTGTGGGGCCCTGGGAATTTTAGTCAGTGTGTTTTCGTAATCAAATATAATTACGTATGTACGCATTTTTTTATTGTGTTATTATATTTTATTACGTTGGAATGATTTTTTTAATATTTGAAATAATTTTTTAAATTATTTTTAAAATATAGATGTTGTTGTGCTTGTCCCATTTTGTAATTATATTTTATATTTGAAATAATTATTTTTTAAAACACATCAATCATATTTAATATTATTTTTAGAATACATTAATCATATTTAATATTATATTAATAATTCTCTGTTAATATTTTATGTAAAATTTTTATAAATTTTTTTTTCATATAATTAAATCACTTTAATAAATATTTATTTATAATAAAATATATATTTTTTATTTTAAAATTTAAAATTATCTCGTTACTTTTTTTTTTAAATCACTATTATTTGTAAACTTTTTATTCTATATTAGTAATTCTTTGTTAATTTAGAAATATTATATTAGTAATTCTATGTTAATATTTATATAAAATTTTTATAAATAATTTTTTTTTACACATAGTTAAATCATTTCAATAAATATTTATTTATACAAAAGCATCTTCTTCTTTTTTAAAATTTATTTAGTTTTAATTTTTATTTTATTTTAATTTTATATTTTTAAAAAGACATTTTAATTCCTACTTCATGGTTTTGCAATTTTTTTTTTAATTTTATGTTTTGATAAGACTCTTAAATCTCTACTATTTAGGCATCATTTAACCTAATTTATTTTCAACTTATAAGTTCATTTAAAGTAAAAGTTAAACCAAACACAACTTATTTTCAACTTATAAATTCCTTTTAAATAAAAGTTGAGTCAAACAATAATTTAGTAAAAACTCTTTAAAATAAAAGTTAATTTTTAATGAAAAAAATTAGAAATAAGTAACTTTTAGAATTCAAATAAGGCCAAATTTTAGAATAATTAATATTTTTTATCGAAAAATATTAGTAATTAGTTTGTTAGTTTTTATTAGTAGAGGGAGTCAAATCCAAGACTTCTTATATTTTAATTTTAAGGAGATTTCTTAAGTTAAAAAAAAAATATTAATAAACAACTTTTTACTTATTTTTTTAAGCTCTCATTTTTAACTTTAAATTAAAAATTAGTTGGATCAAACAAAGTTTTAGAGTTGTAAAAAAAGCTCAAACCCATGGGTTAGCCCGACCCACACAGGTTTGGATCAAGCCGGTCTAGATAAATGACATTTTTATAGTGAACTAGTGTCCATCCCGTGCATTTCAAATATTATAAATACGATCAAATATTTTAATTAAAATTATAATTATAGATCAATATTTATATTTTTAAAAAAATGTATTAATTTTATAATAAATTTATATAAAAAGTTATATATTTTTGCCAACATATTTATTTTATTGTTAAATTGTTTAATTATTATTAAACTGAATTTTTAGGCACCAATTTACTGGCATTGTTAATATATAGTATTGTTTTATGTTTAAACATTATATATTGAATGAAAACAAATATTGTTTGATATTAAGATATCAAATAATTTGATTTTAGAAAATACATTACAAATATAAACATGTATGTCAAAAAATAATTAAGAAATAAGTTTTATAAATTTCAAAATTTGAGCATATCTTTTTTCATGGATTTTTTATTATTATTAACATCTTATACATACGTGGATTTTGAAAAAAATAGTTCATGTGAAATTAATAATATATTTATTTAGTCTTGAATTACAAAAGTATATTTTTCTTCATCTCTTTTATATAGATTAATTAAACTTAATTTTCTTTCTTTTTTTTATTTTAAATAAATAATTATATATATAAATTAGCACCAAAATGATATCATTGATATGATTGGTTAATGTTAAAAAAGAAGATATGATGTTGTTAAATTTATATTAAATCAAGGATATTATAAGTACTATGTTTGTTTCGTATTAGAATTCAATTATATCACACAAAAAAAAATTATATATATTTCAGTCAACGGATTTAATAAAAATGGTTAGTTATGGTTTTAGCTGAAAACATTTTTTTTTATTAATAAATGTTAGTTTGTTAGTTTTTGGTATAAATAAAATTTTATATTTTCTTAATCTCACTTTTTTTTTATAAAAAAAAAAAGTATTTATCACAGTTAAAGTATTTTTTTTGACAAAATTACTTTTAATAAAAGATTCAACTTAATAACTTAAAATAATATTAAAAACAATTAATAATATTATTCATATAAAATAATTAATATCCTTCAAACAGCATAATATATATTAAAAGTATATTAGAAACAAAATAATTCTACTCATAAAAAAAATTATAATATCCAATGCCCATAATAGCAATAGTAAATCTTTTTGTTTTTTAAAATTGATATAAACACTAGTGAAGTAATTTTTATTGTATTATTTAAGCTTCTGCCTTTATTTTTATTTTTTTACAATGTTTATGCTTGTCTGGATAGTAACTTGGGAGTATTTTTTCTCTCTCACAACACAATGACATGTATTTTGAAAAAACTAGGATACAAAATTAAATTATTATTTATAGAAAAAAAATTAACCTATAGTAAAATTATATATATTAAAGTAAATAATAATGTGTTTAATAATGCATTTGATAGTGTAAAATACTTTTTTTATACTATTAATTAATCATAATTCTCCGGTTATAATTTAATTAATTTTTATAAAATTATTTTAAAAGTCATGTAAACAATAGATTGTGATTGACTAAGAGTGTAAAATTATTTTATAATGTTCATCTATCACCATTAAACTCAATAATAATAATATTATTATCTCAAAAAAATAATCTAATTTAGAGTAAAACTATTTCAAAAAAAAGCAAAACAGGAAGAAAAACATAAAATGAAAAAAAATTGAAAAAGAAGAAAGAAAAAAGTTGAGTATAATAAATAATAAAGGATTTTTTCTTCTTAAATATATATGATAAAACAAAATAAAAATAAAAGAAAAATAAAAAAAATTGAATAGAAAGAAATAAAAAAAAAAACCATAAAAGAAAGAGAGAGAACAGAGATGAAAGATGAAAGATAAAATAAAAAAAAAAGAAGCAAACAAACAAACTAGCCTAATATTAAAAGAAACAGATATAAATGAGAAATATAAAAAGAAGGAAAGAGAAATTGGAAAGAGAAAAAATAGGATGATGATATACTAATAAGTGTAATTGAAAGATTGTCAAATTTATATAATATAGATTTCAAAATTGGGTCAGTCCACCATAGATCAATCTATGGTGGGCCAAGCTAGCTCGCGAACCTACCAAGTAAAGTAAGAATTGAAATTTTACTTTATGCACCTTCTGTAATGCTTCTTGCACCCTCAAGTTAGTGTGTTTAGGGTATAAGAAGTAAATGTTTAAGAATTATAATATAATGAATTCAATTTTTTTTCTATTTTTTTTTAATTTTAAGTGGGTGAATTGGCCCGTTTAACCCATTAGCTCGCGATGGGCCAGTCTGAGATCATTTTTAATAACTTATTAAAGAGTGAGTCGGATTAGCCCAACCTACCAACTAAGTGGCACTACAAAAAAATAGCCATATGTCTACGAGCACTTTTATCTATAGATATATTTTTCTGTAGATAAAATTAAAAAAATACTTTTACCTACAAATATTGAGCGTAGGAAAATTTTTATAATAATATAATAAAAATATAATTTAAAAAAGACTCTTACCTATAAACAAATAGTGTAAGTAAATTTTAAAAGACTTGTACATATGACTAATTGATGCAAGTAAAATCTTTAAAATACATCTACCTACGGATATTATAAAAAAAAAAATCATATGCCTACGAGCACTTTTACCTATAGGTATATTTTTCTGTAGATAAAATTAAAAAAATACTTTTACTTATGAATGTTTAATGTAGATAAAATTTTATAATAATATAATAAAAAAAAGCACAACAAGTAATTATTATTATTGATAATGTTATAAGGTTTCAATAATAATAAACTAAAAAAGAAATTGAAGAAAAAACAAAAAGAGTAAAATGCACTAAATTAAGAAAGAAAGAAAAATAGTAAAGTAGACACAGTGCAAAGGAAAAGAGTAAAGTATACATGGCGAGAAGGAGGGTTTCTACTTCTTCTCTTCCTTCTCTATTGCATACACAATCTTTTAACTTCCAAGCTTTGTTGTTTGCTATCATCATTCTCTAATCACTTGAGTGTCTTCCTTCTCACTTTAACGAAGAAATTCCTATGCCTACGAAATCCGTTCGAGCTTTGCTGTGAATAATTCAAATATCCTTAGCTTCACCCTGGGTTATAAGGTATCTCAATCTCTCTATTTATTCTTGCACTCGTTCCTTTTCCATAGCCTCCAACGCAAGTGAAATCATCTCGTTTTAGATTTGAATCGATAAAGGGGTGGGTGTTGAAAATTTTGCAATGATAATATATAAAAATAAAAATTAAACTTGGCCTGGGGAGTAAATTCAGTATTGAGATTCATGGTGACAGAACTAACTGAATCTCTTGTATTGTTATCTCTATATTTATAGTTCAAGCTAATTCCATTGCTAAAGACTCCTTCAGTTCAATCACTATGACACTTGTGATTGGCCTTTTGTTGAGATTTGGAGACACACAAGATGCTGCTAATTCTACTGCTTTCCAAACTGAATTCGTATCAAAGTCTCCTCTTAACCTTGAGTCAACCATAGCCTCGATATCCCTTTTCACAATCAAAGAGCTAACCCATTAACTTATGTGAATATTTTCTTCATTCCTCGCTATTACTGGTTGACTTGTTATTATCTCTAAAAGAACAACACCAAAACTATAAACATCGCTCTTCTCTGTTAATCTATTTGTTATTAAGTACCTGCAAGACAAAAATTGTAGTTCAATTTATTTTATGTCAGAATTTCTAGAAATAAACATTTGCATAGAATCACTACATTTTCAAAGAAAATTCAGGATAGGAATGGGACAATATAACTCAAGTACTCACTCAAGGTTTAGATAACCAGGAGTATCAACAACAATAGTTGACACGTGAGTTTTCCCTTTAGTTGGGATAATTCTGGATAGACCAAAACCAGATAATTTTGCTTGGAAGTGTTCATTCAACAATATGTTTGTAGATTTTATGTCTCTGTGAATTATAGGTGGCTTGCAACCATTTTGTAGATACTCCAATCCTGTGATTAAATTTATGGCTAATATGATGAGAGGGGAAAATAAGAGTTAACAAAACTATCAAAGCACATATTTTGAAGTTTATTTTCTGACCTAAAGTTGCATCCACTGCTATACGAAGTCTTTCTTCTCAGTAAAGAATTTTGTTTTGCTATGTTTACCTGTAGAAACAACTAACAAGTTATATAACTTGTTTGTGTTGTTTTTTGTTGACTTAGAAGTCAATCTTATGATTCATATCCATGGTGTCACTATACAAAACTAGTTTAGAAATTTATTTGCACAAATTTTTGAAAGAAGTTAATTTTATATGGGAACTAACCAGAGAGACGTTCTTGTAAGTTTCCATTAGCCATGTACTCATATATGAGACCCTTATTGGTTCCTTCATTACAATAACCAATAAGGGAGGTCAAGTTTTTATGATGAACTCTCATTAGAAGTTTAACCTGTAAATCAAAACCACCACCCATGTACTTTGTTTTGTTTTTTCTCTCCTTGTTTTCTTTGAGAGAAAAAAAAGACTTTCAATTCCTCTAAATGGGAATAGGAATAGCAACTCTCTTTATCATTGAATGTGCAACCTAACACTTGGTTGAAAGAGAGAGTCATAAAACTTGTTTTTTCTGTAGCTTCATATGATGGTGGTCCCACATAATTAATTTGCTTAAGCCATGCTGTCACTAATTTATGAACTTTTTGTGACCCTCATGATAACCTTGGATGTACCATTCTATTTTTATTGACAGAGACAGAGATAGTAATCCCAAGTGCTGAATCAAAGATATCCAATTCAATCAACATTTAATCATCAACAAAAGCAAAAATAAATAAATAATTTTTTTTTAAATATAAATTTTAAATGATTTATAACTATGCGCTTAATTATGATAATAAATAATATAGATATTATAAATACAATGCATATTTTGTAACTTTAATGACTATATGTGCATTGACAGTTTATAAATGTAGCTTTGTGAAATTCTATTTTTTCATGACAATTGACATATACTAGGTGTCTATCGTGTATAGACAATATTGTAGTACAATAGGGTTAAAACTTGGAAGGTTCATAACCTATATTAATTTGTATTTTTTTTTTCTAGCTTTAAATTGATGTTGCTTTTTTTTTTTTTTTTTCAATTTCTCTCTCTTTGGAGGCCATAAAAGGGTGGTGGAGAGGTAGCTAGAATTTAAAGGTAGATAGAGTGGAGACAAAGTCTCTTACTTAATCATCAAGACTCTATAGTTAGAGAGCCACTACTCTTTATCTATCTATTATATCACCCCCACCTCTTCAACATCCCAATTTCATTTCTCATTGCTTTAGTTACTTATATTTCATTAAAAATCCTTCTTTAGTTAGTATCTTCCTAAGCAAGGTTGGATTGTGGCTTTGTATTTTTTTATTTTTTTTTACATACATATATACTATGGATTTGTTTACTATCTTTTTTATATAGTATACTTTTTGTTTCCTTTTCTCTCTCTTTATATGCATACATTCCTTTACTATTTCCTACAGAATTTGACGATGATTCTGATCTTTATATTCTCGGACCAGTGAAGAACGTGAGCATTGAAGAGTGGCAGGTGTGTGTCTATATATGCACATTTTAGACTATTATTGTTTTACACCTTGTTAGAATTCAGGACCATTGTTATATTTAGGAGAATTAGTTGCACTAGTTATATCAAAATAGCCAAGAGTTTATATTAATAACTAGTTGCACTAATTTATTATGTTTATTTCATTATACTTTTTGTAGTTTATTTTATCAAATGGATAAGAGTTGGATACATGACAACTCTCTCAATAAAGAGAAGCACATTAGAGGGATTCTAATTTTTTTGGATTTTGCATTTGAGAATGTTAGAACCAAGACATTTGATGATGTTTGACCCCTAATACCTTGATAGGTTTTGATAATAACAAATGTAATAATATCTGATCAACTAATGATTTCAGACTAAGTGATTTCAAGAAATTAAAGTAAGAATAGACAATGGTAAAATCTCTCAACTCAAATCCTACGCTCTAACTGTCTGATAACTTATAATGGTTAAAGTTAGCACTGAAATTGCTTATAAACAGATTAAAAATAAGCTCTTAAATGGATCATGCTAAGTCCAAGGTTAGACGATGTTTGATGCCAAGCGCCAGATGATGTTTGATGCCAAGCCAGACGATGTCTGAAGCCAAGGCCAGACAATGTCTGATGCAAGGCCAGATGATGTCTGATGCCAAGCGCCGACAATGTCTGATGCAAGGTCAAACGATGTCTAAAGTCAAGTGTCAGACGATGTTTAAGGCCAAGCCAGACTATGTCTGAAGCCAAGCTAGACAATGTCTAAGGTTAGAACAGACCATATCTTTTAATTAAGAATATGTTTGTTAACTCAGACGATGTCTAAGGCTAGAACAAACCATGTCTTTTAAATATGAATGTGTTTATTAAAGCTAGACGTTGTCTGCGCACGAACAGACCATACTTAATCAAGATCAGACTATGTTTGTTAAGCCAAACTTTGTCTATGTAGGAACATAACATAATCAGTCATATGTGCTGAGGAATATATGTTTTATAATTAATTCTTTACTCAAATAAAGGCACTATTGCAATAGAAACAAAGAGAGATACCCTTTGACATTACTTTCTTTGATTCCTCGTATTACATGTATGTCTTGTACTATTAAAGTGTGTAGATACAACCAAAAAAGAACCAATCAGCATTGGGATGCACACTTTTAGCTAAAAGACAACTGTAATAGAGACAAAGACCTGCTCCTGTCAGATAAAGCACACTCAAAGCTACTTCAACACTCTACTGTGTGAGACAACGGAAAGAAGTCTTCTCCAACGTTCAAATTCATGAAGCTCACTTTATAAGGAAGCCTTTACAAAATGAGAAGAAAAATGGGCTAGAAAAGAGATTAACAATTGAATGTGAACAGAATAACAAAAATCAATCTAGATAGCAAGAGAAAGTATTATGAGATAAGGTCTTGAACACGAGCTGAGAGAAACAGAATACCCATCCTCTACAAGCTCACGTAGATTCGACATTTGATTATATCCTCTCTTTGAGAGTTATCTGAATCTTATATATACTTGTATAGAAAGCCAGGAGTGGCTTAATGATAAAAGAGTACTTGGGAAGTATAATCTCAGAGGGAGATTTATACTTGTAACCAAAAGTGGTTTAGAATACTTGTAGCCAGGAGTGGCATAGAGAATACTTGTAGCTAGAAGTGGTAGTGAAGAATACTTGTTTTGTAATCAGTTGATTATAGTGGAACCCTTTAACAGTTGTTAAAGGAAAACTGGACGTAACTTAGGTTGAGTGAACCAGTATAAAAACAAGCTCTCATTTGCTGTCTTGTGTTTACAAATATTTATCTTGCTCACTGTGCTCTTTTGAAAAGACTTTCTACGCTTTGCCTTGTAAGGATATATTTGCTTATTTAAACTAACATATATTCAAGAAGGAAATTTGTGAACTAATAGTATTTACGAAAAAGTTTTAAACTCACTATTCAACCTCCCCCCCCCTTCTAGTGTGTTCTTGTGTATATCAGAAAATGGAAGTTTTATGCCCTTGTACCAAATGTGTCAATTGCAAGTGGTGCTCTCGAATGAATGTTTATGAACACATCATTAGTAATGGGTTCCTAAAAGGATATGTTACTTGGATCTTTCATGGTGAACAAGCTAGCTCTTCTAGTTCTTTGGGTACATCTCAAGTAGAAGAGGAGTTTGATCATGATATGGACAAACTAATTCATGATGCATTTGCAATGCATGCAATTAATGAGAGTGATGATACAAATGTCAACATTGAGGATGGAGATTCTGAAACATTCATGACTGGACCAAATGTTCAACAATTTGAAGAAGGTAATAATTCAGATTAGTTTTATAAGTTGTTAAGGGAGGTAGATTAAAGTCTTTATTCTAATTGTAAGAAGTTTACAAAATTGTCATTTCTTGTACATTTATATCACTTAGTGTCTAAATGGGTGGACTGATAAAAGTTTTTCAATGTTGTTAGAGTTATTAAGTGATGCATTACTAGAAGAAAATACTTTGCCTAAATCATTTTATGATACAAAGAAGATTATTTCAGGATTGAGTCTATCATATGAAAAAATTCATGTTTGTCCCAATGAATGAATATTGTATGGGAAGGATTTGGCTGATGCTGAAATTTGCCCCAAATGCAAGTTCTCAAGATGGAAATGCAACCCCGATGACGATGAAAAAATATACTTGCAAAGATTATTTGTTGGTTTCCTCTTATACCTAGACTATAGAGACTTTTTGGATCATAAAAAACAACTTCTTCTATGACATGGCATGAAGATGCTTGAAAAAAAGATGGAATCTTGAGGCATCCAACTAATTCATTTGCTTGGAAGGATTTTAATCGTCAATATCCTAATTTTTCTCATGATGCTCGTAATGTTAGACTAGGTTTGACTTTTGATGGCTTTAATCCTTTCAAAACTAGGACAATTTCCCATAACACTTAGCTTGTTGTCTTGATTTCATATAATCTTCCTCTGTGGATGTGTATGAAGCAACCTAATTTTATACTTTCATTGCTTATTCCCAGTCCAAAAGGTCCAGGTATGAACCTTGATGTTTATATGCAACCTCTTGTGGAAGAATGAAAGGAATTATGGGAAATTGGGGTGAGGACTTTTGATGCACATAAAAAAGAGTCATTCCAAATGCGTGGTGCAGTTATGTGGACTATTAATGATTTTCCTGCATATGCAAATTTTTCTGGTTGGAGCACTAAAGGTAAACATGCATGCCCATGTTGTAGTTTGGAGACTCCCTCAAAATGGTTGCGTTATGGTAGAAAGTTTTGCTATATGTGTCATCCTCGTTGGTTAGAGCCTAGCCATAAGTGGAGATACAATAAATGAGATTTTGATGGAACTCAAGAGTTTAGAGCTCTACCTAATCTACCAAGTGGAGCTTCTATTTTGAGACAAATGGAATATCATGGAGTTGGGAGTTGATAACCATGGAAGAATAAAAGTATTTTGTTCTCATTGCCTTATTGGCAGCATAACATTCTTCGTCACAATCTTGATGTGATGCATATAGAAAAGAATGTTTGTGATAACATTATTGGGACGTTGTTGCATTTAGAAGGAAAAACAAAGGATAATGATAAGATACATTATGATCTTGTAGATATGAACATAAGAAAACGATTACATCCAAAGATGCATCCAAGTAAAGGTAAACAATATATTCTTAGAGCTTGTTACCAAATGACTTCAAAGGAGAAACAAACATTTTTGGAAGTCCTAAAAAAAATCAAAGCTCTAGATGAATATTTGTCTAATATTTCAAGATGTGTACAAGTGAAGGAACACAAAATATTTGGTCTCAAAAATTATGATTGTCATATTTTAATGCAAGAGTTCCTTCCTATAGCTATGAAAGGTTGTTTGCCTGATCAAGTAAGTTTAGCTATATCCAATCTTTGTTGTTTGTTCAAAGAGTTGTGTGGAAAAGTGCTCCATGAGCGTAATTTAGAGCATCAAGTAGCTCAAACATTATACCAACTAGAAAGAATTTTTCCTCCTTCTTTTTTCACTATAATGGTGCATTTGGTAATCCACTTGACATATGAGGCAAGAGTTGGAGGTCCTATACATTATCGATGGATGTATCCTATTGAAAGGTATATATTTCTTTAATCATTTAAATAAAATTCTAAAGTTATAAAGTAAAATATATTATCTTAATTTGTTACCTAAAATTTATTTTTAGGTTCCTTTTGACTCTAAAGTCATTTGTTTATAATCGAGCACATCCAGAAGGATCTATTGCAGAAGGATATCTAGCTCATGAATGCTTAATATTTTGTTCAAGATATCTCTCTAGGGTGGAAACTCGTTTTAATCGATCTATTTGGAATGATGATTCTTATGTGGAAAATACAAGTGTTTTAAATCCTAGAGGTAGACCATTGGGGAGAAAGAAACAAGTTGGGTTCAATGTGAAGAGAAAAGGAGCTTCCCGAATTTCTCTTAATAAGAAAACATTGCTTCAAGCACATAGATATGTGCTTTTTAATAGCAATAATATTGTCTCCTTTCAGAAGTAAGACAATTTCTTTCATGTTTATATTTAGTTATTGAAGTTTTATTAATATATTTCTATTAATTTTACACAGAGAACATACTGATATGATTAAGAGACAGAATCGTCAGCTATCTCCATATGAAGTTGACAAAATTCATAGTAACAAATTTCCTGATTGGTTCCGCGAACAAGTAAGTGTTAGCATCAATAATATTAAGTTTTACATTCATTTAAAATTTTAACCATTTGAAATAAAATTGTGATAGGTTACTCAATTGGAAGAGCAAGGTAGCACTTTAGTGACAGATGATATCAAGTGGTTAGCACGTTGTCCACTAGAAATAGTGAGACAATATAGTGGGTACATTGTTAATGGAGTTAGATTTCATACAAAGACGCGTGAAAAGTATTTAAAGACTCAAAACAATGACATTGTTGTAACTGTTAAGACAAGAAGTTACGCGAGTTTAAGAGATAAATACCCTAAGGAAGGAGAAATCAACTACTATGGTGCACAACAAATATAATTCAATTGGATTATTTAGGAAGACATAAGGTTGTACTTTTCAAGTGTGATTGGGTTGATATAAATAAGGGTTGCAAAATTGATAATTTTGGCATGACATTAGTAAATTTCTATTATTTACAACATATAGGGAATGGTATATGTGATGGTCCATTTGTTTTTGCCTCTCAAGCTAAGAAAGTATTATACGTGGAGAATAAAACACAAAATGATTGGCTTGTTGTTGTGCATGCTAAAATCAGAGATGTATATGATATGGGTGATGAACAGTCCAATGATATAGATCAAGAGAATTAACAAGTCTTACAAGAGATACATGATAATAATTTGATCAAACTAGAAGTTGATGATAATAATGATATCATTGAAGTTACAATACCCATGGAGAACATTGTACCACATGACCAAGATGATAATTATATAGAGGATGATGAGAGTGAAGAAGACTTCTTCTTATTTGTTTCCATTTGGTCTATTAAGCACTTTTAGTATATGTATTGAACATTTTGTTAACATTACTATTGATGAAAGTGAAGAAGACTTGTTCCTTTCTTATGTTTTTTGTTCTTGTAGTTCATTATTGTTAGGATCGGCCGGTTACAATCAAGGGGGGGGGGGGGGGGGGAATTGATGCAACATAAAATGAAAGATTCTTTTTCAAAAAACAAAAGCTTTTCACCACCGTTCTTGAGGTTTTAATAAAAACATTTTTCAAAGTATGTGATATTGATTGAATTAACCAGAAAAATAACCCCAGCTTATGATATAATTGATTAAAACAATTAAACTGATAAAGATCAATATCTAAATTGAAATAGATGAAGGGATAGAGAGATTTAGCTTGTTGATTTATACTAGTTCGATCAACCACCGATCTATATCCAGTTCTCTCTTTTACCAAGGGGTTCCACTATGAATTTGATTACATACACCATGCACACACAATTCATAATAAATCCTGTTTTCACAACCTAAAATAGGAACTTAGAAAATTGAATGTGAAAACACCATTCACCATCCAATATCTAAACACTAGAACAACACAATTCTAGGAACAAAATTAAAAACACCATTTAATTTCAACACAGCATTTAGGAACGAAATTCCCACAATACTAATCAAACAAGATCAATTGAAAAAGATTCAAGAACGAAAACACATTGATGTGCTGATATAATTGATGTATGATCAGTTTGAGAAACTCCAATGTGAGTAGATTTAGCAGTCAAGAATAATCATTTGAATCACCTCAGTTCATGAAAGAATAAGAGAGGAATATAGCTATATAGGCTCAGAGGTTTAATCTCAAAAAGATTTAGTAGTAAGAGCAAGATTGAGTTTTCAGAAACTCAAGAGTTTATGAGATGTGCAAAAAAGCAATGAACAAATATCAGAGTAATATCTAATCTGAAAATCAAATCAAAGGATCTTTGAAAAAATAAGGAATGAAAAGATGTTGTGAGTGTTTGTCATTCTACACAGGATGTTATGGATTCAAATATATAAGATGGGTCAAAAAGATTCGGAGTTAGTTAGAAAAAGAATGAATCTTGGAGTTCTTTCAAAATGACCATTATACCAGATATAATCGATTGCAATAAGGTGTAATCGATTATCTTGTGTATCAAAATATGATCTACACTTGCTGTCAGCTATTGTAATCAATTGAAAACAAGACAAAGCCAATTTTGAGTTTCAGAGATGGTCTTGTAATCAATTGCAGCTCGATGGTAATCGATTGCAATTGATACATGGAAATTTCTAAAACTTGAAAACCGCTTTGTAATCAATTGTCATTTGTTGGTAATCAATTAACCCGATACTAGAGATGATTCAAAATTGATTTGCCCATCTGGTAATCGATTCCCACAATCTATAATCGATTACAATTATCAAAATTAGTTCCTAAGTGAGCAAATCATCTAATGATACTAGAGATAATAGAAAACAAGGTAAATCAAGCAACAAGTAAGAACAATATGGCTTAGTCTATAACAAACAATACAATTCCATCATCCATACATGTTATGACATAAAATAGAAAATTCTAAACTAAGAGAACCGAAAAGACTTTTGGTATGAAGATACCAAAAATCTAAATGAAGAAGCGTCAATCTTCAATTATTATTCTTCTATTTATGTTTTTAATTATAATTATGATGATAAAGTTTTATTGGCTCATGAATGCTTGATATTTCAGGTAATTACATTTACACATCTTTGAGCAAAAAAAAAACTCTATTCTGGTTGGCAGGAAGAAAGTAATATCTATTTTTTATTTTTGTTTTTGGATAGGTTTAGTCAATGTAATATGGGAAATCGAAGAAAGTTGAATACCATTAAGAATAATGGTCAACCACAAACAAAAGAGAAATCAATTGAAAGCTCTACTGAAGTCAACCGAAATAACCACTCTATAATTGAAGAAAGTGCACAATTTGAAGGAGGTATAAATATTTTATTAACTTAATTTATTTTAATTTATATTGAACTATTTATAATACAATTGTTTATTAACTAAGTCAACAATTACAAACAAAGCAACAAATACAAGAAGAAAGTCATGTTGAGTTTCATACTTCTCTTAGAAGTGCAAGTGAAAGTTCAATTAGAGGTAGAGTAGAAGTTTTGGTCTTTTTAACAATGCAAGTATTACACTTTTCTACACACGCACACACACATATATATAGTGATAAATGTCATATCCATGAATGATTTAGGTGAGAAGAAGACTAGAGGTTATACACATGTTAGATGTGTGGGACATGCCAGATGGAGAATTCATATTTGTTGTAAATCCTTGGGGCAATCCTATGGGTTGGGAAGGGAAAACTCTATTGAATGCAATTAGGAGCTTGGTAAGGAGACACCAATGTGTGCCTATCAATTATCTTACCTGGAAAGACATGCCTGAGAACTATATTATTGACATGGTTGAATTGATTCAGGTTTAGTATAACTTTTCATAAATACTATTTCATTTTAGTTCTTTGTAAAATTTTATATTTTGTAATGTCTAACAAAAAGTATTTTTTTTTTAATGTTACTCATTATAGAGTAAGTTTCAATTTGTTCCAGAATTGAATGAACAAACAAAGGAAATACTAATAGATGACATGAGTCTGAAGTAGAAGCAATTTAAATATGAATTGAAATCAAAGGGATATGATGAGAGCAAGACTAAGGAGGAAATGATAGCTCACATCCCAGATCCAAGGGTTGATCCTTCTCAATATCGTGATTTGGTAAAATATTGGTGTTCTGGGAAAGGACAGGTATATATATATATATATATATATCATGCCTTTGTTTAACATAACAATTATATATTATATTCTTATTTTTATTATTGACTTTTTATATTTGTTGATTATAGAAAATAAGTAACATTAAGAAAAGGAATCGCTCAAAATATGAGGACTTACATTGCATGGGAACTAAGAATCTTCCAAGACAAATTCATGAGATGGTTTGTTTTTTTTACTATTGTTTAGTATTATGTGTTTTTTAATGCTTTTTTATTATTTAATTGCTTAGTACAAATAAGGTGGTTGATTTTTTTTTTAATTAATGCTAGACAACAAAGGCTAAAGGAGTGCAACCTTCTCGAGCACAAATTTATATTGACACTCGAACTCAAGCTGATGGATGCATTGTTACAGAAAATGATGCTACTATAATTGTAAGAACTTTTAAATTTTATAACTTTGATTTATGTCTAATTTTACTTTGCCATTTTTGTTTTACATTGGAGTTTAAGTAACCTCCCTTCATTCACTCATTCTATCTCTCTCTAACCTGCTTGTGCCCTTTATTTCTTAAATCTCTTAATTATTCCTTTGTTTTATAATATTGGTGTTCAAATTATTCCTTTTTGTCATAATTAGAATTATTTTAGGGATGTAAATCTAGTTGCTGAACATTCATGGGTTATCTTTTGTGTTAGACTTACTTATTATTTACCTTTTCTTTCTATTTATATAGGATGAACTAAAAAAGCATAGGGTTGAAGTAGAGTGTTCACAAACTTCACAAGATTCTACAAATTGGAAAAATGATATATACTCAAAAGTTAAAGGACCTGTACAAAAAGGACGTGTGCATTGTCTTGACAAGCTTCCATGTCAAACAAATTCATCTCAAAGCTCTTGTGCAAATAATAGAATTCAGAAATTAAAGAATTTGCTAGGAAATCTTGTTGCTATTTTGAAAGTGTGATCCCAAATAGTGGTGAGTTGAAACTGTTCTCTTACTAGTAGAATGAACTTCAATAAATTTGTTTTCCTTCTTGATTATGGAGGTGATGATGATTGACACTTGATTGGTTTATCTTTGATTAATTTTCTTTTATGATGATTGACACATGACTAGTTTATCAATGTTCTACCATTACTAAAACTTTTATTTTAAAGTAAGACAATTATTTTATGTCATACATCAATCGAATTAGTATAGGTAGAATCTTGGCTGTAGGGTTCTAATTTGGATTCTTTTACCTATTGCTACTGATTTGGTTTGAATTTCTAGTTACATCAGATCAACTGTGGATCAGTTGCATCCTAGTTGTTTTGGTTGCCAATTGTAGATCAACTTTGATGTAGTGCTCGAATTGCATTATTAATATGTGATGTCTGTTGCATCTCTAATTCTCCTTTTTCCTGCTATATTTCCTCTTAGCTAATATTTTGGCTAGAATTAACCCTAGTTGCATTGGTTTGCAGTGTTCTTGTTGTAGCTATACTGGACTGTAACATGATTTCATTTGTTGAATTATAAAATCCAATAAAAATATTAGTTAATGTTATTTTTAATTATAAAATAATATCATTAATAATAATAATAATAATAATTATTATTATTATATTAATGACTTTTACCTACAGTTAGCCTTCAATCTTAGGTATAAGTTTATGACTTTTACCTACAGTTGGAGGCTATAAGTACAAGTCAATGACTTTTACCTATAGTTTTTAACTGTAAGAACAAGTTAATACTTTTACCTACGAAAAGAGATTGCGTCAATAAGTTATCACTTTTACCTACACATATTTTGAATTATAAGAACTATATATAGTGATGGTCAGATATAACTGTAAGCAAAAATAAATCTGTAAGTAAAACTTATAGTGATGGACTATTATCCATCACTATACACCCCCTCAAAGTTGACGGACAAATGGTCCGTAGGACAAAGTTTATGGTATATTTACCTACGCATTTATAACTTATAGTGACAATTTTGGTTTGTAGGCATAGTCATTTTTCTTGTAGTGTGGGTCAAAGTGGGCCGTCCCAACCCATTTTGAAAGCTCTACTACTATTCATAAATTTAAACCTTAATTTTTATTTGTACTCTCAATTCTTCCATGCATTGCTATGTCAAGTCACTTTCCTATTATGTGTCGCTTTCACATCGCTTCTACTACCTCACCATCGATCTTGGAAGTGATGATGCAACGTCTACTTGTTCGAGAAAATCCTGTCCCCGATCAATCATGAGTAGGGCATGAGGGTGAATAACGTCCTCAACTGCGACATTCCTTGCACCACTTCCACATTGTGGTTACTACTCACAACCAACCATGGCAGTCACCACGATGCCTTTACTTGTCTACTCAAACTATGCATCAATCATGAATGGGGAGTGAGGATAAGTGCAAATAAAGTCATATTAATGCTTACTTGTTACTATATTGTTTCAATCATTACGAAAGAATACGAATGAATTGTTTGAATCGGTGTTCTCATGGAATCGATATATAATTGTTACTTTGTTTGACCTAATAGCTAATATGTTCTTGGGAATTGCTATTGTCATGGAGGGGTCAGGTTTTAAAATTAATTTTAATTAATAAATATTTTTTATTTTACATGAATATTCTAATAAATATATATGTATCAAATTGTATATAAAATATTAAAAATTAAAATTAAAAAGGAAAAATTAATTTATTATCTTTAAAATAAAAATAACAAGCTAAGTAAAGAATATTAAAAGGGAAAAAATAAATGATATTATGATATTTCATTTAAAAATTGAAAAAAATATAATTATATTCCAATAGAAATTATAAAAATGAAAAATAAATATTTATCTAAAAAATAAAACAAATTAGATAGATAGAATGATAAAAATATTTTATCAAAATTAAGAAAAAGATAAATAATACTTAAATATTAGTAGTATTTATCTCTAAAATCAAACTCATTAAATAAAAACAAATTTTATAATATTTAAATATCATTTATAATATATATATATATATATATATGAAAAAATCACGGGGGGCAAGACCCATAACCTACCCAGAGTACAAAAAATCAAATCGAATCGGCCGGTTGGATTGGGAACTGTGGTCAGTCCAACTCGGTTCAAATGTTCGATCATCCATGCTATTGAACCGGTTTGGACCGGTGTGACCCAACTGGTTTTCAGTTCAACCACTAACTTGTTGAACCAGTCCGGGTCATAGTAAAAAAAAATAAAAATTAAGGCTTCAAACGACGTCGTTTTTGCCTAATTCCTAAACTAGAAATGTCCTCGAACTCGTAGGCTCATAGCTAGCATGAAGCTCCTCTACACCAAAATCGTGTTCACTCGCCGCCCGTCGCTTGTGGCTCGCGACCCTCGCCGCTCGCCCTCACTCGTGACCCTCGCCTTCACCCGCGACCCTTGCTGCTCGCCGTTTGCCATACACGTCGTTCACGCCCTCCGTTCTTGTCCGTTGCTTGCCCTTCGCGCTCTGTCGCGCTCCCTCCCTAACTCTACAACCCTTTCTCCTCTACCACGTCTCAAGTAATTGATTTCAAGTTGTGTGTGTTTAATGTATCTTTACCACACTTTCCCTCAACTTTTTTTGGTGTTTAGTGTGTGTTTAATGTATCTCTATTGTTCTCTGATCTTGATCTTATTAAGTGATTGAGTCTGATGTTATCTGTTTGATCTTCTTGAGTGATTGAGTATGTTGTTTGTTGTTCTTTGTGAGTTTGTGAGTGAGTTTGGCTATTGTTCTCTATTTTCATTTAATATGAGTATTGTTGAGTCTATTATTCTGTGAGTCTGGTGTTCTCTATTTAATATGAGATTATAAGTAGTTATTGTTATCTTGTTTGTGATTGTTATAAAGAATTAGAAATGACATCTAATGAAGCACCATCATCCCAAGAAGCCTCAACTCAAAATTCAAGGCCTAACATTAGAGTAAAACCTGATATAGCTTAGGGACATTGTAAGTTGATTGAAGAGGGTAAGAAGAGTGTTATAATGTGTATCTACTGTGATAAAATTATTAGGGGAGGAGGAATTTATAGGTTCAAGTCACTAGCTGGTGAAAGGGGTCAAGTTGAAATGTGTAAGAAGGTGCCTACAGATGTTCGCTATTGAATGAAACAAAATATTGATGAAACTAAGAACAAGAAAAGAAGAATTGAAGAAGAATATGATGATAGTTTTCTATCTAGTGAAAATGTGGGTGAAGTGCCAATAGAAGTGGAACAAAGTCAGCAAACAATATCAACTCAAAAAGTGAAGACAAGTGGTCCCATTGGGAATTATTTTCACCCTAGAACCACTCTTGGAGCTCAACCTACTTTGAAGAGTGTGTTGCAAAGTAAAGAAGTGATAAGGAAGTGTGACCTTACTGTTTCTAAATGGTTTCTCGATGCATCTGTTCCATTTAATGCCGCTAATTCAACATATTTTCAGCCTATGATTGATGCTCTTTGTAACATGGGTCCAAGATACAAGGCTCCAAGTATGTACAGTCTTCATGGTCCTTTATTAAACAGTTGGATTGATGATGTGAAGAAACTGGTGGAGGAATATCGTTGTATTTGGAAGAAAACTGGTTGTACTCTTATGGTGGATGGGTGGACTAATAGGAAAAGGAAAACTCTTATTAATTTTTTGGTTTATTGTCCTAAAGGAACTATTTTTCTAAAATTTGTTGATGCATCTAATGCTTGTAAAAATTCTGAGTTATTGTTTGAGCTTTTCAAGTTGTGTTGTATGTTGGTCCTGAAAATATAGTTCACATAGTTACAAATAATGCTTCAAATTATGTTGCTGCTGGTAGGAAATTAGAAAATGAGTTTCCTAAATTGTTTTGGTCTCCTTGTGCGACACATTGCATAAATTTAATTTAATGTTGCAAGACATGGGGAAATTGGATGAAGTAAGTGTGGTCATGTCACATGCCTCAAACATTACTAAATATATTTATAATCATTGTTATGTTTTGTATTTGATGAGGAAGCATACAAGTGGGAGAGAAATACTTTATCCTGCTCCAACTCACTTTGCTCCTAATTTCATTGCATTGCAAAGTATATTGGCTAAAAAAGATGCATTAAGAAGCATGGTAACATCTAAAGAGTGGACAAGCTCAACTTATGCCAAAGCTTCCAAGGCAAAACAATTTGTGGTTGAAGTCTTAGATTCTACCTTCTGGAGTAGATGTGTTGATATAGTGAAATTGACCAAGCCACTTGTTCACGTGTTGCGTATGGTTGATAGTGAAGATAAACCTACTATGGGTTTTCTTTACTAAGCTATGTATAATGTAGAGAAGAGATGGTGAGAAGGTTTCAGAGAAATAAATCAAAAGTGGAGCCTTTCTTGAAAATCTTAGATTGTCATTGGGATTCCTAACTTCATAAAAATTTCTATGTTGCTGGTTATTGGTTAAATCCGGCTTGTCGATTTAATGATGAAGAATTTGAAAAACATATGTGTACAACAACTAGTCTTTTGATGTCATTGAAAAATTTGCTCATAATGATAATGAATTGCAAAGCAAGCTAACTAGTGAGAAGAGAGTTTACAACAATGCTGAGTTAGATTTTGGAAGGCAAGTTGCTTTGCATGAACGAAATACAGTCATGCCAAGTAACTTTCATAACTTGTAATCCTTATTCCTTAACATTTATTTGTGACTTTTTGTGTTATTAATTTATTTCATCATATAGAATATTTTAGATAAGTGGTGGGAATCTTATGGATGTGGTATACCCAACTTACAAAAATTGGCTATTTGCGTTTTAAGCCAAACTTGTAGTGCTTCGGGTTGTGAACAAAATTAGAGTGTATTTGAGCACATTCATTCAAAAACAAGGAATAAATTGGAGCATTAGAAACTTAATGATTTAGTCTTTGTTCGTTACAACTTGAGGTTACAAAATAGGTATTATTAATTCTATTATATTTTTGTTGTTTATCTTTTTAAATTTAAATACTTATGCTTAAATATTTGTATATGTGCTTAGGAAAAAGAGAGAACTCAACTATGATCCTATTAATTTGGAAACAATTGTTGACCATGTTGATTAGGTAATGGTGGATTCACCACCATTCTTAACCAATAAGGAGGTGGATGCATTACGTGAAGACCTTGCAAACATGACTATCCAACCAATTTCAAGTGATATTGGTATATTTTAATTACATCATGATTAAATCATTTCATATTTGTTATCACCACATGCTAATTATAACTTAACATCTATTTTTATGCCATAGGTCCTTTAAATTTGGATGATGATTAGGTTGATGATGCACCAAGCAATACCATGGAAAATAGGAATTTAAATGAAAACAATGTTGAGGAAGCTACTATGGAAGATTTTGAGTTCTTAAATAAAAGAGTTCATGAAATTAGTTTATTTATGATTTGTAAGTTTTATTATATGACTTTGATGTTTGAGTTTGAATTCATTTGGAGTTTATGTTATGAGAATTTGTGGAATTATATAATTTATGACATTTTTAAATCTTGAAAATTGAAACAAATATAAAAAATTGTATTTTTTTTTAATACAAACCAGGTCATACGGTTCAACCAGTGACCCACTGGTTCGACCATTGAACTAATGACCCAGTGCCTCGACTGATTCGATCACTGGTTCAGTTTTTAAAACCCTGAACCTACCCCTGTCATTGGAAGAGCTACATGTAGATCTTTTGGCTAGAAACTTTGTGTAAAAATTAAGAAAAAAAAACTGATCATGTGCCTAGTTCTAGTTCTGTTATGTTAGTTCATGTGGTATAGATAATAAAAATGATAAATGACTTGTGAGACTATGTTTTCGATGGAAGAAAATAGAGCAAGAATTAAGAATATTTATGAAAAATAAGGTTTAAAATTAGAAACATCGAAATTAAATGGTCTTTTCAAAACATAAAATTAAATATTAAAAAAAACAAATTTGTGAAACTACATGTAATAGGGATTAAAATGTCTTTTTAAAAAATATAAAATAAAAATTAAAAATAAATAAATTTGCAAAAAGGTTCCCAAACTTTAATAGCAAAATGAAAAAATTAACATTAATTATTAATAGCAAAATGAAAAAATTAACATTAATTATGTTGCATGGCATAGTAAGCCTAAGCCACATGACATTGTATAATTGAAGGAGATATAATAAACATCATTGTATAGTGTATACTATTCTCAAGTGCACCAAAGTTAGAACCATTAATAGATATAACTCAAAAATCATATATTCATTATTTTTCATCAATTGTTATTATTTAGACTAATTATGTTTTGTGGATTATTATGAATCTCATTTATCCATCTATCTATATATTATAATTGTTATAAAATTTGATAATTTTGTTTCTCTTTTTAATTATACAATTATTATTGTAAATATATGTTTGAGAGCAAAACTATTTCAAAACTTTTTTAAAAAATTAGCAAGTTATAAATACATGTATTTTCTTCATAAACTATATGAACTAAAATTAAATTCTAATTTTAGTGTAAAACTAATAAAAAAATTTTTAAAAAAAAATATTATTTGTTAAATATTTATTTTTTAGGAATTAAATATTTAAATAACTAAAGTAAAAAAATAAACACCCCCCCCCCAACCATGCTCTAGATCTGTCCCTGCTTCAGGCTACTTTTAAGCTTTCAAGTACGAAGAGAAACACATGAGAAAAATGTTCCTCATTTATATTAACCTCAACGCTTGGTCATGAAAATGGCATATTGATCATCACATTTTCCTGAGCAATTGACAAAGAGAAAGTAATGTTACAACTTACAACCAGATTGAAACCTTATGATGGATAGACTTTTGTATCACAAAATATATAAAGATTTTATTACTAATAGTTTTTCTTATCTTGATGAAGTATTTTAAAAATTTAAGGTAATTAAAATTATAGGCATTTAAATTACTAGAAATTGAATTCCTTTCATTTTATAAATGATTTGTTATGAAATATTTGAATTATTAAAAATTGAATTCCCTTCCAAAAATAATATTACATAGTTTGTAAACTTAAAAAATAATGTCCAAAAATATTTTTAAAAATATTACATAATTTGTAAATTTCCAAAAATAGTACATGAGAAAGAAAGAAGAGAGAGGAGGGAGAGGGAGAGAAGAAATGGATAATTTCAAATTCTTAACCTTTTTAAATAATTTCAAATTCACTATTTTTAACCTACTAAAATACCCTTTAGTATATTTTAATTTCTTCTTAAATATCATATCAAAACAACTTATTTTATTTCAAATAATTTGAATTAATCTATCCAAATGAATTATTCAAACACACTCTTATATTTTTCTCTCATTTTCTCTGCAAGCAATTGTAATTTTTGTAACAATAACAATTTAAAGAGTAGAATTTCCTATGTGGATTAAGTGAACTTGCTGTATTTTTCTCTCCTTTTATCTAAAGACATATGATCAGTTAGGTGGGTTAAGTGAACTTGCAGTAGTTTAAGCAGCTCACATATTTTGTTTATTTATGTATGGATAGTTGGTCAATAAGAGCATTTTTAAGGGAAGTGTTAAATGAGTTATTTAATTTTAAACAATGTTACTTAATATTTTTTTTTATCATTGGAGTAAATGATATTGGGTTGTTTATCTAAGCACGGGTGTTTATATAAGCAATCGCTGCTTAAAAATTATTATTATAAATAATTTTTTTTTAATTATTACAAGATCCGCAAAATTAAATTAAACATTCCCTTGATAACCTTATCATTAGAGTGTGAATTTCTAAAGAGTAGGTTTAAATAAACAACTTATAGATGCTATAACCTTATTTGTTCAAACCAACAGTGTATTATATATATGCTCTAAAATGCATCAAACTAATGTGTTTGAATAAAATTTGTCAAAAATTAAAAAATTGAAGATAAAAAATACTACTAAATGTGAACTCCATGACTACTCATATTTTGCATAGTATCCTATTTTTTTAATATAAAATTTCAAATCGTAATTACTCTCACTCAAGGATTTTCATCTTATTGTTATGTTTTTACTATCCACACAAAAATATAGGTTAGACTTTTGTAAAGAATATACTCATCAAATAAATATTGTTTCCTTTAATAAAATGACCTAAATAAATTAAATATATTACATTATTTACTTGCTTATAAAACATGTCAAACCATTGAGTCACCCGTGACATGTACAGAGTCACGGGTATTCTTAGAGGCAGACCATGTTGCTTATTGAGGGCTATACTCCCTTTACTCCTTTGACTTTTTTAATTATTTTTGTTAAAATATATTTTTAGTTCTTATAAATAAGATAATGTGTGTTTTTAATTGTTGTAAAATTTTTAGTATTTTTTTTATCCTTATAAGTTTGAAATGTGTTGATTTTTGATTCGGAGTTAGATTTAACTATCCGAACTTACGTATTTGATATATTTTTCTTTCAATATCTTTTATTTTATTTTTTGCACTCCTATTTTGCTTATTCCCACCCCCATTTTGCTTTTTGCACCTCCACATTTTTTTTAATTTCTAATTTTTTTTTAATTTTTGGCTTAAACAAGTTTTAGGCTCTATACTTCTTTTTTACTTTGGATCCCTATAAAATTTTTAATATATTTTGGGTCTCTATAATATATATATATATATATTTATTTTTTTTGAGTTTCTACCAATAACATGTATCATCTCAATTGTTTATATATGTTGAGATGATGTTACATCATCATTTAACTAACAATTGAAATAATGTCACATTATCAGTAGGGACCCAAAACCAAAATAAAAAATTATAGAACCCAAAACATAACAAAAGTTTTATAGGGATCGAAAGTAAAAAAAAGGTATTTTATAAGAACTCAAAACTTATTTAAGTCATAACTTTTTTATTGGTTTTAGTGTTCTTTATTTTAATATTTAGTGTTATAGCAATTTCTTTCCACTAAAATTAAATAGACTAGGATATATTGTCAAGATTGTTAAATTTGTTTATATACCATTTATTTTGAATGTAATAGGTATATAAACGAATTTAACAATCTTGATAATATATACTAGTCTATTTAATTTTGGCGAAAAGAAATTGCTATAGCCTCAAATAATAAAGTAAAGAGCACTAAAACCCGTAAAAAAATTATGACTTAAATAAATTTTGCATCCTTATAAAATATCTCTTTTTTACTTTGGGTCTATATAAAATTTTTGTTATGTTTTAGGTTCCTATAATTTTTTATTTTGGTTTTGGGTCCCTATAAAAAATGTGACATCATTTCAATTGTTAGCTAAGTGATAATGTGACATCATTTCAACATATATAAACGATTGAAATAATATCACATTATTGGTAGAGACTCAAAACAAAAAATATATATTATAAGGACCAAAACATATTAAAAATTTTATAGAGACGCAAAGAGAAAAAAAAAAAAAAAAAGGTATTTTATAGGAACCTAAAACTTATTTAATCCAAAAAAAATAGAAATAAATGAAATTAAAAATTAAAAATTTGGGGGTGCAAAAAGTAAAGTAGGGGTGGGAATAAGCAAAGTGGGAGTGCAAAAAAATAAATTGGGAGGTGCTGAAAGAAAAATGCATCAAACACATAGATTCAAATAGTCAAACTTGAACCAAAAATCAACACATTTCAAACTTTGAGAATAAAAAAAGACTAAAAATTTTATAGGGACTAAAAACATACATTACCATATTTATAGGGACTAAAAACATATTTTAGCCATTATTTTTTTACAATATGCAAATAGGGGTGGGTTTAGTAAATTGGAGGGGGTGGGTTTAGAAATTGTGTAGTACATTTAACAATTTTTTTCTTTTTTCAATTGCCCAACTCTAATATCTATTACTTTTTTTTCGTTACTTTTTAATTTTATAAAAAAAATTATATAAATATTATATTTGACCAAATTTATTGTTAATATTTTATAATTTGTTATTTTTTCTTAATTATTTTTTCCCTAAATTATCAAATCAATATTAATTTGTTTTAGAAAATCTTATTTAAATATTAAATTTTGATTATTATACAATGAGTTTTATGTTTAATTTTTTAAAATGATAAAATTATTAGTAAATATATCTTTTTTTTAGAAATCTTATAATTTTTTTAGAAATCTTTTTAAAATTCCATCATTTGTTTCACTCATCCCTGTTACTCCATTTCTCTTTACCTTTCCTCCACTTCAATGCAGGGTTTTAAAAATTGAACCGATCGAGGCACTAAATCATTGGGTCAATGGTTAAACCAGTGGATCACTGGTTGAACCACATGACCCGATCTATATTAAATAAAATACAATTTTTATACTTGTCTCAACTCTCAAGATTTGAAAACGTCTAGAAATTTATATATGCTTTTCACTCTTCACTTATGTGTTAGCTTTTGACCAATCATTTTCTTCTCTCTATCTTTTCAATAAAAGCAAGTAGAAGAATACGAAGTGGGTGCCAATTGTTAAAGATATTAATCATCTCTCTTTCTTTACATTTTGGCACATTCTTCTTTCTTTCTTTCTTCCTTTTGTGACTTCATAGTTTCTTCTTCTTGTTGAGGCGTGGTGGAGGTTGTGGTTGGTGGTTGAAGGGTGCGGCTTGGGACGGCGAAGATAGAGCATGGTGGAGGGAGCAGAGAGCATGAAGAAGGGACCAGGGCAGGGAGATGAAAAATGATACCATTTCGTGGTACAATTTTTTTTAATTGACCTGGACTGAGTTAGTGGGTTAGCGGTTTAATTGCAAACCCGACTGGGTCACACCAGGTTAAATTGGTCCGATTGCATAGTCGATCCAACACCAACATCGACCATTGGTTTCCAACCCGACCGATCGAGTCAATTCAATTTTTTAAACCCTGCTTCAATGTTGCTGCTTTCACTCACCTAAACATACCAACATCGTTGATGGAATTCAGGCTGCCTTTTTTTTTCCCAAAAAATATGACAATGATAAGATGGGTAGCTATTTTTTTAGGCTCGTCTCGCTTTTCACTTTAATTTGGCTCATGTTATGTCGTGAAATAAGAAAGCATGAGATGAAAATGATATAGTGATGGACGAAAACTGTTCCAACAATGGAATGTAATACATGGTAGAGGTCCTAGAGGAGACAAATACGTTTTAACAATATATAATTATTTTAAGAAATGTTTAATACATAATTACTATAATATGGTGTCTTCAACATCTTCACTTCATTGTCTGGGAACTTCTTTCTGAAAATGATTTAGAGCTTTTAAATGTTACATTGGTCATGGAGTTGATAGACAAACATCAAGGCTAATTAAATAAGTTGATAGAGATAATAAGGTGTCTCTTCTCTCTTCTCGCTCTTTCTCTCTCAAATCTATCTATCTATGAAAAATAATTAAATTTTTAATATTAAAAATAACTTTATTAAAAAAAAATTTAGACATGAATTAAGGTATCAGTTATTTTTCAACAAAATAACGTTTGAATAATATATATATATATATATATATATATTCTTTGAACGGTTGATGAGTGGAAAAAAATGTGAAGGCAAAAATTCTCTCCGTAGGATTTCTCTCCTCCTCTTCGAACATCTCTCCTCCATGGTTGGCCATTCCAACACTCTGCTACCACCAAGGCAACCACCAAGGCCCCTCCCTTGGAGCTGCTTCCTCCCCTTGGACTGACGCAGCTTCTCCTCCACCTTGGGCAACCACCATTGCTCCTTCCTCTCCTAAGGTAGTAGCTACTGCCTCCACTCCAACCAGTATTGGTGGCGCAGCCCTCACCTCCCCAAGGGTTAGCGGCACAACCCCTCCTTCTCCAAGGGTTGGTGGTGCAGCCCCTTCTTCACCAAGGGTGGGTGGCGCAACCCCTCCCTCTCTTAGGGTTGGAGGTGTACCCCCACGCCACTTAGGACTGGCAATGCAGCCCCTCCCTCTTTTAAGACTGGTGCTTTTTGCTCTAGGGTTGGTGTAGCCCCGCTTCAACACGCGTTACTACCAAGAGAACCTTCATAGAAACCATCATGAAGTCCTCCTTTGACCATCCCCCTTGCATCAAGGGTGATGCACTCGCGATAACCATTCTTAAGGAGGAATACATAGTTGGTGTGGCTAGTTGCAAGATCCATCTTCATGGGAGACTCATCCTCCCCAAAGGAATCTCTCCTTCCTCATCGTTGACTTGAAGGAAAAGCTTGAGAAGAATTGGAATTTCCCTAATTCATGGAGATTAGTATCTCTTAGCAATGGCTTCTTCGAATTTTCCTTTTCCAACCTTGATGACACATGTAGCACTCTTGTAGTGGGTTCTTGTAACCTCTCTCTCAGTGTCCTCCACCTCTCATCTTGGTCCTTGGACTTCAATCCCCACCTAGTCAAATCGTCCAACATTCAATGCTGGGTAAGGATTTATGGACTAGCCCAAGAATACTGGATGGAAGGAACTTTGTTTGTTATTGCATGGGGCATCAAAATACCTCTTGTTATAGACGTTGCAATTGCTTCAAGAAGCTCTAGTCACTTTGCCAAAGTTTCGGTAGACATGGACTTGAAGCAACCCTTGCATGAGAAAATCTTGTTGGAAAGGAGCAATTTTGCCTTCCATGTCTCTTTGAAGTATGAAAGGCTCCCTAAATTCTATCATTTATGTAAGACTATTAGACATTCTTTTTTGAATTGCAGGCATAATAAGGTTGGCAACCATGGCAAGAATAAGGTGTGTCCTAAATCCAAATCGGATAAAGACAATACAGACAACGATAAGTACACGAAGGACAACTTAAAGAAGGATGCTGAGAAGAGTATGGAGATAGAGGAGAACTCCAAGGAAGATGAAAACCCTAGAGATGAGGTTGATCCAGATGCTAGACTTGGGGGAGATAATGCACATATTGTTAACACGGGCGTGCTAAACGCTAGCATGACCATGCTAAATGTTACCACGGCTACGACAGACACAGATAGTGTAAAGCAAAATAATGGGTTAGTTTGTTTAAACTTATTTGATGAAATAAACACTTATTTTAATAAAATAAACAATTATATATATATATATATATATATATATATATATATATATTTGAGTAACTTTTTTAATTTGTAACAAATTAAATATATTTAAATGTTATTTTTTTCTTTATTTACAATATATTTTATCTCCTTTTATAATTTTTTTTTGTAAAGATAATAATATATTTTTTCTTTGGATAAATATTTTGTTTTTCTTATTATAATTACTATGGAGATAATTATATATATATATATATATATATATATATATATATATATATATTATTTTTAGATAAAATATTTGAATATAATTTATTTTTAATATTATTTTTTTCTTATAATCTATTTTAAATGCTATAAATAAATATATTTACAAGTTTGAAATACACAAGAACATACTAAAAGGGATGGTTGAATAGTGTGGTTAAAATTTTTTCGTAAATACTATTAGTTCATAAGTTGCCTTCTTGGATATATGTTAATTTAAATCAACAAATATATCCTTGCAAGACAAAACTTAGAAAGTCTTTCCAAAAGAGCATAGTGCGCAAGATAAATATGTAGTCACAAGACAGCAAGTGAGAGCTTGTTTTTATAATGGTTCACTTAACCTGAGCTACGTCCAGTTCTCCTTTAACAATTGTTAAAGGGTTCCACTATAATCAACTTATTACAAAACAAGTATTTTTCACTACCACTTCTAGCTACAAGTATTTTCTATGCCACTACTGGCTACAAGTATATTTTAAACCACTTCTGGTTACAAGTATGAATCTTCCCTTGAGATTATACTTCCCAAATATTCTTTTATCACTAAGTCACTCTTGGCTTTCTATACAATTATGTATAAGATTGATAAACCCCTTTTTAGTCTTTGTTTTTAAGGGATTTCTCGCACCATTTTATTGATTTTTGCGTACCATAATGAGATATTTGATTCAAATGTGTGTTGAGTTGCTGAAAGACAGTTGAGACATTGGAAAAGGGGGAAAATAACTTCAAAAATCCAAATTTGGTCTTATTTTGAGTATGCACGGCCTCAAGCACTAAGTCATGCATATATGCACGACTTCAAGCACCAGGGAGCGTAGAAGGATCTTCGTTTCGTAAAGTATACACGACCTCAAGCACCAGGTCGTGTATAACAGGCTCTGCTTTGTAAATTATGCACGACCTCGTGCTTAAGGCCGTGCGTACCTCCACGAAACAACTACACTTTATTTTCTATAAATATCCTAGTTTTCATCTTTTTAAGGGGAATCTTTTTTATCTTTTTGCATACTTTTCTTTGGAGTATTTTGAGAATTCCTGAGGGAACTATAGAGCAAGGAACATCACGAGGAATAATTTTTGTAAAGTTCTTCTCCTCTAATGTCTTTACTGTTTTCTTTTATGAATTGTTTCTTCCCTATGTCTATGGCTAGCTAAATTCATAATCTAGGGTTGTGATGTAGGACTTATCATGTGAACCCTGTTTCTCTATTTTCAATAAAATTTCTCAATTGTTCTTTCAATTATATTTATGCATTATTCTTATTGCTATTTAGGATTGATCACCCTATAATTCAAATCGATTAATTGTCATGATCAACACTTTTAATTGATAGACCTACGCATAGATTGAATTTTAGGGATTTGCATGACCAAACTAATTCCTAAATTCCCAATCTAATTAACATTTGTTAATTAACCTCTCTGCACTTAAAACCTTCTCTTTAATTTATCCTTTCATGACCAACAAGGGAATAAATTAGGGAGAAAAGAATTTTCAATGAATGACCAAACTTTGATTATTACTTTAAGAGGCATGATTGGTAATTGAATAGATAATTGGGGATTTAATTGAAATAGGAAAATAGGGGGAACGTAATGATAAGTCTGAATTCACGACCCTAGGTCTTTTAATCTGTTAGAACTTTCGATATTCTCAAGTGCTTTTTGTTTTATTTCTTTTTACAATTAAATTGCACTCAAACCAACCTTTTGATCACTTGTCCTTAATAAATTTATTATTTGGGAATCACTTCTAATCTCTAAGGTATGATATCCGGGCTTAGGTCCACTATTACTACTACGTAGGGTATGCTTGCCCTTAAGCGTTCATATTTTACGCATCAAAGATTCAGATAACTCTCAAAGAGAGAATACAAACAAATATTGAATCTTTATGAGCTTGTAAATGATGGTGTTCTCTTTTTCTCTTAGCTCGTGTCCAAGGCTTTTTCTAAGAGTTCTTTTGCTTGCTGTCTAGATTGATTTGAATTATTCCATTCTAGTTCATTAGTCTTATCATTGCATGGAAGCATCCTTAAAGACACTAAAAAAAGGAATTTGAAAAGACAGAGAGAGACTAAAGCATACTTACTCATACAGTCATATTACAATTACTGACCCAGCTATAGTTTCCCTCCCTTCTTCTCTATTTTCTCTTATTCCCTCCATTGTTCTTTATTGTGCAAAATTGCTCTACTACTAACTTGCTACAACTTCAACGACTACTACGAGTGCTATTAATACTGCGAGACAATGAGTCGTTGAAATGCACTTACAGCTACGAGATTGACGAAGCACGTCAAACACGCCATCAAAAGCAACTAAGTTTTCCAATAAATTTTGAAATATAAGGTTAATTAAAGTCATTTTCTCAAACATACAATTCATCAAACACCTTGCATTCAATTCAAAATAGGGGGAATTTTGTGTGATTTTCAAAAATTAAAACAACAAAACAACTTTCTAAACAATAAATGAAAATAGAATCAAAGATATACAACTTAAGAACCTATGCTTATGGAGAAATAATCATAGTTCCAACAAGGATAAGTCAAATTCATACTCATAAAATTTCCAACAATACGAAAATCACCTTACATTCATTTGAAAAAATCTGGATTACTATCACATTCCTAGTTTTTCCAAATTCAAGCATTTATTATATTAAATCACAATCAATCGATTGTAATTAACCCTTCCTAATCTAATCATTATCATACATTAAACAAGGAAATTGAGAATTAGAAAAAGGGGAAAAAGGATTTTCATGAACAAAATTCAAAATTGAGAATAGAGGAACTCATATTTACCCATAAGCACATGATTCTTAGGTTGCAAAGGGGATTTAGCCCTCCATGAAGATCTTCATGGTGGCTGCAAAGGGGTTGCACGAAATTGATGAGGGATAAAGGGAAAAGAAGAGAAGAGAAGAGAAAAGAGAAGAGAGCAAAGGTCAAATTTTTATTCAATATAGTATTGTTGTGTAATGTAATTGTTGTCCTGCAAAAGGAGAAAATCTAAAAAAAAAAAGGCCAAAACCGTGGTGCCTGCCACAAGGTTTGAAACCCACTAAATAAAAGCTACCTTGACCAATTACAATTACCAAATGGTCCCTAGTTACAAACTAAAACGCGAAATTATTACAAGTGCAGGACCATAATATTGAATCCCAAATTTGACCCCTAAAATGTCTGAATTAGTCAATCCTTGTGAGATACGAAATTGTATATGTCCTTCTTATCTTTCAAAAAAGACAAGAATCGTAAAAATCAAAGACTTGTGTCAAAAGTTATGGGCTGCACAAGGGACAATATCAAAATCATCAATAAAACGTGACAAATAGCAATTTTAGACACTTGGACCCAAGATGACCCAATCTCACAAAACTCAATTAAAATGGTCAAAATGAGGTATAAAACATGTCTAGAGTATGCTAAATACAACTCTAAACTATGCTAAAATACACTCTATCAAAGACGCACACGACTTCTTAGTTCTTAACTTCTTATGCTTACGGACTTACAATACTTCTACTTCCATCTTTTTTTATTTTTAAGTGTTGCATATTGATATAAATATAATATTGAATATTAGTATCATTAAATATAATATTTCTACTTGTGGTTTTGTCTACTTGTATGTATGTTGCTTAAAGGGTCACGTAGGTAGTTCAGTAGATGGAACCACGACCCCACCTTTTCAATGAGACCCATATTATATTGAATATAAAATTAAATTTTGATTGAGATGTATGTTGCTTAAAGGGTCACATAGGTAGATCAATAGATGGAACCATAAAATTAATTGGATAAAAGTATAGTATCATTAAATCTTTTTTTGTTATATTATATATTATTAATTGGATACATTGTGTTTTTCTTTTTTGCTTGAAAATATAGTAGAAATGAGTGTAACACCTCCTAGTTCCAATCAAGCCAAACAAAATGATGACAATCCTCTATGGAATTATGTTACAAAGATAAAAAAGTGTAAAAGCTACCGATGGTGGAAATTATGAAATTAAATGCAAACTTTGTGATTTATCTTTTCAAGGCTCTTACACTAGAGTAAGGGCACACTTATTGAAGATTAAAGGAAAGGGAGTTAGAGCTTGTCAAAAGGTGACAAATGCAAAACTTATGGAATTGAAAAAGATAGATAATGAGGCCACATTGAAGATGGAGAAGTCAAAATCAAAATCTATTTCCTTACCACTGGTTTCTGATAAACAAATAAATTCAAATATTGGTGGTGTTGATCCAAAAAGGAGAAAGACTATAATAGAAAGTTTTAATATGCAAGGTAGAAGAAACCAACTTGATGGCTACATTGGTAGAATTTTTTTTTCTTCAAGGTTGCCATTGTTTTGCTGAAATTTGAGTCTATCAAAGCTTCAAGAGAAGGACCCAAGGCATCCCAACAAGGTTGGCACCCCCTAGACTCCCTATCACAAGCAAAGACAGTTGTAAATATTATTAATAAAAGTAAAATGAAGTATCCAAGTGGGAATGGGTTTAGACAAAACCCATGTAGAGTTTAGAAATACAACAATTTGAAACCATTAGCTAAATCTAAAATTAGGTTGCATACATTGGTTAACCATAAAGTCTCTAAGAATAAACCTAGGTGGTGTGCTAAACCAAGTGAAATCACATTTTGAATGAGCTCCATGCTTAGTTAAAAGATCAGCACAACAATTGCCCTCCCTAAATATGTGAGTAACTTTACATTGAATATCTAAAGCTGAAGCTTGTAGCCAATGTTTTCAAAGTCACCAAGGGACTAAACTGGGATTTTGAAATGCATCAATGGTTAATTGGGAGTCACACTAACCAAATTCTTCTCCAACCATGAAGATAGGCTGATTTGAGTGCAAGGATTGCAGCCATCATTTCAACAAAAGTGGAGTTTTGAATCCCTAAGAACATAGTGAAACCACCAATATAACAGCCAAAGTGATCTCTAAATATAGCACCAACAACTACAAATCTAGGGTAGCCAAATGTTGTACCATTTAAGTTACATTTCAACCATCCAACAGTTGGGGGCAGCCAAATAACAGGGCAGATTATCGATGCAAGTGCAGGTCATGCTTTGATTTGAAACTTATGAAGGAAAGCGACTTCAAGAGGATTATGAGATCCATGACTAAATAAGGTAGAACCCACGAGTGAGGTATGCCAAATGATTTGTGAGATTGCCATCTTTGTAGACATGAATTGATTACGAAATTTTAAACCATTACGACCTCTCCAAATTATCCATACAGCATTAGTGATTGCAGCATGCAATATTTTTCTGGTCTGTTGGCTGATTAGTTTTAAAATAGAGAGCAAAATACTAGAAAGTGAAGACAGATTTAGAGAAATGGAGGCAATTTCTTGCAGCCATCTCTAAATTTCCTTTGCAAATGAGCAATGTAGAAATAAATGGTCAACTGACTCAGCATTTGATCCACAAAGACTGCATATTGAAATGAGAATGGTTTTTTCTTCAAGGTTGCCATTTCATTTAGCAAGAAATCCTTACTTTAGGAAAGCATTTTGTTATGCTACTAACACTTCTCTTCCTGATTACCAACCTCCTGGTTATAATAAGTTAAGGACCACATTACTTGAAAATGAGAGAAATCATGTAGACAATTTGTTACAACCAATTAAAAATGCATGGAGTCAAAAGGGTGTGAGCATTGTTAGTGATGGATGGATGGATGGAGTGACCCACAAAGAAGATCTCTTATTAATTTCATGACTGTCATGGAGAATGGACTTATGTTTTTGAAAGCTATAGATTGTTCAAATGAGATAAAAGACAAGGATTTCATTGTTAAACATATGAGGGAGGTAATTATGGAGATTGAGCCATCAAATGTTGTGCAAATAGTGATAGATAACACAACTATTTACAAGGCAACAGGTTTAATTATTGAAGCTGAATTTTCTTCTATTTATTGGACTCCATGTGTTGTTCATACATTAAATCTTGCTCTAAAAAACATTTGTGTAGCTAAGAATTCGGAAAAAAAAAAAATAATGTTGCTTACCAAGAATGTTCTTGGATCACTTAAATTCCAGAAGATGCAACGTTTGTCAAGAATTTTATCATGAATCACTCAATTAAATTGTCAATTTTCCTTTCATTCAATTAACTAAAGTTGCTTGCCATTGCTCCAACAAGATTTGCCACCATTGTTGTAATGCTCAAGAGATTTAAATAATTGAAGAAAGGAAGGAAACTTTATTGGATAATAATTTATGGGTGTCAACACCCAATTTTGTCCATCTAATTACACTATGATTATGATTATTATTATTATTATTCCTATTATTGTTGTTATTTTTATTATATGTTTCACAAGTGGTATCTTGCCACATCCAAAAAAAAGGAGAAAGCAAATGCACAATGGTATAATATGTTGGGAGAAAAAAACCAATCTTTTTGCCATTCATTTCTTTCATGTTCCACTGTTACATAACCATTACAAAATTAGGATACTACAAAACTGATCTAAAGGCGACACAAGCCAAATCAATTCAAGAAAAAAGGAAGAAGCAACAAAGAAATAAAAGAAGAAAAAAGAACAGTTTCATAAGCAGCAGCAGCAGCTCCATCAACAGCAGCTCCATCAGCAGCTTCCTCAACTCCATCAGCCTCATTAACTCTAGCAGCTTCATCATACAGCTCATCAACTCCACCAGCATCAGCAGCTTCACCAAGCAACTTCATCATCAGTGGCAATAGCTCCCTGTACTAGAACAGAGAACCAACAGAGAAGAGAAAGAAATCAGGATTAGAAAACAGAGCACAGAGGAAACAGGTTTCTTACAATCTTTCAATCTTTATGCAATCTTTATGTATAAACTTTTTTCTATGTTTGATTGTAAGCAATATATTATTTTGCAATCTACGTGCTCAAATCTATTTGAGCTAAACAGTGATATATGAAAATGCCATGCTATGTTTAAATTAATCATCCTATCAAAAATATGAGCCTGGCCTTTAGAATCAGACATTCATGGTAAAAATCCAAAACATAAGCAGAGACAAGAGACAGATACAGAAGCATGATCAGTGACATAGATTGCAATTGAAATTCAATCCCAAATACAAGCATAAACAAAGCCACCAAAAATCAAAATCAAATCACCAAAACCAGAGCAATTGAAATTCAATCCAAAATACAAGCATAAACAAAGCCACCAAAAATCAAAATCAAATCACCATCCATTTATAGCAAAAGAAGCAAATCAGAGAACTCAAACAGAGAAACCAATCAAACAGAGAAATCAATTCAAGGCAAAGGAGAAGTAGAAATAGAGAAAGGAAAGGGGAATGAGAAAGAGGAAGAGACACAACCTGGGCCGACGGTCTCGTCCACCTCGCTGCCTCCGACCTCCCATTTTCGCCGGCAACCTCTCCATCATCCCGCGACCTCCTCCCCTGCCATCGCGACCTGCCGCCGCGACCTCCTTCCCTCGCGCCGCCAAACCCCCGCGACCTCCTTCCCTCCCCCGCGACCTCGCGCCGCCATCGTCGCCCTCGCCCTCACCGAGGCGTCTTCGTCCTCGCCCCACCAGCCACGCGCGCTCGCGCCGCCACCTACACCACCGTGACGTACCTCCGCGCACCCACGCCACTGCCGCCACCCAAACACCTCATTCCTTCGCGCTGCCAAGCCCTCCACCGTGGTTGCCGGCCAAAACTCGCCCCTTTCCCCCTTTTCTCTTCTCCCTCGCGAACCCTGGTCGTGAACAAGCAACCAAGCAACTGAATGAGGGAGATAGAAACCCCTACGTTTTTAATTTCGCGTTTTAGGCCATAATTCTGTTTACACCTTCCTTTATTACTAAATTACAACATATTTGTTTTGGGCCAGATTTCTACTTACACCCTATTTACTAAATTATAACTCCCGCGTTTTGGGTCAGATTTCTATTTACACTTCAATGATTACTAAATTTCAACCTATTTGTTTTGGGTCAGCCTTCTATTTACACTATCATATTACTATGTTACACTTTTCTTTTTCTTTTCTTTTTTTAATAGTTGTCTAAATTAAAATTTTCAAAAAAATAAAGATGAATTGACTTGGGTGTACACCTTTGTCAATTTTTCGAGTGTCTTTTTAGAATAAATGAGTTGCGACAGCTCAAGAGTCCTAAATTAAAAATAAAAATAATATATCTCTTTCTTTCCTTAAATAAAATTGATCTTCATAAAAATAAATTTTTATTTTCTAGTAATGTTTTGGTGAGATAAATATCTAAAAAGTTATAAAGATTTTGCTTAATTAATTAGAGGTAACCGTCTTTGTGACGGACATTGTAGGATATTAATACCTTCCCTACGTAATGGACTTCCAAACTCAAATTTGGTTTCAAAGACCATTTTTTTCTTAAAAAAAAGGCTTTTATAATGTTTTTCTTAATAAACATTGGTGGCAACTCCTCTAATCCATACTTTTAATTTTTAATCATTGCCCCGCCATGACCCTAGTTGCGACAATGGGATAAGGTGGATTATATACTTTCTTTCACTAGCCCAATCTATGATGTTCTTAGAAGAACTGATACAGAAGCTTCTTCTCTTCACCTAGTGTGTGAAATGTGGGATTTAATGATTGAAAAGGTGAAGAAAGCCATATATGATTATGAGAAAAAGGATGAGAGTGAAGGATCAACTTTTTATGAAGTAGTCAACTCCATATTAATTGATCAATGGACTAAGAGTAGTACCTCTCCATTGTTTAGCTCATTCTTTAAATTCAAGGTGAATACCACAATTTTTTTATTTATATCTTTTATTAGTATATAAATATTTTATATTTGTATTTGTATTTTATATCATAAATATTTTTCAATTGTAGGTATTATAGTCATGAATGACTAGGTGAGGATCTTAACCATGTTCCTCCACATCAAGACATCGAACTTGCTAATGAGAGAGTAAAAAGCTTTAAAAGATTGTTTGTTGATGTGGATGTAAGTAGGAAAGTGAATATAGAGTTTGCTAACTTCTTGGATGGAAGGAAAGGTTTTGAAGATCTTGATTCTTTGAATGATAAGGGTAACTTGAATCCAAAAACTTGGTGGCTAGTTCATGGTGTTCATTCTCTAATACTTCAAAAGGTTGTCCTTAAGTTACTTGCCTAACCTTGTTCATATTCATGTTGTGAGAGGAATTGGAGTACTTATTCATTCATCCATTCTCTAAAGAGAAACAAGATGGCACCACATAAAGCGGAAGATTTGGTGTTTGTTCATAGCAATCTACAACTTTGTTCAAGAAATAGTTAAAATTATCATGAAGAGGAAACTAAATTGTGGGATGTAGCTGAAGATGATTTTGGTTCATTTGATGATTGCGAAATTCTCGAAATTGCTAATTTGTCTTTAAATGACCTTGAGTTAGAGAGTGTGTTTTTCAATGATGTGATCAACTAAGGGGTGAAATGCCTTAAATGGATTAAATCTTTTTTAGCTTTTTGGTCTTTAGATGAATGGATTGAATATGTTTTGTTAGTCAAAAACAATATGCTCAAATTGTGTAATGATGTCTCTTTCTTGGTATTTTTTTGTGAGACTCATTATCATTGAAAAATGCTATACTTGACTATTATTTTGAGATATTTTTAATATATGAATATTATTCGCAATTTAGATATTTTTCATATATATATCGGTGTCGTGGTGTTCTATATTTTGGACAATACTAGTGTTGCTGTGTTTGTGTCCATGTCCGTGTCGTGTTTGGTGTCGGTGTCAAAGTCTATGCTTCATAGGTTTTGACACATGCAAATTATGAGGCAAAATTGAGTAAATGTTAAGGGTTGGTGCATGCAACACAAAAGAATGGCAACATAGGTGAACTTGAAAAAAATAAGATTTGGGATGAAAGATCTTGTCGTCGAGGTCGATGACAGGAATGGAGAACCTCAATAGTTGCCACTATTTTGAAAGGAGGCTTGTGGCGATAGCATTCTTAGTTGGGAGAAAGGAAAGAATGTAAGAAAGGATGTCGTCTAATACTTCCTTCGTCCCAATTTTTCTACTGTTTAAGGATTATTCACATATATTAAGGAAAATAATAAATATAATACTTGTGGAATTAATTTTACTAAAATGATCCTCTCTCAATAAATTACTGCTACAATTATTTGCTATAATATCAATAGTTGTTTTTTTGTTCATTACCTTTCTTACTACTTATTGCTTGAAGTCGTTAAGTCTTACGAAAATATTTCGTGCTTAATAAGTAATAATACGTTACGTGCGCTACTTTAAGTTAAGTGTAAAGTGAGGGAAACGAAATGGAAAAAAGGATAGTTACTTTTTGTGTTGCAATGCAAATATTCATTCAGCATTCAAAGTTGTAAATAAAAAATCAATATTTCTTAATCCTTTACATTTGCATTCCACCAATCAACTTTCAAAGTTAACAACCAATTGACCATAGATTTTTCAAGTTTATGATTGTTCGAATTTTTACACAAGAGTACTGATTAAAATTTGCCATCATTTTTTCATATAAAATCATTAATAATTAGGCCATTTTTACAAGATAAACTCAGAAAATGTCTTTGAGAGGAATAGATTTGAATACAAATATTATCAATATTGTAGTCTAGAAGAAAAAAATTGTATACCAAATTCGAATGTCAATGTAAAAGAATCAAGTGGTGACAACAATCATGGTTGTTCTATTTCAATATTTCAAAATTCACAACCAAACTCTTTTCCTTTTGACTTAAATGATGAACTAATCATGGAAGATAATCCAGCTATAGAAGAAATATTCCCAAAACCATATTCAAACATTGATACATATAGTATTTTACTATTTTATCTTTTATGTTTACTTTTATGATGGATTGTTATTAGCTAGTCTTTGTTTTTTCATATTCATTTATTTATTTATAAATGTGGATAGGTGTGTATATAGATAGTGATGTCCAACAAAGTTCAAATACATCAATACTTCAAATTTCTTCTTTCAAGTCATTCTCCTTTTGACTTAAATGAGAAGGTATTTATGAAAGAAGATACACAAATACTAAGAGACATGTTGCTTGGATTTAATTTCAATATGGGTATGTGTAATTTTTTTTTTCTTCTAAATAACTTTATGATTATCATTTTTTATATTTTTATTTGCATATATTTTTCAATCTACATGTTCATATATATATATACACACACACAAATTTAATACTTATTTTTCTAATTATTTTGATATTTAATTGTTAGTTGTGCAATGTTCTATTCAAGGTTATCTCCAATGTGTTGGTTCACAAATTTCGCTCTCATATTGGTTTTCTTATTGGCCCTTTCCAGAGTAGCTTTATCCTTAATAGAGGTATTACAAACAATGCCCTCATCACTTAGGAAATCATTCATCACATGCACAATAAGAAAGGCAAGACAGGGTTATCCTCTTCAAAATTGATTTTGAGGAGGCATATGATAGAGTCTCTTGGGATTTTCTTCATTCTACTCTGATGGATTTTGGATTTCCCTCTCAAGCAATTAATTTGATTATGAATTGCATGTGTTTCACGTTGTTGTCTTTGAAGTGGAATAATAAGAACCTGGACAACTTTAAACCCAACAAAGGCCTTAGGTAAGGTGACCTCATGTCTCCTTATCTTTTTCTCCTTTGTATGAAGAAGCTGACTATTCTCATCCAAGAGAAAGTGACAAACGATAAGTGGAAGTTAGTGAAGATCTCTAAGGATGGGCCACCATCTTTTCTTTGCTAATGACTGCCTTTTCTTCACCAAAGCATCTTGTGAACAAGTCTGTATGGTTAAGGATATTCTTGACACCTTCTACAAAGCTTCTTGGCCTAAAAGTGAACCTTCAAAAGTCAAGATTCTTTGCCTCTAAAAACGTGTATGAGACAGCTCTCCAAATTTCATTCTATTGGGCTATTTCAGCACACTACCAATTTGGGTTTTCTGATTCTAATTAGTTGTGTGCGGAATAGCGACTTTGCTCATGTTACTGATAGAATCAACAATAAGCTTGCAGGGTGGAAAAGCAAAACCTTGAATAAGGTCAGGAAAGTTACGCTAGCTAAGGTGGTCTTATCCTCCATTCCAACTTATACCATACAGACTTATGGTTCCCAGAAGGAGTGTGCAACAACATTGATGATTCTATCTGTTCATTTATATGGGATAAACCATCAACACATTAGGTGGCTTAGGACACCATGATGTGGCCAAAGAGCCATGGGGGCCTTAACATTAAACCGGCACGAGAAGCCAATGTTGCAATGCTCAGGAAGCACGTTTAGTCACTCTTGCATTGTGACAATAACAAGTTATGGGTGCACATGTTAATCGACAAATACTCCAAAGACAAGGATATCTCTAATGCTAGCATCCCTGTAGGGGCATCCTATACTTGGCGTTCGATCATGAATGCTTATGATAGGTTGAAGGAGGGTTTCAAATTGAGAATTGGTCATGGGAATGTATCCTTATTCTATGATAAATGGATGAATGAGGGGATATTGTGCCAACAGTTGGACTACGTTCATATTAGTGACACTTACCTTAAGGTTAACGATGTTCTCATTAACGGCAACTAGAGGTAGAACTTGTTATTCACACCAATCTTTGTTGGCATCAAGTTGAAAATGATGAGTGTCATCTTGATAGTAATATTTGGAGCCCATCTCTATCAAGAACATATATTCCCAAGTCCGCTTTTAAGTGGTTTACTAAAGAGTCTGTCAATCATATTTCTTCTCTAGGGAACTGGTCATGCGTTTAGAAGCCTCCCCTGTCTAAAAACATTAAATTCTTCCTTTGGCTTGTCTTCCACAAAAGCCTATAGATAAAGTGTATTTTAGCATAGTCTAGACATTTTTTATACCTCATTTTGACCATTTTAGTTGAATTTTGTGAGATTGGGTCATTTTGGACCCAAGTGTCTAAAATTGCTATTTGTCACGTTTTATTGATATTTTTGACACTGTCCCTTGTGAAGCCCATAACATTTGACAAAAGTCTTTGATTTTGATGATTCTTGTCTTATTTAAAAGATAAGGAGGAGATATACAATTTCTTGTCTCATAAGGATTGGCTAATTCGGACTTTTAAGGGGTCAAATTTGGGATTCAATGTTACGATCTTGCACTTGTAATAATTCGCATTTTAGTTTGTAACTAGGGACCATTTGGTAATTGTAATTGATCAAGGTAGCTTTTATTTAGTGGGTTTCGACCTTGTGGGGGGGACCACGATTTTGACCTTTTGTTTTTAGCTTTTTTCCTTTTGCAAGATAACAATCACACTACACAACATTACTATATTGAATAAAAATTTGACCTTTGCTCTCTTCTCTTCTTTTCCCTTTCTCCCTCATCAATTTCATGCAACCCCTTTGCAACCACCATGAAGATCTTCATGGAGTGCTAAATCCCCTTTGCAACCCAAGAATCATGTGCTTGTGAGTAAATATGAGTTCCTCTATTCTCAATTTCAAATTTTGCTCATGAAAACCCTTTTCTCCCTTTTTCTAATTTTCAATTTCCTTGTTTAATGTATGATAACAATTAGATTAGGAAATTGAAATTTGAATTTGGGTCAATTATAATCGATTGATTGTGATTTAATACGATACGTGCTTGAATTTGAGAAAATTAGGAATGCGATAGTATTTTAGATTTTTTTGAATGAATGTAAGGTGATTTTGCCTTAAATTTCGTATTATTGGGAATTTCATGAGTATGAATTTGACTTATCCTTGTTGGAACTATGATTATTTCTCCATAAGCATAGGTTCTTGAGCTGTATCTCTTTGATTATGTTTTCATTTATTGTTAAAAAGTTGTTTTGTTGCTTTAATTTCTAAAAATTACACAAAATCCCCCTTATTTTGAATTGAATGCAAGGTGTTTGATGAATTGTATCTTTGAGAAAATTATCTGAGTTAGCCTTATATTGCAAAATGTATTGAGGAACTTAGTTACTTTTGACGGCATGTTCAACGCGCTCCATCAAAACTAACATCATTGTCGGGGATACAATTTATCGATTCTTTATTTCAATTTTTGTAATTAGTTTATTTCAATTTTTTGTTTTAGTTTTTAATTTTATTTCAATTTTTGCATTTTTGTTTCAACCTTGTGCAATTTGGTGTGCTTTGATTTTATGCAATTGTGCAATTGTGTTCCAATTTGTACATCTCTATTTTAGCTTGTGCTTCTCTGTTCTAGTTTACAATTTAGTTTCATTCACTTATGCAATTTTGATTTTGTAGAGTAGTGCTCTGATTTGGTAGTTAATTCAATTTAGTTTCCAGTTATTCTTGTCAGTTTTGTTGTTGCATTGTTATAGGTACTTGAGGATTTGGCAAAATTTTCACTGACTTAGATTGGGCTGAATTTTGGTATCTAGGGTTTATCCCCCATTTTAAGCAAGAGCAGTCCCTTAAGGGACTTGGTGCAGGTTAAAATTGCCAAATTCCTTCTCTAAGTTCTATTTTTGAATTTTTTTTTATTTTCTCGATTTATTTTTGAATTTATTTTTTATTTTTATGATTTTTAAAAATCAACAAAAAATTACAAAAATTCTAAACTCATTTTTAAACTTTTTTTTGTGGTGTTTTGGTAGTTTTTTTTAAATAATTTTTATAGCTTTCACAATTTCTTGGTCAATTTAGCTCATTTCATCTTATTTTTATTATTCATCCTATTTTTACTATTCACTTGTTGTTTCTTCCATTTTGCATATAGAACATTTCATAGGTTGAATAGACATGGTAGCAATAGGGTAGTTGACTTAAGTAGTGTAGAAGTTGATAGTTTTAGTGTTAGTTCTGTTTCTAATTCTGTTGATTCTGAACTTGGTACTATTTTTATTTATCATTATTCTGACTTCATGGCTGACCATCAACATCAAGAAAGAACTTTGAGGGAGTTGGTTGCACTTGACATTGGTTTCCAACCTTTGTGCATCCAATATCTTGAAATTGATGTTGACTGTGAGCTCAAGTTTGGATTAATCCATTTGTTATCCAAGTTTCATGGTCTTGTAGGTAAAGATCCTCATAAACATTTGAAGGAGTTTCATATGGACTGTTCCACTATGAAACCAAATGGTGTGCCTGAAGATTACATTAAGCTAAAGACTTTTCCTTTCTCTTTGGTGTGCCCGAAGACTACATTAAGCTAAAAGCTAAAGCTAAAATTAGAAAAACCAAATGTTATAATTAAACATCACAAAAATCAAAATTGCATATTAAAAAAAATTAAAGAGACTATAATTATAATTTAGCCTAATTTTATTATTTAAAATGATTTATTAACTTCTAAAATATTTGATGAGTAAATAAATATCATTTTTTTAAAAATCAAATAACTAAAACTTGGTTAAAATATTTAATATTATTAAATTAAGTTAAAATTTTAGTTATACTATTTGTTAATGTTTAGATTAGTAATTATTAATTTTGTTATTAAATTTTCTTTTTTCATTTTATTATTTTAATATTTTAACTATTATTTTTAATAAATAAAAAAAATATTTAGTTAATAATATGAAAAGGTGGTTAATTGTGCATTTAAAAAAGAAAATTATGTATTTAAAAAATAAAAGTGGAACTCTCAAGTAAAAAAAGTCTACAATGAGAAGGGGTTTAATTTAGTGTATAACATGGGAAGATAGCCAATTTAGTGAATAATACCAGAAGGAGGTTAATTATACATTTAAAAAAATAAAATTGAACTGTCAAGTAAAAAAAATCTTATTTTTTTAATCATTGTTATCGTCATCACCATTATTATCATTATTATTGTCTTGACAAGTACTATTCCATTATCATTCCACTATCGCCAAGTTAATGTTACTATTTAAGTGCATTTTATTTATTTTAAATTTTGATCAACTTTTTAAAAATTAAAAATAAGGATAAATTAAAACTCAATTTGATTTTTAAAAATTTAAAATTATAAAAATAAACCACTACGAACAAACCTTGAAAAACTAAAAACATAATTTATTCTATTTATTTAGTTATATAAAAAGTCACTCAAACAAAAAAGTTACACCATCTCTTTCATTTTCAAATTTTAATTTCGATTGTCTTTGTCCCTTGAGCATTCATAGGGGCTCCCTATTTTCTGTTCCATTTGGCCTAAAACACAACATTCCACCTTATCTTCTTACCCATGCCACGCGAGAATCCCGGTTACAAAAAGAGATAGAGACATAAAACAATAAAATGAAAATAAATAAATAAATAAAGCCAAATTCAATGGCTTTGGTAAGAAACATTTAATAAAGTTACCAATTTGATGACATCGGTCACAAACACAAACAGAACAGGAAACAAACTTTCAGTAAAAAAAAAAACCAAGAAACGAACTTCAAAGTTCAAACACAAACGACTTTTGAGTTCTATTTGACACATTGAAGCTAATATGCCCGAATCAGTTGAGTTTCATACTAATTAATAATTTTCAATCAAATCTTAAATTAATTAAAAAATATTTAAAATTGCATAAAAAAATTAAAAATAATCTTTATTTGATAAGATTATTTTGACTCCATTAAACAACGACTAAGTTAAAACTTCCAAAAACATAAATAATCAAATTAAATAAAGAGAAAAAGGCTTATATATAACGAGTGTAAAACTATTTTATATCGCCAATCCATCATAACCCTCAACTTATGATAAAATAGTTTATTGTTATAAAATTATTTTAAAAATCATTACAACAATGAGTTATGATTAACTGACGGTGTAAAATAATTATACAATGACAATATATAAACATTTTACTCTTAAATAAAAAGTAAAACATAATTGACAAAATAAATGACATTTATCTTTTAATAAAACCTTGATATAAAAATATGTTTTTTTTTTTTTTTTGTTTAACGAAGTTTTCTTCTTATTTTGATATTCAATTAGATAATTTTACTTGTAAAAATTATTGGTTATAAAATCTATAATGAGAGTTATTTAATAGGTTGCTTAAAAAAATTATGCTTATGAGATAAGATTTGTTTGAGGTGCTTAAAATTAGACGAAGTTGTTCGTATAAACAATTTTTACTCATGAGTTGATTATCTTTACATTAAATATAAGTAAGGATGAAAAAAGGGGTCAAGATTCGATGGGTTAGTCTGATTGGCCGTAATTAAGATGACTCTAAAAATTACAATCAAAATAGAAACGAACCTTTTTAACTTGACTTATCAAATCCAATGACCAAAATAGATCTAGGCCGAGCTGGCCTGGTTAGATTACAAATAATAAGTAAATATTAAAATATATAATTTAATTAATAAAAAAAATGCAATGTTAAAAAAAAAAAAAAAGACCTTGTATGTGTTATGTGCAATCAGTGATATATGTGCTTTAAAATTGTAATTTTTCAATTTTCAATTTGTGTTATGTGTGCTTGTAAATTATTTTTAATTTTGGTGGATCGTTATAATGATAATTTGAAACATGAAACTTGAATTTAAATGCGTAATATTATATATCAACAATTTAAATTTAATTATATTTCTTTCTAAATAAATTATAAATTTATATTTTAATATTTATTTTTTTAACAAACTTATTTTTTTATTATTTATTTTTAATTTTTAAAATAGTATATTTTGATCCAATGACCCGATATAGAATTGGGTCGAATTGAACATAAGAAATAAAGGTTCACAAGGATATGGATTGAACACTTGTACCAATACAATTTATCATCCAAAATGTAAGAGAAAAAATAAAATATTCATTAATCAAATAACTTGTTAATAAAAAATCTGATTGAAAAAAAAATAATTATGATTGAAAGACGAAAGTTAAATTACTTAAAAAGAAAGATGAACATCGAGTCGATGATTCGAGTATATATAAAGATAAACTAGATAAATACTTTCTATAACTAATAATACTAATATTGTTAAAAAATAAAAATAAAAAGTTACCAATTTGATGACATCAGTCGCAATTCGCAAAAACAAACAGAACAGAAGCATAGTTCAAACACAAACGACTTTTGAGTTCTGTTTGACACATCTTCGAAACTAAACTGCCCGAATCCAATTCAACAACTAAAACGCTCCCCGTGGTGGCCACTGCACTGGCCACCGCATTCATCCAAAGAAAATTAAATTCTAAAAAAAAAAAAAAAGAAACAAAATAAATGAAGAAGGAAGAGTTTGATTAATCGTTTCACTCTTTTATAGTAACGCTTTTGAATAATTGAATGCAACCTTCTCCTTTTTTTCCTATTCTGCAATGTGTGAGTATTCAATTTCTTGCATAAATTGAGGTTTTCAGACCCAAATACTACTTTTCCAACAACGCGACACAAATCGAAAACCTAGATTTTGCGAATTTTCGAGATGGCGGAGAAACAGCTCATCGTCGCCGTCGAAAGCACCGCTGCTATGGGACCCTATTGGCAAACAATTCTCTTGGATTATCTCGATAAGATGATCAGGTTCCCCTTTTGTTCTCTCTTTTTCTTTCAATTTTGATATTAATTTTGTTTTTATTCAATTCGATCAAAATTAGGGGTTTTCATTTTTGTCGGGGTGAGGGGTTTAGGTTCTGGTTTGGATTTTGGTGTTGTTCGTTTTGGTTGATTGTTATTGGTTTTGAAAAAAAAAAGAAAAAAAAAAAAGAGAGAGAAACAACACAGGTGGTGCTTTTTTTTTGTGCAGCCCTTTTTTTTCTTTTTTTTTTTGCCGTTTTGATGTGTTTGGGATTCGAGGTTGTGTACTACATAGGTGGTGGTGAAGTTGGATGAATGTTTTAACCTTTGGTTTAATCATGGTTTAAATTTCCGCTCGGAGATGTGTGTTAAGTGTTAACCTTGAGTGGCAATGAAGTTCTGATGCTGTGTGATGCATTCCTTAATCTCATCACTGTTGCTGAGAAGTGAGGCTCTTTTGCTGATGTCTTTTTAATTAAAGGTTGTATGAACATGAGAGGTCTATTTGGGCATGCTGATTAGGACTTGGAAGTCAACAGAAATCTTAGCTTAACATAGCTAATCTTGTTCCTCACCTGCTTAGGACTTCGGAACTCAATAGATAAACATGCATCAGCCATTATTAATGTTCCATTTTTGTTTACATGTAAATTTCAGTTTACTTTCATAACAATGTTACAAAGCACTTGTTTTAACCTATTGTGGTATTTGTACAGGTGTTTCAGTGGAAATGACTCAACTGGACAGGTAATTTGCATTTTTCTTTAATGAAAATTTTCACAATCTTTGGCAAAAATTAAAGAAAATGCTAGTATCTAATGTGTCACCACTGCATGCCTCTGATTTAGTTGTCTTACTCTTATATCATATTTGGTGAATATGTGTTGGTTATTTTCATGGACTTCAGAGAAACTTATTCTTTCCTAATTGCTTGCCAACAAAAGTAGCTATGATTTAAGGCTAAAGTTTCTCTTGATGTGCCAAAATACAATTATATATATTAATGCTATTAGTTACTAACAGAGAAAAAGGGTTCATTGGGTCATTCTTGATTGTTTAGAGAAGTCAGAAGTGAATTCATTGTAATCATACCTGTAGATGTGATACACTTTCTATCTTACTGAATGATGATCGTATGGTTCTTGGTCATCCATTAATCTTATGTTTTCCCTTTCTTTTGCAGAAGTCTCCTGCTTCCAACATGGAGTTTGCTCTAGTCACCTTTAATACTCATGGATGTTATTCTAGTACGGTTTTTCTAATTTTGTTTTTCATGTTACATGAATCATGACTGTTTAAAAGCTGTTCATTTTGAAATTTCAGCAAAATTTTAGAACTAATGTTGTTCAGCTATCCTGTGCCACCAGTTCATTTTCTTTTTTATTTACACCTGGTTAGCATTTCAATTAATTTCTTACCTTACCTATTAAAAAAAGGAAAAAGGAAAAAAGACATTTCAAATATAAATTTTCTGCAAATTGCATGTGTGGAAGGATGTCTCGTTTCTAAATATAAAATTTGTGCATTGTGTGTGTGTTTGTTTTTCTTAATTGAAGTTAAACTAGAAAGTTGACAAAGTTTATCTACCCACCATTTATTGAAAATACAATCTATTGGGATATGCTACTTAAATTCTGCCTGGCTGTATGCTGGCGAATTAATATGCAATTGACTAGTCTATTGGGTATATTTACTTAGTTGAGCATTATTGGATGCAGGTTGCCTTGTGCAACGGACTGGTTGGACCAGAGACCCAGATGTTTTCTTCCTGTGGTTATCATCTATTCCCTTTAATGGTGGTGGTTTTAATGATGCAGCAATTGCTGAAGGGCTTTCTGAAGCTCTGATGGTATGCATGCTGTCTTCATTTTGGTTTCCTGTTTGCTTTTATTCTTTCAATGTTTCTTTATCAATATATATATCTGAATCCGATCATTCCTGTATGTAGTTTCCTTTTACTTCTTTACCCCCTATCTCTCTCTACACACACAAATACACATGTATGAATTCTTTACTTTCTTACTCTGTGTCTTGGATTTATTTATTTTGATCAAAGTATTCCTATGCAATAGATGGAATGTGGGCTGATATTTGGGGGGCATAGGATAAAGTTTGGATCACAGTGAGAGTTCTGGTACTTGGAAATTTCCCCATGTTTAATTATTGGAAGTGCATATAATATCTCAATAGTAATAGTTGAGTACATTTCTTGTCTTTGTTGTGGATTTCTTATCCTGCAAAGCTAGCTTTTGTACTTCTATCTCTTTCTTTCTCCTAAATTTCTTTTTAATTGAAAACAATGCGTCAAAGTTCTTTCTAATTCTAAAAGCCATCTAATGTCATTTCTTGTTAGAGAAGAAAAACTCCCTTGTGAACTATAACAAATGTTTAGCAGCCGTAATTGGTAGTTTCCATTAGACTGAATATCTGAAGATTTGTTCTTTGAGGCTACTACTTTGTTGAGGTTACAGTTTTCCTGAATCCCTGGTTTTCTTTTCCAATTATGGATAGTCTAGTCTATGCAGTGGATGTATTAATTTCTTTTAATGCCTTTCTCTGTGTCACCACTCATGTAATTAGTACACTAATAACTGGATCTCCATACACTTTTTGTGGAAATTTTATGATAGCTTGAATGCATTTTTGTATGTAAGTCTTTCACGATTTCAGCATGATATGTCTTTCATACTCCCCAGTTTATCTATAGTAAGTTTTTCTAAAGTGAAGTACATAATTTAAAACTGTTATTTAGAAAGTAGAAACTTTCTGGGCATCTCTTTGGCCTCAAAGATGAATTTGGATCCTCACACCTAAATGTTGGAATGCTTAGATGTTCTCAAATTCTCAAAGTGGAGGTACTAATCAGCAGAGTGTGGATATGAACAAGCATTGTATCCTTGTCGCAGCAAGTAATCCCTATCCGTTGCAGACACCGGTGTATGTTCCGCAACCGCAGAACCTAGAGCAGAGTGAAACCATGGACTCAGACTCAGGGAACCGTTTATATGATGCTGAAGCTGTAGCTAAAGCATTTCCTCAAGTATTCTTTATTTATTTTAATGGAACTCTATTTTTGTTTTCTGTGAACTTAGTCTCTGTCAGTTCACTTTGATTAATGGTATGTGATCTTTTGCATGCAGCTGTCTGTTTCCCTGTCAGTCATCTGCCCAAAACAACTTCCCAAAATTAAAACCATCTATAATGCAGTAAGGATGCCATATATCTCCTCTACTAAAATGTTAATATCTTTATTTGCCTACTTTTAAAACAATGGCAAGCAAAATGTGTTATGTGCATGCTGTCTGAAATTAATTAATAGTGTGTTTAATTCAGCATTTAAAATTCGTCACTGAATTGAGTTACAAAGTATTTACTCTATGAAGTTGTAATGTTTGAAATCATTTTTATTTTTAGTTCTGGATTTGTATTAAATGGATAAAATAATAAGTTAATCTGTACTGATAGGAACCATTTAATAATTTTCACAAGGAAAGGGTTGCTGCTGAAAAAATCTAATGGGCACTTATATGCTGAATGTTTTCTGCACTTTTTTACTCAAATTCCATCTTTGTTGTTTCCAAAGAAGTATGACATTGGCATGAACACTAGATGTGGCATTAACATGAATACCAATATTATGACACAATATATTCTATAGATTGTACAAGATATTGTAAATTCGTAATCTATTCAAAGATAGAATATAGATATTATGAGATATTTTGTAAATATTCTAAGAGAAGCTAACTATTTTTTTTTTTAACTTCTATTCTGTTTTTTCATTACATTGATCATATTACTTTGGCATTGTAGGGAAAACGAAATAGTAGAGCAGTTGATCCACCACTTGAGGCTAAAACCCCTCATTTTCTTATTTTAATATCAGAAGGTTTCAGGGATGCCCGGGGTGCTTTGAGTCGTTCAGGGATCACAACTTTACCTTCAAATCAAAGCCCTGTTAAAGTAGATGCCGTTTCTGTGACACCAGTTACAGGGGCACCCGCAACTTCTATGCCATTAGGTAATTTATATATGCATCCTTTAATCAAGACATTTTCAGTGTCATGTACTGCAATATAATAGTTTGCATGGTTTATTTATATTTCTTCTCTATCATCACATCACATGCATGATTTAAATAGCAACTTCATTGCGCATGTATCTTTACATTACATTGCTTTAGGGTACTAGTTTGTAGAATTCACAATCAGGTAGGTGCTTTAGTGTATTAGTTTGCCTGTTTAGTTGGTCACTGGTCAGCAAGTTATAACAAACATAAGGGGCTTATTTTTGCGATTTTCTGGTTGAGGTTTATTATATAGTTAACATGATTTTTCTATGGATTTTTAGTTAATGGATCTAATCCAATCCGGCAACCAGTCCCTGCTGGGAATGTGGCTCCTGCTATTGTAAAAGTGGTAAACCTATGATCCTTGAGACTATATTATTAACTCATGTCTAAACTATGGGGATCGGTTTTAATTATTTTCTGACTCAATCCTGGATTTATATAATAATTCCTCAGGAGCCAGTTCCTGTAACCTCCATGGTATCTGGACCTGCTTTTCCTCATAATTCGTCAGTTCCTCGTGCTCCTAGTACTAGTCAAGGAGTTCCAAGCTTGCAGACATCTTCTCCATCTTCTGTTTCTCAGGATATTATAACAAATAATGAAAATGCACAGGATACAAAACCTATAGTGTCATTGATGCAGCCCCTTCGTCCAGTGAATCCCGCTCAAGCAAATGTGAACATTTTGAACAATCTCTCTCAAGCACGGCAGGTGATGAGCTCTGCTGCCTTAAGTGGTGGAACCTCTATGGGACTTCCGTCAATGGGTCAGACTCCTGTTGCCATGCACATGTCAAACATGATATCTAGTGGGATGACATCTTCTGTACCTGCAGCTCAAAATGTATTTTCATCTGGACAGTCAGGAATAACATCAATACCCAGTTCTGGACCTCTTACTGTTCCTGCACAGGTTGGACAAAACTCAGGTCTTGGTTCATTAACCTCAAACACTTCTAATTTGTCTTCAAGTTCAAACATTGGGATTTCACAACCATTGGGTAATCTTCAAGGGGCTGTTAGTATGGGACAACAGGTGTCCAGTATGAGCCAAGGAAACCTTTCAGGGGCCCAAATGGTGCAAGGCGGAGTTAACATGAACCAAAATGTAATGAGTGGTCTTGGTCAATCAGTTGTTTCTTCTGGGACTGGCACAATGATTCCTACTCCTGGAATGTCTCAACCAGTACAATCAAGTATGCAGCCACTTGGGAACAATGCTGCAGCTAATATGCCTTTGTCACAGCCGACATCAGGTGGTATGCAATCGGCACAATCCAAATACGTGAAGGTCTGGGAGGTATGCTCACTCCCTCCTATAACATACATTGAAGTTCACCTGTCAAACTTCTATTTTACAGCATTGTCCTTTTCTTTTCTCTTGAAATTTTCAGTCTGTTTGGTATAAATTTAACTTAGTATGAAAAGGTAAATTTTCTATTATTAAATCATTTTGTTTTGCACCAATAGGGCATCCTAGTTGCTTTATCACCATTTAATGTCTTGAGAATAACCTAAACCAAGTGCTATTTCTCTTATTTCTTTTGAAGCTTGTATTTGAATGTTAGTGTATTGATGTGGGCAAAGCATCACTGGTACATACTGTTTCATCAATTTTAACTTCCATTTAACGGATATTCAATTTGGATACTTATTTCCATATTGATATTTCTATTTTTCAGTGCATTGCTCTTTCTATTATGGTTTTCCTACAGCAGCATTTGGCATCTTCTCTCGTTTGAATCTTGCCATTGTTGTCTTACAGTATATTGGATGTTGAGAACTTAAACCTATATGCCATTAATATCTACTGTCTCTAAATCCTTGCCATTTTTCCAATTTCCTCACATTTTTTTGTAGTACAACATTCATTACTGTTAAAACGAAACCATCTTTGTCTTATTTATCATAAGTACATTGATTTCTTTCCTTTATCTTTTTTGCATTATTTATTTGATATAATGGTCTTCATCCAAGATTCCTATTTTGTGATATAGATTATGTGTCATACATAGAGAGATATAAAGGTGGTTCTAGGAATTCATATTGTTAGAATATATGTAAATACGTGATTGATTTAATATGTAATATATACTATTAAGTATTAATTGTAAAAAATGTGCCTTACCATGTACTTATATTATTCTTGCGCAATGTTAAGAGTGAGTGAGTGGTTAAGCACAAAAAATTACTGCATTGGTTAGGTTTGCTAACAATGTGCCTTATCATGTATTTATATTATTAGTATTACTACACTTGGTGCATGTTTGGGAATTAGGTGGAAAAGTACATTTGAGACAAGTAATTTTATCAACGGATCAAAACCTTTGTTTTTGTTTTCATTTTACTTTTATCGGTTAGATTTGCATTGGAATGCGTACATAGCATTTCCAACTGCAAACAAAACATGCCCTTAGTCTAATACACCCTTAGAATAGGGTCCACTACTAGTGATTCCTAATTCCTTAGTTCTTTATAAAGGATTACTTGAAGTGTGTTCTCTACACAGTAGAGGTAGTGTTATATCTTTCTATATTTACATCTAATATATCAATCATATCTTTAACACTTTAAAAATACCTTAAATTAGCAATAGAACTTTTTCTAATATCTCATTAGTTATCTTTTTTAAGTCATAAATTACTACATAATCATCACATTTATACTGTATGTTGGTTATGATTATATCTTTATAATTCTAGATTGAAGAATAATTGCGAGGTTTAAGTGGTGGCAATTATTTGGATTTGTCTAGCATATATGTGCATTGGTTCTTTATATTTAATAATTGAAATTTGTGCAGGGAAGCCTGTCTGGACAAAGACAAGGACAGCCAGTATTTATTACCAAACTTGAAGTATGTTCTCAAATGCATGACAAAATTATTCTATTCTGATATGGATTTATTTATTTCTATTTTTAATTTGGCCAGTCTATTTTCATATCTTTGATGGCCTTTTTGGTCTCATTTTTAACAATGGAAATTGATGTAATTTTGTAGCAACTTTTGAACTCTTTATTGTATGATATTGATGCATAATTTCTTTGTAACAGGGTTACAGGAATTCTTCTGCCTCCGAGACGTAAGTTCAGGAAGTTTTATAATCTCTTCTCATTGATTGACATCATTATCTGAGTTAATCATCATCAGATGTTTTATATCTACTGTTAAATTCATTAATTTTCTGGATTTACTAACATAGTTTTAATTGATCCCACAGACTTGCAGCAAACTGGCCCCCTGTAATGCAAATTGTTCGGCTTATATCTCAGGACCACATGAATAACAAGTAATTCCTCATTTCAACTTTTTTCATGCTCATCTCTCTCTCTTATACATTGTGTGTATGGGTCCTTAACATTTTGTTCTGCTGCTAGACAATATGTAGGAAAGGCAGATTTCCTAGTTTTCCGGGCAATGAACCCACATGGATTTCTTGGTCAGCTTCAGGAAAAGAAGCTGGTATGTTATCTTTGGGTGTTTCTACTTTTTCCCTTTCCTGTAAAGCTCCCCTTTTTTAAATGCTTTTCTTACTCACGTCACAATGTCAATTCTTTCCTGAATTTTTTCCCTTGATGTCTTCTTTCAAGTTTTTGCTCCCGAAAGATAGAAGAAATATAGGTTTGGTACTATGACCATTTCAACTCAACAATTTAATGCCAACTGATTTGACAATACTTGTATGTTAAATAATTCAAATAATGTTAATCATTAATGTAAGTTGCATGTTATTCTTATCTTTCTCAATGATTTGACTCGTTGCCTGCCTGTCAAGGGTGAAGGGAGGCCCGCCATAGCGATGCTATAAGGCACAATGGCATGTTTATATGGTAGAATTTTGGTCTTCTGCCATTGATAACAATGGTTATTATTGATACATATTTGATTCTACTACTAAACCTAATCACTTAAAGGTTTGGTTTCCGATTGGACCAATTCAATTAGCTGGTCCACATTGAATTTAAAACAGTGGTGTCAATTGCCAAACAAGAAGATGATGAGATATTGAGATGTGTGATGAGTAATTTGATAACAAATTTGATGAGATATGTTAGGTGTATGTAAACGAAGAATTTAAGATGCACATAGTGACTTTTTTATTATGCATCTTAACAATTCATCATAAATGTTGGCAACACATAAGCTCTAGGAAGGACCATTTTCATATCTGCTGTTGAAGTATTCATAGATATCTAGATTACATCTTGGACACTATTTACCAATTTCCTGTTTCTTTGATTCCTGTAACAACACTTATCAGTAGAATTACTTGTTCTAATGACTGTTAGGTCTTACCCTTATAAATTTTAATATCTTTGTAACTCTGTTATATGAAGAATTACTCTGCCTGTGGACCATAGATCTCATTTCTCGCAGGAGGGATTTTTTTGTGGTACTGAATTTGTTGTTTGATTTCAGTGTGCAGTTATTCAATTACCATCACAGACATTGCTACTATCTGTTTCTGACAAAGCCTTCCGCTTGATTGGGATGCTTTTTCCCGGGGTAACATTTAGTTGTGTTTTTAAGGCTCTTCATATAAATAATATTTGATCAATTATACCTTGCCTATTTACTCAATGCCTTGAATGCTAGCAGGACATGGTTGTATTTAAGCCGCAATTGTCCAGTCAGCAGCAGCAACAAATGCAGCAACAGCACCAGCAGATGCAAAACCAACAGCAGCATCTTCCGCAGTTGCAACAACAGCAGCAGCAGATTCCTCACATGCAGCAGCAGCAAATTCCGCAGCTCCAACAACAGCAGCAACAACTTTCCCAGCTGCAGCAGCAGCAGCAGCAACAGCAACAGCAACTTCCTCAGCTGCAGCAGCAGCAGCAGCAACTTCCGCAGCTGCAACAGCAGCAACAACTTCCCCAGATGCAACAACAGCAACTTTCCCAGATGCAACAGCAGCAGCTTCCGCAAATCCAGCAACAGCAGCAGCTACCTCAACTTCAACAACAACTCCCTCAACTACAGCAACAGCAGCAGCAGCAGCTTCCACAGTTACAGCAAATGCAGCCGCAGCAGCAACAGATGGTTGGGGCGGGAATGGGTCAAACCTACATTCAAGGTCCTGGGAGGTCACAGATGCAGGGACAAGTTTCATCACAGGGAGCAACAAACATTGGTGGAGGGGGCTTCATGAGTTGAGCTCAATTTTTGATAGGTTTCCCCATAACTAATGCAGGGTATATTTTGGGAAAGCTATTTGTTTATAATGCTATGGCATTTGCATGAACATGAAACATTCAGTCCTATAATGTTGAAGCATCCAGTCACAGTATTTAGCTCATAATTTATGTCACAAACTGATAGGTACTAATCACAGACTAGCAGTAGAATGTCCGTCTGGTTTCTTCAGCAATTTAGTCGTTAAAAACTCAGGCTAAATAATTTATATTGAGAGCATGTTAGAAAGTTATTTTGAACGTGCTCATTTTAGAGTTGGGTAGAACTGATTTTAATAAATATTTTTGAACTGTAGAAGGTAATTGGTACGTGTGTAGTAGGTTTTGATTGTGTTTGCAACTTGTTAAGTACCTAATGTAAGGGTAATGCTAGTTGCACAATCTTCACAAATGAGGCACATAGAACGATCTTGTTGAAATCACTTGCTCAGATGTTGCCACAGTTTGAGGATACATTGGTAACCAATGCGTTTTTTGATAGGTTGGGTAAAGAATAAAGATGATGAAAATTTCCAAACAATGTCGTTTCTTTTCTCTTGTAGATGAACAACTAAATGTTTATTTGCGCTTCCTTCTGCCAAGTAGTTGTAGGTTTGTACAGTAGTAAAGCTTAAATAAGGAGGCCATAAAAAATTATAAAGTGCAGTTTAGTATGAAATGAACTAATCTTGATTTCGAACATAGAACATCTCTACTCTCTACTAGCAATAACTTAAATGCACCTCATACTTTGTTGGTACATCCCATAATTTTGAATATTCTAATATTCTCCGAGTTTTCTTTTCTACGTTACCTAATTATGGATTAAGCAATTTGTAATTGAATTGCAACCATATAGATTATGCAATCCATAGTTGTAATTCAATTATGGATTACATAATTGTATGAGACAGTGTTCTAATCCAAATCGTTCATGACAACGCATTTGTCGTCACTATTTGTGCTAGCATAGTGCCTTCGTCACGACCTTGTCGTCATCATTGCTCGCAACAGTGGTTGTCTTTGCCTAGCAGCATGGTGGTTAGTGTTTGGTTGGTGGAGCATGGTGCCCGTTGACTTTGCGTGAGGTGAGACGTGGTGATGATGTTTGTGTGGTGTGGTGTGGTGGTGTTGGAGGCTTGACAATTAGGATTTGCAAGTAATGGAAGGAGGTGTTGCCTATCACACAAAGGGTAATGCTTTTCCTTTCATATTTAAATTTTTAGTTATAGGGTGCACCAACAAAACTATACCCTCTCTAATGTTAGCTTCTTATGATAGATGTTACGACAAGGGACTTAATCATGGATCAACTTAGCTATTCCATGACATGATCCAAATAGAATTGGGCAAATATGGGCAACTGGAAGGCTCATTATATATATATATGCCATTTTATTAATAAAGCATACCTCCCCTCTCCTTTATTTCCCTTAATGTCCTTTTCAATTTATTTGTCTTGTTTTTGTTTACCCCCTCTTTATTCACCTCCCTCTTTCTCTATCATTTGCCATGGTTGTCGTGTGTAGTTCAATTTCATAATATTTCTCACTTAAAACACCAATATCAATTTTTATGGGATTCTTGTTATTCCATGCTTTATACCCGCATTTGATAACAATAGAATAAATAAACACTTTTTTTTTTAAAGATCAAAAGAAATAATTTTATTAATGGCTCAAAGACAGCATAAGAAGTGTTCATTCATACGTGTTCCCTCGGACTAAAAGCACTACCTAAGTACAATTTGTGAGACCAATTACACAACCACTACAACCCACCGTTACTATGTTTTAATGCAACAACAAAAGGAGAGATAATAAAACCTCATCCACAACTATACCAATTGCCTTAAGACCTCCGCTTAACCAATATCAAAACTCAAGAGGGTACAATAAGCAAGTGAAGCAAAGACACTTTACAAGTGATAACAACCATACAAACACTTAGACCCCAAACGCCTCTTGACCAAGGTACAAACCCAGTGATAATGGTGTACTGATAAATAAAAAAATGTCTTACAGCAATCCAATGGTAACAAGGCATACTCAGCAAAAAATGCTCCCCACTTGTATGATAAAATAGCCGAACCATTACATAATGCACCTTGATACCCAGTTATGAACGCAGTCACCCACACTACAATTATCCACACCATGATAAATAAACACTTGATATGTTCGATTCCAACACATAGTTAGAAGGAAAGATGAGAGGTTAACATAACAAAGGAAAGGGGGGGGGGGGGTGGGGGGTTGTAAGAGAATGTATTAAGAAAGGTATTTAAAATTAAAAAATAGAAAAAAAAAAAGGAGGTATATTATTAGTAGATGGATGTATGTTTATCATTTGCCAATTAGAATTGGACTTATTTTTGTCTAATATTTTAATTCTTTTTTTCTTTTGAATTTATATAAGACTAAAATGCAATTTTGATCTCTAGTTTTTTAAATAGGTAATTTTGGTCTATGATTTGTTTCCCTTAGGTTTTTATTTTAACATTTGATCCTCTAATTTTATAAATAGGTGATTTTGGTTCCCTTGATTGATTATTAACTAATAATTGTGATTAGCAGTTATTAAATTATTTATAAATTAGTTTAAAATTATTAATCAATAAAAGTGATTAAAAATGATTTATTTTTTATAAAAAAAAATCTTGTAAAAGATGATTAAAGTTTTTTAATAATTTTTATTTAATTTATAATTAACTTAATAATTCTATTGATCATAATTATCAATTAATAATCAATCACGAGTCAAAATCATCAATTTATAAAACTAAATGACTAAATGACTAAATGTTAACAATAAAAAAATAGAGGGACCAATATTATGAATTTAAAAAATTAAAATGGCCAAAATTACAATTCAGCATTCATAAATATAAACTAATATGGTATGGCCCAACGGATCACCAAACTTGGATGAGCCACAAAAAAAATAAGATCCATATTGAATACGGGTTAGCCCAATCCTACCTGCTTTTCACACTTGCCCGATGAACTAGGTTGGGCCAAACTAAACTATTCATTTTTGCCGTCTCTAATTCTTGAATAGTTATTTCAATAAATAGGTGAACCTTTTTTATAACCAACTACTAATAGTTGGACATTTGAAAGAGATGGAATTCCAGCACAAGTAAGCTTATTTCATGTGCCTTTTTTGGTGCAAGTTCCCTATTTACCAACAAGGCTTATGACAGAAGTTGTGGGGTCAAAACCTAGGGATTTTTCTTCATCCATTCATGGAGTATGATGCAATTAGTGAGTACTCCTTTCATTCTTTATTTATAAGACTTAATTTATAATGTTTATTACATTAATTATTTTTATATTAGAAATACACCTAAAATTAAAAGTAGAGAGAGAATGTATTGACAAACAATTTGAAGAGAGGTGAGTATTAATGACAAGAATAATTTAGAAAAAAAAATTATAAATTTAAGACAAATTTATTAATATAAACTAAATTAACCACTTTTCTTAATCTTGATGAAGTAAGTAATTGGGTCTTATATTTTCATGCCATTGGCTAAAAGGTGGAGATATGAACACAAAATATTTCCATGCCACCGCCATAGCATGTAAAAAGAATAATCAAATCATATTCTTGGAGCAAGAAGAAAGGCGAAAAGTTGATAGTAGAGAGGGCCTTTTTCAACTAATATTTGATTATTTTGCAAGTCTTTACGTTGGAGATGATGGCATCTATGACCTTGTTCTTCTTCCTCTTTTTTTTAACTGCAAAGGTATGTATATATTATATATAAGTGACAATACTAGAGATACCAAAAGAGAGTATTACACTAGAACCCCCAACATCAACAATTCTCGATAAAATGCTCGAGTTTGCAGGTGTGAGTTCATATAAAAAAATCCCTACAACTATGTCCCAACCCAGTACACCAATAGCATGCACTGGATTACATTGACAACATACAAACCACCAAGAGTAGCATCATTAACTATAATCAATGCCTGCTAACTACAAACCACCCAGCCTAATAATTACAAGTACTTAAATGCTATTACTAACCCCACCACAGATCCAATTTCAACTCTTCATATTCACCATCAACATCTCTTTTTTCCATTTCGCTTAGTGTGGTTATTGCCATAGTGTTCTCTAAGGGGAAAGTCATCCCAATAGATTTGCTTCTAGTCTTCGTTCTCAGTACTTCCTTCAATTCACTGGATGGCCAGTCAACCAACCCCTTCCCCCTTTTCAATTGTTTATTATCAAAGTCCGATATGCAGCCTCTTCCGCCAATACTTTTGCCAATTTGTTTGAAATTACCAGTCAATTGAGTTTCCCTGTGTTGCAACTTAGAGTTCTTGATTCGATCACACCCCGGCCTGCCTCTTCTACCTTTGATAACACTTTCATCGCTGCTACTAATCTTTGTCCGTCAACGCTAGTTGTACTTCGCTTTTAAATTGAAGAAGACCGACGACTCCATGCTTTTCTCCATGACCCTTCTATTGATCCCCCTAAACATCTTGTTATTGGGAATTTTCCTACTTGGTTTGTTACTCCCCTTACTATCGTTATTGAGTCTATTGCACAGTTGGATGGGAATTGCTTCCTCATTGTGATTTCCTATTGGCACCCCCCTCAAAGCTACATTTACACCCTTTAGAAAATTAGTATTTTCAATCACGAGCTCTACTAATGTTTCATGACCCAAGCCCCCTATTGTTTTTACTTTCTGGCACCCCCACCTATTTACACCTCCCCTCCTAAATTATTCCCACAGGCATACAATTCCAAGCCCATCTCATGTAATGTAATCGACGCTCCAACGATTGGGCCAATATTATCATGGCCCAAAATTGAGTGGTTTAGCTTAGATTCCATCACGATAGGATCACTATGTAGGTTAGCCGTGACAAGTATGTTGCCTGCCTCCTCTTGGATATTTTACTTGCTCTCCTATGATACCTCGTTGGTCAAAATGTTTCCTTTCTCATGTAAGGTTGATACCTACACCTCCTCTAACATTTCAATGTTTATGTCTAGGCATGAATAATTGTTTTCATCTTCTATTATCTGTCCGTTCTTTTTAATCGGTTTTTGACCGCTGGTTAAAGATAGGCACCGTTGGATATTAGGTGTTGAAGTTGCCAGTTCGTTGTTGTACTGCATCGATTTGCAACTGTGTTCCACTTTTTCATCATATTTTGTCCCTAGTTTTGACCACAGATCACGGTCTTTCAATTCCCCCATCCAGAACAAGTGTTTGCCTTCATTTACTGAGTTGATCCATGAGGATTCATCCCTTATTTATCCTTTGTGTTCTTCCCAATCATTCATTTTCCCTTCTAGATTTGTTGTCATCTCTTCCTGGAGCCTCACCGCGTACACATTATCGTTGATCGAAATCCCGAAGCTTCACTAGATTAGGTCTATGGTTGAAGTTTGGATCAAGATGCATGCAAATTCAATTATTTCCCAATCTACTATCTCTTGTGCTACAATAACAAGTGCCCCCACAGTAGCCACAAGTTTTGCAAAGCAATCTTGATTCCAAAAATTGAATGGCACACCGTAGCACCTCAGCCATGTAAGTTTAATAGAGGATGTTTGCTACAGACTCTAGGATTTAATCACTGAGAATAATCGCGAAAGGAATTCTTCCTCCCTTTCAAAAATGTCCACTAAATTATCATCCGCCTCTCCTGATAAAAGCACTTGGTCACCCCCATATACCTCACCCGTATTGTAATGAAACCTTCTCTCATGAGTGTCTCCTGAATCTCTTTAACTTTTTGAGGTTGATGTATATACCCCACCATACACTTTTTTAACCATTCCACCTCAGACTTCTCTACCTTCAAGTTCATGCCCCTCCATCTTTACCTTGTTTTATTTTCTGTATTTTTTGGTCTCCAAGTTGGTTCTACATCACCTCTTTGTTGTGTTACAACCTAAGCGTATGATACACCTTCCTTACACTGAAATGCTTCTTTGTTCCTTCTCTGGGTGTTTGTGGCCCTCCCATTATCTTGTTGGTCTCCATGTTTGCCTTTATATTTCAAGTTGTTACTTTCTCCCCTCCTATATTTTGGAATGTTCACCCAAATCTTCCTGCTGCTAATGTATATTTGATCGAGCTTTGCACCAAACAGCTCCTAGTTTTCAATCCCTTCAAACTCACAAAACCAAACCTCAGGCTGTTCCTCATTCGTCTATTCGCGATGAATAGATCTTTTACCACCACCCCACTATGACCTTGTTCTTGATCACAAGGTTGTTTCAAAACTTTCCATAAAAGATAATGATAAAGTGATTTGGCCCTTTAGCAGAAAAGAATTTCATCAAGTTGTTTTTCAAACGGAACTTGATACAACTCTTGATATGATCATTTCAACTAGAGGTGTGTAAAAATCGGTTCGATGCGAACCAGTTCCAAACTGGTTTTTTAACTGAATCGGTTTCGAAAACCAATTCGATTAACTAAACCATTTTCTTTTTTAAATGTTGGTTTCATTTTTCAAACTGGCTCAGGTGAAAATCCCTTTGATTCTGGTTTGGTTTCAAACCAATTCAATATGAACTGGTTTTTTTGCCCACCCTAGTTTCTATCAACATTTTTTGAATATATGTGGTGAAGATGTCTTTCATGTATGTTTTGTAGTTGGATTTAACAAGGTTTGTTTCCTTCATCCACAAATGACACCAATATTATTCTCATTCCAAAGGTTGATAAACCTAGGAATATGAAGGAGCTACGACCTATAGCACTATATAATGTTTTGCCAAAAGTCTTGCTTGCCCAATAGAGTTTGTGAGGTTATTGATAGATGTGTATATGAGGAATAACAAAGTTTTATTGTTGGAAAATCTATTACAAATAATGTTTTGGTTGCTTCAAAAGTTATGCAATATTTAAATTGTAGGTTTAATTGCATTTTGATCCCCACAAAATTTATATTTCACAATTTTGGTTCGCAATTTTTTTTTAACATTTTGTCTCCAAAATTAATTTTTGTTAACAATTTTGGTACCTCCATTATTATTTTTTTGCATTGACTATTAGTTTTTGATGTTTACTATGCTAGTATGTGTTTGTTGATGGGTTAGGTGTGGTTGTGGCGACGATGGTAACAACTGTATGTTAATTAAGGTCTCATTCGAGGGTAGTTATGGTGACAGTGGTAATGGTAGTGAGTGTGGTGGATTGGTGGTGACATTTTTCAGTTTAGGCTTTTGAAATGTAATTTCAAAACAAAATGTGTTTAATAAAAAAAAAGAATTGATTTTTAACCCAATTTCAAAATAATTTAACATTATTTTGTTGACGGAGATGCCAAAACTGGTAAAAAAAAAAAGTTTTGGGGACTAAAAGTTATGAAAAAAAATTTGGAGGACCAAAATTACAAAAAAATAAAATTTTGGAAGACCAATTTTAGCATTTGGTTTCACTATTTTCTATTTTCATTTTCATAGAAAATAAAAAATGTTGTTAAAAATGTGTTTATTTTAATTTTTTAAAATATTTTCAGTGAAAATATTTTCTAAAAAATCTTAAAACTGAAAACAAATATTTGATATTTTCGACATTTTCACTTTTATAAATATTTTCATCTTTCAAGAAATTTGTTTTCACTTTTATAAACAAGTTTTCTAATATTTAATGAAAAAATAAAAATTATTTTTTTTAAAAAATGAAAATAAAAAATATCTCAAAAAACCAAACGTGAACTTATAATTATTATAATTATTCTATATATAATTATTATGTAGTACATATTTAATTCTCTCACCCTAAAATAAGATGTTTTTCTATCATATGATATGTCATTTCTATTGTCTATACATATTATATTAAAAAACAAATGGTTGATCAATGAGTATAAAATTATTTTATAATGATATCCTATCTTAACACATAATTCATGATAAGTTTGTTGAGAATAAAATAATTTATGTGTATAAAAACCTTTTATAGAAATATATGAAAAATGATTTTTTTTATATAATAATATATTTAATGTAACATTTAATGTAGTATTTGATAGTTTGTATATATTTAATATAGCATTTAATGTAGTATTTGATAATTTGTATATAATCAATGTAGCAGTTAATAATAATAATAATAATGTAGCATTTAATATTTTGTATATATTTAATGTAACATTTAATGTAGTATTTATAAAAAAAAAACTTTATATTTTATAATATTTATTGTAGTATTTAATTTATAATTTATATTAAACAATATAAATTTACAATTAGATGTTCACTGTGTTTGTAGTGTGCCTTTAAAAATGCATTGCAACATGTCAAGACATTGGTTCCAAGATCCTAAGTCGTGGGAGGCAAATTATAAAAATAAAATTTAATAGGACAAATATATAAATATAGATGAAATAAAATATAAAAAATTTATTATTATTATTATTATTATTATTATTATTATTATTATTATTTACTATATTTTTTATGACTTTTAAAAATTAAGGGGGTGCAAGTGCATCTTTTGGCGACCATATAGATCCACCACTAATGACATTCTTATTGTTGTTGTCGGTGACGAATCCAGAAGTTTAGGTAAGGGAGGGCTAAAGTTTTTTTTACAAAAATTGAAGATAAAATTTTGACAAAAAAAATTTAATGTAAAATTTATATATATATATAAAAAATACAAAAAAATGGATACAAAATTTGTCAATTTTTTAAAAAATAATTGAGAGTAAAATGTGTAATCATGTGATGTAAAGATAAAATGATAGAATAAAATTTATAAGATTTTAAAAAATTGAAGATAAAAATGTCAAATTAATTTGTTAAGAGTAAAACTTATCAAAAAAAAAAAATATAATTAAACCAAATATTTATTACTAATTGTATATATAAAATTAAGATATGATCTAAAGAAAATTAAATAAATAGTAACTTAAAAATATATTTTTACATTTTTGTTTGTTTTGTCACTTCGTGATGGATTCTTGTATACCAGAATATCACAAGAATTAACTCTTACAAAGATGTTTAAGAATATGATTGTTAAAGAGAAATAATACACATGCATAATTGTAATAAACAAATTTTAATTGATCAATAATATTTTTTTTTTATCTTTTGTAAATTCTTCAACCAATTATTTTTCTTCATTTTTCTTATCTTCCTTTTCGATATTAGTGAATATGCTTATAAATAATATTAATGATGAAACTAATAAATTATTATTATACAAAAGGAAAAATTTTATGTAAAAAAATATTGATGATCAACATAAATTATCGTATGAACTTAGCAACACACTCCAAAAACAAATTTAATTGGATATTTTTCAATTTGATTATTTTCCATCAAAATTTTCTTTTTATACCCCTACTAAGTATACCTTTTATTTTTTATATTTATAGGAAAATGTATTTAATAAAAGGGAGTCTAAATAATAAAATAAGATTACCATTTAGATATTTTAAATAAGGTGTATACTTCGGTAACTTTATTAATAAATGGATACGGTACCTTCGAATCATATTTTTAAAAACTTAAAAATAAGAATGACTTTTATATAAATTTTAAAATAATAAATTTATTTTTATAAATATAATTAATTAAAAAAAAAAAACGTCAACCCATCAACAATAACAATCATATTGTGACAACCTTCCTTCTTCTTTTTCTTATTTTTCCTCCATAACCACCGTCATCCACCATTCGCCATCTACCATCACATCTCACCGTGATAAGAAAATATGTGATCAATATTTTTAAAATAAACAACACTTGAAATATCAATAAAGATAAGTGGTGGTGGCGGTGGCAGTGGTGGCGGAGGTGGGGGTGGTGGTGGCAGTGGCGGTAGTGGTGGTGGCGGTGGCAATGGTGGTGGTAGTGACGGCGACAACAATGGCGATGGCGATGGTAAATTTTTTTAAAATCAAAATAAAAGTTTGAAATGTTCTCAATTAGTCCAATATTTTTTAATAAATATTTTAATTTTTTTTAATTTATATTTACAAAATATTAAAATTATAAATTATAAAAAAAATACAGGTATCATTCTATTATTGATGTATTTCATACTGACATTGAAAATCCTTCAAATAAAAATAGCTAAAAATAGCTGTATAAAATCTACCTTTAAATAATTTATTGAACAAATTAAAATTTGAAGCCAAATCAAACAATTATAACCCGAAGACTAAAATGTGTATTAAGTTTAAACATGGACGTGGGAGCATAGATCCCTTCATTTATGATGTCTCGTTCTCAATCGAGAATTTTCATCCACTGACTCTAAAAAGCAAACAAAAGAAAAGCTAGTAGATTTGATTTGATGCCTTGTTAATTAATGGTTCGTTTACAAAGGAGAATAAAGGATCCGTTCCTTCCTTCTTTGTTAATTTAATAAGTTGGATTGTTCGCAATTTGATAATTTACGAGTTAAAATATGTTTTAGGTTACTCATAAAATATTGTTTGAATTCTTAAGAAAAAAAATTGTTTTAGATTCTTAATAATCAAAATATTTTTTTTTCTTTTTGATATTTTTTTTAGTCCTTAATAAATTAATATATTTTGTTTTCAATCTTTAATATACGTAAATAATTTATTATTTGTCCCAATAAAAAAAATCAAATGGACCAAAACAGAATGAACATTTATTTTTAGGAATCTAAAAAAAAAATTTATCAGAGATTAAAAAAAAATATTAAGAATAATTTTGTATATATATATCATGAATCTAAAACAATTTTGTTTATTAGAAAACTGAAACAAAATTCGTTAATTTCTCTATCGTGGATTTGAAACATATTTTAGCTTTTTCTTATAACTAAATATATTTCCAGTTTTATCCATGCATTCATTGCTATAACTTTTTTAGGGTTTGTCCTTGATCAAACGTGGTTTGGTGAGTAAAGGAAAAACGAAAGTAAAAAACTCTCTTTTGTAATCTTTGATCACACGCATCTGATTATTATTGATGGTTCTCAATTCACTTACCCTAATTAAGATGAAGTTTCGTGCGTCAAGTACTCAGTTTAACTAATCTATATATATTTTTGTGAGTTACTTAGCTTGCATTTTATGTATTCATTTTCATCTATTTCAAGCTCATAAGTCATAAACTCATAATCAACGATTGAAATATTATGGTTGTCCTTTTTTACGTGTCATTAGTTTACTCACTTGCCAGAAAAAAGAGTGAGTTCATATATGAAGCCACTGGAATTTGTACTTTAACGTCCACTGCCATTACTCCTTCATTTATTTCAAAATTTATTGTCATTTAATATAGTATATAAACAAGAAAATTACAATTTTACTTAATGATCAATTATGATTTTAGTCTTTAAATTTTTTGACATTTTTTATTTTAGTTTCTATTTTGTTTTACATTAATTGGTTTATTAATCTCCATTATTACTATTTTGCCAATTAATATATATATATATATATATATATATATATATATATATATATATTTATATTTATCTTTGTGATGCTTTATATTTTAGTAATTTATTGAATTTATTTTATATGTATTTATTTATCGCATATTGCATCCTTTCAATATATTATTTAGTTTTTCAAATCCAAAGTTAGCTGAGATGGTGAGGAACATGATAAATTGATTTTAAGAATATTTACTTTAATAAATGGAAGAAACGAGTCAAAATGGCAAAAGGCATTGAAACTAAAATAAATATTAAGATTGAACTCTTTGTGTACGTTTTGTTTAGAAAAATTAAAAAAAAAAAAAAAACGAACAAGAATCGACATTTAATCTATACATTATAATCAAGATCAAATGTTCATGTAATTTGAAAATTTGGGTATCGCTGTTTTGAAGGGATACGTTAGGCCTATCCTAAAGTCCATAATATACATCTATTTTTTAATTATATAAAATATGCATTCTTCTTTCCTGCGAAAAGCATATAGCAAACCCCGAATGTTCTGTCATGTGTGAATAATAACTTTTTCTTTATTTGTTAAGAAAAGGTTAATAAAATTATCTTATACCCTCGTTAAATTATAATCATCTATTATTTATAATAAAATTGATAATTATTTTTTATAAAATTATTAAAATAATAAATTATAATTAATCAATAATATAAAATTATTCTACGTTACTCACCATGCACGAATATTAAACTTAAAAATTTATGACAGGTGTGATGTGAAGCAGTGGATCCTCCAACTAGACAACCATCATCAAAATATATCATCCACTTTAGAATATTAATTATTTGCGGTTTCATGAATACTATTCTTAGAGCATCTATTTTTTTAAAAATAAATTACGTAAATAGGGACTCTACAATAGATGCAATTGAAGCAACTCATTTTGACTTTTAGAATGTGACTTTATAGTTAAATTAATCATACACGTTTAAATTTAATAGTATAGTGTTAAACAGCTTTTAGATTACTTCCCTTGACTGATCGGAGATTAGGAGACTTATTTAAATCTCAATATATGTGGTACTTATTTAATAAAAAAAAATTAATAAATTAAATAAATAATTTGTGAAACGAAGAAAAACAAGTAATAACTATGAATATTTTTATGTTCTAATATAATTTAATTAAAGTATTAACATAAAAATTAAAACTTAATGACATTTTAGTTCTTAAGAATTTTGCGAGCTAGCAATTTTAATCGCTTGAGTTCCAATAATGTCAATTAGGTTCATTCAGTATCACAATTATATCCCATAGATTCCAATTGTCTCCTCTAAAATAAAAAGATTCCAATTGTCAATTATTGTGCAATTTTAGTTTCATCTTTCACTCCTATTATATTGGCTAATGATGTGATACTTATATAAAGAATAAGATAGGTTATATATGGGTTTGAATCTTGCGCTGACGATTAACAATTAATAATTAGCCATTAATATTTGTCTATTAAAGAAAAAAACACAAAGTCATCTTGACATATTGATTGGTTTGACATGCTTACATCCCTTATTTATTTGGCATGCACACTTTTAGTTTTTTTTATTATATATTTATGCGATTTTAATTCTTCAAACTCAAAATGATGTATAGGCATTGTAGACAAAAATATGAAAGAAAATTCAAAGTATTTATTATAATTAAATATAAGAAATATTTGTTAGGAATTAATAACAAATGATTAGGAATTAAAACATTTGTGTACCTATGGGACTCAATTAAAAGTTGAGAGATTAAAATTATAAATTTGTCATACATAGAGGACCAAAAGTAAATTAAATTTATTATTTTTCAAGATAGTTTAATTGTTAATCTGCTTGCCATGTTTTTCTAGTTATTGGACCAAAATAACATATTGAGAGATAAGTGTTTACATAAAATATGAAGAAACTTATTTTGATGATGAGGTAAAATAATTTGAAAAGATAATTTATTCAATGATATAAATGTAATGTAATTTTATATTGTCATTGCGCATAATCATTAAATTCAAAAAATTATGTATTTGTGTTGCCTTGAATGTACATTGCATAATTATAAGCTAAGACATGTTTCTAATAATTATATTAGATTATTACAACATTACATTTAGGAAAAAAAATTAGATAACTATGTTAAATGGTTATACTATACTGAATGTGTTCCATTTATAAGAAGAAGAAAAAAAATTTCATTCTTATTAAGAAAAATAATCATCTTTCTTAAATTGTGTCATTTTTAATAAATAAAAAAAGTAATTTTTTTTAAACTATCTTTCGTTGAAACTTCGTATCAAGTTTAATTCTTTTATTAAATAAATGGTATTTTAATAATTACCTATTAAATGAAACATAAGACACTGACTTTTGCTTATATTTGGAAACAAAAAAAGTGGGGATTATGTTGCTTATAATAACAAACGGAGAGTATATATATCTAATTTTATTTGGTTATGAATTATATTTGAATGATTTAATGTATGTTTAGAAGTATTTAATACTATTATGTTAGACGATTTAAGAGTCAATTTTCAGTTTTGTAGTAAAATCATAAATCATTTAGAAGCAGTTATTATTCAGTTTAGAAGCATTTAATATCATGTAAACCAAGTTAGGACGATAATTATTTTGAAACAGGGGAAGTAGCTTTCTACTTAAATGCCATTATTAAGTAATAAATGAATCTTTACTCTAGTGTAAAATCATAAATCATTTATTTATGGTGTTTTTTCTAATGTTTTAGAGCATTATGGAGCAATCATTTTTAATTACTTTCAATGTGATCCACTTTACATTTTATCTATTTTTATATTTTTCAATACAAATAACCTTAATTATACATAATTCTTTAAAATTACTTTCAACGAGTCTCAAAAAAAAAAAATTAAATGATTATGATGTATTAAATTATTATTATTTATTTTTATTAATTTAAAATTTAATACACTGATACTTTTATAAGCAACTAATGATAGCTGAAATACTTACTAACATTATCTGCAATAATATACTAATTAAAAGTACCCTTACTTTATAGAAAGCAAGACTCGTTAGAATAAAAATGAAATGAAATAAAAGTTTTAAATTAAAATAAAAATGTAAAAATATAAATCTAATCTCATTTTACTATTTTTTCACTCTATTTTGGCTGCAAGCGAACCGACATGTAAGATTATACGGAGTCGGTTGGGGTCAACATACATGCATCCGTCAGGCGTTCCCGAGTCCCGACTCCATGCTTGTTTCCTGGGGCTGGAAGGATCTTTTATCCAATTTCAGTTTTTTCGTATTATTATTTTTTTTTTCAAGTTATTTCCCAAAACGTTAGGAAAAGATACTACTATATTTTAGAAGTAGTAACTCATGAGTTGAGTCAATTAGTCAAATTCAGCAATTAAAACCTATTTAATTAGACCATGTTATTTTATTCTCATTTTTTTTAATTAAATTTCTCCTTGAAATATTTAAAGCTTGTTAGTAATTTATTACTGCGTTTAATAAATATTTGTACATTAATTAAAACATAAGTAACAATAAAAGAAATTAACATTAAATGTAACTACTATAATTAACATTTCTTTTTGTTATTATGGCATAATAAACACTCAAACCATGATGCCCCTCTCCACCAACTTTGACATTGACAGCCTGCCTTAATTAAACTTTTATCATTAACTGAAAATTAAATGTTTTCTTTGTGTGTGTCAAAGATGAGTAAGGATGGAAATTAAAGATTAGGAAGCGTTTGATTTTACTATTTTTTTTTATTTTCATAAAAAATAAAAGATATAGTTGAAAATGAATTTGTTTTAATTTTTTAAAATATTTTTAAACAAAATATTTTCTTAAAAATGTTGAAAACTGAAAATAAAAATTTGATATTTTCAACATTTTCACTTTTATAAATATTTTTATATTTCAACAATTCTCTTTCAATAACTTCACTTTTATAATACGTTTTCTAATATTTAAAAATCTAAAAATAAAAACAATTTTTAAATAATAAAAATAGAAAATAGAAAATATCTCCACAAATCAAACGCACCATAGTTTCCTTTCCCTTACCAGCAAAATGTTTCCATCACTTGTCAATTCCAAAAATTAATCAAACAACATTTTAGAAAAAAAGAAAAAAAAAAAGAAAAAAAGAGGTCCTTAGCTTCAGGCAAAATTAATTAACATTTCAATTTGAAAATATATCATCCATAATAAGGACCATAATCACATTACCCCTATATGAACAAATACAATCCTATAGTTCCCCAACAGAGCAATGTACTTACCCCACTTAAAAAAAGTTAAGAAGTTTCAGGTGGTCCCTAACCCCACTAAAGAGTGATTAAATGATGTTCCTTCATAAAATTCATGATTCCCTATGATATCTTTTTATCAAAATTAATCCATAAAAAATTAAGTATTACCTTAGTATATTTTAAATTTGATGTAGTTACAACATAAAATAATTTTATATAATTGGTCATCGATTACATCCATTACTTATATAATTTTTAAGATAATTTTATAAATATAACTAAATTTATTAAATAAAATATTTTGATTGATTTATAATATAAAATAATCTTATATTATAAATGTATAATCATTAAACTCCTTATTAAATAATATCTAAAGACATTTATTGCATCACATTAAACTCTTTATTAAATACTGTCTTAAAGACATTTATTAAAGAACAAAAAAGGAAAGAAATATTTATTGAAAATCATAAGAAAACGTAAAAAAAACATTTCTACTCTAAGTTTCTTAACCTTTGGACACTGGTAAGTATTAATGAAGTTTCTATGATATAGGTGGTCACGATTTGAACTAGGTACAGACCAAAAACATTACCATAATTTAGTGACTGAAAATCGGGTAACCTTGATTTAAGTGGGATTTACATGATTTAGTGACTGAAAATTGGGTAACCTTGGGATTTATAAGGTTTGTTTGGACATTATTCTGGTAGTATTTTTAGGAGAGAAAAATATGAATAAAATAATAAAATTAATTTCACTAAAGGTTAACATTATCTTTCTTAATAGTTAATAGATATAAATTTCACATTTTTTAAATAAAGTTAAAAGAACCTCTATTAATTAATTATTAAAAAAATAATTTTACTTTTTAGATAAATTAATTTTATTTTTCTTGTTCATATTTTTCTTTTTTAAAAATATTTCTATGACAGCGTATCCAAAGATACCCTAATATACATGTCTTTTGTCAACCAAAATTATTTTTGCAATAACTCAAGTTTTCTCATAATCAAGGACTCATGGTCCTATTTGACTAGTGATTAATTAGCAATAGAGACTAGTGTACAAGTGTGGCAAGCATTGAGGGTGGTGTGACATCTTCATCATAAATACATCAAACTCGAAACGGTTTATATGCATTAACCGCTTCCTATAAAAAGATTGGTGGCATACACTCTTTTTCTTCTATTCTGATTTTGCAATTGAAACAAAATGGTATCATCTTCTTCTCCCCCTTCCAAGGTAATGGTTTTAACTATTATCATCAATTATCAATGCAGTCTAGTCAATTAGTATAGACTAAACCCTTTTGTTATGTCAGACTTTTCTTACTTTTGTTGCATTTTCTGCACTTGTAGGAATCTCACTCAGATCAAAACTGGGTTGTGAAAAATGGTCCCAATCGCAATGCCAAATGGTGGTACGCAGCTTTTCACGCTGTTACAGCCATGATTGGTGCTGGTGTTCTCAGCCTTCCTTATGCCATGGCATATCTAGGATGGTAAAGTACAACTCTTGCTTTTTAAGTCACATCACAAAAAGTGACAACTATGTATTTTGTTTAACCACCTTAATTAGGATCTTTGGCTCGTCAACGAGACTCTGAAGTATTCTTACACGCTTCGATTCTTTAGATAGATCATCAGACTAATCTTCGATCTGAAACTTAGTCACACTTAAAATTTTTGTCATTTCTGAGGATGTCTGGTGTGAGAATTGAACCCATGTCCTTACCCCCTGCAAACTTGAACGATAAGTTAACTCTTTAATTTTTGTTCTTATCTTTCCAGGGTGCCTGGGACCTTGATTCTGTTTCTATCTTGGTGCCTGACCTTGAACTCAATGTGGCAAATGATCCAGCTCCATGAATGTGTTCCGGGAAACCGGTTTGACCGTTACATTGATCTTGGAAGGCATGCTTTTGGACCAAAGTTGGGGCCATGGATTGTGCTTCCCCAACAACTGATTGTCCAAGTTGGGTGTAACATTGTTTACATGGTCACTGGTGGGAAGTGCCTAAAGAAGTTCATGGAGATTGCATGCACCAATTGCACACAACTCAGACAGTCCTATTGGATTCTCATCTTTGGTGCCATCCATTTCTTTCTCTCTCAGCTTCCCAATTTCAACTCTGTTGCTGTGGTTTCTCTAGCAGCTGCTGTGATGTCACTCAGGTACTTCTTCTAAGGGAATTTCCATAATGGTCCCAAACTATTATGAACCATTAATAATTTTAAATCTAGACAGTTCATTTTGTATTATGAAATATTTATCTCATTAAGTAGATTATGTTTGAATATAAGATTAGAAGTAGTTTTAACAATTTTTTTATTAAAAAATATTCTATATTTCAAATAATGATCCCAAAATATTAGGAACCATGAGTAGTTTTAATTAAATATCGACCATTCATTTTATACTAAGAAATATTTATTTCGTTAATCATATTTCTGTTTGGACAAAAACTAAAATTACTTTTGAAAATCTCTTTACTAAAAAAATGTTCTATATTCTTAATAGAGAAATTCCCAAAAAAACACTTATAACTCCAATCCTAACAGACACTTAATATGAAATGGACGGTTTTGATGCAAGGATCATTTTTGGCTCTTATAAATTTTGGGATCATTGGAAAAGGCCTTTTCTAGAGCACTTGCCTTTGAACATGATTAAATATTGTTTAATGTTTACCATTTTCGAGTGCTTCCTGAGCTGGCTTGACATTTTGCATCCATATAAAGAATTTCTTCGGAAAAAATATTGTTTTGATTCTTCACAGAATAAGTTATCCATGTGGAAACTGAAAAGCTGTTCCTAAGGCTCTAAATTTGATACGAGGACTAATTGTTTTTAAGAAAGATTCCAACAAATTTACGCTTTTGGTTTGGCTATGTTTGTGAACAAGCAGAGCCATATATGGCTTTAGAAACTTTGCAGAGTCGGTTGACAAAATTGGAAAACGATCTTTGCTAGAACATGGTTGAATTAATTAAAATAAAATATAGTAAATAATCTTTTGACACTCATTGATTTTGTGAATCCAGTCGCTTCTAATTAGGTTGTAATTTACACAATATACCATGCTTAACATAGTTGGATCATGCTGCTGATAGTACACATTTTCAAATCAAATTAAAAATTACATATACCACTTACCTTACATAACACAGTATCTTCTGTTATTTCCTTTACCATTTTGGGATAAATGTAACAAGAACAAGTGAGATTTTAAAAAAAAGGCTTAATATTGGTTTTATTCTTCAAATTATAATTAATCATCCCATTTGATCTCAAAATTTTAAAAAATTTCAATTTTTTTCTTATGTTATTAAAAAAATATGTCAATTTGATTCTTTTTCCGTTGTGATTTAACGTCATTCAATTATAATGTGATTGATTATAGCTTCAAACTGTTATGCATGACTCATGTTGAAAAAATGTTAAAGTGCAATGGAGTGAAACAAAGTGATAACATCTACCATTTAGATTTGAGTCGCTTATTGTTGGATTATGACTTGGGTTGGGATGCATTAGGCAAAGCCCCTTGCAATACATGGATGATATTATAATCTGCCTATTTATTAAATAAAGATGTAATCTATTTGTCAAATGAATAAAAAATAAAAATCGTCGTTCTTTTCTCGAGGAGGATGTAAATACACTTTTGAACCTCGTTAAATGTTATCTTTCTGTATGCGCTTTATACTTTGATCTTTAGATTTTGAGTTACTTTTGCATAACACTAACTTCAAAAACACTACCTTACTATTATGGTGCTTTCGTTGCAGCTATTCAACTATAGCCTGGGTGGCTTGTTTGGCTAGAGGCCGAGTCGATCATGTTAGCTATGCATACCAGCACACCACTTCTACTGACTTAGTCTTCAGAATCTTCAATGCACTTGGTCAAATTTCATTTGCATTTGCAGGCCATGCAGTTGCCCTTGAAATCCAGGCCACAATTCCATCAACACCTGAGAAGCCATCAAGGATACCAATGTGGAAAGGTGCCATTGCTGCCTATGTTGTCAATGCCATATGCTATTTCCCAGTTGCAGTTGTAGGGTATTGGACCTTTGGAAGAGATGTTCAGGACAATGTGCTTATGGAGTTTGAGAAACCTGCATGGCTCATTGCCTCTGCTAACTTGATGGTGTTCATTCATGTTATTGGTAGCTACCAGGTACCAACACAACACAATTATATATGCTATTCCTACCCAAATTAAACTACTCTGGTATCTAACTCAACTTTTTTTTTTTTTTTAGACAGATGTTATTGGTTAATATGTTAAATTTTTTTTTATTAGTGGGAGAGAGTCGAATTTATGACCCCTCTCTCTCCCCTTCTCCCTTTAATCATTTAACCTACCTTATAACTTATCTGAATGAGCTTATGAATGTGGAAACATTGGATTCCAGGTTTATGCTATGCCTGTTTTTGACATGATTGAGAGGGTGGTGGCCAAAAAATTCAACTACCCTCGAGGGGTAGCTCTTAGACTTGTTGCTAGATCTACTTATGTAGGTGAGATTTTCAAAACCATCTATTATTTTGATTTAAGGCAACAGGTATTTTCCATTAAAGAGAATCTTGTTTGAATAAGATAAGATCACTGAAACTCAAATTCGAGACTTCTGATTAAGCTGGAATAACCTCGTAGTTGCTAATCACACACTTAGTTATTTTCATAACCATCTATGTACTGCAAAGCTATTTTTTTTTTTTCATAGTTGTTATTTGTATGAAAATTCTTGAAGTAACTAACCGCATATTGTTAAAATGTTACAGCTTTCACATTACTATTTGGCCTCACATTCCCTTTCTTTGGCGATCTTCTTGGGTTCTTTGGTGGATTTGGTTTTGCTCCTACTGCATACTTTGTAAGGCTCAATTTCTTCATGCGTATATTAATTAAACTACAAATTTACAAGAGTTAATTAATTCAGAACATATATAGATGATTAATATATAATTTGGTTTATCTATCCATTGTTCAGCTTCCAAGTATCATGTGGCTGATAATCAAGAAGCCAACGAGATTCAGCATCAACTGGTTCGTCAATTGGGTAAGTAATGATTAATTTATGTTAACATATTTTTCTTTAATTCAGTGAAAGAGAATATACAAAGTTGTTTCCTCTTGGCATTGACCCTCAATTTTTTTTGTGTTTCTTCTCAGGCTTCAATATTCATTGGCGTGTGCATTATGTTCGCATCTACAATTGGAGGCTTAAGGAATATTGTTACTGATGCTTCTACCTATAAGTTTTATACATAAACTATGTTATATATTATTGCAAAAACTTCTAGCATGCAATTAATCTAGTTAATTAGACATGGATTTGGTGATTAAAGAATGAGAATAAGGTAATACACTCACAATGTAATATAATTTTACATTTTCAAATAATCATAACCCTATATTTATAATAAGTCATTTGACTTTTATAAAATTATTTTAAATATCATATAAATGAAAAGTTGTGATGGCCTGATAGAAATATAACATAATTTTACACCCTTAAACAATCATAACTCTTTATTTATGATAAGTTATTTGATTTTTATAAAACTATTTTAAAAGTCATATAAACAAAATATTGATCGTCTCTAAGTGTGTGTAAAACTATGTTACACTATAAGTGTAATATCCTTATTCTCTTAAAGAATTGTGATAGTTATTTACTGAGAGGGTTTAATTTTCTTATCTGTATAAAAATATATATGCTAAGAAAAGTTAATATCTTAAATAAATTTCAATATTCCGATAAATTAGTTTCTATCTTTTGACCAAAAATATATCCAGTTCAGCCTTTCAACTCAACAAAATCCCATGTTTACTAAAAAAAAAAAATTTATATTATTTTTTTTTTTTTTATGAAAGGAAAGAGTAGTAAAAGAGTTGAACTTCAATCTTAAAGTGTTTATTACAACAATTCGCATATAATATTCAATCAATTGAACTAAAATTTACATTATTTGGATGATGTAAAATAATACTTGATATATGTTATACCTTTTAAGTTTAATTTGTCCATTTAATGTAAAAAGTAATACAGGTGAATTTATTAAAATGTTAGTAGGTGTGTATATAAAGTACATACCAATTAAATTATTTTTGTTTTTAATTTCTAACGCTTAGAAGCAAAATTGATAATATTTTAGAATCATGTTGAAAAAAATTTAATTGTGTAAAGTAAAGTTTATTTAAGAAAAATCTACGATAAAAATAAAACATCATTTACCTAGCTTTTACTTTCATTTGCAAATTGCAAGGCTTTTGAAAAAAAAAATACAGCTAGCTTCCATTTTGTACAAGAACTAACAAGACACGTTTTATTAAAGTGATCACAAACTTTTGAAGACAGTATTGTAAAGAAACACTTATAAAATATTTGCATTTTGTTCCTGCATCGAGAGTATGATCCTCTCAAACGCGGGATATTCCTTCATTTGATTTTGATTTCTTTGGGGAGATTTATGATTGACTCTCTCTTTTGATTGGATCTCTTGATCAATTGGGCTGTTTGGCCAAATGGGATGCCAAACAAGGATCCCTTTAAAAGGCACTCTAACATCCAAGTAAGGGTTAGACTAATGGTCTATGTAATAAATGTTGTCAAATTAAGAATGATTATTCATTTATTTATATTGGTTCATACTGGGCCTTATTCATGGGCCTAGGTGTTCATTATTCTTCTATTCGTACATTGTTTAGGCTAAGTTAATACCTATTAACCTTTCTGTTTAAGCTAATCACCTCCTTCAAACTTCCTTTGTCGTTTGTGGCAATGTGTGATGCCAATGTTTAACTTCAGTAGACCAAACATTCACTATCCTTGGACTTGGTCTTTCTTTCAGCCTTCTCACATAATCGAGGGTTCCCTCGGTTTAGACCCTAGGGCTAAGTTTGACTTCTTATGTGACCGAGGGATCCCTCGATTTATACCTTGGGATTCGATCTGATATATATTTTATTGGTAAAAACTTATTGAACAAAATTGTCACCTGTTAACATTTCAACTAACAAAATTCATATGGTAAATATTTTCAATTTTCCATCAACTTTTATTTTATTTATATGGTAAGAACATTTACAATGAACCGTTTCATTGAAAGAAGATAGGATAAAATATTGTGTTCGAACTCAAGAATGCAAAAACAATAAGAGAATAGGAGTAAATAATTTTATATGACTTTTAAAATAATTTTATAAGAGTCAATTGATTTATCATAAATAAATGATTGTGATTGTCTGATAGTATAAAATTTTATTATAGTGTCGATGCACTATTCTTTATCCTCAAACAATAGAGAATAAAGATATTCTATTAATAGTGTAACAAAGTTTTAAGTGGTTAATTAGTATCATGAGTGCAACAAATGAAAAATAGAGAAGTTTTTTTTCTTTTGTGAGGAAAATGGACAAGTTAAGACATACTATTATTTGTAATTTATTGGTTAAAATACATATTTTTATTCAATGAAATATATTTAAAATTATAAAATAAAAAATATATTAAATATAATGTGAAATGTAATTTTAAATAAGTTTTAATTAATAAAAAAATTCCCTAAAAAATTAATAAAAAATATATTTAAAATATGTACGTAGATTTTTTCATAAAAAAAAAAAATTCTAACACACAAAAATATTTTACTAGTATCTGTTGATGTTGACGAGTTTTATAAAATAAAATAAAATTGTTCCTTTGTACTAGCACAAATCATCAATACCAATGAAATAAATGATTACATTTAATTATTTAATAAATTTAAGTTTTATTTAAAAAAAAAAACTCTTTAGTTTAAATAGAGTGATAGTAAAGTAGATAAAGTTAATAATAAAATAAGAGTATAAAATACATTTTACTCAAAAAGTAAACTTTGTTTATAAATAGGACCAAAGTGAAAGTGAAAGTGATTCATATAAATAATACCAGAGAAAAAATGAAAATGTTACTTATATAAATTAAAAAATGTTAAAAAAATCATAAAAAAATACATTAAAAACTGATAAAATTTATTATTAACATTTTTTTATTAATTTACTTTTGATTTCATTATATTATTTTTTTATAATACTTGTTTGTAATATTGAAAAAATCGGACCGATCCGACCAGTTGGATTGTGAACTGGCGGTCAGCCTGAGTCGGTTTCGTCTTCAGATCGTATATGCTATCAACCTATTTTGATCTGGATTAACCCAGCCAAATTTGTGCTTGGACCTCTAAATCGCTAACCGGTCAGGGTCACCAAACTAAACCCACCCCAAAGAAGAAAACACTAAACATATACAGGTCCTATATACATAAATTTAGGTATAAGGCAAATTTTATAAAAATAAATAGTGAAATATAAATTTCAAAATTTTAAATTAACCTTTTAACTTTTTTGAACGGCAAAATCATTTATCAATGTTTTATAATCCTACAATTCTAATATTCACTCTCAATAGATAAAAACAATTAATCCATTCAATTTATCTTGTAACACTGTTGATCTTAAATAAGATTGAAGCAATTTTAATTTTAAAAAACTTCTTTTAAATATTTTATCAACAATGCATGCATTTGGAAAAGACTAATCCTTTTATATAATTTAATATTTTTATTGGTGTGTTAACTTCATTTTTTAATATTTCTCTCAATATTTTTAATTCTGAAAATAAATTTAAACCATCAATATATGAATGTTCACCATATCTTAAATTCTTTTCAAAATTAATACAATATTTTTTCAGATCATCTTTGCATAATTATAATTAAATGTTACAATTTAAAAAAAAAATCTCTATCTACCCAATTAAATTAATGCTGAATCTTTTCCATTTCCATAATTAAATTGTGGATATATCATTAATATTTAGAATTTATTCAAAAAAAAAATAATTAATACTTAGGATACTAATAATTTTCAACACAGTAGGCCTAAGGCAATTCCCTCGTTTGCCTTGCACTCCACGGCCTTGAACATATAGCAAATCGAAAACAGAGGTTCCATCTAAGGATTTGAATCCAATGCGTGAGGTTTCAAAACAAAGAGGAAAAAGGGACCGTACGTAATCTATGGCCATGACAATGCTGGAGATGCGAAAAAGGGGTGAAGCCTGAGACTCTCCGAATAGGAATAGGAGGTATTCACACGTTGGTGCTTGCTTCTTCTTCTTCAATCTCTGTTTTGTTTTTTTTTATTGTTTTTTATTTTATAATTTTACTTGGATTTGAATAATAGCATTGTGGACCCACCACTAGCAACGGTGGATTCGATCCCAATTAATAAATCTTCTTCTTCATTTTTTTAAAAAGATAGATACTTACTAAAATTGTTTAATTTTCATGTCAAGAATAAAAATTATTTAATAAATCAAACATGATGTTTTCTCTCTAATTTATTTTAAAAATACATTTTAAAAAATAAAGACACTAAATATCTCAATTTATTTTAAATAAAAAGATTAATATTAAAGATTTTAAAGAAAAAGTTTTAAATCAAAACTATATTATAAAATTACATAATATTTTTATATTAATTGGTTAAAAAAATGGAATCATGTTTGTAAAATATATTTCACCAATGGGATGCCTAATGTCAACCCCTGGCTTTCACATATAAGAAAAGTTAAAATATCATATTTTATAAAGAATAACTAAATAAAAATAGAAGTGGAAACACGAAATACAAACAAGACACTTTTTACATAACCAATTATATATTCATTCAACGATCTCTCATCAACTTCGTTTTGTTTTCCCTCTCCTCTATTGCCCTCACCTCACAAACAAATGACAAATAACTACTATTCATTTCACATCTCATAATCTAATTAATCTTTTAACAGACAACACAAAATAACGTCCACTTCTCTTTGTAGAATTTTCAATTAAATATTACGCGGCTTCTTTTTTATTTCCTTTTTTTTTTTGTTCAATTCAATGCATTGGAGATGAAAGTTACCTTTTGCATTCCTATTTTATTAACCACACACTACAAATTGAAAATTTTATTTCTAAAAATACCCATGAGTATTTCAAAAAGTCAAAATCCATTCTTCACCATTTTTATCTCAGATTACAGCAGGTAGCAGCACTCCTTATTTTAGTGGATAAATGAAAGATTAAAAGAAGGTTGTTTTTTTTTTTAAGTATAAAAAATTAACAAGGTTCTATTTACAAGAATTAAGATTTTGTTTTTTGTTTCTAGAATTAAGAATATATTTAGTAAAATATCAATCTTTTCATGTTGATAAGTTAGTACGTCAACTTTAGGAGATGTATCATTCATCTATTAGATATTGTAGAAGAAAAAAGTAATACTCCTTTATTTTTGTTCTTTTAATTAATACTTAAAATGCACAATATTACCACAAAAAATAAAACAAAAAAATATTGCATAACCCTACAAAATACAAAACAAGCCTTTCACTCATTTTTCATTACACGTATCCACAACCAAATTAATTTTTTTAAACCAGTAAGAAACAATATATATAGAGAGCAAGTGATAAAAAAAATTAAGACATGGCATATTTTAAATCTTAATTAGGGTTTTTAGGGTTTTTTCTTTTCTGTTTCCTTCTTCACTTTCAAAGACCACAAAAACATTCGGACCTACTCCTCTGTCGCTGCACAACTTCTCCATCGCCACACAGCTTGACGAACTTGGCGAATCAGGTATTTAACACGCATTGGAGAAACGATGGTGTCATGATCTTGTTTAGTATTTTCCATTTTCCTCCTCTACTTCATCAGTTTCATCACCAACGAGGTTACTAACACAATGTTTTACAATGTAGCTTTTGTGCCTCCAATTTGTCGTGTGGAAAGGAGCTTCTCACACTCTGCAAGAACTTCTCGCACAGACTAGGTCACTCTTCTTTTCATTTTCCTTCCATTAATCTGATTGAGCATAAGAAAGTCTTTTGAGCTTCCATTTTTTCTTTTGTTATGAGATAGATAGTCTTACTTCCAGATTCGTTTGGGAGGTGAGGTGGACGAAAAAGAAAATTATTGTTTGAGCTAAGGAGAAATCAACATAACAACAAGAAATTAAGGCCTTGTTTTGAAGAAGCTTTGAATCTCCTCTTTCTTCTCCCATGGTGCAAATTTTTTGTATTTTCATTTACAGCAACACCTTTACCTTTCTTCTTTTCATTTGTTGTTTTGTTTAATGAGTTATGATGTTTTAAATATCTTTTATGCTGAATTTGTTGTTTTACAGTTGTGCCTATGTTTAAGATTAGAATTCTTTTTAGGCTTTAAATAATAGCTTTAGGGTAGTTGGTGGTTAGTAGCTACTCATGACTTAGTTGGCGAATTTTGACTCTTGGATGTGATGAGTTGCTTATATTTATTTCCACTAACTAAGACTTTCATTAAAAAAAGGACTTTTAACTAATGATTTTTGAACCATGAATCATAATTCCCTCAAGTTTCAAATACAGTACTTGAAATGAGGTGTTTTTATTTTTTTAATGATGAGGTGAGGATAGTTCAACAGAGAGGTGAATTTTAGATCGAGATTATTTTTTATGAGTAGTCATTTTATACTATCAATCCAGGTATGACTTACTTTTAAAGTACTTATACTAAAAATTAACAAATTCATCGTATATCACAAATTAAGATTGGAAGACAATGTAAAAAAGTGTATTTTAATTAAAATGTATAGGGATTTAAACCAGTTGAACACAGTGTTTGGTGAATTGCCAGAATCTATATATTCATCTTATAAATTAATTTGTTTTCCTTTCTGTTTGAGTGGTTGAGATTGTTTATTTTCTTTCTATGATTAGAAGAATTGTGTGTGACTTTTTATTTAATTTTCTGAATTCCTACCATTAGGTGCAAAGCTAGAGTGCGCATGTTTTGCTGCTTTTAGGACCCATCCCACTATGAATGTGACTACACCTACTCTCTATCTTTGAAGTGGTCCAAGTCTTTTGCTTCAAAAGGTTTGACTTCTTAACTCTGTTTTAGTTACTCTTGCACTCTTCTGGTCAGACTAGGTAGGGCTAGAGCTAGACATTTTAAGATTTTCACTATTTTGTTTCTTTCAACTTTTATATAGCAATGATTCAAATATATTAGTTCTTGTTATTTTATTAGATAATTAACTGTTTTTGCTTCTATATAACTTTATCTTTTTGTCACATGAGGTACCATAGCTTTATCTATTTGTCACATGAGGTAATAATAATAATTATGCATAGGTTTGATGTGATGTGAAGTGAAGCTAGGTGAGACTCAAAACCAAACAATTAGCTAGTTAGATGTGTATATATTTGAATCTTAATTCTCTGCTTTATGGACAGTGGAGTAATATCTTCCACCTCACTTTTATTGTTTACTTCTAGTCTTTCTAAAATCAATATCTTAAAATTAAAGGCTTAATATTTCATAAAAAGTAGAAATCTTTTCTTTTATCAACAAAAGTATACAAATAAAGTTTCAAAATAAAAAAATTAAAATTGAATTTTAATAAATAAATAAATAAGATACAAAAAATAAGTTATTAAATAAATAAACATACCATAAGAATCAACATCTTAATTAGTTAAAACTATAGGAACTTAATCTGACTTGCCTCTATGCAAAAGACTAATTAATAATAATCAACATCTTCTAGAAAAATCAACTAAACATATTTAATGTGTATTACTTTATCACATTCTCATATAAATATTGTTTGTGTTTATCCTTCCTTATCTCTCTCAATGCCACATATCTAACTTGTAAGGCTTTAAACTCCTGACTTTTCACACCTAATTTTTATATTTATCTTATACTTCTTTTACAATTTATCATAAAACATAACCAATTTCTTCATTTTTTTAAATTAAATAAATTTGACCTTTCATGTATTGTTTTATACTTTAAAACTCGTAATTTGAAATTTGCAACGTTTTCCTTGTTGGTTGGAGTGGTTCTTCAAACATCAGGTTAGATTGATTGAGAATACAAATGTTTTTAATTATTATAAAAATGATTTCATTATAAAGTTTTGAATGTGTGTTTGTGAAGTTAATTTGAAATGGAACTTATTTCACATGTGATGAGAGTAAAACTTATACTCAATTCTTGATTATATATATGATGGAACTATAAATAGGTGTACATGAGAGAAACATTTATATACATTTATGAAGTGAAGTTCTTATCATTAAGATTAGAACTAAGATCACATGATATTGATGGAATTATTTTGAATATACAAAATATGGATTCTTTTTATTTGAAACGCAGTTGGATGTACAAGAGGTGTTATAGTGGTCATAAAGGTTTGAAAATGTCTTTTATAAGGGGGGTTGACAAGTTTATAAACAAAGCTCGACAATACAAATATTACGAAAGTGATAGAGGGATTAGATGTCCATATCTTAAGTGTGATTGCACAAGGATTTGAAGGACAAATTTGTGAAGGTTCACCTTTATAAAGATGGGTTCAAACCTGATTATTGGATTTGGACTGATCACGGTGAAGAAATGTCGCATGTTGAAGATAATTGTATGGAAGCTTCAAGTAGTGGTGCTCATATGGCTCGAAGGAAACAATTTATGTTCATGGGGAACATGGTGTCTGATGCTCCCAGGAAACATGAGTCATATGAATCACTAGAGTCAAACAACATGGAAGAGTTTCCAAATGAAAAAACTTAGATATTCTATAATTTGTTGATAGAATCAAATAAGCCGTTGTTTGAAGGGACTAAAGACTCTAAATTATCAATATGCATGAGGCTTTTAGCTTGCAAGTTCAATTGGAATGTTCTTGATCAATGTTTAAACTTTATTATTCAAATGCTTTTGGACGTAACACCAATAAATGATAATTTGCCAAAAAGTTATTATGATACCAAGAAATTAGTATCGAAGTTGGGATTGGAAGCTAAGAGGATTGATTGTTGTGTGAATGGTTGTATGCTTTTTTATGACAATGAATATGGGAAAAATGATGGAGCATTAGTTGAATGCAAATTTTGTCACAAGCCAAGGTATCACAACTTCAACAATGGAACAAGTAACAAAAAGAAATTTTCAGTTAAGGCAATGTTTTATTTGTTTATAATTCCTCGATTATAGAGAATATTTGCATCAATGCAAATCGCGAGACAAATGACATGGCACCATGACCATAGGAGAAGTTCTGGAGTGTTACGCCATCCATTTGATGAAGAAGCTTGGAAACACTTTGATCGAATACATTCGGAGTTTGCTACTAATTCATGCAATGTACGACTTGGTTTATGCTTTGATGGATTTACTCCATACATCCAAGCATCATCTTCATCTTATTCTTGTTGGCTTGTAATTATTACACCATACAATCTTCCTTTTGAAATGTACATGTCTAAAGCTTGCATGTTTTTGAGTTGCCTCATACCGGGCCCGTCTAATTTGAAGGCCAATATTGATGTTTATTTAGAGCATTTGATTAACGATATGAAGAAGTTACGGAGTGGTGTTTTGACATATGATGTTTCAAAGAAATAAAATTTTATGATGAAGATAGCTTTGATGTGGACTATTAATGACTTCCCTGCTTATGGCATGTTGTCTGGTTGGGGGACTCTTGGTAAATTTTCTTATCCGCATTACATGGAGCATAAGAAGTCGTTTACATTACTATATGGGGGAAAATCTTGTTGGTTTGATTCGCATCATAGGTTCTTACCCAACAATCATCCATTTAAGAAGAAAAAAAAAGGCTTTAGAAAAGGGGAAGAAGAGAATGATGGACTGCCACCTAGGTTGACACCTGATCAAGTGTGGCATAGAGTCAGGGATTTACCAAAAGTTACAGAAAGTGGTGTCACAAAAATAAATAGACATGAGGAGTGGCATAACTAGACAAAAAGAAGCATCTTTTAGGATCTTCCATACTAGAAAGATAATTTGTTGAGGCACAATCTTGATCTTATGCACATAGAGAAAAACTTTTTTGAAAACATATTCAACACTATGATGAATGTGAGTGGAAAAACAAAAGACAATGAGAAGGCAAGGAAGGATTTAGCTTTATATTGTAAACAACTAGACTTGGAGTTAAAGCCGTTGGGTAATGGGAAGATGTTAAAGCCAAAGGCAAATTACATTTTAACAACAACACAAGCAAAGTTAGTTTGTTCTTGAATAAAAGAACTAAGGATGCCTAATGGTTATTCTTCTAACTTGGCAAGATGTATCGATGTTGAAAAGGGAAGGATGCACGGAATGAAAAGCCATGATTGTCATGTATTCATGGAGTGCTTACTTCCTATTGCATTTAGTTCCTTGTTGATGCATGTTTTAAATCCATTTATTGAAGTTAATCATTTCTTCAAAGATATATGTTCTGCAACATTGAAGGAGGATGACCTAGCTAGAATAAAGGAGAACATTCCAATAATACTCTGCAAGTTGGAAAGAATATTTTGTCCTGGATTTTTTGACTCAATGAAACATGTTCCTATTCATCTTTCATATGAAGCAAGACTCGATGGACCAGTGCAGTATAGGTAGATGTATCCATTTGAAAGATGCTACAATTCTTACCATATTTTATCTAAATTTCATTTTTTATACTTCTCAATCATCATATTTATTTATTTTTTAGATTCATAGGAATTTCTAAACGATCAATGAAAAATAAGGTTAAGGTTGAAAGATCTATTTGTGCGGCTTACTTGTATCATGAGACAACTTATTTTTGTTCTCATTATTTCAACAATTTCATGTTATTACCGAGGAGAATCAGAAATGAAATTGAAATTGAAAGTAAAAGACATCCACCAATGTTATCGATCTTTAACCAACTTGGTTGTCATTCTGGAAAGGAGTTGTCTAAATGGTTAATTAATGAACATCTCAAATCAGCTCATATTCATGTATTGATCAATTGCACAAAAGTTAAACCGTACCTTGAGTAAGTATCTAAAAATAATTATTTTCATTATTATATACAACTTACATTAAACGGTTCTTTTAAATTCACCATTTGAGTGATATATTTGGACAATTCATTCATGCAAACCCAACAAAATGCTTCCGCTCATATATATGTAGATTTTCTTACATAGTTTAAGGAACAAGTATGTATTTAATTTTTTTATTATATATGTATTAAATAAAGTATAACTTTTCAGATATCTTATATTCATAGGTTTACAATAAGCCTTTAAATAAGAAAAATCAGCACTTGAGGGATTTATTAAATGAGCCTTTTAGAGTTGTTAAAGAATGGAACACATATTTTGCAAATGGATACAAGTTTCAAACTCATGCATGGAGTGAGGGCAAAAAAATCATAAACAGTGAAGTTTATGTAAAGGGCATCACTGAAGGAGGTGAAGATGATTTTTACGGGGTCATTCAAGACATATACGAGCTTGAGTACAATAGTTTAAGTTATCCCAAGAGAGTGGTGGTATTTTACGTGATTGGTTTGTCCATCAAGAAAAGGTACAGGAGTGGATTCAAAATACAATGTTGTGGATATTCGAATGGATGCAAGATATCAACATTTTAATCCATTTATCATTGTGTACAATGTAGGACAAGTGTATTATGTCCTGTATCCAACAACACGAACGGATAAACGTGATTGGTGTGTTGCAATCAAAATAAAGCCAAGAGGTCGCATAGAATCTAATGATATGGAAGATGATATGCCTTACCAAATAGATGAAATGTCACATACCAAAGAAATCATTGAAGTTGAAGATATTTTTGAGTTACAAGATGTTGAAGGTGACCCTGAAGAACCTCTACAACATTTTCAACTACAAGAAAAAGAGGAGGAAGAAGAAGAAGAAGAAGTAACTGTACTGGCAAAATACAATGAAGTGTGGAAATTAAAAGATGACTTTGATGTCTCCAGCTCTAAATAAAATTAAGCAAATATGATAAGTGATTTTGAAATTTTAACTTTTTTTTTATAGATATGAATTAGTTAATTGCCTCTTTGCCTCTTTATATTTTTTTCGTTTGTCATTTTTCACGATTTTATTTGTGTTATATTAATGAACTTTCTACACTAATCAAGTTTATAAGTTTTTTTTTTATTTATGCCTTGAATATTATCTGTATTATATTAATGAATTTTCTGCACTATAGCTATGACATTAGAAGGTCATAATTCGTCTCGACCACCTTCATCTTGTGGAAATAAGGGGAAGGAGAAAACAAGGCTGAAGAAGTCAGGTTATGTAATTAAAGTATTTTTACAAAGAGATATACCTTCATTATCTGCCTAAGCTCTATCTGTTGCAGCAGCTCCATCATTGTCAATTGTTGCACCTACACTAGCCTCACTGCCTGCAGTCAAACGAATCTCATCATCATCCTCAATTGTTGCACCTACATCAGCCTCAGTGCCTATAGCCAGACAAATTCTATCACCATCATCGATTATTGCAGCTGCACCATCCACATTCCAAGGTGCTACAACCATACCATGGTCACAAACTCGATCCCTAAGACATCCACCATCACAACAAGATTTTCCATCATTCTCTAGAGTTAATGTTGAGAACTTATCTATCAATGAACATGATTTAATCTTAAAAGAGGAAGAAATCTCACCCAATGATCGCCTTATGATTGTACCCATTGGAGGAGGGTAAGAATAAATTAGATTTCAAATAATTTTCAATATATATTAGCTAATTTATTGTCTATTTAATTTGGTGTGATCATTTTGTATTTAGGTTTGATTCATGTAGGGTTGCATCACAAGCTATCACAAAGACTATCATGTAACAATATCTTCATCCATGGCCTACATAAGGAGCGATGAAAGACCATGAAAAAGATGTTTTCTTTCAGCTTTTTAAGGTAAGTTAATGATTTATGTAAATTAAAGAGATAATTGAGTTGCAAACTGTGTGGAGTCTCAAATGCTAGATACTTGAGTTGTCAATATGAACTACTACATGTATATGACTTTGACATAATGGCCATGGTATTTCAAGATTTAACTCTACTCTAAAGAATAACTATCTACACATCAAATTTGCATTCTTTTCCTTTGGGTACCCTCTTGCATATTAGAGTCTGATATGCATTTAGCATGAATTATGTGGCCAAACTGTGATATGTCTATGCCATATATTGTTCTTCTGAGTGTAACATTTTGTTTTTTCTCTTCATGTATATAGAGAAAGGTGATTTGGAGACTTGAGCATGAAAATCAAATTAGAAGAAATTTTCACTTCAAATCCTTTCATAGATTGTCTGATATGTTTAGTGATGCCCAAAAGATTTGTAAGAAACCAGAATGGCTTAGAGATATTGTATGGAACCAGTTGTCAGCACATTGGAATTCAGTCCCTTTTTGCTCAAAGTCTGCACAAGCCTAAAAAAATCGAGGGTCTGAAAAGGGTAAAACCCTTCATACAGGTGGCTCCATTAGCATACATGATCATGCTATGTGTATGGTGTGTAGATTAAACTTCTTTAACATTTATTTAAAACTAAATAAGTTTACAATAAATGCTTATTTATTTTTCATAATAATTTATTTTTATAAGCATCGGCATTTGGTCATTCTGTACATATTGATGAGGTTTTTCAACAGACTCATATTCGAAAGGATACAGGTGAATTTGTTGATGAAAGATCTAGGAAAACACATGTGAGTTGAATGATTTTTTTTTTTTCATTTTATTGATGTTAATGATATTAATGAAATGACTTATTTGTTTGAATAATAAAAGGATTTTTAGAGTAAATTTTCTCAAGCTAGATCTGATGTTGCATCATCTATTGGTGAATCAGAGATCAACCCTTTAGACCCTACTTTGGAGGAGACTATCAGGTCTAAGTGTTGGGTTGAAGCTGTTGGTGGCAAGTACAAGGGACGACTCTACAGAGTTGGAGACCTTGCTCGTGATTATCAAGGTGGAGATAACAATCTCATGTTTAAAAGGAAAGCACCAAGTAGTGGTTCACATGATTCGGAAGAGATTATTAAGTTAAGACAATGATATTTAGAAACTCAAAAGGAGGTTCATCGAACAAAGGAAGATAATGAGTGGTTGACACGTCAGTTTTTCAGTCTTTCTTTAGTACTTTCTTGCAATACCTACCACCTGACACACAAGACATGTTTACACAAAATCAGGAAAATTATCATCAAGAGCAACAAAATGATCATCAAGAACAACAAAATAATCATCAGGAGCAAGAAAATGAACAGCAAAATGATCACCAAGAGCAACAATCAGACTCTCCATATTATGATTAATCTGTCTTAAAGATTCACTTATTATTTAAAGTTTTAACTTATTTTATGTGTTGTTTTAAACTATGGCATATAGTTTTAACCTTTTTTTTTAAGTGTTGTTTTAAACTATGCTATATATTATACTAATTTTGAATGATTTGAATTGATAAATTTATATGTTGTTTAAAATTTTTTATTTGCATCAAACACACAAAATCAATTAATTAAAAAATAATGTAAGAATACTTAAATATGTTGACAAATTATCGACGAAATATCCATTGGAAAAAATAGTTAGCATTACCAACAAATTATCTGTAGGTATTTAAAATATTTAATGTAACTAAGCAAATTCACCTACATTATTTCTTTTTGATCCACCAATTGGAGTTGCATTCTCATGATATAAAGCATTCTCAAGTTCATCAATATCAAGCCCAGGAGGTGCTTCTTCCTTAGCTGCCCATAAATCAATTTTGTCAATGGATTCATAGTCAATAGGATCATAACATGTTTTCTTATATTGATTTCTAAAATAAGATTCACAATTTAAAAAATGAAAATCAATTATACTTAAAAGAAAATAAATGAAAGTAATAAAGAAATGTTTTGAATTTTGACATAAAGAAATGTTTATATTTATTCTTCAACCACAAGTTATAAGTAACATAAACTAGATCATTTAATTTTTTATGTTCTAGTCTATTTCTTCTTTTGGTATGGATGTTTTCAAAGGCACTTCAATTTCTCTCACATTGAGAAGAAGAAAAAGTTTGCCTGATAATAAGAATTGCCAATTTTTACAAAATTGAAGTATTATTCCCAAATAATGACTACCATTGATTTACAATAAATGCATTTAGTTATATGATCATAAAACACAAAATAATTAAAAACTAAGTATAAAATATAAAATAGGAATTAGTGCTTATTAAGTTGGATTTATGATACAACAAGCGCACTTGATCAACCAAAACTTTCTCGCCACTCCTCATACATATGCATCTCACAAACAACTTGAGTCAAGTTTTCATAAAAAACTCTTTTCTGAAGTAAATCAATTATTGATTCCAAGACCTTTCTCTTTTTTAATGAACTTCTCATCATACATGAATGTAGGATTAAACCACTAAGTTGTTGCATGAAGATTTCGCTTTAAATGTTTATCCCATCAAGCTTGGATAGTATATGTGTAAGGCTTATACAAAGCTCTTTTATTCCTAAATATCTCCTTATTGACATTGTTTTTGCATTTGCATGCCTTCATAAATATAACCAAGAGAAGATTTTTCATCTCTGTCTGCAATTCTTAATAAACGAATGATAGGAGCCACAAGTTTTGCTATCATAAAACAATCATTCCAAAATTTGTGATCCAAAATGGTAGAACTAACCATTTTTTCTGCTACATTCTTTGCTAACTTATGGCTAGTGAAATGTTAGTCCACAACCAAGGCTTGTAAGTTATGCTATAAATACTTTTCAATGTAATAAAAGTAGTTGCAAACTGAGACACTCTTAGATGCACAATTTCTTTCAAACCTTCTCTTTTTCTCAACCAAGATAAAAAAAAAAAAATATCATGTTGTTATACACAAACACGATTATCTTGGAAGCCTTTGAGAAAATATCTACAATGTGAGGCAAACAAGCAATGTTCTTCAAAAGGAGATTCAAACAATGAGTAGCACAAGAAGACCAAAAAATGGCTTCATATTTGCTATGAATTACCGATAGTTACATAATTAGTTACGTTATTTGTCACGATGTAAACAACATTCTCAACTCCAACCCATTTAATAACTTCATAAAGAGAAATGTTAGGAACACACTCTTTTGGACAGACTCTCTGATTGATCAAAATTTATCAAAAATCACAAAATTGGGTGAGTCCCACGTCCTATTTAATGATTCTCTCTCTTGCTTTTGTAGTTTCCAATAAATTTCAACCAATTTGAGAGAATATGTATGAAAGTGTGACCATATCACTCCTCCTTCACAAAACATGTCGCACAATGTCATGGCATCTTTCACAACACCTAATGAATCAATAAATTTGACAAATGATATACCTATAAGAATATTAAATTAAAATGTTGGTCAAAGATATATAAAGTAATAATTATACTAACAAATAACAAATATAAAAATTCCACATATGATATACTTGTTAGACAATAAATTAGAAAACTAATCAAAGTTATTTGTCTTTGATCAGTCCATCCATCATCCATAATTGTGCATCCACTCTTGGCCCAATTTGCTCGATAAATTTTTATAAATAACTAGCACTCTCTCTTAAAATCTCCCAACAAGTTAAGTCTTAACTCATGATAAGATGGACCTTTAAAAACAAGATCAATAGCAGTAATTGCATCTAAAGCAGGTTCAAAATAGGGTGAATGTCTTGCATTAAGTGGAATACGAGCATTGTAAAATCATCAAGCAATTGCCATATTATCTTTGTGTTTTGTTTCCTTACTTGCAAATACACTTTTTAGACTTGGTTGGGAGTCAAGAGTAATTCTTGGAGCAAAATAACTACTAACTTCAAGTGTGGATTTTCTTTTCCCTTTCTTTTGAGTAGTCTTAGAAGGCTGAACTTTTTCTACTTTCTCTTGATTGGTGTGATCATTGTATGCTTCATCTATCTCATTGCTCTTATTTTTCTCTTGGAAACCTTTTAATAACTCTTTCATCTGGTGAGTGGTGACGCACATAGTGAGAGATTTTTTTGCAAGAACTTACTTAACCTGATATGCACGTAAGATGATGGTTCATTCTATTTATGCCTCCTCTTTTATAAGACTTATTATAATGCATACAAGTGTACACATTAGTTTTTTGTCGTTTTTAAATGTAAAATGTTCCCATGTTGGATCGTTTTTCCCACAAAATGCATATGAAGCTCTAGTACATTGCTTTTCCGATGACACATTATTGACATCATTGTTTAGAGGAGTATTCACACTTGGTAATTTCTACGTGTTAAAATAAAAACATAATTAATCATACACTTCAAGCATCTCTAATCATGGTAAAAGATGATAGAAAGTTCTTTTTTTGACATAAAGGAAAATATGGAATGGAGTGAGCAAGATTGTTCAATAAAATCATTTTATTATTTTACTATTTTAGTAATCAGGCACAAAAGGTAGCAACTAGGAAATCAAAATACAACCTTGCTTACCAATATTAAAAGCTCTTACTAGTGCATACAAATTAAAAACATTAGTAGTATAAAGAAAAAAGAACCAAACATATTTAATCTACCATTGAAGAGGTAGAAACCAGGCAATCATATTTAATCTACCAAACATGGTAAAAAAGTAGTAGAAAGAAAAAGAACAAATTACAGCAATACTCTAAGATTTTATCAAATTACACATAATTTTTATTATTATTATTTCATACACTAACACTACTTTAAGTTTGAAATTAAAAATAATGATTTTAAAAACAGAAATGTTTGTGTAATTACATTAAATCTGGGAGGTATTGTTGTAATTTCCTCAAGAAAAAAAATAACTAAACAATATTATGCAACTCATTTATTATGAAGATTAATACATGTATGCTAAATTGCTAATTAATTACTAAAAAAATTCTTCCTACACAATTCACCAAGTGCAGGCCGTTTATCAAGCAGATGCCACAACTAGTCAGGGTATTCTATTCTGAATTAGGTAGCAACTAGGAAAATTCTATTATGAATCAGGTAGTAACTAGAAAAAAAAAAAAAAAGGAGGAAAATAATCAACTTATAAATCCTAATTCTAAAGGCAATAAGCCATGAACGCCAGAGTGCAACAATAACAAGAATGGGTTCGATAGAGGAAGCAATTCGACAAAGAAGGAATGCACGTAGTTGTCCTTGCTACGGTTGAGACATGTTCGACGGTGGAAGCAGTATGACGAACGGACCAAGACAGATGCACAAACTAGTTCGTCAGAGATGAAAAGAGAGTTACCGAATAAGGGATTGGTTCCATCATTGAAGCCACCGAAAATTCGATATATATCAATAACCTAAAACATATTTTAATCTTATAATTTTGATTCCTAATTTTTGAAATCAATGATTTTGGTCCTCCTAATTTTTTATTATAACATTTGTTTTTTTTTTGGTGAAAAAAGAGGGCACAAATAGCTCTCGCGAGAAGAAATTTATTATTCGACAAAAAAAATAATCATATCAATTAAAACAACATTTGTAAGAAAACTAGGAATTATATAAAAAAATTTCGCATTCATCACTTAGTGAAAACCCAAATTTGGCAAGCCCGCATATGCCACTTGATTAGCCTCATGACATATGTGCTTCCACACATATACTTCACCTTTGTTTACAAACTCCTTGATAGATGTCACCAGCGAAAAGCTTTAATGTGACCACTCTATCACACGTTCCATCATCACTAGTGATTGTGCAGAATTTGATTCCATTATCAATGTTGTGAACCTTCAATACCATGCAATTTTGAGTGTCATCGCAATGGTGCACAATTCTACCTGAATAATAGAACATGATCCAAGGTTATGCACAAAATACACCATCACGTTTCCATTATGTTGGTTCTTCTAGTCTTATAAAGTGTCGATTTTGATTTTCTCGATCAATTATTAACTAATAATTATAATTAATAGAGTTATTAAGTTAATTATAAATTAACTAAAAGTTATTAATTATTAAAAGTGATTAAAAATATTTTTTCTAATTTTATTTTATTTTTTAATGTTAAAATGATTTTTTTTAATGATTGACAACCGTATCGGTATATTTTTTTAATGTTAAAGTATATTGTTTTTATTAGTTTTTCTTCATGTAAAACATGATTAATTTTTTTAATAATTAATAATTTTTAATTAATTTATAATTAAATTAATAATTTTACTTATCACAAATATTAGTTAATAATCAAGGACTAGAATCATTAATTTATAAATTTAGAGATCAAATGTTACCATAAAAATTAGGGGAATCAAAATTATGGATTTAGAAAATTAGATAACCAAAATTGTAATTAAATCTAATATACATGGTCAGATTAATAATGTTAAATTTATGCTCCAAATTATAATTTTCTCCTTAAATTTTTTTTTATACAAACTCAGCTTTTTTAATAGTTAATTTTAATTATCTAAGCACATTTTATACATCTTTAACAAACTATGATTTTAGCATTGAGTGTCTCTGCGTTGATTGCAGATTCCTCTTCTCACCGGAAACCGTCATTGCACGCCGTAATTCCTTTTGCTGCTTGAAGCATCCATCATGTTTGCAGGAACAAAAAAACACCTTTGAACAAAAGCCAATTGCTTTGACAAAACAGATTTGCTTAGCCTCAAAGCCTCTCGAGAAAGCAGCAACGGTTATCAACCAGTTATGGATCTAGGACCTAGAATTAGAATCAGTGAGAACAAATTATTTTTAAAAAATTATAATATTTATTATCATATATATGAAAAAATATATAAAATAAAATGAAGATGTTAACTAAATAAAGTATAAAAAGAAAATACAACATAAGAAAAAAAAAACAAGTAAAAATTGATAAATACTTTTAAAAAAATTGAGATGGGGGTCAACTTATAAAAATAGGAATTGCAAACAACAATAACACTACAAATAAGCTCATGATATTAGTCTTCCTTAACTAAGACTTTAGAGCTAAATTCATTTAGCCATAGTGTCTATAAACACCTTCAAAAGGAGTCGATGAAAATTTTATAGAAATTAAAATGAGTTTCAAAATATTTGGAGAGATGAAAGTCATATTTTACACTTAACATCAAATCAAATCAAGTCTTAAATAAATTTAAAATATATTTTTGTTTATATTTTTAAAATATATATTTCAATAAAAATATCAAATAAAGAAAAATGTTTTTTTAGAGGAAAGAAAAATGTTAAAGATAATAAATAATGTAATAAATGAAAAGAGATCAAATATATAAAAATATACGGTAATAAGTAATAGTTTTAAAAAATTAAAATATCTTACTGACAGCATTATTAATTAATCTTCTAATATAGAGGAGTATATTTAATAAAAGAGAGTATAAATAATAAATTCTGATAAATAAAAAAATGATTAAAATGATGTATTTTAAATAATTTAAGAATCAAATTGAAATTTTTTAAAATTTGAAAATCAAATCATATATTTAATTATAACTAGTTTAGTAATCCGTGTTAAACACGGTTAAGTTATTGATAATATTATTTATTAAAATGTTAAATAATTTAAAATAAAATATTTTAATATATATAATAATTTTTAAAGTTATAGAATAACCTAATAATTAAAAGAAGTTGTTTCTAATAATACGTGTTAAACATTTAAATATAATATAATTTAAGGTTATTTTAATTTAGAATTTATGAAATGTGTTAAAAAAAATTCATTAATTAATTTGTCCAAATTACTTAGTTTATTTTAGTAAATAATTTAGAATTTTCTTCTAATTTATTTGTTCAACATTCTGTGATTAATTTCTATTCTAAATAAAAAAAAATTCCAAACTTTCAATTATTTAATTTTCATTATATTATTTTTAAAAATAGTAAAATTAAATTGATATTTTTTTAATGTGTATCATGAATATCTCTTACCGATTATCATAATAATAATTAAAGAATATCATTTAATTTATTAAACAATAGAGACCATTAATTTAAATATACAATAAAAAAAAATTAAGTTAAAGTAAAGACCATTAAAGTTAAATTTTTGCTTTAGAAATCAAATAATTAATTTAACTATTTATATAGACATCTTACAAATTATTTAGTTTTTGATAATTATCTTATTTTTAAAATATTTAAGTATTTTAAGTTTTCATTTGAAGTATTATAATGAAACTTTTAAAATATTATGAAAAAAATGTAAAGATAATAAATTTAATAAACTAAAAAGGACATTAAACCTAAATATTATAATCATCAGATACTTACATTAATTCTCTCAAACAAAAAGATAATTACATTAATAATAACAAATTAAAAGCATCATAAAATAATAGCAACTAAAATATTTGAAAATTAATTTTTATTTAAATATACTCAAAAAATTTGTTGAAAAATGATATAAAAGAATAATGGTAACCTAGATGAAATCAAATCAAAGCTACAAAATAACAATATTACAATCCTAAGATATTTACAATAATCATAATTTAAAAGCATCATAAAATAATAAGAATCAAACAAATTTAAAAATCATTTTTTTATTTAAACCAATTAATAAAGTTTGTTGAAAATCAAATCAAACTAACAAAATAATAAATATGAAGTTATTTTTTATCCAGTTTAATAAATTTTATTTCAATTCAATTTAAATTAAGCCAAATCAATACTTTTATTTGATAATTGTTAATTTCTTGTTATAAATAAAATTATAAAATTATTTATGTAAAATATTTTTGAATTATAATAAATGACTTAAGAGTTAAAAAATGTATAATTTTTTACATATTATTATTTTTTATTTGTACTAATATTATTATTTTTATTATTTTTTAAAGTATTTTACTTTTATCTTAATAATTGAAATTATAAATTTTTTTCACATGTAAAACTAAAAAAATATAAAATAATGTTAACATTAAAAGTAACAAATATCAATTTAAAAAAAAATGTTTAATAACATTGTTTTATTTTTAATTGTGAAGCTTTTAAATTAAATAAAAAAAATTCTCTAAAATGGTTGTATTGTTAAAATCAAATAGGATTATCAAATCAAGAAAATAAAAAATATTAATTTAAAATTTTATTTTTAAAATAAAATTAATTTGTTTTAAAATTAAAGAAAGCCTTGCAAATAAGTAGGTAATTAAAAATTCGTAATTAGATTCAAAAAGCATCAAAAAAGAAGAAAAAGAAGTTGATTGATGAGAAGTATTTTAAAAAAATTGTCAATAAAAAGAAATTAAAAAAAAACACTAAGAATCAGTGAAAGAAGAAAAAGGAAAAAGAAAAAAAAACAATAAGAGAAATATAAATAAAATATATATATATATATATATATATGGGGTTTGCTAATACACACACCTGTTTTTCAGTATAAACGCATTAGCAATGTGTACCAAAATTTTTGGACAAAAAAATCATTAATCTTTCATTTAAATCAACATAAATTAAAAGGATATCTGTGTAATTTAAATGGAAGATTGATGAATTTTTTGTCCAAAATTTTTTGTGTACATTGCTATTGTGTTCATATAGAAAGGAAAATATATATATATATATATATATATATATATATATATATATATATATGTGAGGACATTTCAAGTGAGAGGACATATTTATTATAAGATATGAGAAGTTTAAATAACCATTGATTAAATCTTAATGGTCCAAATGTAATTTTGAATTAAAATTAAATGTGATCTTCACCATATACAATCATATCTTTCTTAATTATTGTACATTTATTGCCCCATCTCCATGACCAGTGCCGCCACCACCAACATGGTCATTATCGCCATTTTTGTCACCACCACCAACAAGGACACCATCATGATCACTGTCCCCATTGTTGTCGTCGCCACCACTACCCACCACTGTGGCGATAGTGGTGGCGGCAACAGCAGGGACGACAACCATAATGGTGGTCTTGTTGGTGGTAGTAGTGGTGGTCGTGGTGATAGCGGCGTCGCCATCACCACGACCACCACCACCACTACCAACAGGGTCATCGTCACTGCCACCATCATAACCACCGTCACCACCAAAAGGACCATTGTCAGGGCCACCATTACAAAAAGGACCATTGTCAAGGCCACCATCACCACCACCATCATGGTCGTCGTCCTTGTTGTTGTCGCCACCACCACCGTCACAGTGGTGGTGGTTGCAACAACAAGGACGACAACCATGATGGTAACCCTGTTGGTGGTGGCAGCAAAAACAGCAATGGTGACCATATTGGTGGTGGCAACAGTGGTCATGGTGATAGAGACAACTATGTGTAAATGTGCAATAATTAGGAGAGATATGATTGTATATGATGAAGATCACATTTAATTTTAATTCAAAATTACATCTGAACCATTAAGATTAATGGTTGTTATTTAAACTTCTCACTTGAAACGCCATCTATATATATATATAAGTCAAGTCTAATCATAGGGATTAATGGTCACTTATTAATCTGCATGACCCGGTTTGTATTAAAAAAATATAATTTTTATATTTGTCTCAAGATTTGAAAAAATCCTAAAAAAATATTTCATTAGAAATTTATATAATTCCACAAAAACGAACTTCTATATGCACTTTCTTACATATTTCAACTTGACATCTTTCACAAGCAAGTGACCCTTGAACGTATTAATTCCACCTCCCCTAAATTTAATATTTAATTTTGTTATATTCATAAGATAATTACAATATTAACTTAAAAGAGTCATAAAATAATAACAACATGACAAATTTGAAAATCATTTTTTATTTAAATTAGATGATAAAGTTTATTGAAAATAATATAAAATAAAAATTATAATCCTAAATTAATACCAAATAATTGATTTAAATTTAAATTGATATTTATTTAAATATAAATCAATTTAGACTTGTTACATTTAATCGTCAAATTTCTTATATTTATAAAATAATTACAATAATAACTTTAAAGCGTCATAAAATAATAACAACGGGACAAATTTAAAAATCATATAAAATAAAAATGATAACCTTAAACAATGAAATCAAACTAACATATGAACAAATATTATAATATTAAAATAATTACAATAATCTAAGATAATAACAAGCATTATAATTTTAAAATAATTACATTGGTAAAAATATTATAACCCTACACAAAATCAAACTAACAAAAGATCTCTCAGTATCTCAATTGTTGATGGAGTGATGGTTAATAACTCATAATATGAAATCCGTAAACAATAGTCATTGGTAAGTCTTGTTATTGTTGTTGCGTAAATATGAATTAGAAAAAAAGAAAAGAAAAACACACAAAGCAATAGAAAAAAGAAGAAACCTTAGTCCAATAGGTGGTAGGTTGGTAGTATAGAGGAAGAAAAAATGAATATATAGGTGCAATTGAGGAGTGAAAGAAATAAAAGAATATAGAAAAAACAGGAAAAGAAAAATAGAAGAAAAAAAAAAGAAAAATAGAAAAGAATGCATAAAAAGAGGAGAATAGAAGAAGAAGAAAAAAACTTAGATGGGTTGAAAGAAAAAAACATGAATATATAGATAAGAGAATGATGATATTTGAATTTTTAACTAACTATATTAGTAGATATATATAAATAATTTTAATAATAATATTAAAATTATTTTAAAAATTGAATAGATTAATTTGTTAAAAATATTTTTTTATTTAACATAATTAAATGTATAATTAATATGGGACTGTAACGTGACATCTAGTAATGTAACAAAATCTTCTTTTAAAATAGATAATAGATTTGATGACCAAAAATGCCATTAAACCTAAAATATAAAAAATACCATTAAACCTAAAATATAAAATATATCAAATCAAAATGACATTATTTTTCATGGGATAACAAAGTTAACATTTGCATGAAGTTGAAATCCACCTAATAAAATTGCAAAAAATAATTTGTTAATAAACATTTTTTTGCTAAGAATTTTCATACACAGAGACCAACATAAGATTCACCATTAAATAAACTATTTTTACAATATGCAAACACAGAATATATAACTATTACGATAATTCTTATATTTGTTAATAAACATATAATTATTAAAAATATTTTCTCTAACACACTTCTTCTTATACACTTACACAAATTCTCTAATTTATTTAAAAATTACAAAAGGAGAGAAACATTATATATAATTAGGAGAGTTTATCCCTAATATTCTTCTAAACATATATTCGATGAACTCTTCTTTTTCCTTTTCGATAACAAGAGGAAATCTTCTAATTTTTTTTCTTGCCAGGAATGAGTGCCAAATATCGTATTGGATACACGTGTCGTTTTCTCAGTCCACCAATTTTCAATCCTAATTTTCCTTTTTTCCATTTTGTTTTCGTCTCGTTTCTTTTCATTTATTTATTTGTTTATTATTATTACACTGAGAGGAATAGCAAAACCCAAAAGAAGGGAAAAGAAGAAGAAAAAAAAAAAATCAAAGAACACAAACAAAGAAGAAGAAGAGCAGAATGAAGAGTGCGATTTGTGGGAGAATTCTCTCTCCCAACCAAGTCTTTAAACCAGGTTCTTCTCTCAGATTTTCGATTTCTTTTGCACTTCCACACAGTGGTTTCTTCAACTTTCTGATGTGAATGCTTTTCTTTTTTTATCGAATTAATACTGGTGTTTAGGGTAATTGGGGTTTGGTTATTATGTTGTGGGGTTTTCGTTTTCTTCTTTACCCTACAATTTTGTAAATAAAAAAAAATCTTTTTTTTTTGTTGAATTTATTGACTGGTGTGAATGTTTTAGCAATCAGAAGTAGTTCACAAGCTGCAATTCTTTGATAAAGTTACAATCTTTGGGAATTGGGTTAGCATAGTGTGATTGATTTCATACATCTTGCTCTTCCCTTGGTAGAATTGCTGTTGTACTTCTATTTAATGCTTTTTGCTTTGTTCCATTTCTTAAGAATTTTTGTTCTAGCGAGTATTGCATGTTCGATTTAAAGTTAAAAATGTTGCGTGCATAAGACTAAAATGGAAGCAAAAGTAAGGGTCATAGATATGTTTGGTTTAAAGTTGGAAATGTTGTGCGTGTGTGCCAATGTAAATCCAACTGATAAAATAGGTTATGATACTTTTGCAAAATAACTTTTGTATCAAAAGTCATTTTTCGTCTTGAGAACCAAACACGCACTTAATCCGTTTGCAGAATCACTTTTGCCTCAAACATACTTTTTACCTGTAATCCAAACATGCACTAAACGTGGCACATAGCCACATAGGATTGTCTTAACAGTTGCACCAGCTAGAATGTAGTCCTAGTCTCCTAGATGTAGTGTGGTCCTATATATTGTTAAATATTAGGTATATGTATGGAAAGTAAATTGATGTATCATCATAAAGCTGATGTTATAAGTCCAAGGGCCTGAGGTTATGAGTAGGTTTCACTTTGATGAACCCTTCCCAGCAAAAAGTGATGTTAATGGATTATATAAATTGATTGACACTGGGTGGGTTTAGTAATGTTTTTAATTTTGCATTTGAAATGATGAATTAATGGACAGCAATAGCATTTTTATGATAGATCTTGTGGATGATTCTTTAATCTTGATGTTTATTTTATCTTTGTTTGCATGCTTTTTTTTGTATAGATTCATACCTTATGTTATTGTCAATCAGAACTTAGAAAAAGAACATAGCATTAGTTGAAAGTGAACAACATTAGTTAAATTTGAGTCTTAGATGTGTTAAATTTGATATTAGTCGTTTGGATTACAACTCTCTCCCTGCCATCTTATGTGTCTTTAGGGGAAAATATACACAGCCTCACAGTCCCACTAACTTTAGTTGTACCAGTCTCCATGAACTTTCATATTATCAGCATTTGGTTTGTTATTTTAACAAGTTTTGTTTATGATGTGATAATCATGTAAATGACTAACACTCTTGTGCTAACCTAATTCATTTGTGTTGATCCCATTCCCATAATTCACATCAAAATAAAATTAATTTTGTTTAAATGCTTTCACATTTTAGGTATGAAAATATAAAATAATTCCTCAAAACATTAATCTTATTTAAAAAATTCCAATCTGATGACAAGTTATTAGTAATAAATTGATTGATAGAAATTGTTAGATATGCTGACTAGCTTGTTATCCAATCGGCATCTGCTCAAGTCTTATTAAGGTTTTGTTGTGATGATGAAGTCATAAGTTCAATTGTCTACCAGGCTGGCTTACCTTTCCCCTTTGCCTATCAAATACTTCCAACTTATATGCAGATAAGAATAAATTCTTAGATCCAGATGAAAGGATATTTTGCTACATTTTGCAAAATTTGAGAGCATAAATTGAAAGATTTGAAAGTTCATGGTGGGTACTTCCAATTTCCCTAATGTTTTTAAGGGGGTGTGTACACTGTACATTTTTCCAGAGCCTTTGTTTTCATTTCCCTTTTGGTTACTTTCATGCTTTTATTTTTTAGTTCCTGTGTCTGTCTGTGTGTGTGTGTGTGCGCGCGCGTGAAAATTCCTGTATTTTTTCTTATTCAAGCATATTTGTGATGCCTTTAGAAATTCATTTCTAATATATGTTCACTGTTCACTAGGTAGTGGACAGCTTTTTTTTTTTGTTTCTGACTTACATTATCTCATTTGTTTCACAATTTATTTTGTGATTGGAATATTTTTGCATCAATGAACTGTGTTGTATCCTATGTATATACATGATTGAGTGCTTCAACTATTCATATTGAAGATTTGCATTACAGGGGACACACATTCAATTTGTAAAGGATCATACTCCAATCTTTGTGTACCCATGGCTGTATTGGCAAAAGGACCTGGTAAAGGAGGAGGGCTGCTGGAAAAGCCAGTTATTGAAAAAGTCACCCCTGGCCGTGAGTCTGAGTTTGATTTAAAGTAAGCAGGAGTTTTGACTATTGATCTTTAAATTAAGATTTTCAAATTGAGCAAATTTTATTTTGAAACTTTGTTTTTCTAAATGTGATAATGAGTGGATTATCATTACAAGCTATAAATATATCTGAAGAGAGGAATGCTAGCAACACTTTCTCTAACACTCTTTTAGACACTCTTCTTGTTATTGGTTGAAATCTGTTAGAAATCATCAATTTTGGTGAGATTCGCAGTTAAATCAGGAAAGATAATCATTCAATTCTATGTGAGATCCATCAAAATTGGTGATTTCCAATTAATTTCACCCAATCATAGGGAGATTGTTTAAAAGAGTGTCAGAGAAAGTACTGCTAACATTTCTCTATTTGAAGATATTTTCCAATATACAATGGGATATTGGTGAGGTTTTTTTTCAAAGAGATCCTTGTTGTTAGTGATAATAAAAGTTCAAGTTATGTGGTCATTTTCAGTAAAAAAGAAAAAACAGCCTAAAGTTGGTGAAAGTCTCTTGTGGAAGAACAAAGATGGTAATGGATATACATCAAACTAATTTCTTTTTTTCCTTTTCCACACTTTCTTCAAAATAATTTGGCTTGTCATTTTGAAAATATGAACTGATGTTCATTATGCCTTAACCTTCGAAACGAAAAAAGAGATCCATTGCAGTGCTTTAGATGCTGAGGTTCATTTATGCTTATTGTTGAATTTTTCTAGGATATCTTGATATGCATATGTAGCTAGTTCTTTCTTTGCAGAACAAAATGAAAGAAAGAAAATATTTGATTCTGGTTTTTCTAAGATGAGCAGGAAATCACGGAAATCGGCGCCACCGTATCGAGTAATACTGCACAACGATAACTACAACAAACGGGAATACGTCGTCCAAGTACTGATGAAGGTCATCCCCGGAATGACCCTCGATAATGCAGTCAACATCATGCAAGAAGCACACCACAATGGATTGTCAGTGGTGATCATCTGTGACCAAGCTGATGCTGAAGATCACTGCATGCAGCTAAGAGGCAATGGATTGCTCAGTTCAATTGAACCTGCAAGTGGTGGCTGCTGATGACAAGTTTAGTTTCACTTTATAAATCTCACTGGCTTTTTAGCTATTGAAAGGTAAGATGGAACTATTAGCAGGTGTACATAAGTTCCACCCTCTTGAGAAGGCTTAGAGAAAAACCAGAAAAGAAAAAAAAAAAAAAAAAAAAAAGACATATCTTGTGTAAAACTTGGCCTTATGATGATTAAGATGAACGAACCTATGATTAAGACATGTGATGATAGTTGTGATTTTGAATAAAGAATTGCACAACATATGAAAACTAATAGCTGCTGATGAAATGATTGGTATATATGTGGTAAACAACATAGATTTAGATCCTCTCATGGTACTTTTTTTACTTTTCTTTTTTTCATAACACTGCACTGTTATGTTACTTGCTAACATTAGGATCTAAATCTACTAGATGTGAAAAGTGTATAAGATTTAGATCTCTCAAGTTATATATTTTTAGGCTTTCAAATTTGAGTCAGGTTTTTTTTTGTCTTCCAAGTGAAAAGTTACTTTTTTTAGTCCCTCAGTAATCAAAAAATACTTTAGTCTTTCCCACATTAGGTGTTAAACAAGGAATAAGAAATTTATAATTTGTAGTGATTTTTTAACCTTCACAATTTGATTTGTGTTATTTTTTTTTATATTTGTGACTGACGGTAAAAAAAACGGTTACAAATTGTAAGTCTTTAATTTTCTGTTTGGTACATACTATGAGAAAGATTAAAAAAAGATTTTTTGATTTTGAATGACATTTTTTCATTTGGAGGATCATAAAAAAATATTACTCATATTTAAAGGACTAAAAATATATTTAAATTTTAAACATTATTTATTTCATTTGGTAACAAAGCAATGTAAGGTTACTTGCTAACAAAAGGGTTTAAATCCGTTGTTTATAGGATTCAACCAAATAATTCACAACCTTTGTGGTTTTTAAAAAGCGATACTTTGAAATTTGTGAATTTTAAGACCATGGGTTTTAAAAGTGATACATAAAGCTAAATAAAAATATTAATAATCACATCTATATATTTTCAGATTTTATGAAAAGTATTTGTATAACAAAATTTATCCAGTTTTATAATTTTATTAAATTAATTTTTAAAATTTAGCTTATTTTGCATACAAGAAAAAGTTAATGGTTTTTACATATCCATACAAAACATTTAAATTGAGCTTGTAATAGTAAAGTTTAAATAATTTAAATTAGGAAATTGATAAATATTTTACGTAAAAAAATTACATAAATTTAATTCTTATAAAATAATTTAATTGCTATTGTATTAAAATTCAACTATTTTCTCAAAAATAAATTGTTAGTGGTAATTATTTTAAATACACATCTGGATCAAGAAAATTTGATCATCAATATTTTTTCTAAATTATAAAAATTTAAGTTATTGGCACGAATTATTTTGGATTCACTTGTTTATAAATTTATTCTTAGAACCTTATGTTCTAGAGAATATTTGAATCATGATGACTTAAGAATCTTTTAAGAATTGTGTAATCTATACCATAGATAAATAAGATAATTATGGTAACAATTTTGATCACCACATTTTCATGTATATTTTTGTCTTTATTATATTGCATCTATATATCCTTTTATTATTAATTATGGTAACTATCCTCTACTCTTATTATTTATTTATTTTTATATTTAAAATTAAAAATATTGAAAGGCACGAAGTGATTCTCTCCCACCCTAATTCTAATAATTGTAATATAATCATGGATTTTTTAATTCGTAATTATGTAATATAAAAAAAAAAAAAACTTACTAGACGAGATAAGGTATTTAAAATATTCAAAATTTTGGAAGTATTTTACAATTGTGAACAATTTTGCATTTCTGCTGAACTTTTATGAACGAGGCCCAAACCAGTTCCAACTTTGTATGGATTCCACTGGAATTTGCTTCTTGTATTTCCTATTTTGCTTCTCACACCTCCCATTTTTTGTGTGTTGACAAGATTGTCATTTATTAATCACTCAACATCCCCCATCCTTTCCAAAAAAATTTCTCTGTATTATGGAACACCTGTTCTATAACGCATTTTTTTTTAAATGCATGGAATGGGTGTTCCACAAAGCATTATGGAATACTCGTTCCATAATGCATTTTCTAAAAAGTGTATAGATTTTGTGTTTTGAAAAGTATTTTATGATGTTATGGAACATCATTATGGAAGGGTTGTTCCATAATGTCAAAAAATATTTTTGGAAGGATTGAAGATGTTGAGTGATTAACTAAGGGCAATCTTGCCAACACACAAAAATGTGAGGTGTAGGAAGTAAAACCTATTTCTTTACATGGTGCTCAAGACTTGTAGAATTGTTTGTTTTTTTGCTTATTTTTTTGGGGATTTCCTTCTTGCACTTTTCATTTTGTGTATGCTGATAAGATTGTCCTTGATTAATCACTCAACACCCGCAAAGCATTTTATCCTATCATGGAATACCTCTTCCGTAACGCTATTTTTTAAAATAAGGTAAAGTATGTTTTTAACCTATAATTTTTTTAATTTTTTATTATTAGTTTCTAGACTTTTTTAAATTTGGTTTTAATTCTTAAATTTTTCTTTCATCATGAGTTTTAGTTATTTTCATTTATATTCTCTCAAATGACTATTTTACTTTTACACATTTTAATTAACATTATGATACGTTTTAATAATTTTTTTTTAATTTTTTAATTGAAAAAAAATACACATGTATTAACAACTATAAAAAGTTAATTTTTAGAAAAAAAAACATAATTAATTGATGACTTAAATCAGACTAAAAAAGTTTGAGGATAAAAAAAAAAAAAAACTGAAGTAAAAAATATACTTTGCACTTTAAAATCATATCAGTATAGAATGAATTTATTGAAAAGCATTTTTTTTCAAAGTGAAACAAAGTGAGTTGCATGAAAATCCCTATTTCTTTTCTCGTCAACACTTATTTATTCGGGACTTTTCATATCTTCCCTCAGAGGCACAACCACTAGGAAGAATTTGCAAGCATGACGGCATGAGTCCCCAAAGTAACTACAAGTCAACATACGACCGAAGTAGTTGTGTTGTGCTGGGCTCAGCTAATGAATGAGGTGCTAGGCTGTTATCTAACCCAGACTCTAATGTCATTATGTCAAACATGAAGACCATCCAGACCATCCACATACAATTTTAGGTGGTGTCACTTTTTTTTCTTTATTGTTAGTTGGTAAAGTTTTGTTGTTAATTACACTTTTTAAACTTTGAGAATAATGATAGTGCATTGTATAACAATTTTACTTTATGAAATCATCATAATAATTCTTTATTTATATGACTTTTGAAAAATAATTTTATAAAAATTAATTAATTTATTATTATGAATAAAAAAGATTGTGATTATCGATACATTTGTGATGAAAATAACCAAAGTGTGAATAAAATTTTTAAGAAAAAAAAAGGAAAATTAATTAGTTATGAAAAATATTAATAATTCTTTAACATACTTTTCTTAACTAAAAAGATTAGTTTTGAATATAGATTTGAGTATTGTGGTGAATATGAAAATTTTATTGATAAGTCATTTGTGAGTGTTGTTACATGTGATTGTTGAAGCTTGAGATATGTTTTGCTCCTGATAATCTTTTAAAATTTAATTTACTTCAATTTTTATATATTAATATTTTTATTAAAAATTATAAAATAAAAAAATATTAAATAAGAAATGAGATCTACATAATAATTTTTTTTAATAAATTCCGGACAATAAGAAGAAGTGTTAAAAACAGTGAATTAGAAAGCATATTGTTGACCTTTCTCTTTAGTTACTAATAAAGCTGCATCACCTTTTACTTTTAAAAATGACAAATGCTAACCTTTGTCTGAATAAAGCACTAGTTAATAAATTTAAAATAAATATTTTTGTTAAGAGACAATAAAACAAAATACGTTAGTTTATAATTAATTCCCTATTAGGTTATTACTTCGGATTTATGAAACTTAGTATAGGATTTTGTGTTATTGTTTACCGCATTAATTCTCGATATCAATCAATCATTATGTATTTAACAGTCTTAAATAGATGATTATCATCAATAAAATAAAAAATTTGACCAACATTACAATATGTTAGAACATATGGACTATACGGATCGATCATATACACCAACGCTGGATCCAGGGTCTGGATATAGATTTTACAATGATTTTTTTACATTGTTTTTATAATTTCCACAATAAATATTTTTTCATACTAGTTCTTACTTCTTACCGGTTAATATACTCTCTCTAAAATATGAGTGAATAAAACTACTGTAAAGTAATTAGTCATGATAGCATTACATGAGCTCAGAGCCATGGCACTTTTTGTCCCTCGAATGTTCAACATCGCGGAGTGCCTACGTCGGTCCCATTATACTAATCATTATTCTTACATGTCTATGTCTTCTAAGTTCTACTAATATTACTACTATTATCAATATATCAGATTTTTATTGGAAAGAAAAACTAGTAATAGACAGTATTATCTATCAGATTAGGTCAACCCATAGGGCATAGCTTAATTAGTATACTAGAATAAAAAGGTAGTATATTAATACAATGTAATAGAATTTTAAAAATCATATATTTCTTTCCTCATTTTATCTATAGTTTTAGATGTTAAAAAATATTTTAAAATAATTTATATTTTTACTTTTTAAGAGAGTATTTATTATTATTTTTCTAATTTATTATCTGATAATGATTTCATGTGCAGTAAATAAATGTAATGCATTTATTAGGAGAAAGAATTATTTTAGTAAATTGATTCAAAAGTGTTTTATTTATTTTTCTTCTTAATCTTTATGTAAAATTTTTGAAATATAATTAAAATAAAACGGAAGAAGTAAATAAAAAATGTAACACTTTACTTGAAATTATATAAAATTTTGTTACACTTTGTGTAGTATTCTTTACCAGGGTTTTCTTACATGACTTGCTAACCAAATAATATTCTATAAGTGAAGAAAAATAAATTAAAACTGATAAATATTTTACAATTAATAATATTTTCTCATATATTTCTTCTATTTAATATATCAAATTAATGAATAACGGAAAAATTCTCCAAATGTGTAGTAGTACAGTACATTGATCAAAATAAAGATACCATTTGACCAGCATCGTCCCACACTAACCGCCCTTATCCCAATAATAAATAACACCTAATCTTAAATTCTCTTAATCAACCACCGATAAAGTTAGAAGCTCTCATTACAACTACCTTTCGGCTTTCCCAAGACCAAAAATCCCACTCACCCAACAAGAAAAAAAGAAGAAGCAAGACCCATTTAGATTTAGTCAGTGTTAATTATGAGGGAATAAACTAAAAATAAAAAAAAAACTTACTAGTTACTACTACTAATATTAAACCCCAAAACACAAAGGTTATGACTCCAACCCTCTCATTGTTAAACTAAACATGCAATGTCAAAACAAAACCAAGCTTTTCCAAAAAATCATCCAAAGCTTCTCCCATCTTTGTTAAAATCCAATAACCTTGACGTGAACCCTTCTCTCAAGTCTCACCCAACTTGTCCCATGATAAAAACCCCTTCCAATTCCTCATCACACTCATCCATTCATTCCAAAGCTTCAACACTTTCACATTCCAAATGGGACCTCTCATTTACTATCTCTTCCCACTCTTCCTTCTCTTTGCTTCAACGCACTCCCGAACCACACCACACACAGACACTCCCAAAACGACACTCCTCGACGTCGTTTCTTCCCTTCAAAACGCACACAATGTCATTGCCTCCGCCTCGGTACATTACCACTCGAACAAACGACAACAAGAACGGCCGCCTTTAACGTCGTTCGGTGTTCACTTACATCCCCGAGCGTCAATTCAGAAACCTTCACATTCACACAGAGACTACGAATCGTTAACCATAGCGCGACTCGCTCGCGACTCAGCCCGAGTTAAGGCCTTACAGACTCGTTTGGATCTCGTTCTGAAACGCGTCTCGAACTCGGATCTCCACCCGGCCGAGTCAGGCTCGGAGTTCGAGTCCAACGCGCTGCAAGGCCCAATCGTCTCCGGAACGAGTCAGGGAAGCGGTGAGTACTTCCTCCGAGTCGGAATCGGAAAGCCACCGAGTCAAGCCTACGTGGTGCTCGACACAGGAAGCGACGTGAGTTGGATCCAATGCGCTCCGTGCTCCGCATGCTACCAACAATCCGACCCGATTTTCGACCCGGTTTCGTCGTCTTCGTACTCCACGATCCACTGCGACGCGCCGCAGTGTAAGTCACTGGACCTCTCCGAGTGCCGCAACGGAACGTGCCTCTACGAAGTCTCCTACGGCGACGGATCCTACACCGTCGGAGAATTCGCCACGGAGACGGTGACTCTCGGTGCGGCGGCGGTGGAGAAAGTCGCTATCGGCTGCGGCCACAACAACGAAGGACTGTTCGTCGGCGCCGCCGGTTTACTCGGCCTTGGCGGCGGAAAGCTCTCTTTCCCGGCGCAGGTCAACGCGACGTCGTTCTCCTACTGCCTCGTGGACCGCGACTCCGACGCCGTTTCGACTCTCGAGTTCAACACTCCGTTTCCGCGAAACGCCGTCACCGCGCCGTTGATGCGGAACCCCGAGCTCGACACGTTCTACTACCTCGGTTTGAAGGGAATCAGCGTCGGCGGCGACGCTATTCCGGTTCCGGAATCGAGCTTTGCTGTCGACGCCATCGGCGGCGGAGGTATTATCGTCGATTCCGGCACGGCGGTGACGCGGCTGCGGAGTGACGTCTACGACGCGCTTCGCGACGCGTTTGTGAAGGAGACGAAGGCGCTGCCGAAGGCGAACGGCGTGTCGTTGTTCGACACGTGCTACGACTTGTCGTCGAGGGAGAGTGTGGAGGTTCCCACGGTGTCGTTTCACTTTCCCGAGGGGAGGGAGTTACCGTTACCAGCGAGTAATTACCTGATACCGGTTGACTCGGTGGGAACGTTCTGTTTCGCTTTCGCGCCCACGACGTCGTCGCTGTCAATCATTGGGAACGTGCAGCAGCAAGGGACACGTGTCGGTTTCGATATCGCGAACTCGCTCGTTGGATTCTCTGCTAATAGCTGTTAGCCGCTAGTAAAACTAGTAAAAAGCGTGGTAGACGTAGAACAGAAGAATCTCGTGCTTACTTTTATTCTTTTTTAATTTAATTTAATATTTTTTTTTTTCTAATTTGTAACTGGTGGGGTAAGGGAAAGGGATAGTTTGATCTTTTTTGTTTCGCAATTGTAACGTGTGGGCCCATTCGGAAAAGGTACAATGTAAGTTGGGCCAGCTGAATGGTGCAAATATAAATGTAGAGACGGCTTGTTTGGATAACTTTTTAAGAAGTACTTTTTAAGAGAAAAAGTAAAAAAGTAAAAAGAAAATAAATCGTTTTATATTAATTTTTGCATTAGCTAATTAGTATAGGGGTTTTTTCATATACTTTTTTTTATAAAATGAAAGATTTTTTACAAATTAATTAAAACAAAAGCTAATTTCAACTCAGAGATGAATTTTTCATATGGTATTTAATTTTTTATTCCTAGAAATGTTTCGGAAGAAACTTATCAAAGTTGATCCAAATAACATGTGAACAGATATGGTGATGAATGGTGTGCTATATTAAACTCCTACAGTGGTTCAAGCAAGGAAGTCACGGTTTTCTGTTTGTCAGGACCAATACAAACTGCTTAATCAATAGTTGCATGTTATAAAAAAAATATTGTATGAACTAAAGTGATTGGGTGTATTGAACCGAGAGAAAAAAAAAAATGAAGAATTCTAAATTCTTTTATTTTTGAAATATTTTTTATTTTTATTTTAAACTAACCAAAATAGTGTCAAAATACTTGAATTTTAATTATTTTTTAAATATACTGTCTGTGACACCCTTTGCCCAAAAAATTAGGTCTTAAAATAAAGTACAAAAATAATCAAACATTATATAAGGAAATATAAACTTTTCATGAAATTTTCATGAGTAAAATGTTCACATTTTCAAATCCTTGAAGTAATCGACACATATAAGTACATAATGTAAATTCAAAAGGTTTGACATCCAAATGACCACACAAGAGTACGATGTTTAACAAGAAGAACTAGATGTAAACAAGTAACCATACCCTTATGTTACAGCTACCAAAGCACAAGTCCCAAAAAAAATATAAACTAAGCTAGATAGGTTAAGCCTCTCCTCTAACATCCTATTTAATGTCTGGACAATCCTAACAATCAGCCCAAACACACAGCTTCGGTCGTGACATTTTATGGGTCCGGAGTAAAATCATTATTAAGGGGCCCTTACATATAACATACATATAAAAAATATCTAGAAATGTTATCCAAATGAAAAACAAAAGGTCCATTTTTAACTAAAATATTTATTTGTTTGTTATCAAAATTACCTTAGTTTCTAAGATCATAAATATCTAAAGGAGGCATTCATTCTTCTTTATCAATGCAAAAAATTTTAATATTAGATTCATTTGGCACAATATTAGGTTTACTTAAATTATTAACCTCATTATTCTCACTTATATGGTTTTCATTATGTAAATTTTTATTTGATTGATTCAAATTTTATAAGAACCTATTTTAAAAATAAATTTATCAAGGACTTCTTGTCGTGATTTTATTAATTCTTCCTCTCATTTTCTCTTATTTCTTTTTTCACTTCCAAATAAATGTTTTCTATGAAATATACTATAAAAGATAAATTAAATAGTCAATTGATACAAGAAAAAAAAAAGAGCACATAACTTATAAAAACTAGTACACAAAGAATAATAACACCTAGAAGTAGAAGTAGAAGTCGAAGTTGAATACTTGGTTCACACATTTGCTAATTCTAGTAATTAAATTAGAACATTTTAAACATATAAATTAATAGATTAGTATAAAATAAACAAATATTGAATTTGACTCAATTGCATAATTAAATATAAATATAAATAAATATTTACAAGTGAGAGTTATATATATATATAAATTAACCTTAGTTTCGTTTCAATAACAAATCAATTGCAAACAAATTTGACTCCGAACTTCTTCACTTCCTTTGGACAGACTAAAAGTGTAGTTAGTAGAAAATAAGTTTATAAGTGTATAACACATAAAAGTAATTTAATATAATATTCTTTTAATTTTCATCATCTTTATATATATATATATATATATAATAAATTTATATCCGTGACACAAAATATGAAAAATATAATTATTTTTTTTAACTATTAGTTGTAACAAATAGATTTTACATGTTGAATATTTTTTGAAAAAAATATAATGGGAGAAACTTAAACTTTATAGTCATTATAAGTTGTTAGCGCTTTAAGAATAAAATATTTTTTTAATGTTTTCGAGATATTATAATTGGTTAACCCCTATTCCCATTTAAATTGCCTATGTGTGAGAGGTAATTAAGGATGAATGAGAGATAATTAAGGATAAATGAGAAAATAATAGATAAGAAAATCATATTACATTTTTTTTTGGATGAACTAAAATTAATTAAAATAAATTATTTTTTTGGGACCCCAAAAAATAATGGGCATTGGGCAGTGGCCCCTCCTTCCCACCCCTAGAGCCAACCTTGCAAACATACACAACAAGAATCGCTCAAAGAAAGGGAGTGAGAATCATTCTTGTATCAAAAGTAAGATAATATTAATGGGAAACAAGATTTGCATATTTTCAGAATACGTACACCCATGTAGATCGCACAACAATAATACGATTCTTCATAGTATCATAATGCATATGTAATGCAATGCCTCTTACACTCTATCTCATATGCCATGTGATACCATATCTAGCTCGAGAGAATAGTCTAAGAGTGTGGTCTATCCAGAAGCATCACCGACATCAATGCCTTCGGCATAGACTACAACACCTAGAATAATCCGCATGTGGTTATTAGGACTACCCAACTTTGCAATTACACTCCAACTCATGGGATCAATATGAGCTTACAAACTTTCCACACCAGGTAACCTTTAAAGTCTAGGCTAAACTTGTCATAACCCATACCTTCTTGGTTTATGGCTATTCAACAACTCTCAAATGTTATGATGCATGTTCAAACATCCAAATAAACAATGGTTCCAATGAACCTAACATCATGCACTAGTAAGCTCATCTTTGCCTCTCACAAGCTAGGTCACTCACGATTAAAATACCATCTAGGTCCATCCTTGCCAACTCATAGGCTAGGTTACCTATTTCAATGGCATCCAACGACACCTCATACCACATACTTAAACACTATATATTCACATCTTAGTATTAATATTCAACACCCCACAATATGTAAATCATGCATTTAAAGTAAGCATCTGCATAAGAAATGACTATTAAATATTTGCACATCAAAATTTAAGTTTTAGACATTTTCTTGGGAAAAGTCAACAGACGGTCAACGCTTTGACCACAGTTAACACACAACAGTCTATCCCGAGCAAACACAGTCTGTCCTAAGTAGACACTGTTTGTCTTGAGCATATTGATACTCTACAGAATGCTGAAAATGACTTTTTTGCAAATCTAAAGTCTCTCAAAGGATTCCTTATACTATAATCAAACTCCAAAAGCTTAAGAACATTATCTAACACTTATAAGACTCTTATATAGTAAAGACAATGCACAACGATCATAAATTCATATAACTTCATTAAAAAAACTCTCAAACATTCCCAAATCACCAAGAACACAAGAAATGAATAATTCACTATAACATTATAGTCACTCAATGGTAGAATCTAAGCACTCTAGAACATTCATAGTTCATTCAAACTAGAGGAAACATACAAACCTAACAACTTTAAGGTTTTAGACAACCTTCTACCTATGTCCAATACCATTCCAATCAATAAGAATAAACTCACTCCCTCTTACCTTAAGAGTAGAAAATGTGATGATCCTCTTCCAAACCTCGTAATGCAACAATCATTTTTGCTAGAGTTCTTTCGTCGCCGTTACGTTTCAGCCAATAAAAGAAAAGAAAGAAGAGTAATGTTTTTAGGTTTTGGAAGAGACTCTGACAATTTTATGTACACCTTTGACCTGTGAGCATAAGGCACAATAAAAATGTTTTAAAGAAAAATGGATTTCGCACTACTCACTTCAGCCCATTATTTAGCTATTATTACATGCTAATTCTCTTTTTATCATTTTTAAATGGAAAATCCATATTTTTAGTAATTATAACCATATTTCTAAATTATCATTTATCTAGTTGGTTACAAATATATTCACAATAATTATTTATAATGACATATAATAAAATAAATAACGAAGTGTTACCTTATCCAAACAAAATAATTTACCACACTATAGTTTAAATTTTCTAAACAAATGAATTACTCCAGTGAAATGGATGGGAGTCCCGATCCTCAATAAATATAACATTTTAATTATAAATATTATAGAAAATATATTTGTTGTGGTAGGAGGTAAAGTATCATGTTAACTAATAAACACATTGACATGAGCCTTCCAAACGCAAGGTTATGAATTATAAACTTCTCCTTCATAAAATTTCACGTACCTTTCACTAAATTATTCTTCGTATCCATGCATGACAATCTTTTAGTCACTAAAGTCCCATGCTCTTAGAGTTGTATAATTAAAGCATATTTATGTTTTAAAAAAAATAAATTAAGTTAACCAATTTGGTAATCAATGCATGTGACTCACCAATATTTAGTTGTTTTTTTAAGGACACCAATATTTAGTTGATTCAATCAAATTGTAGAATTTTTAGTTCAACATAAAAATAAGCAAGAATGTCTTTTCACATTTTAAACAACCTTTACTCAACTATATACTTAGTAATCATAATTCATAAACGGGAAGATTTTATTATTATTAGAGTAAAAAAAAAGTAAAAATTCATTTTTTAAAAAAAGTATAAAATTCAAAGAAATTGTAATTTTTTTTCTTATTTATAATTTATAAGTTAAATGCCACTTTGATACTTTATATTTTAATTTTTGTTAAGATATTTTATGTTTTAGAGATTTTTAGTTTGGTGCTTTATGTTTATAGAGTGAGTTAATATGGTTCTTCTGAAGCAAAGATCGATTTTGATTTTGTGATGTAATTTTAAATAATTTTTTAATTAGTTGAAAATTTGATAATTATTTTATTGAATTTATTTACATAAAAATTATAGAATTTAACTGATGTACGAATTAAAAGAAGGATAAACATAATGACAAATACATGAAAAAATAAGTTTCATAAATAATTAAAAAAAATTAATATTAGACATTCTTTGATTGCTAATTGGATAAACTTTTCATGCATTTTTTTTTATTGTGTTTTATCACATTTTTTTATTCGAAGATCAATTGAATTTTATAATATTCTCGTGAATCTAATAAAATAATTTTTATTGATCCGTAGAAATCAAACAAGATACCATAAGGGGTTTATAATACTCACACACTTTGCTCAATTAACTGAGCTAAACCCCCTTAGTAACAAAAGTGACATTTAACCTAATTTATATTTAAATATATTTTTAGCCCTTCAAATATATAAATGTATTAATTTATTTTAGTCCTCCAAATCAAAAATTAATTTTTTTTGTCCTCAAAATTTTTAAAATGTTTTCTAGTCATTATTTACCTACAAAATCAATATTCTTTGTGTTTAGATTTTTGGGTTGAATGACTATAAAAAATTAAAAGATTTGGTGAACTAAAAAAAAAAACTTTAATTTCAAAGATGAAAAATTTGAATTTGATTGAGAAACTAAAAATATATTTAATTTTATAATTTTTAATAACAATTAACTTATTTTATAAAACAATATATGTTTAATGTCATTTTTTGTCCATTCAGTTTTGTATTTTGGTCCATAATAATTTTTAAAAGTATTATTTTAGTATTTAAGTTATATTTTTGATATATTTTAGTTCATTGGGGTAAAAATGTTAAAAAAATCAAATTTATTTATCTTTTGTCGTCGTTTGAATTAATTTGATAGTTTTATAACAATACTACATCATATATTAAATTGGTTATCAAACAAAAAAAAAATACTAAATTAATTACAATTTTCTAAAATTTAATAGACTAAAAAAGACCACTCTTAATTTTCCAAGTCACATCCAATAATTTTCATTTTATCAAACCAGGTGACCAACATTATACAAATGGCTGGTTTCTTTTTCTTCTATTTTCTTAGAATATATTTAGTGCAAGTTATTAAGATGTGTTTTTGAGTTTAAGAACAGTGCTTCTAAAAATCTTTACTCTTCTCCAAGTTTTTTTAAGAATATTTAAGAACCTCCTTATTTAAAAAAAAAATAAATTTAATAATTAAAATAAAATAGACCTATTAAATTTTAAAATATGAATCTATTGTGTGAACTACAAATAAGAACCCAAATGATTTCTATCACTAAAAGAAGTAAATTCTTATATCTTAACTCTTATAATGAAACAAAAAAAATAGCTTAAAAATTCAAGATGATTTATTCCACTAAAGTTGATTCTACCACTAAGATGCTCTTGGTATTGATATTCATTATTCATTATTACACCGACAAATGTTTCAGATTTGCTTCACAATAATTATCAGTCCTCGTAGGCTCATACTTTTACCATGTCACAACCTCATAGGCATGGCAACTCTACAGACTACAATCATGGCGCGTGGCACCTCTCACAAAAAGCACTTTCTCTCCACTTAAAAACATGTTTGAATACATTGGTTTAAATGTTTTTTTTTTTAAAACAAAATATAAAAAAATAAATAAAATTAATGTTTTTAAAAATTAAAGTTATTCTTTTTAATAATTAATTATTAAAAATTCTTACAAATTAATTATTTAAAAAAATATATTAATTTTAAAAAAATAATTTTATTATTTTTTGTCAATATTTTTTCCTCCTAAGATTACTTTTTCCAAACATGCCCATATTATACTCTGAAAATTTTCATCTTTCTCTGTTAGCCGTTGAGAGTGTTTCAGTTTTAGTTTTACCCTCCATTTTCATAACGTTCCCCTGTGCAACTCTCTTCTTTCATTGCTGTTCCTTAATATTTATTTATTTATTATTATTTTCAGTGCCCCGTTATCATGAATTCATGATCCTTTTCTTTCTTTCTCTCTCTACAACAAGGTGCTATGTTTCTTCATCATCTTCTATGACAATGGTGGACTCTCCCTCTTTCTCTTCCACTCTCTATTGTTCCACCACAAACAATTAGGTACCTCAATCACACTCTACTCTCTATTGTTCAGTTTTTGTTTTCAGTTACTTGTACGAAAATAATTTCAATTGCTGTTTTCATTGGTTTTGTTGTCATGTCTTGCTACCCCCAGTTGCTTTTCCCTGGAAAAGTAGAAAATCAAAAATCAAAATCACTTCTTTTTTGGTATCCTAGTTGAACTACCTTTATGGCAAAAGCTATTTTATAAAGGGCATAAAGGTTTTTCCTTTATAATCATGGTTTTCACTAGTTTTTCTTTTCTTCTTTGTGGCTACCCCAATTACGAGTTAGTGGGGAGAAAAAAAACATTTTTTTAATAATTTTTATTGATTTTGCTTACCCCAGATGAACAAAATAAACAAAAATGTATTTTGTTAGCTGTTTACTCTCTATATGCCATATTTTTGTTCCTCACTTTTTCATTTTGCTATGATTGTGATCTATATGGGGATTGGGGACACCCCAATTACCTTCTATTTTTCTATTTAGTAATTTTCTTTTCAGTGGTAAATAGTGAGAGATTAAGCTTAATTTTATTTTTTTATCACCAAATGTTAATTGTTAAATTGTTGGTTTTTGTAAGTGGGAAGTGAGGGATGAAGCTTATAATGTTTTTGTTTTGAGAAACTGCATTGCAGGGCTACATAGAAGTTGCAACACAGTGAATTGGTGACAAGAAATGGAGCAACAACGGCATTGGCATGATGTGTTCTGGTTAGGGATATTTATGATCCATTTGGTTGTTATGGGTTTGGTTCTTGGGGTTTTAGGCCTCAACAGGTTCAAGCAAAAGAATAGGCTTGACATTGATAAGTACACCTACCGGTTCATGGAGAATGAGGCCGGCTTGACGGAGGATTACTGGCCGGTCTATGCGGTGGCTGGAGGCATCGGGACTGCCCTAGGATGGAGTTGGTTGCTGCTGTTAGGCTCACGTGCCACCCAGATGATGAAGGTGTCTGTGCACATACTCACCACTTACCTTGCTGTCATCAGTGTTTTGTGTTTCTGGGCTGAGCAGTTTTTTTGGGGTGTTGCCTTTGCCATTGGGGCAGCCCTGCAGTTCTTGTATGTGATTTCTGTCATAGATAGGTATGGGAATAATCAAAGTGGCCTTTGGATATGTTTTATGTTGGAATTGATGTTTTTTTAGGGTATGTTTGGTTAACTGTTAATAAGTACTTTTGGAGAGTAGATTCAGTTTGGTGACACTTTTGGTTACCCTCAAAAGTACGTTTGCATATTACAATTTTGCCTGGAAACTCAGTTTTGCAAAAGTAACACATATGTGTATGTTTGGTTTAAAGTTGGAAATGTTGTGCGTGCATTAGTTATTCTTAAGTGTTTCAAAACTGGTATAAAGTCACCCCTTTTTTTGGTGGACATGAAATTGTCTTTTCTCATCACAGAAAATGGAATTACTGTGGCGAGGTTGTTTTGAAGGTTGATTCTATAGAGAGGGAAGCTTTCAAGAGGTTGAACCCTCATTAGTGGCATTTACTTTCTTTTTTGTTTCACTAATTGTTTATTATAAAATCAAAGTATGGATCTGAATGTTCTTCTTAAGGTCAAAGTGATCAACTTTTTGTGAGCTCCACCACTCAAAGACTTGCTTAATTACATAAAGAAATGATTAATTGTTTATTGAATTCTCAATACCTGAAATGCTTTATTTTACTTGAATAGCTTCATTTTTCGATGTGAGGTGATTCATGACAATATTTATTCAATTTCTGTAATATTTAAATTTGTTGAGTTGTGAAATACATGTCGACAACCAAAGTTTTATGTCTATTATTGATTGTTTATGATGCCTATATTATGAGAGTCAGATTTTGTGATGCAATTATGGTGAGAGGTCCTAAAGTTCATTCTATGCTGTTGAATTAGCTAATGGATGAATGAAGTACTTTGAATCTCAGGCTAGTGTTGTAAGACGTCAATTTAAAAACATCACCATTAATCAACAGGTGTATTTATAACCTAATGTCTTCCATCCATGGGAATGCATAAAAGTTATTGTTTACATATGATTACTTTTTCAAGAATTTTTGGTACCATGGATACTTTCATGTATTGACAAATAAGCATTGAGCTTTTCAAAGTTTTTGAAGCTATAAGCTGTCATTTTACATTTTTACTTATTATTGTAGTCTAATTTCTTCATGCTCGTCTTTTTGCTTTCTGCATATTAATTGCGTTGTAGAAATGAATTTTGGTGGCCCTTTATTTTTTCTTCTCCAGACTTCCGTTTACAATGTTGGTTTTGCAAAAGGCTGTCAAGATGGTATGCAATCTTCCTGAAGTTATGAGAGTGGCATATGCATTTATGCTTGTTGTGCTTTTATGGATGGCCTTATGGTCATTTGGAGCTGCTGGTGTTGTGGCTTCAAGCATGGGCGACGGCGGACGCTGGTGGCTTCTTGTGGTGAGCTGGCAAGTTTTGCTCTTCATTATTCTCTCTGCGCTTGTTGGGAGTTGGGGCTCGTTGTTTATGGAAGCAGATTGTGTAATCTGAATCTGATTACGCTGATATTGTCATCATGAATGCAGGTCCTCTCTGTAAGCTTATTTTGGACCGGTGCTGTACTCTGCAACACCGTGCATGTCATAGTGTCTGGGACAGTGGTTCTTGTTAGTATCCACGGTGGTAGAGAGGCTGCATCAACTCCCTCTAACTCCTTAATGAAATGTTCACAGTATGCTTTAACAACATCTTTTGGAAGCATTTGTTATGGCTCATTATTCACAGCTGCAATTAGGACACTGCGATGGGAGGTATTAGCGACCACTTGCTTTTTGTGAATTACTACCTCTGGTCCTTGTTATAAGCACTAAGTGATAGCGTAAAATACACTATCACTTGGTGCTTATAATAAGGATTGGAGGTAGCATTTCATGTTCATTTCCTTTATAAATGGAAGCTATTCATTTCACTCTTTTCATTCGTCATAAATTTGATGCCTTTCAGATAAGAGGAATCCGGTCCAGGATAGGCAACAATGAGTGTTTGCTTTGCTGTGTTGATTTCCTTTTCCATCTTGTGGAGACTCTCGTTCGTTTCTTTAACAAGTATGCTTATGTTCAGGTTGACTTCTGCATCTTTATCAGCAATCACTCCCCATTTATGAAATATTTGCAACATTCCATGACAATCAAGATTCAAATTGAGATATTGTTGATCTACATTTAGTTTAACTACCGGTTAATATATTGAAGTTTACTTCACAATTAAGGCAATTAGAAGAGCTTCCACATAGCGTCTTCAAAGTCATAAAAATTGCTTATAGTTTTGGCTTGTTACAATAAGCTTCTTTGTAAAACTTATCAAAATAAGCTAATTTTAACTTATTTCCACAAGTTGGTGGGTAAATTTATGGCATAGGTTATGATTGGATAAACTTCTCCATAAACACTTGTGTACCTAAGCTTGTGAAGTTAAATGAATGAGCTTTATAAGAGTTAAGTGCATAAGTTGATTTTAACTTATGATAGAAACTCAATTCATTTTACCTTATTTTCTTCTCTTATAAGTGCTTATGGAGAAGTTTACTCAAACAGGGCCATAAATATGATAAGATCTTATAAAATAAGCACTTAATTAAGTTGTTTTACCAAAGACACCAAATGTTGTGAACTAGAAATCTAAACTAATACACAACTTTTGGTGAGGCTTCGTGATTATAGTTAGCTGCAATGGTTCTTCAAAAACTCACTCTAGCATGGTTTATGCTCATGTACCCTGCAGATTGCTGTTTATGGTAAAAGCTTTAACCGTTCTGCTAGAGATGCATGGGAACTATTCCAGTCAACTGGAGTTGAATCCCTTGTAGCATGTGATTGTTCGGGTGCTGTGCTGCTAATGGGAACCATTTTTGGTGGGTTGATAACTGGAACTTGCTCTGGTGTTTGGGCTTGGATTAAATGGAATGACAGGGCTTTTATGATTGGATCCACATCCATGCTCATGGGAATGATACTGGTAAGTTTACAACCTCCTTGTTTAATATATTTTCCTTCTAGGCTTGACTACTTGCTAGTTATTGAGCTTCCTATCCTCAAAAGTTGGCCCGGTAGAGCTATGTGCAATAAGTAACATTGATTTTTTTTTTCTTAATGATAAAATATGTTTTAGGTCCCATGATAGATCAACAAATTTTGTTTTAAGTCCCTAATAAAAAAAAACTTTTGCTTTGGATCTTGATATATCAAAATAGTTGTTTTTGGTCCATAATATTTTGTTTTAGTCATTGATAAATTATAAAAGTTTATTTTAGGTCCCTAATAAATTATCTACCTATATTAGGGACCTAAAAAAAAATTTGCTAATTGACCAGGACTAAAACAAAATATCAAGGACAAAAAACAAAATTTTGATGTATATCCAAAACAAATATTTTGATGTATAAGGGACCTAAAACATATTTTAGCCTTTTCTTAGTGAACAAGTTGTGACTAATGAGATTGTAATGACAGAATTGCTTCAGTAGGTTGTTCCCATAAATGAGAAAGCTTAGTTTAATGCATGCCTTCCTCCTCATCATTATCATGTTATACGTTGATTATGAATCTGTTTGTTTTATATTTGAGAAAAAATAGTTTTAAAAATAATTTGTTAGTTTAGTGCCTTGTAAAGTCTGTTTTAGCATTGGAATGAGTGGGAATGGTTGTTTGGGTGATAAAAACAAAAAGGAGAATTGATTTTGAAATCTTAGGTTTGGAATGGTATTTTAAAAGTGAGTTTAGAATATTTGTGTTTGGATAGTACAATAGAATCGAATTTGAAGTGTAAATGTAGATACATTTTGACATTTTGTGGATCCTATACTTGGAATCAATTTTTGTCAACATTGAAGCTAGTTTTTTCATTACTCTTAAAATCAATTATAAATTCTATTAATTTTATATTTTCATAAAATGAAAATAGTTTTCATTTCTAGTTTTTTAAGATTTCGAGAATGTGTTTAGTTTGACTAATTTATGATTTTAAAAAATGAAAAATGTTACAATTTTGTCATTGTGTATTTTTAAATGAAAAAGAAAACTGAGAAAACAAAAATTTGTTGTTTTCAAAATTAGGCTTATTCTCGGAAACATTTTCTTAGAAAATATTTTCCAAACTTTTACTGAACATATTTTCACGTTTGTTTAATTGTTTCCTGTCTTCTTTGAAAATGAAAATAGAAAACACTCAAACCAAACGCCACCTAAACTTTTTAGGATTTCTAATTTTAATCCTTGAACTTTTATTTGACTAGTCAATATCCCTTAACTTTTTGTTTGTCTTTATTTTTAATCCCTGTAAAATGACTAAAAGTAAGTATGAAAACAAAAAGTGTTTTTTAATTGTTTGAGGCTTAAATATATTTTTAGTCTTTTAAATATTGAGTTTTTTTTATTTTACTCTTCCAAATTAAAAATTTCATTTTTTAGCCTCCAAATGCTTAAAATGTTTTTTTAGTCTTCTCCACATATGTTATTAGTTACACTAGAGAAGGAATGTTGATTTTGCAGTTTGTGGCAGTTTTATCGTCAGAATCAAATTGTGACAATTAAAAACCATCACAAATTGTAAAATCAATATTTCTTGTTTGGTAATTTTTGGTAGAAGGATTAAAAACATCTATCATATTTGAAGGACTAAGAAAACAAACTTTAATTTCAAGAACTAAACAAAATAGATATCCAATTTGAGGGACTAAAAATATATTTAATCAGAATGTAAAAGTGTTGTTACTTATTTGTATGGATGATGATGCACATTTCATGAAATGTATGTATTTTCAGGTTGGAATGGCCATGGTTGTGGTGGAAAGTGCTGTTACATCCATATACATATGTTATGCAGAAGATCCCTTATTGATTCAGAGGTGGGACACTGAGTTTTTCAATCAGATGTCTGAGACACTGCACCAAAGACTTCAACATAGGAGCTCACGTGGTGCAAGGGAAGTTTCAACCCACAATCAGCTTGATTCACACGCCTCTATTTGAGGGAATCACTTGATGTCACAACAGTACACACCACTTTAATTAACACTAGTCCATTTTAATGTTAAATCCTTTTAGCCTTAAGCTTTAGGATCCAGAGAAATGCTAACAACACTCTCTCTGACACTTTCTTTTAGACACTAGTTCTCTGATTGGTAGAAATTTAATCAAAATTATTAATTTTAGTGGATTCCACACATCATTTAAAGATATTCTTTCCTTATTTAGTTGATTCCTATCAAAATTTATAATTTCTAATAAATTTCAACCAATCATGAATATTGGAAAGATTAATAGGATAACTTAACTTCATGTTTCAAGTAGGGGGAAAAATTTGATGCTCCTTGGTTGCCTCAAATACGAGTCATTTTGTACCCCTAAAAGAAGGGAAAAAAAAAAAAACTTAAGACAGTGATGGTCTTTGATGTGTATGATATTTAATATAATCTACAAGATGTACAGTTTCTTTGTATTTATGTCAAAAAAGGGCAGTTTTTTTTTTTTTAAGAGAGTGAATGTATCATTTCTGAAGCTCCAAAACATTATTTTCTATCCATTGTATCTATTACTTTTATTACTATATAAGAAAAAGAAGTATTATAATTTTACTTTTTTAACCTCAATTTTACATGTCTTTCTGCTTTTCTGTCTCTTTTTTTTCACTTTTTTTTTTTTTTGGAAACATATTCTATTCCAGAACAAGAAATTTACACTTTGAAATAGCTATTCTGGAATTGGATAAGTATTTTGAAAATCTATTCCAAAATAGTTATTCTACAACACGAAATTTACACTAGAGTAGTTATTTCGGATAGAATATGTATTCCGGAATAGTCAATTGGCAATAAGGGGGAGGAGAGGGCAAAGAGAAGGTAGCGGAGGGGTAATTTTGTCCACAGGGAGGTGCAGGAAGCAATTTGCTTGATCCACAAGTTGCAACCAGTCCAAGACCTAGCGAGTTATACGTAGCAAAAGCCTTTCTAGTGGATGAATTATGTTGCTTTTTTAATTCACCGTAAATAATGATTAAATGTAACAAATAGATCTTTTCCTATATTTTAGAATTTTAATAGGATATGCAAGACTTGAGTGTTCAAAAGGGAATAAGCAGAAACTACATATGTATCAGCAACATGAATGAATGAACCAACCAGAATTTATCTATAAAATGGGAAGGAAAAAACCTGCTTTGTCTCTCATCGAGAACCTGTCAAATAGAAATCATTACTATATATAAAAAAAAAGGTAATGCATATTTTTGTTACTCCAACTTTTTCAGTTTTCATGGTCTTAGACTTTTAATCTGTCATAGATTTTAGTCATTTATATCCGTGTTCCATTAAATGTCTATTTTTTTTTATGCTTGTTTCGGTATCGTTATTAATAAATGGATGTGGTACCTTTGAAGCATACTTTTTAAAACTTAAAATAAGAAGGACTTTTATATAAATTTTAAAATAATAAATCTATTTTTATAAATATAATTAATCGAAAAAAAAGAAACCGTCGATCCATCAACAATAACAATCCCACCGTGACAACCCTTCTCTTTCTTCTTTCTCTCATTTTTCCTCCATAGCTACCTCTATTCACCATTACATATGTAATCAACATTTTAAGAATAAGCAACACTTGAAATACCAATGAAGATAAGTGATGGTGGTGGCGATGGTGGTTTTTTTAAAATTAAAATAGAAGTTTTAAATTTTGTTGATTAGTTCAAATTTTTTTAATAAATATTTCTATTTTTTTAAAGTTATATTTATAAAATATTAAAATTATAAATTATAAAAAAAATACACGTGTCATAGTATTATTGGTGTATTTCATGAAGGTATTAAAAATCTTTTAAATAGAAATGGCACCATAGAATTTGCCTTTTTTTTTTATACATTTTAATTAACTTTCTCCTATGTGTACATTTTTAATTTTCTTTCCAAATTTTTAATAGGATTGTTTTAAAAAAAATTGAAATAAATAAATAAATAAATATATACATGACAATAAATTATTTAAAATGTGCTTAAAAAAATAGACAGTTAACTGATGGATAAAAATGACTAAAATTCATGACGGAATAAAAGTTTTGAAACTAAACATAATTAAGAAAGTCTGGAACCTAAATAAAAAAATTGAAAAAGTTTGAAAGATAAAAAAACATAGCTGGTTCAATTTCAATCTTATGGAAGAAGAAAAAAAAAAGCAAACTAATCAATTGCCAAATTATTAATGTATAAAGAGCATAAATTTATTAGAGCAAATAAATTATAGAATGAAGGAATCTTAATTGAGAAAAAAAAGTGATGTAGTGAACTTGTAAAATTGTTATTCAAACATATTATTTCATGTTTTTATAAAATTATCTTAAAAATTATACAAATGATAAAATATAATATAATAATACTATAAAACTATTGTGGCTGTTGCATTTTGCATGATTCTTTGTCACAACGGCAAATCTTAAGGAACCTAGTGTGCTTCTGCTGCCATCAAAGGGGTAGAACTTGTGTACCAAATCGACGCATCGCCTTCCTCCCTCTTTCTTTGGGTTTGGTTGGTTGTTGCTACCTTGTTGGGATGTGCATTGGTGTCAGGGGGTGGTACCATTAATTTCGACAATCACAACATCGTGTGGATCTTATACAAAGCACTGTTAGACTCCTATTTTTCCGTTGTGATGTCATTCGGATCTAAGATCTACTCCATCGTGCAACTCTTCCCTCTATGCCATTTTCTTCGATCTAAACTCTTCCAACTTTACTATCGACATCAATAAGGAGGTCACCGTCATGAACTCAACTTCCTCATCTACAACAATTGCTGACTCATTCTCTTTATCTTTTTTTTGATTTATCGTATTTTTTTTTTGTTTTCATCCATGGCAATCATGAATTTTGCTTTGTATTGTTGATTGATTCATGTTTTGATTCCAATTGATCGTAGAAACATGAATCTTGATTGATTCATGAATCTTGATTGATTCATGTTTCTACCTTATTCCCTTTTCTCATTAATTGATACGTAATTACACAAATTGATATCTCATGAACATTAATTAATGATTTAAATTAATTCATATTTGATTTGTGTCTCGTTTATTGATATGGAATGACACAACTTTTGATAACAAACAATAATAACAGTACAAAGTTTAATAAAATAATCACAATTGAATCTTTATTCCTTTCACACTTCTAAATATGGTTACCATTGGTGATGCACTTAAAATTAGGGTGGTTATTGTTTTGCCATGTGCTTATGCTGGGAAAAAAATAAAAAATAAAATTGAGAGAGAGAGGGGTAAGATCTTATGGGGATACACTAAAATTGAGATTTTAATAATGCGTTTATTATTTTTAATTTTAATGTAAGAGTTATTATTGTTTGTTCTTATTTAAAACATCCACTCTCTCTCTCTCTCTCTCTCTCCCTTTAAAATGATTAGTGTCGATAGAATCAAAAATGAAAATCCAACTTTAAAAGATATTAAGAATATGCACCAACAACTAAATTATACAAATCAAATATTACATGAAGTAGCCTCAGAAGTAATAATTGGGTCAAGAAAACCTGATAAAAGCTCTTCTAATGGTATAACATCCACTTCAAAACTAGATCACTCATTAACCAAACCATTTAAATTTTCAAAAGCTGAGTTTAAAGAATTAAAAATAGGAAAAGAAATCGACTTAGCTCTAGAAGAGATAAACAGAAAATTAGATCAGCTAAAATTATATAAAATCAGCACTTTAACTAAAAAAACCTAAGAAGATCGCACAAGAAAATAAAACTGCGATACCTTTAACAGAAGATAAGATTCTAACTATAGTAAAAGAAGATGAACATGAATTAATACCCCCTTCAGATAAAATTTTAAAGGTAAAAGGAAAAAACCAAGTAAAACGCTTTACCCCAGCGCCAATAACTAGAAATTTCTATCAAAGACCAACTCTCCCAAACATTCAATTTGAAGAATGGGAATTAGATACTCCTTCAGCCTTTGATGGATCGGGCATCACTGAGTGTAATATTGATGGTATGACTGACCATCAAATTCTACGAAAAACCAATGAAATGACAATAGCCGCCTCAGCCTATAGGGTAAAAAATATTGAGGAACAAACTATAAAATTAATAATAGCTGGTTTTATAGGAATTCTCAAGGGTTGGTGGGACAACTACTTAACCCCTGAATAGAAAATATATATCTCTACGGCTGTTAAAAGAGAAGGAGACAGGGCCATACATGTAATGGTAGAAACTCTAATTGTAGCAATAATTCAAAATTTTATTGGAGACACTAAACTTTTCAATGAAAGGACTTCAACGTTGTTACATAATTTAAGATGTCCTACCTTAGGAGATTTTAGATGGTATATAGATAATTTTATGGCAATAGTTCTTACTAGAAAGGATTGTAAAGAACCTATCCATGAATTAACATATGGGAGAATAGCGTCTGTTGTTAAACACAGGCCTAGAACTTTGTAATAACTTAAAACTATAAAATAGAATAAAAAGAAATGAAGCTAATAGGGTTAAAGACCTAGGTAACTTTTGCACCCAATACAGGTATGAAAAACCCTCTCCTCTCTCCTCTACTAAAAGAAAACAATTTAAGAAACAACATTATTATAAGTCAGACAAAATAACCCCTTTTAGAAAAAGAAAATTCTCAAGAAAACCTAAATATTCAGCAGAAAAATATAAGGAACCATATAAATAAAAAATAATCTGCTACAAATGTGGAAGAGTAGGACACATGAAAAAAGATTGTAGAGTTAAACAAAAAATTAATGAATTAAATATGAGTGAGGAATTAAGAGAACAAATTGCTAAAATTCTACTAGAAGACTCAGATAGTAAGTCAGAAGAAGAAGTTCAAAATCTTAGTGATATCGAAAACACAAGTACTAGTTCTGAAGAGGACGGAAGTTGTGAAAATTGTGATTTTGAAACTTGTCAGTGCTAGTTTCAAATAAATATGATTAAGAGTGACACGAGATTAGCTTTAGAAATGATTGATAAGATCCCAGATGAAGAAGAAAGAATGAAATACTTAATAAAAAAAAAAAATGCTTTTAGAGCAAAAAGAAGAAGGAAGTAGTAAGAACCAGAATAATTTTCAAGGTTATAACTTTGCAAAGATATTAAAACAAGTTGAACATCAAAATAAAAAGGTCATTATACAAGATCTACAAAAAGAAATAAAAGAAGAAATTAAATCAATAAGATTAGACTTTCAAGAACTAAAAGGTCAGGTACTTGAGGAAACTAGCAGTCAATCCACTCAAAATTCTGATAAAGATGAAGAAATCACAACAGTAAACATGATTAAAACACTACAACAAAAATGGCATGTTAAAATCGCTCTAAAAATAGGAAACACATTTCACAAAGATTTTATAGCGTTAGTAGATTCTGGTGCTGATTTAAACTGCATTAGAGAATGATTAATTCCTACTAAATATTATGAAAAAACACAGCAAAAACTATTCATGGCTAATAACTCTAATTTACAAGTCCAATTTAAATTATCAACTGCAAGTATTTGTAATAAGGGAAGATGTTTCAAAAATACATTTATTCTATCAAAAGATATATCAAAGGAAATGATTTTAGGAACTCCATTCCTTACACAAATCTACCCCTTTGAAGTATCCAAGGAAGGAATTAAAACAAATGAACTAATGTTCAAATTCATAAAACCACCCAAGAGAAAAAGCATCTTAAAAATAAAAGAAACCGATTTTCTTAATAAAATTGAAAATAAATCAAATCAAATAAACTTCTTAAAGTAAGAAATTCTCTATAAACAAATAGAGGAACAATTAAAGATAGAAAAGGTAAAAACCCAATTTAAAGAATTAATTGAAATCTTTTCTAAAGAAGTTTGTGCGGAGGTCCCAATCGCCTTCTGGAAAAGAAACTCGTTTATGGTAAGTTTATCTTATGAGGAAGACTTTCATGAAAGTAAAATTCCCACAAAAGCTTGTCCAGTTCAAATGAACAAAGAAACCCTTGAATACTATAAGAAAGAAATCCAAGGTTTCCTTGATAAAGGACTTATTAGGCCTAGTAAGTCCTCATGGAGTTGTGCGGCATTTTATGTACAAAACACTTCAGAATTAGAAAGAGGCAAAGCCTAGGATGGTTATTAATTATAAACCACTCAATAACGCGCTAAAATGGATTAGGTACCCCTTACCCAATAAAAGAGATTTAATTGGAAGACTTCATTAAACCACTATCTTCTCTAAGTTCGATATGAAATCCGGGTACTATCAAATCAAGGTTAAAGAAGAAGATAAATATAAGATCGCATTTACAGTTTCATTTGGTCACTACGAATGGAATGTGATGCCCATGGGACTTAAAAATGCCCCATAAGAATTTTAAAACATAATGAACTCAATCATAAATCCTTATTTAGACTTTGCTTTAGTCTATTTAGATGATGTATTAATCTACTCCTCTTCGGTGGAACAACACGTAAAAAACTTAAATACCTTTAAAAATATAATTAAAGCAAATGGAATTGTGTTATCTAAAAAGAAAATGAAAATAGCTCAAACTAAGATAAGATTTCTAAGGCATGAACTAAATCAAGGCACAATAACTCCAATAGCTAGAAGCATTGAGTTTGCTAGTAAATTTCCAAATGAAATAAGAGATAAAACTTAGTTACAAAGGTTCTTAGGATGCCTAAACTATGTAGCTGATTTCATTCCCTATATTAGAATTATTTGTAAACCTTTATTTAATAGGTTTAAGAAAAACCCCAAGCCTTGGACCCTTGAATTGACTAAGACAGTTATCAAGGTAAAATCTCTAGTAAAAACCCTTCCTTGTCTAGGAATACCCCAACTAGATGCCTTTATGATAGTTGAAACCGATGCCTCAGAGGTCGGATTCGGAGGAATCCTTAAACAAAAATACCCCAAATCTAAAGAACAAATAATTCATTTTCATTCGGGAGCGTGGAGTGAAACCCAGATTAAATATAGCAATGTAAAAAAGGAAATTTTATCTATAGTGTTATGTATCACAAAATTTCAAAGTGACTTAGTCAATAAAGAATTTTTATTAAAGGTAGATTGTAAGTTTGCAAAAGAAATTTTGGAAAAAGATGTTCAAAACATCGTTTCAAAACAGATATTTGCTAAATGGCAAAGTCTTTTATCTTGTTTTGATTTCAAAGTTGAATTTATAAAAGGAAAACATAATTATATCCCTGATTTTCTGTTATGAGAATTTTTACAAGGTCAGACCCCCAAACATGAAGCCTTCGGCCCCTTTGTCCGCCCTGTCCCTTGATGATTTGGCCACTTCCTTCTCCAAGGTGGCAGCCAATAAATCCTTAAATAACCTAAGAGTCCTTCCTAAATCCCTAAATGCTCCTTCCTCTTCCAATAGGTTTTCCCCATTAATTCCTCCTTAGAAAAACCAAATCCTCAAAAAATCGAAATTCATAAACCTTTAGATCAACACATAAAAGAGTCATGTCAAAGGATAATTTTCATAGAGCTTGAATTTGATCAAATGACACCTACAGATATTCTGGCTGAATTCTCTCTTGAAGGATGGGGATGGATGCCAAAAGACCAAGATCTAAAGAAGAAGAAAAGGTTTTATCAACTTATCTTGTTAGATACTGGATCCGCTGAAATAACTCCAGAAAAAAGACAAAAGGGATCCTTTTGTCGTTAATTATTCAAAATTAAAAATCTTAAAGGTTCTCACCTTGACGGATTGGAACCAAAACCCAATTATTGAAAAGAGGTTTTCCCGACCTTTTGACTCTCTTACCTTTAATTATTTTGATTATCAAGAAGCATGGCTCAAGATCCTTCTTGAACCTAACCCTCGCCATTCTTGGTAAATTACCTTTAAATATGTCATTCTAGCTAAAATTCCAACCTGGTTTCAAGACTGGTTTCTGCTTGTAGGGCCTGTAAAAGCCATTCTACCTACCAAGGTAGTCTCGATATATGAAAACTTTAAAAAGTTAACTCCCAAATTACCAGTACATGAAAAATTAATTAGCTTTTGCTCAATAATAGGGGTGAGCTGGTTGATGTAGCATCTCTATGAATTCCATCGGCATAATTCAGCTCTTTGTTCGAAGGCTTTATGTCGCAGGGTAAAAATTTTTTGGTGGAAGAAATTTGAAGTTAAATTTTTGGAAGATAAGTTTTTTCATTGGAAGACTGGAAAATCATTCCTTCCCCCTACTCCTGAAAAGAAGGCACTCTAGCATCCTACAATGTCTTTACAACTAGCGGGAAAATCCAAAGAAGAGAAAAGGCAACACTTTCTGGCGGCCTTGTCTTCTCTAGACTCAGATGAAGAGTAGGATGCCTTAGAAGGAGAAACCTAATGCAGTAATTCGCATTTGAATAATAAGGATGACTACTTCGGGAATTCAAGAAATTGTAGACTTGGAACAGCCGTGACTAGGATCCAAGACAACATTAAAAATAATTGATGAAGAAGCTCCTGGCAAAATAATAAGGGCAGTGGACATAGTAACTACAACAATTGATCATCTTGGCAATACTATCGTATATACCAAGAAAATACCAATTCGGCTACCCAACCAGAGGCAGCTGGCAGACTTTTCCATCAAAGGTCTACTTTAAAAGAAATAATAGGGTCCATAGTGTCACTTCTGTCTTCACAAAACAACAAAGGCGGCGCTCAGATAAATGCTTTTGAATTATAGATTGAAATCCGTCTAAGAAATTTGTGTCCTAATTGGATTTCAATAAATTGTAATTTATAATTTTGGCATCCGCCTGTGGTTGCCATGCTATAAATAGGTGAGTTAAAGAGTTGAGAGACACAGCTCTCTTGAGCCTTAAACTCTCTTCCCTCTCTCTACCCTCTTGTAACCCTTAAAAGCTCTTTCTCTTGTAAGTCTGTCTCTTTCAATACATGCTTTGTTAATACCAATGAACTGCTTAAATAACTGTTGTTTTTTATTTGTTACCCTTACCCTTACCTTCTGCCTTATCTGGTATCAGAGCGAGAAAAAAAAAAGAGTTTTTATTATATTATATTAAGTATGCTCTATGGATGCGGCTTAGGCTGATCGTTCACATAAGAAATCTTGTTTTCTTTCAATAGAGGAGGGAGGAGAGGGTTTTTCATACCCGTATTGGGTGCAGAAGTTACCTAGTTCTTTAACCCCATTAGCTTCATTTCTTTTTATTCTATTTTCTAGTTTTAAGTTATTACAAAGTTCTAGGCCTGTGTTTTTAACAACAAACGCTATTCTCCCATATGTTAATTCATGGATAGATAAATTAGGATATTCTAAATCTAATCTTTCTTTTACTTTGGTTGCAAAGACTTGGGGAAGTCTTGCAATAAACTTTTCTTTCCAAAATGGTCTTTACAATCCTCTCTGGTAAGAACCATTGCCATAAAATTATCTGTATACCATTTAAAATCTCCTAAGGTAGGACATCTTAAATTATGTAACATCGTTGAAGTCCTTTCATTGAAAAGTTTAGTGTCTCCAATAAAATTTTGAATTATTGCTACAATTAGAGTTTCTACCATTACAGGTATGGCCTTGTCTCCTTCTCTCTTAACAACCGTAGAGATATATATTTTCTGTTCAGGGGTTAAGTAGTTGTCCCACCAACCTTTGAGAATTCCTATAAAACCAGCTATTATTAATTTTATAGTTTGTTCCTCAGTATTTTTTACCCTATAGGCTGAGGCAACCATTGTCATTTCATTAGTTTTTCGTAGAATTTGATGGTTGGTCATACCATCAATATTCCACTCAGTGATGCTCAATCCATCAAAGGTTGAAGGAGTATCCAATTCCCATTTTTCAAATTGAATGTCTGGGAGAGTTGACCTTTGATAGAAATTTCTAGTTGTTGGCGCTAGGGTAAAGCATTTTACTTGGTTTTTTCCTTTTAACTTTAAAATTTTATCTGAAGGGGGTATTAATTCATGTTCATCTTCTTTTGCTATAGTTAGAATCTTATCTTCTGTTAAAGGTATCACAGTTTTATTTTCTTGTGTGATCTTCTTAGGTTTTTTAGTTAAAGTGCTGATTTTAGATAATTTTAGCTGATCTAATTTTCTATTTATCTCTTCTAGAGCTAAGTCGGTTTCTTTTCCTATTTTTAATTCTTTAAGCTCAGCTTCTAAAAATTTAAATGGTTTGGTTAATGAGTACTCTAGTTTTGAGGTGGATGTTATACCATTAGAAGAGCTTTTATCAGGTTTTCTTGACCCAATTATTACTTCTGAGGCTACTTGATGTAATATTTGATTTGTATAATTTAGTTGTTGGTGCAAATTCTTAATATCTTTTAAAGTTGGATTTTCATTTTTGATTCTATCCACACTAATCATTTTAAAGGGAGAAGCAGTTACCTCATTATTTTCAATGTTAGTAAAGCTAATTTCTTCTAAAGGAGGAATTTCTCCATCAACGGTTCCTTTAATAGTTTTCCAACTTCTTTTAGCACTTTTAATCATTTTTATAGAGAGTTTATCTAGACAATTTTGTTTAAACCACTCAAAGAAAGGTATTTGAGTATGAAGTTCTTCTAAGTTTCTATAGTAATCTTCTTTATAATTTGCTAATTCCTATTGCGAAAAGGTTGCAAAGAACCAGTCTTTCCTTTTCTTGTTTTCTTTACTAAGGAATTCTTTTCTCAATGATTCTTTATCTATTTGGAAAGTTCTTATAATATTTAATTGACTAAATTTTGATGGAGTTGGTGAATTGTGAGTTCTAGCTGACTCAAGTTGTATTGAAGGGGGAGGTTGTTCTTCTTCATATTCTGGGACAGGGTATAGTTGGATCTGTCCTTATCCCTCTGAAATTTAAGCTTTTTGGTATGGAAAAGTTAGATCGATCCATCGATCGTCTAGCTATACTAGGAAAAGGTGATTCTGGTATTCTTAAGGAATTAGTTCTTATTAAAAGTGTGAAACTAACTTCTATTGCCCCTGAGTTATATTCTACTATGCTGTCCAGCATGGTAGGTACAGGGTCTTCTGAGTCTAAGAGATCTTCCAATCTCCATTTTAACCCACTGGTTATTTCCTTATGTTTTAAGGTCTTTGTAACTGATGCACTTACCTTTTCTGAGTTTACTAATAGGAGGGTCGTCTCATCAGTAGGGGATAATTGCAATGCCCCAGGGGCTAATTGGGTTTTTATTACTTTATAGTATATTCTATAAATTATAATTATGGGTATTGTATTAGGATTCCAGGTTTTTTCTTAACATCTTTACATCTAACATGAGATTGTAAGGAGTATTATGGAAACTTGATAATGCTATTGAGTAATTGGGATAATTATTAATATAAACTGGACCATTATGCAAGTTGGTTTCGAATAATGCTAGTATTTGATCTTCAAGCTTTATTGGTTTATTATCTCTTAAGGATGCAAACATGGGTGTGTCTAGACCTAGTCTAAACAATGGTTTGATTGCTATCTGTATAGACCCTATATGAAGGTACCTATAGTTCTTAATGTGGTTGGCAATTAATTGTTTTGATATTAATGGTATAGTCTGATGACTATTTTTAAGATCAATTTCTCTTTCTACTATCTTAATGACATATTCTTCTGTGAATATGTCTTTTAACGAGGTTTAATATAATAATGATATTTCGAGTTTGGGTATGCTCCATTTCTAGATTTGTTCTTCTATTTCTGGGATTCTTAATTCATGGTGTATTATGTGGGATTTAGCTTCTTCTTGTTGTAATTCCAAATCTTCTACCTTTTCTTTTCCCTTTATAATAATAAATTCAACCAAGTTTATAACCATTTTTATAATCAATTCAATTACTCTTTATTTGTTAATACGTTTCTTGTTTTTAATTGATAATTAATAATAATAAAATATTTTAATATCAATTTTTTTTATTTTACATAAAAGTCTTTATTTTTAAAATATATATAAAAAAATACTATGAAAATACAATATCCATCCATTAATAACGTTACCAATGCAAACATCTATTTAAAAATAATTCAATTTTAATCTCATTCATTTAAATATTTTAATATTAAATCTAAGATATACGAATGGCAGTATACAAGTGCACCACTTATGAGGTACTGCACCGTAGAATCCACATAGAATAGAATAGAATGAATCAATATATAGCTACGTGTGATCATGTAAAAATAGTTCACAGACTATGTTTTTGAAATGCAAAATCTCCCTTTAGACCAAGAGTGCTTTTGAGGTAAAATCCTTTAAAGATACGTAACCCGAGACTGCAGGCTATGATATGACCTATAGTAGATGATGTGCTAGCAGCCTAGCACTAGCTAGCAATTCCTATTTCCTACAATTCATTGGCGATTTGCAATTTTTTTAATGGAAAATTTTGTGGTATCTTTTTGGGATTGAGATGGTTTGGATTTTGGAATATTGGGCTCTGGAAGGGGAAAAATACTTTTAAGTATTTCCTCTTTTGGATCAATGTTAAAAGCATTTACGCATCTAGGTAATTTATATTTTAGGTGTTTGTTGATTGTCCAATCATAGATTCATTATCAATTCGAAGTCCTAACATAAGGGACACATCTTGTTGGGTGATGATGCACTTATTCACGGACATGTGAAATGTATGCGTCTCGGGTCGTCATCGTTCAATTAATGCGAAAATCAACTTAAAGTCGTAGTTAAAGAAAGACATGTCAGTCACAATAAGAAAATCGGATATGTCTAATAAATGACAAATTTCTTGTGGAACACCTTCAGATGATTCAGAGCTACTTGTTCTTCTTCTTGAACAACTGGACGTCTAGGTTTCTTATCTCTCTGAGAATAACAAGCTCTCAAATGACGGTCACCTTTATTCTGCCATATATGCTCTAATACATGTACTTGTTGTAACCTCAGTAATGAGACATCCTGAGGACCGGGATCCAAAGTCATTCCTTGTTGCTCCATTTTTTGTTGAACTTAACTTAAAACATGAAAATTGATCAAAATAAATACCACAAATATTATGATAAATAAAATATAATTTTATAGAAACAACTTGAAATTGTACAAACAAACTAGTTTTATAGAAACAATTTAAAACTCTATAAACAACCTAGTTACATTAAAGTAATATAAATTCATAATTTAACCTAAACAATCTAATTTGATAGAAAAACCTTAAAATTCTATAAACAACCTAAGTATAATATTAAATGAAAATTTAATCTAACCAAACTATATTGATAGAAAAAAGTCAAAGCAAATTATATTCATATTTTCAAATCTAAGAAAACTATATTCATAAAAAAAAAAATCTAATGGAAACTATATTCATAACAAAAATATAAGAAAACGATATTGATAAAAAAAAATGTGAAATCAAATTATATTGATAAAAGATAAGGGAAACTATATTCATAAAAAAAATATTATCAAACTATATTAACAAAAAAAAGTCTAATGAAAATAATATTCATAAAAAAAAATATAATCAAATTATATTCATAAAAAAAATTTAATGAAACTATATTCATAAAAAAATTATAAGCAAACTATATTCATATTATTATTAAAATTGTAATTATCTATCATTTTTTTTTAAATTATCATTCGTTTCATTAAAATTAATTATATTAAAGATGAATGACGTGTGTTTATTCTTATTTACTATATGATTAGAGAAAGATTAAAAATTATATTCCAAATTAGTTATAAAAAATTATTATAAATATATATATTATTTGAGGCCCATCCTAGCTTTATTTACTTCATTCTTTCTTATGAATTTTATGTATAATATATTTTTCAACATTCAATGGCTATTTAAATTAATCAACATGTAATGAAAACAAAAAAATATAAGAAAACTACAACTAAACTTTTATACACATTTACAGCAAACTACAACTACATACTACAATTACATACTACATACTACAACTAAACAAAGCAACCAACTCACACACTCACATGCTCAAAAGCAAACTTTAACTACAACTAAACAAAACAACCAATTCACACATTCACATAGCAACCAACTCACACACTAAGAGCAAACTTTAACTACAACTAAACAAAATAATCAACTTACACACTCACATATTCAGAGCAAACTTTAATTACAACTACATACAAATTCTTTAAAATAACTTCAAATAATTTTTTTTTTAACAATCACTTTATACTAGTGATTAGTGTTCTACACACTTATAACATGATCTAATAATAGACAATTTTTTTTTAAAATTACATAAATTTGTCTAAAATATAAAAACATACCCAATGTTCACAAGTCCCACTAGTCCCATTACTCCTTTTTTGTCATCCACCAAGCAGTTGTTTCAAATATTATGGCATCACCAATGCTTGGTCCTATCATGAGCCCCACTTCTCTTTTCTTCCTTTTACAATTTTTTTTCACACACCACAACAAATAACACGTTCACTTTTTTTTTTCACAAACAGCAATAATGCACGCAGGGACCACAACAACATATAGAAGAAGAGGGAGCCGTGGAGCCATCTAGAAGGCACAAAAATTTTGGTGCCAATTTTACTCTTCACTTCAGAGGTCATGGCGCCACCTTCATGCTTGACTATATGGAGAATGGTGCCATTTGCATAGGTGGACTCCAAGGGGTGTGGCGCCACTTGTGTGGCTTGCTCCATAAGCCTTGGCGCCACCTATGTAGCCTACGTAGGAATGGGTCACCCGGGAAAGGAGCTATAGCCAATTTTGATTGCTCCATAGGTCTTGGCGCCACTTGTGTGGCCTGTGTGGGAATGGGTTCACCTGAGGAAGGAGTGTTGACTTGCTGAGCTTGCAGCATAGGTTATGGCACCACTTAGGTGGTGGTTACTGACCTTGTGGTGCCACCTGGATGGGGAAGGGACACGTAGAAAATTGTTTGCATCGTTGTTTGTGGCGCCACCTAGAAGATGGTTTTAAGTGTGGCACCACCTACAAAGGTTATAGTTGAAGACTTTTGACTTTGTGGCGCCATTCGGAAGGCCTTCCACTTTGTGGCACCACCTAAATTGAAAATCATCCACTTTCGTAATTACTTTTAACATTAACTTAGAAGGAGAAATACTTTTATGTATTCACCCCTTTTAGTAAAAGAGTCAGAATATTGAGATTACTAATAAGTTGACAGTGAAGACTGACTCCTCAACGACAATAAACTAAGATAATCATAAAACTTACATAAAATTAGATTACGTGAAAAAGGTTTATCCACCATACTTATAAAATTATTTTATACCATCAATCAATCATAATTTTTAATTTATGATAAGATAGTTGATTTTTATAAAATTATTTCAAAAGTTATTACAATTATAGGTTATAATTAAGCAACAATGTAAAATGATTTTATATTGACGATATATGAACATTTTAATTAGTTTTTTTTTTTTATCATTAATGATACTATGATTATGTTTAGGAAGCAATTTTAGCTTCTTTTTTTAGTGGGTTGATTGTTTGAGTGTTTGGTAAATTAATTTTCTCGATAATTTCTAGTGTTTTTATAAACACCACCTAGAGTAGCATTTTTTTTTTTTAAATGCTAGCTTTTGTCTTCTATCATTTTACATTTATTTCATTTTATCTTTAAAACATTTATTAAATTTTCTTATTATCCTTTTAAAAAAAATAAAATGACATTTTATATTATTTTTTATTTTTACTATTCTTCTAACAAATTTTTATATTATATTATTTATTTTAAATATTTATAATATTTAATTATTATTTTTCTATTATAATTTATGAAATTAAAAATAGTAATTGTTGTTGTTAATAATAACAAGAAATCAAGAGGAGATGAATTGATGTTTCAAAAATTTGTCATTCTTTTAAAAATAAAACCAATTTGGCCTCCTTTTTTTAGTATGGACTGAAATTTACAAAAGTAGAGATTGTTGAAGATAAGATTAGAATTTAGATATTACAATTATAACAATCTTGTTTCACAAAGGTTATTCAAATGGTTTTTAAACATTAAACAAGAGTACAATAAAGAAGATGAATAGATATAGAGAAAGAACATAATAATTTTATATTGGTTCGATCATAACCCCATCTATATTCACTTTTCTCAATCCTTTGAGAAAATTCACTACAATCTACAGAGTTTACAACAACATAAACACATATAAAATAACAACTAATCTTGTTCCCAACTTGAACAAAATTTGCATATAAGAGTGAAAACTCATCACTCCTCATACATCTACTCTAAGAAAACCTATCCTAGAACACAAAAGAAAAGAAAGAATGAAAATTTGGATTGATAACACCTGATCTTGTGTAGATATGATGATGGGAGATCTTTCCTTCTTTAAAGAAGACTCATCAATGAAGGCTCAAGTTCATCACCAAGAGAATGTTGAAAGTTTGGAACTTAATTCTTCAAACCCTTGTTTAGTTAACCACTTCATTGACAAGACTCAAACTTATCACTAGATGGAGAGGATGAGAAAACGGAATGTGTAGGGCGCCTTTGCCTTTTTGGTGCACTCTTTTCCTTGAGGTTCCTTCAATGGCTGCTTGCTTCTCTTCTTTTATTTTCTTCGCAATGCAATCTTGGAGACAAGCAGAGATAGGGTAGCTACCACAATGCTTGATTCTTAGGTGTGTGGGATCAGACATTTAGGGGTTTATATGGCTTTGGGATTTTTGAATTAGGGTTGGGGAACTGTTTAAAGGGTTTTCGAGCAATGAGTTTCAGTTTGAACGAAGTGGGCTTCTGTTTGGGTTTTAAAAAGAAGACAGTTACTTAGAGTGTAATCGATTAGAATAAGGTGTGTAATCGATTATTTCGTTCCAGACGGAATATGAACCATATAATGACCCTTGTAATTCATTACAGTAAATCATGTAATCAATTACAATTTCCCTAAGGTTGATTTTCATTTTTTGATAACTCAAAATAATCAATGGAAAGTGAATGTAATCGATTAATCCATGATTTTTATGAAAATATGAGTTCTACATAATTGAATCAAATATGTTGTTTTCCCAAAAAAAAAATTCAATGTAGTCGATTGAAATGCAATTGTAATCGATTAAAGTAAGACATACAAAAATTGTGTAATTTTTCAATTTTCATGTATTCGATTGAAAATTTCCATTGTAATCGATTAAAATGATTATGCAATTGATTACAATCCATGATAGATATCAAAATTATGCATTTTGGAACATGTAATCAATTAATCTGAGGATACAATCGATTATATGATGTGGTTTTTTTTTTAAAAAAAAATATGCAGATAAAAATAAAGTATGTATTAGTTAAAAAATTTTATGTCACAAACAATCACACAACATACAAACAAATATTTAACACTCATACAAGGATTAGTTGGATGATGTATTCTCTATGGTTAGGTGAATGAAGACTCACTTATGATGTCAAGCTCATTCCTAAGGAAGCACAATCTTTCTCTAGGTAGAGGCTTAGTGAAGATATAAGCCAATTGCAAATTGGTTTCAACAAACTCTATCTTACAATCTCCCTTTTGTATATGGTCTCTAAGGAAGTGGTGTGTAATCTCAATATGTTTGGTACAGGAGTGCATGACGAGATTCTTAAAAAGTTGACGACAATAGTTTTGTCACACATCAAAGGTATGATGCCTAACTTAAGGCTAAAATCTAATAGTTGTTGTTTGAGCCAAAGTGATTGTGCACAACAGTTCCCAACAACTATGTACTCAATCTCAATTGTTGATAAGGCTACACAGGCTTGCTTCTTGCTATGCCAGGACACAAGGCTATTCTTAAAGAGATAACAAGTACCACTTGTACTCTTTTTATCCAATTTACAACTAGTGTAGTCTGAATCAGAATAACATATAAGTGTTGGTTGGACACCCTTAAGATACCATAAACCTACATCTAAGGTTCATTTAAGGTACTTAAGGATTCTTTTGACAACTTTGAGGTGGGATTCCTTAAGGTTAGACTGGTACCTAGCACACATGCACACATTAAGCATGATATCGAGTTGGCTAGATGTTAGATAAAGTAAAGATCCTATCATACCACAATAGAGAGTCTGGTCTCCACTTTTACCTCTTTCATGAGCATTTAAGTAGCAAGATATTGCCATTGGTGTTGATGCTTCCTTGTTGTTGTCAATTTTGAATTTCTTTAAGATGTCCTTGCAATACTTGCTTTGATGAAGGAAGGTACCTTGAGACATATCTTTGACTTCAAGTCCTAGAAAGTACTTCAGCTCACCCATCATAGACATCTCAAACTCCCTCTGCATACCTTTCGCAAGTTTCTCACATAATTTTGGGTAAGTGGAATTGGTTCCTTTTGAATTGATTGAGTTCTCCATACATTACCATCATCCAGAATTCATCATGGACAACTTCTTCAATGTTTTTGAGCTCAACTTGAGAGACAAACACAATTGTGTTGCAAATTTGGCTTATGGAGGATTTTGTTGAGACTCCTCGTTAAAAAAATTGATTACAAAACGCTTGGAAGGACCAAACCATATCTAATGAGAGACTAAGTAAATATGCAAAAAAAGGGGCCTTGTTTGTACCTAAGGAGTTCATGTAAAACAAAAAGGAGTGGTGTATCCCACCAAGTATATCATAAAGGGTACCACTAAAAGATACTAGTCTATTGACACAAAAATTGACTAAACGGTGAGTTGCACCTAATATTCATTAGTTAAAATTTATTGAAAATTACAAAATTAGGAAAGGAAGTCATTAAATAACATGTAAGACTCATTCAATTTTGTGATTTTCAATAAATTTCAATTAATTAAAAAGAGTGTGATTTTTAACATTTTTCACATGAATAATAATTTCAATTTTCAAACACCCTATAACATACAATGATTCAACTAGCCTGAAAATTGAGTTTTGGATGAATTATTTTCTCTTCTTGAATAATCTCATTTCTTTTTGGACAATATAATTAAATAGCTAATTCTATTTGTCTTTATATAAAATTTAATTATATAATTAAGCATTATATTTTCAATATGCTAGTTTTTTTTTTCTTTAAAAGGTCGTTCTCATTATGCATATCACATTTTCAATTATACTTGGCATATTTTAAAAAACCTAAATAGTATTACATCAAATCATTCATTGTCGATATAAAATTATTTTATATCGTTATTCAATTACAATCCTATGATAATATAATTTATTTTTATTAAATTATTTCAAAAATTATTAAAATAATGAATTATAATTAACCTATTGTTTACATTAATGGTGTAGAAACATTTTACTTTAAAATTAATGAACTTAAACTTATGTCAAGCATTCCATGATCACCTACCTATAGGCCAAGGTTGCGTCCACCCGCGGGAATTTTAATCGAATTTTCTAAACCCTTTTTCATATATATGCAAATATAGGCTGACTCATGATTCAACGCAATTAAAAAGTGAGTAAAAAAAGCAAAGTAAATAACAGTGATTATGTATAGGAATCTTTTGCAGCAGTAATAAAATTTTATTTTACTAGTTGGAAGGTTCTTTAACGTGCATGCCGATGAAAATGATTCCATTCCATATATGCTTGTCGCGTTTTATTTTTGGGTAAATAGTAAAATTCGTGTAATACTTTGATAAATTTAACTATGAAAAATGATAAATATTAAAATTTAGTCTTAGAATATTAAATGTGTAAAATTGTGAAATATTAGTTTTATTGTTATCTTCCGATCACTACGACTATATCATATTTTGACACTAATTTATTATATAAAATAGTGTCATTTGAGTTTTCCAACTCACAAAAATGCAACTAACTAATTTGAATGTTAAAAAAATTTATAACTTATTAGAAAATAAATCTCTAAATAATGTCATTTAATGACATTATAGATTAGAATGATATACTTATTATCAATATAATTCAAGAATTACCATTTTAGTTGACGACAAAATTAATATATCATACTTTTTATATATTCTAAAGACTTTTATGATCATTTACGTATGAATCTAAATAATAATACGTTAACACATTACACTTTCAAATTTTGCTATTTACCTTTTATTTTTCCGTTAAAAATGGTTTGTCTCTTAGTTTGGCTTTGTTCAAACTCTATATCTCACTGTTGCGCCTGCCAAGTTCGGTGTATTATTTGCACAGTTGGTCACACTGATCAAACTAAAGACTCGTGCCGTAGAGACTCGAAACTATGCATGCATTCTTTCTTCTTGCACAAAATATGTTTTTGTAATGTATGGAGTATTTTTTTTTTTAATTTTTAATATTTTGTTTAAAAAAATAAATATTTTTTTTAATTTTATTTAATGTCACGTGTTCCTTAATTAATGAGATATGTGATATTAATTTTATTGATATGTGACATCTATTAGAAATAAATTATTTACTAATTGAACTAAAAGTGAAACAAAAAAATACTTTAGAAATCAAGATTGATCAAACAAAATATTAAGGATTATAAACAAAAATGTTCAATACTTTAAGGATCAATGACATATTTGGTCTATTCTTCTATTATTTTAGACTTTTATATTTTTACCTTTATTTTTTAAAATTGATATTTTAATTAGTTCTTATATTTATATCAATTTTTTATTTTATTTTAAAGCCAATTCTTGGGTGGATCACTTAGTATGTGGTCCATGATGCACCAAAACTTTGGCCTTTAGATGAATCTTATATTCACTATTGGTGCGGATGGGGATGCAGGATGCTCTTGAACTGATATGCTGATTACAGTTTCTGCCTTTCTGGTGTACATAATACTGATTACTGTTTTTTTGGAAGTCAATTAGGGTCTCCTGGACTGGTGTTAGACATGTATCTTTGTATATACACTCATTATTGTATATACTAAGATATTGGTTCTAATTTCATATGGTTCTAAGGTTCGTTTTAGGCTATTTGTAATTTATCTTTATACATAAGTAATAAGCTTTTAGGCTATTTGCAATTTATCTTTATATATAATTAATAAGCTTAGGGTTTTTTTTTTCTGAATTTTTGTCTTTGCAATAAAAAAGTCGAGACAAATTATAAAATCAATATTTCCTATTTGATACAACTAATAACATAAGTGGACAAGGAGAGGACTAAAAAAATGATTTTAAAAAATTGAAGGACTTAAAAAAAAAATCTAACTTGTAATTTAGAGCTAGAGCACTAAAATAGAATTGAAAGACCATGAATAACTAGAAATTTATTTAAGCTTGTATTTTGTATGCAAGAAACTACTTTATATGTTTTCTAATTTTGCTGAGCATGTATATTGTTATTTAAGCCTTGTGATGGATAAATTGAGTAATGACATACAAGATTCTTTCTTGGACATTTGGACTTTGTTTGATGAAGTAAAAATAACACACCCTTGGGCTGTTGAACACATGAGATACTAGACAAAAAGAAAACTTTAATAAAAATTTGTTTACAACACTTATGGTTTTTGCTTGACCAATTGAACTAAACATCTGATTAATTAAATGTTGAAGAAAACTCATGGATTATTAATTATGTACTTTGAAATAAAATGAATAATGAATTATAAGATTATTTGTTAAGAATAAAATTCAGTGAAGAAATTAGATTGAACTCACTAAGAACTAACTTCATAATTAACTAAGTCCATATATACACAAACAAAATAGATGTTATGTATTCAAAATAATTCAATAAAGCCTGATAACATCCTAGTTGGCCTTTGTTTCAAAAAATATTTTATATTTTCCTTTTCAGATTTTTAAATATTATAAAATTTATTTATAAAAACAAAAATGTTCAAAGTTAAGTTCTCGAAGAATGAAAATATATTTATAAAAATGGGAACGTTGAAAATGTCAAATTATAATTTTTTTAAAAATTAAAACAAGTACGTTTTTAAGTGCATTTTTTTTTTTTATAAAAATGAAACAAAAAAACAGCGAAACACATATTAAATGATCTGTGTTTTTAATTGATTAAAAGTAATTAAAAATAAATAAATATGAGTGTGTAAATTTAATAAAATAAATATATGGATAAGATGCAATTTCTCATAAAAGTTATTCAATTTATAAACTGTTGACTAACCCTCCTGACTATTTATTAACTAATCCTAGCTTTGATTAGCTTATGTTAATTGTGCTTTGATTAGTTAATCTGGTTAGTTACCCTTGTAACTAATTATAAATAATTTCTCCTCCACAAGAGAATCAAGCTTTGTTATAAACCAAAAATAAATGGAGCCATAAACATTTTACCAAATTACTTAATTTTTCAAAAAGACATTTTTCCCGTAAATAATAACTTATTTCATGTCATATTTTATTGCATCTCTCTTTTCATTTTTTAAATCTTTATTTTATTTTATGTTATGTATATTTCTTTCCTTCATGCGCTTGACTTACACAGTTGGCAATTAATAAGCGGATAAGACTTAAGAGTTCACTTTAAATTAGTATTTTTTTGGTGAATCAGAGTTCACTTTAAATGGAACGGTGACCCTTTTATCTCTTATACATTGAAAATCTGCAATAATCATCAAATGCTCTTCAATCTAAAAAAAGTCAAAAGTCAACATACTATGGCTTTTCAATTTGTCTTTACATCTTTACCTGTTTAAAATATTCACTCATAAACATTTTACTGCTTCAAATACTGCTATGATTTATTACAAAGGATCTCCACTCCTTGTTCAGAGCCATAACTAAAAAAATAAAGTGAGTTTGATTTCTCCTTATAAAAACTATAAAAGAAAAAAGTTGTTAGATGATTCTTATTATTAACAAATACAGTACTAAATTATCAATTATAATGGTATAAATTTAATTGATAATTTAGTACTGTGTATTTGTTAATAATATGAACCATTTAACAAGTTTTTTGTTTTTTATTTTTTAAAAATTGAAAATAGTTTTTAAAAAAAATACTGGGATTCAACTGGTGTTAATGCAAAAGTAACATGGGTCTTGCTTTTGATTCAACCATCGTGTTCTCGTAGAAATTGAAATAACATGTGGACATCACGTTCAAGAAAATGTTAACGGTGTTTACAAGTTCAAACGTTAAAACAAACATAGTTTGGATAAAAGAAAAGAAAACATAAATTACATTATATTTTTATTTTTTATGAGACAAAAAAATAATAATTAACTTGCAGAGATTTTTTTTTCTATTTGAATTTGAATTATATTTTTCTTTTTGGCTTTCTTTCCCTTCCTTCTAAATGGAGGATTAATTTCCATCCTTTTTAATACTAAAAAAAAATGGTTGATATTTGACGTAGCTAGGCATGAGATGGAAAGGTGGTGGCCTTTGGGCTGGGACAAAAATATTGGAGCATGTTTGGATCCCGACACATTTATATTTGAGAAAAAAAATTTATTAATAAAAGAAGATCCTTATTTTTATTTTTAATCGTTAAATTTATATTTAAATACATACACAATTTCTTTAAGTTTAAATCAAACTTAATTGCTAACAACGCTACGTTTGGCTTTGGTGATGAAAATAATATTGAAGGGATGAAATTGTTTTTTTGGTGTTTGATAGAGAAGAAATAGGAAGAAAATAAGTTTCAAAATAATAGGATTGGAATGTATTATAATTTATTTATTTTTTCTATTATATGTTTTTAGTCCCTAAAGTATTTATCATTTTCATTTATAATTCTTAATGTTTCGTTTAACCGATTTTAGTTCTTAAAGTATTTTTTCGTTTGATTTTTAGTCTCTCTATTAGTGAATGATCTAACACTGATTAGATGACATAGTACTCCATAATAAATTGACATGTGTTTTTAAAAAAACAATTAAAAAATTATTTTCTCTTTTTTAACTTATTGTGAGTTTCATTTTTTATTTTATTTTAATTTACTGCTTCGTTTTCCTTTGGGTTCTCTTTCATGCAAGGGTTGTTCCTCGCCAGTGTTCATTGTCGTTATTCGTTGTTGTCATGGACCAGAGGGGAGTGGAGAGGGGTGGAGGTTGACGTGAAGCGAAGATAAGACTGAAGTTATACAATGTTTGTTAAAACCAAGACATTGGATGATGTCTTACCCCTAATCCTTTAATGGACTTTGATGATAACAAACATGATAATATTTGATCAACTAATGATTTGAAATTAACTAATTTTAAGGAATCAAAATTGATCGACAGACAAATGGTATAATCTCTCCATAGCTCTCTCTATCTTACCTGTTTGATAACTCATAACATTTATGAAGCACTATAAATGCTTTTAATTGGACTAAAATAAGCTCTGGAACAGACCATGCAAAGTTCATGAGATCAGATGGTACAGTCTTGAAATAGACCATGCTAAGTCTTGAAAAGACTCATACAAAGTCTAAGACTAGACCATACAATGTAAAGTCTTGGGACAAACAACATAAGTCTAGGACCAGACTATGCATATGTACTGGACCAGACCATGTATGGAACACGGTTAGACAATGCATAGTCAAGACAGACCATGATTAAGCCAGGCCAGACGATGTCTGAAGCTAGGCTAGACCATGTTTGTCATTCCAGACCATGCTTAGTCAAATTAAACTGTGTTTGTTAAGCCAGATGTTGTTTGTATAGGAACAAAATATGATCTGTCATATGTGATTTATAATTAATTCTTTACACAAATAAATGCACTGTTGTTATAGAAAGAAAAGGAGATACTTTTTAAACTTACTTTCTTTTATTTCTTGTATTGTTTGCATGTCTCGAATTGTGTGAAGTGTGTAGGTACAACCAAAAGACTAATTAGCATTGAGATGCATATCTTAAGCTAAAAGCTAACTATGACATAGACAGGAAACCTGCTCCAGTCACATCAAGCACAGTCAAAGCAACTTTAACACTCTTTTGTGAGACAACGGGAACCTATCTTCTCCAACGTTCAAATTCATGAAGCTCACTATATAAAGATGCTTCCATGCAATGAGAAGAAAGAGACAAAGAATTGAAATGAAATCATTAGAAACAATCTGAACAGCAAGCAAAACACTCTGAGAAAAGAAAAACCTAATAAGAAACACGAGCTAAGAGAAAAGAGAATACCCATCTTCTACAAGCTTATACAGATTCAAAACTTGTTCATATCCTCTCTTTGAGAGTTATTTGAATCTTATACATATTTGTATAAAAAGCCAGAAGTGACTTAGTGATAAAAGAATACTTGGGAAGTATAATCTCAAGGGGAGATTCATATTTATAATCAGTAGTGGTTTAGAATACATGTAGCCAGCAGTGGCATAGAGAATACTTGTAGCTAGAAGTGGTAGTGAAGAATACTTATTTTGTAATCAGTTGATTATAGTGGAATCCTTTAACAGTTGTTAAAAGAGAACTGGACATAGCTCAGATTGAGTGAACCAATATAAAAAAAAGCTTTCATTTGTTGTCTTGTGATTACATATATTCATCTTGCTTACTATACTCTTTTGAAAAGATTTTCAAAGCCTTGCTTTGCAAGAATATATTTACTAGTTTAAACTTACATATATCCAAGAAGGCAACTTGTGAACTAATAGCGTTTGCAAAAAAATTTCTAACCCACTATTCAACCCCTCCCCCCCCTCCCCCTTTCTGATGTGTTTTTGTGTATTTCAATGTTGAGTGGTGGGGGTTTGCATGCTGAATGCTGAATCGTTGGGGTCAAGGGGTTGGCCGTCGTTGGGGTCAAGGGGTGAGTTGATTGCCTCTTTGTTGGCTTCCATTGTTAAGGGTTGGAAGAAATGCCTTTGTAGAGATAGGGAAGTGCTTATAACTTCTCACAATGTAAAGAACCCAAGAAGACTATTTTGGGGGTGCCCTAATTGAAAGGTAATAAGCTTTTTGTTTGTGTTTGGGTATGGCTTTTTTGTTATTATTTATGTAGCTAAAACATTTACAGAGGGGAAGAGTGCATTGTTTGTATTTTAGGTGGGCTGATGTGAAGGATGGTGATTTGGATGCAGTTGATCAATTGGTTTCTGAAGCTGTTGAAGAACATAAAAAGAAGGTGAACAAGTTGTAGAGGAAAGCTATAGCTAAAATCAACAAACGAAACCTCTTAATGGTTTTGCTTTGTTGTCATGGATGATAACCATTTATGAAGGCATGACATGTTTAGTCAAATGTTGGAAATGAGACTAATTATGGAATGGGTTTTTTAGGATAATAGGGAGATTGATCATGTTGTTAGCAATGATGGATTTGATTGTTAGTTTATCATCATTTATTTGTAATGCTACTTTTAGTATAATGTTTTACTTGTTGAATGAAGACATCATTTGTTAACAGCCACATTTTTCAATAATGAAACTGATATAAACTTGCTCTTTTTTTTTCTCATCTTGATCTTACATACATACTTTATTTGCTTTTTACTATAACTTTTGTAATCTCTTATGTTTATGCCATAATCTGTTTGCAAAGTTTGTTACTAAACATATCACTATGAAGAATGATCTTGTTTCCAAATGAGAAAAAAGAAAATCATATAGCAATGTTGTTGGATTTTTATTTTTGTTTTGAATTTAAAATTGAGCACAAGCATTTAAATTTTGATGTAGGGATAAGGCCTTTAACCCTTTTGGCAACAACCAATCGAGTAACGTATAACAAATTCAAAGAAGTATTGGATATATGACAGTTATTATCTGTTGAAATTGAACATTAATTTCATTGAATTGTCCAATTTAATATAGTTAATATGATAAGCAAATTCATTACATAAGCAATTGCACTAAATATAGTAACAACACTGCTAGATGAATGAACCGTAATATCATTCATAAGAGATTCCTGTCATTGAAGAGTTAGATAAGTGTCACATTTTCTAACAGTTTTAGGTACCAAAATAAGTGACACAAATCTAACTAATGACACAATAACTTCACCATTTCTACAAAAGTTGGATTTATAAACCAACATTACATTACAGAAAAAAAGAAACTCAATCACTAGGACCTATTCAATCCTAATTTCTAATAGCCAAAACATAAGGTTCCAAAATATACATTTCCCTTTTGTCATCTACTTTTTCTTCACTTGTTCAAAGCTTGATGTTGCTTGAGTTTTTTTTTGCTATTAGTACTGGTGGTTTGGTTGCTGGTAGTTTTATGGTTGGACAAGGAGCTTTAGTTGCTGGTAGAGGTGGTTTTTTTTTGTTGGACATGGTGGTTTGGTTGTTGGTTTTACTGATTTTTTTGTGGCTAGAGCAAGAGCTTTGGTTGCTTGTTTTATTGGTTTTTTGGTGGCTAAAGCAGGTGTTTTGGTTGCTGGTGGAGTTGGAGCTTTTGCTGTTGATGGAGCTGGAGTGTTGGCTACTGGTGGAGATGGAGCAACAGGGACATTAGCAGTAGGTGGAACTTTGGTTGTTGGTGGAGATGGAGCAATAAGTGAAGCTTTGGTTGCTGGTGGAGATGGAGCAACATGGACATTAGTAGCAGTAGATGCAAATGGTGCAGTTGATGCAATAGAGACATTAGCGGTAGGGGTGTCCTGGAGTAAAATAAACATATAAAAGAAAATTAACATAAAAAACTATACTAAAAAAAATGAACACATAAAAACTATACTACAAAAAATTACCTCAAACTAAGTTGGTTGACTTTGAGTACTTTGTGAATCAGGTTATGAACCATCAATTTCAACCTCAGACTGAGGTTCTGGTGGGGTAGGAATCTTACATGTCCTAACATTATGACCTGGTTCATCATACCTTCTACATGACCCTACAGACCCTATTTTCTTTGCCTTGTTGCCATTGGACCCTTCATCTGGTTCTAGTTTCCTTCTCCTTACCCTACTTCTACTTGATTCTTTATCTGGTTCCCTTCTCTTGAGTTTTTTTGGTCGATCGGGACCTCTTTTATATTCCGGTGGTAGGATAAGTTCACCATTTCCAGCTGGCCATTGTTGATAGCCATTTATAGGACTAATGACTTTCTCGTAACACATCTTATATACATCCTTCTTGTAGTATTTGTGAACATAATTTTCAGGTTTACCTTTCATATACTTGATAGCAAAGATAACATGGCGACAAGGAATGTCAACAAGATCCCAAAAGTTGTAGTTGTAAGACTACTTTTCCACATTTACCACAAACTTTTCAGCATTGATAGAGTGTGTTACTTTAAACATTGGCCCACCAGACCACACTGAACACCAACTTGCACTAAACTCAACTTTTTTGTTTAGTCTCTTCAACAGCTTAGGCATAACATCCCCAACTTGTTTTTTTTTTACCTTTTCTCTATGTGCAGTAAATCTCTTCATAATGTAAGTCCTAATCCATTCAACCATGGTCAATATAGGCTTATCTCTAGTAGGTAAGATGGTTAAATTGAAAGACTCAGTTAGGTTATTGATTAGTACATCAGATTTTGCTCCAAATTTGAAGGCATGCCTACACCATGATCTCTTATCATGTTTTGTTATCAGCCAATTATAAGCATCATTGTTGAGCTTTTTAAGTTGGAGCATCTTTTCCTCCCATGCTGCATGATAAGTTGCTTTTGCTGCACCCATCATTAAATTCGTAATCATAAGCACACCTCCAAACTTTTTCTTAAAATTACTGTATAGATGCTTAACAAAAAATTTGTGTTCCCCAATTCCTCTGAATTCTTGCATTGATTGAACGAGTCCCTAACATAGTAAAAAACAAAGAATTGAAATTAAAAAAAAAAAATTACTGATGTAAAAATAGAGAATTCAAGAAATAAATAAATAAAAACTAATTTCAAGCCATGTTGAAGCCATGCTGTCTGTTACAATTAATTGATTTCATATACCTACAGTTGAAGTCATGTTGTCTATCACAATTAACTTATTTCATATAAAAGGCTAATTCAATTTTCATAGCTTAGTTGAACTACGGTATATGAAATAAGAAATTATAATACATGAACTTTATAATACTCCTAGCTAGGCTGTGAACTTTGAATTACATGTTTACAAGAAATTATAATACACGAACTTTATCAAGAAGTCCTTGAAGTAGAAGTAATAATATTTGTCCCTGTAAATACTCCTAGTTAGGTTATGAACATTGAATTACATATTTTCAAGAAATAAGAAATTATAATACATGAACTTTATCTTAACATCCTTAAAGTAGAAGTAATAATATTTTTTAATAACACACATGATAGACTTTGAATCAATAGTTTATCAACATTCTTCTAATAATAGTCATAAAAGCACTGTAATTATACTGTGATAAAAGAGAAAGCAATTATACTATGATAAAAAAAAACACTACAATTATACTATGATAAAAAAAAAACATGGCAATTATAATGTGATAAAAATTCATAAACTAACAAAGGAAAGCACTATTCCCTCTAATAAAAATTCATAAACTAATAAGAAGCTTAAAAATGCCTACAATGGCAAGCCAATGTTGTCATGTCCTCATCATGATTTTCATGTGTATATATATACAAACTTATGATGTAAAAACAGAGAATTGAACAAAAAAAATATAATATTGTTGTAAAATAGAGAATAAAAAAAATAGAGAATTCAAGAAATAAAAATAAAATTACTATAGTAAAAATGGAGAATTTAAGAAGTTAAAAACAGAGAATTTAATGCCTTTTGTTGATCAGATAATATAACCCATGTAGTAGTCCTCGAGTCTCTTATATCCTCAAAAAGCAATTCCAGAAACCATTTCTAGTTGTCTTTTGTCTCGGTTTCTACAATAGCAAATGCTATTGGCAAATTCTAGTCATTAGCATCTCTACCCATAGCCACCAACAATTGACTACCATATTTGTTCTTTAGATGACACCCATCAATACCTATAAAAGGCCTGCATGTCTACTAAAAAGCCTTTTTACAACCATCTAAACACACTTATAGTCTTTTAAATTTTGGTTGTAGTGTTGGAGCAAGTCTCTCAACTGATAATAAGCATCTATTCCCCTTTGAGACTCTTTGCAGCTCTTTACCATAAGACATCAACAATGCATACTACTTCACTGCATCTCCTTTCACAATTTCTAATTCAATTTGTCTAGCTTTGTAAGCAATTGCTGATGTAATACTAGTAAAGTATCTAGTCCTAATATCATCAATCACTTCAACCACTGTCATATTATGACTTGACTTCAGCTTATCCAAAATTTGTCTTGCCACCCATTTGGACTTAGCATTTTTGTTGTTAAAAACCTTAACACATTTATGTTCTTCAATCAAAGTCTTCACACTAAATGTTTCAACTTTTCCTAATTTGCTAACCAAACATAGAAAACCACATTTTTGTGAGCAAATGGCCCTAACTTGTTGCTTATCATTTTTCACAAATGTGACTTCTTTACCATTTAAAACTAAATGTTTCATTATTGCCTCCTTGAACTGAATGAGTGAACTGAACTGCATTTCAAGTCTAAATCTAAAATCCTTGCACATTTCATGGGGACTGAACCTAATATTAGGCATATAGTATCCATCCTCATATGAGTCACTTCCACTATCCAACTCCTTGAAAAATATTCAACATCCACATCATCTCCTACATCATCCATATCAGGTATATCAAATGCAAAATTCTCCCCCCATCTTACAAAATTATTGTCAGGTTCTTCATCGGACTCAGAATCAACATCTACATCTTCACCACTAGCTTTAGGGGTACTTGGAGAAAAAGAATCATTCTCACTCTCAGAATGGTCAATTAACATTAAATCATCTTCATCAGTAGCATGAGAACCTTCCTCCTCCATCTCCACCTCCACATCATCCTCATCACCAACTGCACCCTCATTTTCCCGATCCTTGTCGCCCTCAACATCATTCAGAAAAGGTTCTGCATGTTCGAGCAACTCCACATCTGATACCAAGAGAGGCTTATTTACAGATACATGCTCCACATACAAATCAGCTTCACCATTTCCATTCAGTGCATAATCCAGTAATTCCAATGCATGTTTGTCTTCAGTAAAATGCTTGAACCTTTCTTTACTCTCCTTATGTTTCCACCACAGCTTAAATTGGCTACATTGGTAACCTAACTCAATAACCAGTGCGACAGCTTTGAAGTAAAACCAAGTGTCAGTATCAAGCTTTTTGTATGCATCAATATATAATTCTTTATATTGGCCTTTCTCAAAATCACCACCATGATGTATAACCAAAGTAAAATACATCTCTTACAATATAACACAGTACCAAAAATTTCATTAAAAAAATACAAAAACTAATATTAAAAAATGCCAGCACATGTTTTCTCTATTTTTTAATAGGGCAAGGCTTAACAACAAATGTTATCAATTTCTCAGCCACAAACCAAAGAATCCAATGTTAAAACTACACATTTTTTCCTATTTTGCCCCTACAATGACAAGCCCCACATTGATAAGCCTTTACTACATATAGTACTCCACTCACATGCCTTGGAAAGAAACACATAAACACACAAATAAAGAAACACACGCGTAGAAACATACATACAAAGAAATCCTTAGTCGAAATCCCTTCGGGTCTTGAAAAGAAACACAAAAACACACAAATAGAGAAACATTCACACACATAAAAACACAAAAACACACAATTAAAGAAACACACACACACATAAACACACAAACACACAAACATAGAAATAGAGAAATAATGAAACAATGAAACATTTAGTTGAAACCCCCTAATTCAAAAACACTAACCTTGATCAACAATAGTTGTCTCATTCTACTCTACAAGGATCGCCAATGATAACTACCCAAGAGATTTATGTCAAATGGAAGCACGAAGTCGTTAGCGTCGATGTCGCGATTCACAACAACAACAGAGGCGCCTCATTGAAGCTTCTCATAGGAGTGGTTGAGATTTTCTATTTTTAATATGATATAATAATATAATTTATCACTTAATATAAAATATGTATTAACAAAAATATTTGAGAAAACACGTGTTTAATTATATTTTTAAAACACATGTCAATTTATTATGGAGCCATGTGTCATCTAATTAGTGCTAGATCATCCACTAACAGAGGGACTAAAAATCAAACAGAAAAATACTTTAAGGATTAAGATTGGTCAAACAAAAATGATAAATACTTTAAGGATTAAAAACATATTTTACCCTTTTTACGTTGGATAAAATTTGTCAAACATGATAATAAAAAAAAAATCAAATTTGACTGACTCTAAACTTAAATTTGTTAGATCCAAACATCAAACCAAATAATTATCTTATCTCTCTCCTCATTTGTTATCTATTTCATTCTGCTAATGTTACTTTTAGTCTTTTATATTTTAGTTTTTGTTCAATTTGATCTTTTATATTTTAAAAACCTCAATTTTATCCTTTACGTTTTTAAAATGAGTCAAAATAGTCATTTTGAAATAATGTTTATTTTCAATTTTGTAACATGATTTTGAATATTTTTTAAGGAATTTGAGATGTAAAAGATATTTTATTAGATTCATTTATATAAAAACTGTGGAACTCAACTAATGTATGAACCAAAAGAGAGTTAAACATAATGAAAATCATATGAAAAAATGAATCTCATGAATAATTAAAAAAAATTGATATTATATTTTTCATTAATTTGGTTGTTTGTTGGATACACTTTTCATGAAATTTTTACTATCTTTATTGTCATTTTTTTTATTTAAACATTAGTTGAATTTCATAATTTTCATGTAAGTGAATCTAATGAAATAGTTTTTACATCTTAAATTAGTCAAAAAATGGTTCAAAATAGTGTCACAAAATTAAAAATTATGTTTATTTTTAAAATGACCATTTTGATTCATTTTTAAAATATAAATCACCAAATTGAATATTTTAAAAAATGTCAAATTAAAGCTTTTAAATCATGAAGGATCAAATTAAAAAAAAAAATTAAAACATAATAAATCAAAATCAAAAGTGACATTTAATCATTTCATTCGAATCAATCAACTTTACATATTCCTTTATTTATCACCTATTTTTACTCTTTTTTTTTATTTCCATATACTTTTTTTTCTCCTCTCTACCAAAGACACTCTTATTGAATGCTCTACACTAGACCACACAACTGCACAATGGGAATGCGTAACGCACACAGCATGCATAGCAGCAGCAGCAGCAGTAATGAGAATAGAAAAAACAAAAACAAAGAAAGAAGAGAACAGAGAAATGAGTATGGGAATGGTGTAAGTGTAATAAATGACACGCACGCGATCAAGTGTACGAATGCCGTATAAAATGCGTCATAACGCATTCCAATCCCTCCATACATAGCGATAGCGTAGTAGTATCCTGACACATTCTGCTCTTGTTCAAAGAGCACCCCAAAATACACACTTCTGCCTTTTATCCAATACCAAGAGCTTCCTTTCAACCAAAGCATTTCGAATTCGATCCATCTTCGCTTTAATTAACTCTGCATCTTCTCTCCACCATATTCCAAAATACTTGTATCATTATGGTTAGAGTTGAGAGGTGATACATAAATAATTTTACGATATTAATTAACTAGGGTTTAGTTCTGATAATAATTATTTATGGAATATTATAAAAATGTATTTGATAATTATTGAAAATATTTTTCATATGCACGGAAATAATTTAAACATGGTAGTAGGCAGTTAAGAGAGTATAAATGTATTTTTATATATTGAGATGATTAAATGTCACATGGAAATTAATGTTCTTTTGCCCCTCTGATCAAAATTAAATATTAATTGATGGTGGGATTACAATCTTTCTCGGAATAAATATATACCTAGACTAATTCTTTATTATTTCATAATAAGCATTCTAGAATATTTTTCTCCCAAAATTATCCACTAAACAAACTCTCATAATTTATTATTTATGATAGATAGACGGAATGACATCTTATCATTTAATAGAGACAAGTGACAAATTAAAGACCACATGAAATAAATTTATTTAATGAGTAATAAGGTGACTTCAATAATGAGAAATGAGAATGAATATGGAGGGCATGGCATATTTGATATTTTATATTATGGAAAATTTTATAGCGGCAAATACTAACAAGTTCATCACGGTCCTATGATGTCTTTGAAGAAGAAGAAGAAATGAGAAACTATGGAAAGATGTTAAGAAATCAATCAAATTATTATTAAAGCATGTTTTACAACACATTGAAGATTGAATTATTGCCACAAGAATCTAAACTTCGTTGAAGAACTCAGCCGCAACACAACATGGACAAAGCATACCTTTTGTTTCTTGAAGTGTAACTTGGATGCCGCAATATTTGCAAGGGAAAACAAATTTAGAGCTGCAACATGCATCTGAAACGCTAGTGGTCATTTCATAGCGGCAAAAAGCTCATGAAAATTAGGAAACGTAACACCTTTGAAAGGCAGAAGCAATAGTTATTGATACAACAATAAATTGGCTGACAGAACTACACCTCTCAATTATGTACTGGCATAGTTGCTGAGAGCATCAATAATAGAAAATTCAAAAACACATATGCTGATTTTATTTTAAGAGGTTGTGCAACAAAAATAACAAGTCTTTCTAAATGTAGCATTCAGTTTATACTAGACAAACCAATCTAATTGCTCACTGCTTAGCAAGCACATCCAGATCATTTATTTGTCAACGCTCCTTTGATTTTATTTTATTCTAGCTTGTATTGACTCTATTATTCTCCATGATTTAATATAAGTTTGCTTTCACAAAAAAAAAAAGGTGACATCAATAATGTACCATTTTGTGTCATATCATCATTTAGTTAGAAAAGATAAGTAAATACAGTATTTTTTTTTAAGTATAAAATTGAAAAAAAAAATAGGTAATAATTTTTTAAAAAGAAGTTATAAATCATATTTTTTAAAAGTATAATTTTGGTGTCAAATGTTATTATATTTAATTCTAGAAAGGTTAGGAACACAATCTCTAACACACTATTTTGAATACATTCTTTTTTATTAATTTAAACCTAATAAAAAAATCATAAAATTTAGTGATTTTAACGTAAAATTTGATGGAACTCACGTGTTATTTAATGATCCTTCCTCTCTTAATTTTATAGTTTTAATGAATTTTGATCTATTAGAATAGTCTAGTTTATTTTATTTGAGAACTTAAAATTCAAACATGAGTAAGAAGGTAGGAATAGGAAATAGGAAACTGGAAATTGTGGTTTTATCACAAGATTGGATAGATCTTATTTTATAACTCTCTCCTAATTTTATAATTTTTAATAAATTTTGACCCATTAAAAAAAAAAGGTATCTTTGTATAAAAATATAAACATAACAATTACGCACTTTAGATATCTATCTGTTGTTTGCTTGCTTGCTGCCAACAATTTCAGTAAATTATGTAAGCACTCCTCCGAATCTTTATATAATTAAATTTAAAGTTGATTAATGATATTTAATTTAATGAAAATTATTTTTTTAAGTGTTTTATTTTTTTATTAAAATTTGGTATTAAACATAAAATTAGTTAATTGATAAGATAATATCCCGTTGACAGATATTTATGTTCAACCAACACATAAAAAATTCTATCATATCGAAAGAGTAACACACCATAATCAACAACTTTAAATTCGTCAAAAGATGTGGAAAACTCTTATTTTCACATATGTTCCATAGAGATAAAGGGTAACAAGCTAATTCTTCTTACTAACGCTATGAGTTCATTAGTATGGAAGAAAATGAAAACATACAATGTATGTTCGGAAGGCTTCAAACCATACTTAATGACCTTAGAAGTTTAGGCAAAACTTATGATAACTATGGCCACATTGACAAAACCCTCCGTTTAATAATTTGTCGTTTATTGTTACATATATTGCCTTTTTACTATCCACACCCTTATAAAATCCAAATGATGAATACACAAAAAATGAGAGCTTCGTAGTTTTATGGGAGTGGAGACAAAAAAGGGATGTAGGAAACAAAAATGGGGGTGCAAAAAGTAATTATTTAATGCCTTTTAAACCATTTAAATTGTTAAATTAAACAAATTTTTAAAACAAAAGATCCAAATTGCATATCGAAAGAACCAAATGATTCAATCAAATACTTAAAATAAATTAAAGGAACAAATTGAATTTCAGGACTTTAATTTATTATATAAAAAGTGTAAAGTTTGTGTGTTGAAATCAATTTGAACATGTATTTTAATTACATTGAATAGTTCAAAATCAATTTCATTAAAATGAATTTTTGTTGGAGTGCAAGAGTAAAAGGTCTCACACTATATATTTGATAGATTAGTGCATGTCTAGCAACATATAAGTGACAAAGACTTGTAACTAATGCCTTTTAATGCTGTGTGTTAGAATTTTAGAAATTCAAGTAATTAAAATTTTAGATATTTGAATTATTAGAAATTGAATTCCCTTTATTTTATAAATGATTTATTTAGATGAAGTATTTGAATTATTAGAAATTAAATTCCTACCAAAAAATAATATTACATAATTTTTCAACTTAAAAAATAATGTACAAAAATATTTTTAAAAAAATTACATAATTTGTAAAATTTCAAAAATAATACATGAGAGAGTGGGAGAGAGAGGAGGGGGAGAGAGGGAGAGGGAGAGAAGATATGGAGAATTTTAAATTTTCAACTTTTTTGAAAATTTTCAAATTTACTATTTTTAACTAATTAAAATACAATGAGCACATTTCAATTTTTTCTTAAATATTCCATCCAAACAATTCATTTTATTTCAAAAAATTTGAATTACCCTCTCCAAATATCTCATCCAAACATACTCAAGTTATTTAAGAGCATCTTTAGTGGAGAGGGTCTTCGAGAGATCTTGATGTGTTTTTTTGTAAGCCCCATAGTGTCACGTAATCATCAAGCTTTTCCACATTTTTTGTTAAATCTTAAATTGAGATCTTATAATACTTTTGTAAATTCCGTTATGAACCTCACTTTATAAAATTTTATTTTAAATTTATTTTAAATTGAAATTAATTATTTAATAATATAATATTTAATTATGAAACAATTAATATAAAAAATTAGAACAAAAATAATATAAATATTTATGTATGACTAAAGACTAAATTGATTATTAATACATAAGATGGATAAAAAAATACAAATATTGACATTGAAAAAAAAAACTAATAATTTAAATTGTTTTGTCACAAAAATGTGTCCAATTAACACATGTTCTTGAATCGTTGTATTTGTTCTTGAATATGTTGTTATAGATTACTTCTTATGAAAAAAAATGGTTAATTATTTTCTATTTTATTTTATATCATTTTCTTTTTGGTTGAGGGAGATTTTAGAAGGGTCCTATGTGGAAGATCAAATCTCCACATGTAAATCTTGTTTTCTTCTCCAATGGAAGATCTTAGGAATTGAGAGATCTGGAGTTAAGATCTCTTAATGCTTTTGTGGCTCCGTGGGACTCATGAGAAAATACCTAAAGATCTCTTGAAGACTTTCCCCATTAAAAATGCTTTAATAAACTTATGATATCCAATTTACTTGTGTGATTTATTTGCGGTCCATTGATGAAGATCTCTTAGAGTCTCAGTGTTTATCCCATAGTATTCCATAATAAGTGGTATCAAAGTTGATGTTGCAACCTAGTGAATAGTGATCGACTTAAATGAGTATCAAAATCTCTTGTATATTAAAAGTATTCTTGGTGATGTGGAGGTAAGACGACATTTCATGTTGATGTAAGCTAACAACGATGTGATCCATTGAATACCCATATAAAAACCTCTGTAAAAATATATTATACGAAAGAGTCTCACACTTAAAAAATAGATTATTGGAGTGTGAGTACGAAGTTTCACATTGATTAAGGTTATCGATACTGAATAAGGATGAGCATAGTGAACAATATATAAGTCACAACTAGCAAGAAACTCGTACGTACACATAGGTCACATTCATTTTTTTTTTTTTGTATTCTTAATTTTTTTTATATTAAAACAAACATAATTAATTATTTATATATTCATAAAATAGAATATGATTAAACTATTTAAGTTGAGAAAAAAAATTAAATCAAATGTTATTTTTAGGGTAGTTAAATAATTATTTGCTATAGGATATTAGAAAATTGAAATTATAATTGATGTTCTTACCAATTTATTTCAATGAATTTTAATTCAATATATTTACATGTTGTCCAAAAAAAATATTTATTATATATTTATGTTAAAATTTCAAAACTATTAAAATTAATTTAATTTATTATATGATTAGATATGTAATATTTTGTAATGAAAATATATTTAATGAATTAATATTAAAAATATTATTAAATTATATAAAAATGATATTTAAACTTATTATCTAAGTATTAATTAACAATGTTTTTTTTTTTTTTTTTGTAAATGGAGTTATTAAACATAGAGATAAAATATTATTTTGTAGTAAATATATTAACTAATTATATTCAAATAAAAAAGTAGTATAAGAATTTCAACTATATCATATAAATATTATTCAAACAATATTTATTTATAAAATAATTTAAAATTAGTTTATATGATTTCCAATTAAATATAATTTTATAGGATTTCAAATTAAAAAAAGAATTGTTGGGTCTTATTATAATTTATGATATTAATGAATGAGTCTTTGTTATGCATTTGTGTGAAATACTTGAAGAAATAATTTGTTGAGTAGGTAATTTAAAAATATTTTTGTAATCAAAATATATTTCATAAGTTAATCATAATATAAATTTTATATATTTATGTATAAATGATTTTAAGTAAAAATGATTTTATAGAATCTAAAAAAAAATATTATTGAGTTTTTTTATTTGTGATTATTTTAAATACTTAAATAATTAACTTTGTCATTCATAATGATATTGAATATGATTGTATTTGTGGTCTCTACCATAACTAAAATTATTTTAATTGTAGTATTATAAAGTTTTTTGTATGTACTCGTGTGAAATACTTAGAGAAAGAGTTTCATCCAATGTAATGATCTCGAGTAAGGTTGTTATTATGAACAATATTTAAAATTTTTACTGTAAAAAAAAAAAATCAACCTAGTAATATAAATATTATTAGCAAAATATTTATTTATGAAAATATTTAAATTGAATTTATATGATTTCTAAGTAAAAATGGTTTTATATGATTTTAAATTAAAATAAATATTATTGAGTATTTGATATATAATTGTGTTAGTTACTAATAAAATCCATAATCGTTCACCCATAAAGTAGGATTGTTTTTCTTGAATGATACTTGTAATCTTTGTCCTAAAGAAATTTATTAAATTAAATTAATTTATGTTATTTATGAGAAAATAATTTAAAATTATTTTGAATACAAATATATTTAATAAAATAATTTTAATATATTTAGTATATGTTATTTATTTATGTAAGAATGATTTCAAAGTAAAAATGAATTTATAGAATTTTAAAGTAAAAATAAACATGGTTTAGGCACATGTTAAAAACAAAATTGATTCTTATCCTAATTGCATTAAAAGTCATACATATCATATATTGTGATGGGTTTATTGATGAAATTTATTTTACACTATCAATATATATTTTTTTGTTAACTATACTATTAATAGGAAGTATTTTTTCATCTATAACTATTCAACATAAAATCTTAGTTAATGGACCAAGTCTAATAATTACTTTTACCAACGACTTGTTAATAAACACTCAATATATGCTAATACATACCAATTAAAACAAACATTATGTTCCATAATAGTCTTGCGTAATGTCTCCCGTGGATATAGTTGTGCTCTCTGACATGACTAAAACTATTTAAATTAAGATATCATTGCACATAATTATCTTTAGTAGGATTTCTCCACACATTTGTGATCTTCACTATTAGAATCTTAACTTTGTTATATAAATATTATTAGAAAAAATCATTTACACTTTTGTAATCATAGAAACAAAATAATATTTTGCAATAAATATATTAAATAATTAGATTTAAATTGAATTTTGGTATATAAATTTTATTTAACAAAATATGTATCTATGAAATTATTTAAAAATATTTTATATGATTTTTAAGTAAAAATAATTTTATAGGATTTCAAAATAAATATAAACATTGTTGAGTTTTTGGTATGAAGTTGTATAAAATAATAAGAGAAAAGAGTTTTAATGTCTATAATGAAAGTACCTTATATTTATGATCACTATAATAGAAAATATTAAAAATAATTAAATTTAAGATATTATTGATGAAATAATTTAAAAAACCATATTGTAATAAAAATATATTTAATAAATTAATTTATTAATTATATACAAAACTATTTAAAAATATTATATAAATATTAATCAACAAAATATTTATTTATGAAATTATTTAAAAATGTTTTAAATGATTTCTAAGTAATTTTTTTTTTATAAAATTTTAAATTAAAAATAAACAGTGTGGTCTTTGATATGTATAATGATCATACCCTACTCAAACAAAATTTTCTACTGTGAATACCTTTGGTCTATATATATATAACTTATAATATCATTAATGAAATAATTTAACAATATTTATGTAATAAGGCCATATTTCATAAATTAATTTGATATATATTTAGTAAAAAAATTAAGATTATTATATAAATATTAATCTACAATATTTTATTTATAAATTTATTAAATATATAATCAAAATAATATGTCGCAATAAATATATTAAATAATTTAATTGCAACACAGATTTTGTATATGAAATTATTAAACTTATAATCAAAAATTATTTTTTAATAAATATATTAACTTATTAGTTTTAAATTATTTTATACTATAAATATTTCAACCTCATAACATAAAGCTTATTCAACAAAATAAAAATATATTCATTAAATTAATTTTAATATCATCATTATATATTTTATGTAAACAAATTACATTATGATATAGATATGTTTTGAAATAATTACCATATAATATTAATCAACATTATATTTTTGTGTATGAAGTTAGATTCATGCATTAAATCAACACAAAGAAAATAAGGCAAAATTTCAGTGTAATATATAAAGTTAGATGGCTACATTAAATAAAAATAATAAAGTGAGAAAAATTATACAATAAGAAAATAATTTATAGAAATTAATAAGCAATAAACACAAGAAAAATTTAAAAGGACTAAAATTCACCTAAAGATGACACGTGTCAGTTAATTAAAAAATGTTAATTATGTAATTTACTAAGCCTAAGTTATTCTTATATTGATAAGAGGGTAGATGACCTACTGGTATATGCCTTTAGGTTTTGAGTTAGATGTAGTATCGAGTCACTCATATATTTCACTAATCATATTATATTGATGGAGATCTCTTATGTTTTGCCACTTGTATTCCTTAATGAGTTGCATTGGAGCTGATTGGGATCAAGCGATTGACTTAGAGCTTGTTTAGATATAAGGTTAGAAGTTCTTTAGACGACTTCTCTACTGAAAAAGGCTATATATTTTCAATAGAAAAATTTTCAAAAGTACTTTTAACTTGTATCTAAACAGGCTCTTAGACAAATATTACTCCCTGTGTTATCTTTTATAAGCACACAAAAAGTTCAACTTTTTTATTCTCAAACATAAACAAAAGTCAACTACTTTTGTCTTATTTAATGAATTATCTTTAAAATAGCTTTCATTTAATAGATGATTTGTGTTTAGTATCAAATTTCAATGAATGATAAATTAGGAAAAATGTTTGTTTTTTAATTGTAAATATAATTTAGTGAAGTTAATTAATTTTCTTAATAATTATAAAACCAAATATTTTTTCTTATAAATAAGAACAAAGGGAGTAAGTCTTAAGATGTAGAGGTTAGGCTATTGCTTTTTAATGAGAGCTAATGGTGGAGTACTTTAGGCTATGTTTAAAACAACAATAAGTGTATGAATGAAAGTGAAACACCAATGAAAAACATGATAAGTCTTTCAGCTCTTGGGTTTGACACAACTGAAAGGAGATGAAAGTAAACTTTGTGTTGTGACCCCATTGTCAAAACACTTTCATCTCATTTGTGAGATGAAATGGGGTGAAGTAGAGTAACATTTTGTTATTTCCAACTTGCCCTTTACCTTACTTTCTCTTATTTTATTGAAACTCAGGATTTGAAGTTGTGCATTTATTTTCTCCCTTCTCTTTCATAAGCATATGCAAAACTGGAATTCAAGCTGCAAACTCCACTATGCCTTTTTCTTCATGAGCCTTGCAAGATGTCTTTTTCTCCATGAAACTGCAAATTGTGAAGCATTTGAGGTTGGTCTTTTGAACCACGTGTGAAGCTATAGTCAAAGTAGCTACACTCCTAAGGTTAGCAGATATGATATATTACCTCATTTTTCATGTTGTATTGTTTGTTTTCAAGTGGATTTGCATGTATATGTGACTTGAACATACATGGTTATGCTTGTGTTTTTTATTTGCATTTTTTATATTTTGTAAATGACATATACATGCTATTGGAATATAAATGGTAAAAGTCCTGGTGGATTGTTATACTATCAATTGACATATGAGGTAAAACTACACACATAGAATGCCATTGGGATTACACTAGAGGAGGTATTGATGAGCAGTTATAGAGGGATTTATCACTCATGAAGACTAACGACCTTTTTCTTTTTGCTTCATAATCATACTCTATATTACATTTTTTTTGGGTTTTGCCTTTTTTGGCTTATTAACAATTAACAATACATGCTTCCCTATTTAAGCTTTCTATATTTTTCACTACTTGTGCCTTATGTTAATATATTAGCCTTTTTATCTAATAAAAAAAATATACATGTTTTCAATTATTTGTGTGTATGTTTATTTACAAATGCTTTAAACCTTTGTTGTAAAATCAAAACATTTGTGATGTATAATAACCAAGTTCATTATTTATTGTTAGATTAAAAACTAAAATCTTAATCTGACAAATGTTAAACATAGACAATGATGACCCAAAAGAATATCAAATTATAACTAATATTATCGAAATAGATAGACAAATTATAAGTCATGTTCAACAACATGTGCATATGAGAACACAAGCTGTGACTATGATTGTTTTATGTAGTGTTATGTATGCATTGTATTTGTTGAATATGTTATCAAGGAGACAAGTGAATGCATCTGGTTTTCCCCTTCAAAGAGATCGAAGGCATTACAAGTTAATGTAATATCTAGTTCATACATAATTATTTGTATGGGTCCACAAACATTCATTCAGTTATGCCATAAATTGAGAGGCATTGAGATTCTTAAAGATACCATTTGGTCCACGGTGGAAGAGAAAGTTGTAAGGTTCTTACATTTGGTTGGTCACAATGTCAAAGTTCTTACATTTGATTGCTCATAATGTTAAAAATTACAATATACAATTGTTGTTTCATTGAAGCGGTGAGACTATTAGTCGCCACTTTCACAATGTGCTACACACTATAATTGTGTTACATGGAGAGTTGTTGATCCAATCATAGGACAAGGACGTCACATCACATGTATTTGAAAATTATCATTTTTTGAAGGTACAATTCATTGCTAACTTATTAGTTATGTTAGTTTGGTTTTTTACAATTAATTACCTTGACTTAGTAATCACATTTTTAATTAGGATTACCTTGGAGCCATAAACAACACTCATGTTCCAGTTAAGGTTTTCAATGCAGATGCCCCTTAATTTCATGAAAGAAAAGATTTTTAACTACTAATATATTTGCAGCTTGTGATTTTGACATGAAATTCACATATGTATTAGCCATATGGGAAGACACAACATCATATTCTATAATTTTAAAGGATGTTTTAAGTAGGAATGACCCACTAAGAATACTTGAAGATAAGTACAAATGACTTGTTATGTTGACATCAATTATGTGTACATTTATGATTTTTTACAAGACTTTATTTTTTTTGTAGGAAAATATTACCTCGGTGATGCAGGTTTCATGCTTAAATGTCAAATTCTTGCATTGTATTATGGTGTCTGTTACCACTTGAAAGAGTACTCAGCTAGAGGTTCACAAAATCCTAAAGAGCCCTTCAACCTTAGACATTGATCCCTTAGAAATGTAATTGAGAGAACTTTCGGTGTTTTTAAGAAGAAACTTCTATTATAACTAGCAGGATTGTGCCTCATTATCCATTTGAGACTATGAGAAATATTGTGACACCATGGTGTATAGTACATAATTTCTTAAGGGGTGTTGACAATCATGAATCCTTGCTAACTAAAGTTGACAATAAATTGGATCAAACTGGTATTAATGCATCATAAACACAACTATATGATGATGATTACACATAAGGGACAACATTGCAAATGAAATGTGGAATAGATATCTACATAATTTTCTTTTATAAAACATATACCCATTTTTTTAAATAAAATATATAACTAAGTTTTGGTATAAAAAAACTCACAATAATGAATTATGGTTTCTAGATAATTGATTGTGTTAATTAATGTAATTTTTTTTAAAAAAAAACTTTACACTATTGAATATTGATTTTTTAGCATTAAGGACAAAAGAGAAAATTCATAATTATATGATTTTATTTTTATTTATTTATTACTTATCTAACCACCCTATTTTTTTTTTTTTTATCTCTTTTCATTTCTCTTTCATTTATACCAAACAACTACACTTTCATATCTCTCTTTCATTCATTTTCATATCTTTTCACTTTTATCATTTTTATCTCTCTCTTCCAAACATAGCCTTAGTATTGTTGGGTTCAGTCAAAGCTTATGATACATTTAATGCACCTTGCATATGCAATTGAAAAATTTACACTAGCCTCATAGATGTGTAACTAAGGGGTGCAGTAAATTTTGAAAGCATGGAGAGCACTTTTGCAGTGCAGGCTTTGTTGAAAAAGCTAGGCAATTGTTCACATTATCCTTTGCACATTTTGTTATCTACAAATAGAAGGTTTTGCAAATGAAGGAATGCATCACCGAGAGAACAAAAGCAAGCAAGAGAAAGCCTAAAGCTTTTGGGTGAATGTGAGTAAGTAGTGAGAGAAGAAAAATAGAGTGTTGAGTAAATCTTGAAAGTGTGGGAAAAATACACCGAGGTAGGTATCAACTCTATAGCTCTTTGGTACTGGAAAATTACAGTATTGGAATAGGAGTGGGTCTCATGGGAAACACTATATTGTATCTATTTGTGTGTAAGAGGGTAGGGAGAATATTGTAATATTCTTTAAATATAGTGAAAATATTTTGGAGTTTGTCTCGTGGTTTTTCCTTTGGTATTTGAAGGGTTTTCACATTAAATATTGGTGTTCAATTTTTATCATTATCAACGTTTATTTTGGTGCTTTTGCTACATCACAACATCCAACTTTATTTTTAATTTACACTCGAGTACACTTGTTGAGCCCAACAAATGGTATTAGAGCTCTAGTTGGGGCTCAATGCTATTAAGTGTAAATTAAAATAGAGAACAATTGTACTATAATAAAGCTACTTCTACAAACTACTCCATTTGGAGGCCAAAAATGGAGGATATACTTTTCTACAAGGATATGTATGATCTTGTAGAAAAGGGAGATGTAAAGCCGGACAACATGATAGTTGACGATTGGAAAAAGTTGCATCAGAAGGCCATCAGTTTAATAAGGAAATGGGTAGATCTTAGTGTATTCCACCATGTGGCCACAAAGACGAATGCCCAAACTATGTGGAAAAATATTGAAAAGATGTATCAGAGAAAGATTGCACAAAACAAAACTTTCATCATTTAAAAGTTGGTGAATTTAAAGTACAAGGAAGGAAGATCAGTTGCGGAACGCTTAAGTGACTTCAAAGACTTGGTAAACCAATTGGTTACCATGAAGTTTGTAACACCTTAAAATCTAAATTGATATTAAACTGTTAATTATGCTCATAAAATAAGTTAATTTATTAATTTGTATAAAACTCTTAGTGAGAAATTAATGCATTTATAAAAGCGATAGGAATTTTGTGAAAAATTGGGCAGAGTCTCCTCTGCATTCAGAGCACTTCCCATTTTCTAATTCCACCCAAATCCAACATGCAACATAGTATTTATTTCCAAAACAGCCATAGTTCAAAAATTTCACACAAATCACAATTATAATCCAACCCCACATTTGCATGTGTGGTTTTCAGCACAAAAGGGACAGTCATGCATGCTCATGGTTGAGTTTCCTTCAACCCAACCATGATTTGAGTTCACAAAGGAGAGTACCCCTTACCTTTGATAAAGAAACGAAAGCCCTAACTGTTCGCTCCTAGGTTCGTTGTGCCTTGAAAAGGATGGAAGGAAATTGGGGCTTCAATCTGTTGGGTTATATGAAGAAGATGAAGTGAATCAGGGTGCAATGGTGCTTGGAGGTGGGTGGTGCAGTAGTTGAAACGCTTCCAAGAAGGGAAGAAGAGAAACGCGAATGAGAGAATAGTGAAAGAGTGGAATGGTGAGAGAAGAGAGAAACTTGTGAACTGAAGTTGGGTGTGTGGAATTGTGAGGGAGAATAAAAGGATTTGCATGCTTAAGTGGTTGTGTTGCATAGTGGAGTGGTGTAGTAGTGAAGGGAAAAAAAATTTAGTGAGTGAAGGGAGAGAAGGGATGAATGTGAGTTAGGGGGAAGAAAAGAAAAGAGTGCGTACAAATTTTGTTTTCTATAAAATAATAATATTAATAGGATAATATATTTATTTAAATATTTGAGGTTTCAAACACTTAAAGTATAGGGGTTCTAGTCTATGCTTACTCAGATAACCGAATATAAAATTCATGGCCAATTTGAAATCCCAATTGATACTTGTTGAATGGGTTGTTGACTTAACAACATCTTACCATGCCACTTCTAACAAGGATTTTTTTTCTATGTATAAAGTAAGAGACTTTGGTAAAGTAAATATGGGTCATAGTAGTATTGTAGACATTGTTGGAATTGGTAACGTGTGCATTCCAACCAATGTTGGTTGCACACTAACACTAAAGGACATGTGACATGTGTTAGATTTCGAAACAAATTTGGTGATGGAAAATGGAAGCTTACCAAAGGTTCATTGATGATTGTGAGAGGCACAGTGTATTCAATGTTATACAAAACTTAAGTCACGTTGATCAAATATGTACTTGATGCAATTGAGGATGATGCTTTGCTTGACCTCTGGCATAAAAGAATGGCTCACTTAAGTGAAAAAGGATTGCAAATTTTGTCCAAGAAGTCCCTTATTCCATCTAATGGAGGTACAAAATTGAATTCTTGTGATCATTGTTTATTTGGCAAGCATTATAGAGTGTCCTTCAATAGAACTTCAAAGTTGAAGGAGAATGTTTTGGATATGGTTTATTCTTATGTGTGTGGTCCCATGGAAGTGAAGACTCTTCGTGGTAGTAGATATTTTGTGATGTTTATTGATGATGCTTCACGGAAGGTGTGGGTGTACTTTTTAAGAACAAAGGACCAAGTTTTTCAATACTTCAAAAGGTTTCATGCAATGGTGGAGATAATTGTTGATAAACCTTTGAATTGTCTTTGCTTGGATAATGGGGGTGAATATACTTCCCATGATTTTAAGAATTATTGTTTTGAGCATGACATTAAACATGAGAAGACGGTACTTAGCACCCCACAACATAATGGTGTGACCGAAAGAATCAATAGAACCATTATGGAGAAAGTTAAATGTTTACTTAAAATGGCCAAATTGCCTAAACCATTTTGGGTTGAAGCTGTTCAAAGCATGTGCTACCTGATTAACCGATCTCCATCTGTTCCTTTGGGCTTTGACATCCCTGAAAGAGTATAGTCTTGTTGTGATATCAGTTACTCTCACTTAAAGGTGTTTGGATGTAAAGCTTTTGCTCGTGTCGGTAAGGAAAAGAGACAAAACTTAATGATAAAGCCATTCCTTGTATATTTGTGGGATATGGAGATGAGGAATTCAACTACAAGTTATGGGATTCGGAAAAGAAAAAGATTATCAGAAGTAGAGACATAGTGTTTCATGAGCAAGAAACTGTCATATGCTGGTGCATCAAAAACTAGTGAACTAGGTGGTAAGGTTGATCTTACATCTGTCACCCCTATTAAAAGAATTGCTAGAGAAGGGGGAGATCTTGATGATAAAATTAGGGTTGATGAAGAGTCAATAGTAAATGATGGTGAGGAAGGTGTTGAGTAGCTCCCACTCAATAGATCAAATAGAGAGCCTCAACCATCTAAAAGGTACCCTAGGTCGAAGTTCATACTTATCATTGATAAGGGCAGTCAGAAAGTTTTGGAGAAGCCCAAACTCATAAGGATAAAGTCCAATAGAGGACAACAATGCAAGAAGAGATAGATTCCTTGTGGAAAAATGATACTTATAAGCTTGTGAAACTTCTTGAAGGCAAAAGAGCCTTGAAGAATAAGTGGGTGTTCAAGCTTAACAAAGATGGTTACAAGCTAGTGAAGTATAAAGCTCGCTTAGTTGTAAAAGAATTTAGACAAAAGTGAGGAACAGACTTTGATGAAATTTTCTCTCCAATTGTGAAAATGAGTTTTATTTGAGTTATACTTGGATTGGTTGCTAGCTTGGATCTAGAGCTTGAACATATGGATGTAACAATTGCATTTCCTCATGGAGATTTAGATGAAGAGATCTACATGGATCAACTTGGAGGATTTGAGGAGACTGGAAAGGAGAACTTGGTTTGTAGATTGAAAAAGAGTCTGTATGGATTGAAGCAAGCTCCGAGAAAATGGTATAAGAAATTTGACTCAAGATTGATGCAGATCATTGTGTCTATGTCAAGATATTTCCAGGTAACAAATTTATCATCCTCTTGTTGTATGTAGATGATATGTTGATAGTGGGACAAGATAAGAAGATGATTGGTGATTTGAAGAAGAAGTTGTCAAACTCCTTTGTTATGAAGAATCTAAGCCCTGCAAAGCAAGTTCTAGGTATGCACATTTCGCGAGATCAAAAAGCTGGAAAGCTATGGTTGTCACAACAATAATATGTGGAACGAGTCCTAGAAAGATTCAATATGAAGAATGCTAAGCTAGTTAGCACACCGTTGGCCAATCATTTTAAGCTCAGCAAAATGAGTTGTCCTACTAGTTCAGATAAAAAGAAAGGTATGGATGCAATACCATACTCCTTAATAGTTAGGAGTTTAATGTATGCAATGGTTTGCACAAGGCCAAATATTGCTCATGCAATTGGAGTGGTCAATAGGTTCCTCTTTAATCTTGGTAAAGACCATTAGGAAGCTGTGAAGTAGATTTTGAGGTATTTGAAAAGTACTTGTAATAAGTGTTTGAGCTTTGGAGGAGTAGAACCAACTTTGGAAGGCTATACAGATGTGGATATGGCAGGTGACCTAGACAGTAAAAAATCTACTTCAAGATTTTTGTTTACTTTTGCAAGGGGAGCTGTATCATGGCAATCTAAATTGCAGAAGTGTGTAGCCTTGTCAACTATTGAAGCAGAGTATGTTGCCATGGCTGAAGCAGGAAAAGAAATGCTTTGGCTGAAGAGATTTCTTCAAGAGTTGGGAATCAAGTAGGAAAGGTATGTTATCTACTATGATAGTCAAAGTGCTTTGGATTTAAGTAAGAATGCAATGTATCACTCTCTCACAAAGCACATTGATTTAAGATACCATTGGTTGCGACAAGAAGTGGAAGAACCACACTTCAAGTTGGAGAAGATCCACACAGATAAGAACCTTACAGACATGATGACAAAAGTTGTAGCATGGGAGAAACTTTAACTTTGTGCTAAGGTCATTGGCATGGATTGTTTGTGAACATTAGAAGGGTATTCCCCTTTGACTGGAGGGGGAGAATTGTTGGGTCCAATTAAAGCTTATGGTACATTTAATGCACCTTGCATATGCAATTGAAAATTTTTACACTAGCCTCATAGATGTGTAGCTAGGGGGTGCAGTAAATTTTGAAAGCATGGAGAGCACTTTTACGGTGTAGGCTTTGTTAAAAAAAAACTAGGAAATTGTTCACATTATCCATTGCATTTTGCTATCTATAAATATAAGGTTTTGCAAATGAAGGAATGCATCATCGAGGGAGCAAAAGCAAGCAAGAGAAAGTTTAAAGCTTTTGGGTGAATGTGAGTAAGTAGTGAGAGAAGAAAAATAGAGTGTTGAGTAAATCCAGAGAGTGTGAAAAAAAAAAAATACACTAGGGTAGGTATTAACTCTATAGCTCTTTGGTATTGGAAAAATACAATATTGGAATAGGAGTGGATCTCACAAGAAACATCATATTGTATCTGTTTGTATGTAAGAAAGTAAGGAGAATATTGTAATATTCTTCAAATATAATGGAATATATTTTGAAATTTTTTCCATGATTTTTCATTCGATATTTGAAGATTGTTTTACGTTAAATATCAATTTTCAATTTTTATCATTATCAATTTTTATTTTGATACCACAACATTTAATTTTATTTTTAATTTACACTCGAGTACGAGTTGTTGAGTCTAACAAGTATCACCGTTGAATACTCATAAATAAAAATGACTTTTCTTTGAAAAAACTTTCCAAGTGAATAAAACTGTCCCCAACTCAAAATGGCTGATGACATGCAAATGGTTTTCACCTTCAAAAAAAAAAAAAAATGCAAATCGTTTTCATACAAATCATGAGTATTTTGTTTAACAAAATAATTCATTAGTCAAAAGCTTCATTAATTAATGTAATGGTACACCTAAATGAGATTTTTTTTTTAAAGAGAGAAGATATATTTAACAAAGTTTTTTTTTTTTAATTTTCTTACAGAGATAATGGACAAAAAAGAGTTAACTTTAAAAATAAAAAAAGTTTTTGTTTTTTAAATTCAATTTTAAACTTTTTTCACTCGTCTTCTTTTAAGCCTTAGTGGAGTAAGGGATATAAGTTACTACATTACAACAATTTATGTGTCACAAATTCGAATCTACCCACTTTCTGATACGAATTCACACATCACTGTTCACAGTTATTATTCTCTTTTGCTAAAAAAAAAAAAAAAAAAAAAAGCACCGTGTAGGTGAATGTGTCTACTACCTTTAAGTTTAATCCTCTTCTTTTTTTACATTTAAAAATTAATTCTAATGCCTCTTTCTGAGTGGCCAAACTTCTACTACTAGTTAGGATAATCAACCATGCAACTTTTAGTGGAATAAAGGTAAAGAATCGATGGTATAAATATAACATAGTTTTATATAATAAGAAAAATAATTATAATTTTTATTTATGATAAGTTAATTAATTTTTATAAAATTATTTTAAAATTTATATAAATAATAAATTATAATTGTGTGACAAATATAAAATTATCCTACACTCTAGATGCATTACCCATATTCTCCACCTTTATTACATGAAAAACAGCACAACAACACAACACAATGTCACGTAGGTAGGAACTATATAGGACTAGGAATAAAAAGCGCGAAGGAGACGTCTAATGGTGAAGAGATTGAGATGGTCATTGAACAGTGTGTGTGACTGTGTCTCAGAGGCATTGGAAAAATAAAATCCCAAGTCAGATAGCAATAATAATGAATAATAATAAAACACCCTGCTACAGCAAATAATAGGACTAAATAACTTTTAAGTTTGAATAAGAATTCGAATTTTTTTTCCAGATTTCAAATAAATTTTTTCATTAGTACGAGTGATTGATGTATTAAAAAAAAGAATACTTTTGTTATCATTTAAATAATAATGATATGATACCACGTATATTAAAAAGATTTATATACATAACATAATGTCATGCAATTACTTAATTCATGAAATATTTGTAACAAAATTTGTAATAGACGTTACTCAAAATAACCTATCAAGGATCTAAACAAAATTCCCATATTTATTCATAATTTAAAAATTATTTGAAAATAATGAGAGTATATTAATAATATAACGTAATTTTATATTATCAAATAATTATAATTTTTTATGATTTTTTAAAATAATTTTATAAAAATTAAATATCATAAATAAAAAATAAATAATTATAACTCCTGACAATATAAAATTATATTACCCGTCACAGTACTATACGATCTGTTCTCAAATTATTTAAGCTTAAAAATAAATAAAACAAAAGTACTAACATACCATTCTCTTCTTAAAGCACAGCAGGATCTTCCCACCTTCACCTTGCTCTTGTTCCCATATACTTCTTCTGTCTGAACACAACATCATAGAGAACTTCATCGTCATGATGATGCTTGTGTAACGAGTGAAACACAAACCTTTTGTTTTGGTTTGCACTAGTTTGATGAAAAATATGCAAGGCTTCAAGACAGCACAGCCAAGTTCACAACAACTCTATTGTCACTCTTCTTCCTTCTTGCTTAGGTGTGTGTTACGTAGCTTTTTTCTGTCACCCTTTTGTTTCTTTATTTCTTTTTATCATTCTTTTTTGGTATCTCTTTTCGAAGTTATGCCGCTTTGGTGTTAGGGGGATTTTTTGTTTTTTTGCTGAAACAGAGTTCTCTGTTTTGAAACAGGGGAAATGACACCAACAGAAACCCACCAAGGTTCTCTGATCTTGGGGAGCTTCACCATTCGTCTTCCGTTTTTCACCAAGAAGATGCTATTGATTTGAGTTCAAGTAACCCACTCTCACTATGGTTTCACTATTTAATGGCTTATTTATTTTAAAAAATAAGTATTTTTGTTTTTAACATCTTTGTGACAGTTTTTGAAACAAGCTATTATTTTTTGTAAACCTCTTGATACCTAGTTCGATTCTGATAAAAAAAAAAACTCGTGTTGAGTCTAAATTTAACTTGACATGCATCTTTTTTTTTTTTGTGTGTGTGTGTTATGGTGTGGATGATTTTTCAATTTTGTACTCTTTTGCAGGTTCTATGTTTAATGTGAAGTCAAGCAATGTTGTTGGTGGCAGTAACATTCAATATGGGACATTGAGCACGGTGATTTTTCACTTATTCTTATTCTTACTCTTTCCCTTTGTTGTAGGAAGATGGTAGATGAGATTTGTTATGTGAGGTTTTATGAGGGTTTTGTGTGATTGAAACTTTTTGGGTTGCAAAATGTTTTTATGTTTGTGTAGAATGTAGGGTCTGGGGAGATTGGTTCAAGTGGGGGAGGGTGCATGGATAGTACAGTGCAGCAGCAGCAGCAGTTGATGTACCATCACAAAGGAGTGACTATGGCAGCTTTGCCTGTGGGAAATGGTCAAGCTGAGAATTGGGCTGATTCAGGCATAGGTGATAATAGTCAACAAACTGATGATACCTCCACAGATATTGACACTGATGATAAAATCCAAGTAAGTAGAAAGATAGTGTCTTTCTCAACCATGTATTGATCTTTTTGGCATACAACTCCATTTTTGACTAATTGATTTACATTTGTTTTTGGTTTTGGGGGTGGGGGTGGATAAGAGCATAATTTACACTATTTTAAGTGAGAATTTTGTCAAATACTTGGTTTGAATGTTTTTCCTTGAAAATTCCAGGGATTTTGGTTTAAGGGTTTGTTTGCATAAACTTATCTAGACAGACTTTTAGGAGAAAATAATATGAAGAAAAAATAAAATTAGTTTATCTATAAGTTAATTTATACTAGTCTCACATCTTTCAGAGAAGGTACATAAGAGCCTATACAAATTAGCTAATAGAGTAGTTAATTTTATTTTTTCTTCAGACTTTATTCTCTTAGAAGTCCTTCTATAGAAATTTAGTCCTATCAAGGTTTTATTGATTTTTAGTTCCTGCAGGAAAAAAAATGATGCGTTTTCAGTCCTCATTGGAGACTAAAAAATCCCTGCTATTAAGGACTAAAAGCATGTGGTTTTGTAACTTTTTAGGAACTAAATTGAAAATTAGTGATATTTTTCAAGACCAAAACATATTCAAACCTTAATACTTCTACTGGAATTGAATACATGTAGTGTCTTTAGAAATGCCTTTTGGTTCAATCATTGAGTTTAAATGATTAGATGTTTAGTGTTTGTGAACACGTTGGATCAAGTGTGTGCACATTCCAAAGCAGTGTTTGAGAAGCAAGAAGTTCTTGCTTCCATGAATTGTAGCAAGTGTGCTTGAATACATGTTTCAATACGTGGGTGTTTGGATTTGCGTTCAAACTCCAAAAACGTGGATCCAAGGTGTGAAAATCTGAAGCAATACAAAGTATCTTTGGCTATTACGTGAAAAATGGATGTGATTTTCACAAACGCGATGCTTAACCAAACATGCTTTCAATAGTGATTATTTGTGATCTCTGATATTGTTTCTTAACCTTGTACTAGTGCAACAGAGTTACGAATGGGACACGAATGGTTGCACACTCCAAGGATCAGACAAAGGTCAAGCCTGAAGTTCAGAAGATTTTGTGTTTGGTTACAACTTGGTACAACTGATATGTGTTTCATTACTAATGCTTTGTTTGTTTGGATGCCCTTATTCTAGACCCTTCGCAGGCTGGCTCAGAATCGGGAGGCTGCGAGAAAAAGTCGGTTAAGGAAAAAGGTAATTGTTTCAAAGTCTATTAAGAGTTTGTTTGGACACACTACTACTCTAGAAAGACTTTTAAGAGAAGAAAATACGAAGAAAAAATGAAATTCGCTTCTTTATAAGTTAAAACTGTCTTTTCCCGATAGTCAATCACTGGAAGCTCTTTCATATACCTTCTTTTAAAATATACCTTTTAAAATATGTGATATTTCTACAAATTAACTAATAGATGTGATATTTCTACAAATTAACTAATAGAGATGACAATTTTAACTTCTAGAGAAGTTAATTTCATTTTTTATTCTCCTAAAAGTCCTTCCAAAGTAATGTATCCAAACAAGTCCTAAATTGGGTTGATCTCGTTTCATACCTTGATATGTGTAGGAAACAATGTTTATCAGCAGAGATAGATTAGCACTCTGATAAGAGTTTTGGAAGGAATAGTGTTTTTAATGAATATATGTTTCAGTTTTACAATGTAGAATGTTCTTTGTAATTGTGCTTTGGTATGTAGAAAGGGTCTTTGATTTTCTAGTAAGGGAAGTCAGGTGCAAAGAGAGTTGGAAATATGGCACTATTTGTGACTTTGGCAATGTGTCAAACAGTTTGAGGGTAGCTGAAGTGGTGGAGAGATAAAGTTCCTTGTTGGTGATGTTACACGTGACATGCAGAATCAGGGAACAACAAAAGAATTTACAAGTTGTGTTTGTTTTAATTATATGTGGTGGAGATGGTATAAGTTTTCTTCTTTCATTTTGAAAATATTTGTTACAGGACTAAAAACTTTAACGGAAAAAAGTTCATGCACTTTTAAAGGTCAAACTTTTGTTTAAGGATGTCGACCAATCAAACATTTGGTTTGGCTTAGTTCAGGCACATCTTAAGCTATAAACTGGTCTTCTAATCAGTATTTTTTTGCCTTGCAAAAAAATAAAATGTAGGAAACAATAATTGAGAACTCTTTTTTTAAGCCAATTGGCTCCTCTTTCCATAAGTATCTTTATCTATAGTTGATGAAGAGAGTTTTCAATTCAATGACTAGTATGAAGATATCTGTATAATTTAGAAAACCATGACCAAATGGTGCAAGTGTATACAAAAGTAACAAAATCATATCATATAATTTTCTTCTGAAAATTGTCTATAAGCTTTAGTTTAGTGGGTTCAAGATTTTAAGAGGAACATATTTGATTCATCTTTAGGGTTTGGTTTTAAAATAGGCCTATGTACAGCAGTTGGAGAACAGCCGAGTCAAGCTTGTGCAGTTAGAGCAAGAGCTTCAACGAGCGCGCCAGCAGGTATCAGAAGTTCAAGATTTGATATTCGAAGATAATTTGATTTTGTTATCTGAATAGGTTTCGATTCCAATGCAGGGCGTATTTATCACGACTCAAGGGGATCAAGCTCATTTGGCCGTTGGAAATGGTACTTAAACTTTTTCTAGAGCATTATTTCCTTCAGTAGCAAGAAACATGATGCATGTATTGGTTACATCAATATATACAAGAGAAATGGTAACAAGACTGACAAATAAATTTCAATCAATCACGTAGAGAGTATCTAAAAGAGAATATCAGAGAGAGTCTTGCTAGCACTTCTCAATATACAAACCCATCTTCAATCCAAATGCATAAATCATAGAAATGATTTATTTATGTGAACATCAATGGAAATTCATGTGAACTTGGTGAAATTCATACACATGGAACCTTGTGACAGCTTCAAATATCAACAGCCTTATGTTAATTGTTATTTCAGACTTGGTAGTGCTAATAAGGAAAATTGGTCATTGATTATAATTGACTTGTAAGCATCACTGATCTTAAAAGGTCACTCATTTAGTTAAATTTCTTACATGATTGACATGTGATAAAAAGGATGAACTATGGGGTTGATGTTGATGTTATAGATCATTTTGCTTATCTAACATACCAATTATAAGTATTTTTATTTGACTGGTTGTCTGGCTAAGTTCTTGGTTTTGTTACACTTACCTCTTGTGCATTCAAAGTTCAAACATAGATAATATGTCGTTTGATAGTGTGGTCTTGGTGTGCTTGGTAGAAATACTTGCATCTGACTAGTAAGAGTATCAGGGTTACCATTTCTATGGTCAACATAGCATAGATTGTTAAGTTTAATGAAGATGCATTAACAGTGTATTATAGTATAGACTGTCAATCAATCATAATTCTACATTTATGATAAGTCAGTTGACATTTATAAAATTATATCAAAAGTCATCAAAATGGAGGGTTGTGATTGATTGACCGAAAGTGAGTGCATCACAATTAAACTCTAGATTGTTTTTATTTGTAAACCTAAGAGTTGAGGTTCAAATGTTTCATGTGTATTATGTATTAAAGTGAAATCTGTAGAAAGTCACTTTATCATAGGAGGGACTATTATTGATGAAATTTACTTTTATTTTTATTGAATCTTTAGGTGCATTGGCATTTGACATAGACTATGCTCATTGGGCTGATGAGCATCAACGTCTGCTCAATGATCTAAGAACAGGTGTAACTTCTCAAACGGGCGACAACGAATTGCATCTTCTGGTGGATAGTGTCATTGCACATTACAATGAATTGTTTAGGATAAAGAGCATAGCGGCCAAGGCTGATCTATTTCACATACTTTATGGGATGTGGAAAACACCAGTGGAGAGATATTTTATGTGGCTTGGTGGATTCCGTTCGTCCGAACTTGTCAAGGTGATTGACCTATTCCATTACTTTCATCTGCAATTAACAAGAGTTTAACTTAGTTGGTTGAGCAGGGTAGTTGAGTGTTGTAAACTCTATGTCTGATACTTGTCTTCGATTCAATGGATACAAAAAAGAATTTGAGTAGAAATATACCAAGAGGATTTAGCTTAGTTGGTTGAGCATGGTATGTGAGTGCTGAGTGTTGTAAACTCTGGTACTATCTTCGATTACGACAGATAAAAAAAAAAGAACTTGAGTAGAAATATACTAAGAGAATTTAGTTCAGTTGGTTGAACATCATACGTGAGTGTTGAGTGTTGTAAATACCCTAGTAATGTCTTCGATTCCGACTGATGAAAAAAAATATTTGAGTAAAGAAATATCTTTTGATGACTCTCACTTGTTGTCTTTTTGGGATTCAGATAATCAAGAGCCACCTTGAGCCATTAACAAAGCAGCAGTTGGTGGGCATTTGTAACCTGCAACAATCTTCCCAGCAGGGTGAGGATGCTTTATTTCAAGGAATGGAAGCATTGCAACAATCACTTGTAGAAACACTTTCTCCCACCTCCATAGGACCCACTGGTAGTGGAAATGTTGCTGATTACATGGGCCAAATGGCACTTGCAATGAGCAAGCTTGTTGAACTGGAGGATTTCCTGCGTCAGGTAAGTTTTCTTCCTACAAATCCTTTACTTAATGAAGAAATTATTGAAAATTTTGTGTTTTTAAGATACTAAATGTACTTACATTTTCATTCATTATTTTTGAGAATGGATTCTCTCATGTGGAAACTTTGTATCTCTTGTTTCATAATTATTCACAATTTTTCATAATGCCATTGCCATGCCCTATTTAATGGTTATGTGAAAATGCAACATGAGAGGATCCATTCCTTATTTTCTTTGTATGGTATGAGTTTAATGGTGATACACCCACAGTGTAAAATAATTTTACATTAACGTTCAATCACAATCTACCATTTACATGACTTCTAATATAGTTAAATGACATTGTAAAACTATTTTACATACTATATCAACTGTCAGTACATCACAATTAAACTTGTATGGTATTAAGAAAGTTAATGAGGAAGGAGTTTTAGGATGTGTGCTACATATCACAAAACATACATCATTGAATAATTAGATAAGATTTGTTTGTTAAAATAAGCATAAAACTGTTTATTTTAAGTAGAAATAGTTTTGACAAACATACTGAAAAAAACTGTTTATTTTATTAAAATAAATGTTTATTTCATCAAATAAACTTAAACAAACCAGCTCAATTTCTCTCATTTCCTTCCATTAACTAAACATCCCCACTACCATGCACACAAATCACAATCAGAAGTTTACATGAATAATGTTCTGAGTTTGTTCCATGTTCTTAGGCTGACCTCTTGAAGCAACAAACTCTTCGACAGCTGCAACGAATTCTGACAACGCGTCAAACTGCCCGAGCCCTCCTTGTCCAGAATGACTACATTTCAAGACTAAGAGCACTCGGTTCGTTATGGTTGGCACGCCCTAGAGAGTAGGGACTGACATTAAATATCTGTCAACATTTACTGCAGTGCCTCCTATGTTGGCTCCAAACTAATTGGCCATTTCTTTTCTAATAGTAACTCTGTCATGAGTTGCTGCCACCAAATATATAATAGTGTTGATAATAATCGACTATACAGTGAAGAAACCTTGTTACTGGTAGCTGCTGCTAATCTTATTTTCTTTAATGATAGATTGATGACATGAAAAGTTCTGTAAAAGTTTTTATCACTTGGGGACGTTCTGTGTATTGCTAGCATATTTATGTGTGTTTTTAGTGTGCATGTGTTAAATTAATGAGTCTGTTTACTTTAGAATGATTTTTAGGAGAAAGAAAATATGAAATTAACATTTTTAAAAATTAAAATTGTTTTCTCCAATAACTAGTTTGTAGAAGTCTCATATCTTTTAGAAAAAAAAAATAAAAATAAAATGAATGAAAGAACTTTTACTAATGAATATTAAAAAAGATAATTTTAACTTTTAAATAAATTAATTTTTTTTTTCATATTTACTTCTTCTAAAAGTACTTTTTAGAGTGTATGTCCAAACAAGTGTAACACTTGAGGCAAAGGTGTGAATGCATATCAATATCAACTTACCCTTTCACCAATAATAAGGAGCATTGCATAAAAGCGCATAATAGTGTGATTTCTCTCTATGTACAAAGCATAAAAACATGGCCTTTATTGATAGAATAGTCATATTACGTGATATTCGGAATGAGTCTCAGTATCTTGCTTTTCATTTTATTTTTTTTTCAAAATAAAACTTAGGTCAAGGTGTAATTCTTTGTGTTTACTTTGTCATCAAGTTCTGATTAAATAGTGTAAATTTTTGTGTTCACGTTTTTAAACATCTTTAGTTGTGGCTATTTGAGGTTAAAAATAGCCGTGGGAAAGATATAAACAATATATCTAAGTTTTATTTATGATTTATTAAAATTTAATGGTGATGCATGACATTGCGAAATAGATTGTCAAGATAATTGTAATTCACCGTTTAGATGATTTTTAAGATAATTTTATAAAATATTTTACACCTTTTTTATTCTTAATTTATCATTTGATTTAAGTAGTTAATTTAAATAAAAAAGTAAATTTTAACAAAGTTAGGATTTAAACTTAACTCTCTTTAATTTTTAAATATTAGTATAACTATTAAACCAATGACCTAATCAATAATTATTATGAAACATTTACATATATAAATATTTCACATAAAATTTATTTATTATCATATATTTATTTATTATTTCTTGTGTTCTCAACAAAAATTTAGTATTTTAAATAAAAGTAAAATAAATGGAGTGATTTATAAAATAAAAAGTAAAATATATAAAAAAAAATTACAACTAATAATCGGAGATGTTAAAATATAAAGAAGAATAAATTAAATATTTTAAAATAATATTAAAAATTAATTAAATAAAATACAATATTTAATTAAATAAAATACAAATTTTTAATAATGTTAAAATGTAGTCAAATATTGATCAATTGATTCGTATGATCGACCAAAATTGTTTGATTTTGAAAGTAGGAGATCAAAATAGTACATTTTAAATTAGAGAAATGAAAATTACAATTAAGCTTAAATTTTATTTATTATATCATCTAAATGCAAATGGTGTAAAAGAGGATGCATTAAACAATTTCACATATTTCTGTAGACTCTAGGTAGACTTTATTGTCAATTTTGTACATAGTGTCACATAAATTGAGTATCTGGTGTAAAATAAAATAAATATTTTACAGCTACTTCCCATCTTTGCACTTGCAATTTGACCCTGCTGATCTAAATTATTCAAATAAGCTGAGTTGTGATGAGCAAGGTGGAATCTTCAATTTCCACTAAACACAAACTTAGAAGAACGTGTAATTTCTTCAATACTTATTGGTCACTGGCCTATATATTTGCTTCCTGCAATTCATTGTTCCTGCAAATTTTCAAAAAATACCCATATGAGCTATAAAATTCACTATTTTTCTATTGATTTGGTAAAAAACTAAATTGAAAGAAACCTTAAATATATTTTTTCTATACACGTGATATGTCTCATTTTCATATTATTATCATTTTTTTCATATTTTTTTTGTTTGATTTTATTTTTTTACTATCCGTTTTTATTTTTTATGTTAAGTGATAATGTGATAAACGAAATGTCACGTCATTACTCGTAAAACTTCTATAGGTATGCAAGAAATAAAATAAAAGATATAAGTAACAAATTAAGAAATGTGGAAAGCAAAAAAGGGAATGCACCAAACAAATATATTTTATGAGTAATAATGTAATATTGATGACTTAATATTCTATATACCATATCATCATTTAATAGAGACATGCAACAAACAGTTAGTAAAAAAGAAAATTTTCAAACAAAAATATGAAACTGAAAAAAAAATTTAAGTAATAATATAAAAAGTCAGTATATTATGTGTACGAAAAATATATTTAAACATTTGAATAATGAAAAATGGAATGAATTTCACCCTAGTACCTGGTCTCTTGTAGTTGTTACCAGTCACAACTTGGGGAATGAACACCCCAGTACCTTTTTCACTCTTCCTCAAATTCACATGCCATTCAGGTGAACCTGATCTATGTGTTGTTGTTTTCCATGAGCAAAAGGGGTTTGCAAGTGGTGATTTACTGTTATTATAAGCTATCCTTGTTGAACCACCATCACCACCAACACTAGCTTGGTTGAAACCTTTTCTTTCTAATAAACCTTCATCATCATCTTCAGATGTCAATTGCAGAATCTGCCTCTTAATCTCAGCATAGAAAGTGTCATCATCAAATTGTGCCTCCATAGGGATACTTAAAAAAAGATTAATCAATATCTCTAAAAGGGTTTAAACCAAAAGCTTGTGTTAATTTGTATGAATAATATATATGAAAAATATGACTTGGGGGCTTAATTAAACAAAAATAGGTAAATGGGTTTCATATATATAGATGAAAGAATCACATAAAACAAAGTTTTGGGTCCAAGAAATCCAGTGTAAATTTTTCAAATAGTGTCCAAATTGGAAGAATATGCTGTTTTTCGTACGTTAACATGAATCTGCTGTCTTGAGTGCTTTTAAATTTCAGGACACAATTATTTAACACATGAGCCAAATTAAATGTATTGGAACTTATTAGAATGGATTTGTCGATTACTTTATAGTCACATAATAATGATGTGATTATTCATAGCCAAATATATATCAACATCAACCAATCAACCATACTTGTAGTTTAAATTACCATAAAATATTCGTGGTATTGTCTCATAACATTGACTTGGTTTGAGTGACTAAACATCAATTAAGAGTATCAAATTGGTGGTGGATCACCACTCACGTAGCATAACTAATTAACTAGCATTAAAAAAAATGTCAAACTTATGCTATATTTGGATTGATTCTGGTATGATCTTTGGAATATTGTAGTTCAAAATTACCAAATATTTTTTCTTCAAATTGTCAGATACATTCAATTATGATTAGATTTTATCCAAGAACCATACTGAACCTTGGTAATTGAGCTTCGCAGACTTTGCAGTATAACAACGTTTTGTAGAAAAAATTATGAGGACTGAATAGTTAAAAATGATATTTTCTTTGGGAACATAGTTTTTTTTTTTTTTTTTTTCTAAATTCAAACTTTATTGCTGTAATTGTACACTAAAAAAAAATGTATTGTTTAAATCTAACATCTACATAGAAAATAAGTATCCTTTTCTATGTATATTGAGATTACATGATTTGGTCAGAATGTTAAGGACAAATCTGGATTCACACGTAAGGTCTAATGAGTGTTCAAATTGAAGCCTTCCAAAAGAAACTGATCAAATTGATGACTTACATTAATTTTTTGTTTATAGTCTTAAACTTTATATATACTTTTTATTAAATGAAATGTAATAAGATAAAGTGAATTATATGAATTTCATCTTCTATTTGATGATACTCACAGTATATTAATTAAAAAAATATAAAATATATTAACAATATTTATATATAAAAGAAGGGATCAAGTTATACCAAAAGTAACTTTATGAGAATTATATTTCATCTCACAAATTTTTTTATTTGGATATTTTTTTAATGATAATTTTTATTTATGTACGATTATATATGATAAATAATTATATTAGTTGTTTGAAAAAAAAATAATACATGCAAAAATGAAAATTATATAATAACTAGATATGTTTGCATACCTCTGAATTGAGTTTTTTTCCTTTTTACCGTTTGGGTGAATTGGGAACTTTAAATAGATAATAAATTCAGTCTTTACCTTGTAGCTCCTGGAGGTCTCCTTTGTAGCTGGACGTGTAGACATGCAGAGTAGCAGGACTGCCTTTTTTGCCATTTACGAATGAGATTTGTGCACATTTGCTTCTTTCATAATGTTTCCATTTTGGAGGCCATTCAATGCATCCACTTGCTTTCTCTTTGTGGGTCAATGAGTATTGTTTTTGAATGAATCAGTTTGCTCTTTTTTTTTCTTCCAATATCATCCAAGTTTAATCCATAAACTTCAGTATTCCTTTTTTTTTTTTTTTTTTCAATCTGTGTATTCCTAAAATGAATTCTTTTATTTGTATTTTTTGGTGAAAGAATTTGTGGTGGTGACACTGGAAGACGTTGCCATCTGTTCCTTGATTTATTATATAGTTATAGATGTCTCCACAACCAGGCTGAATTAATGCCCTCATCTTGTGATTGGAGCTCTACGTCCAGATTCACTAAGGACCAGATCGTGGGCTTTTGAGCAATCTTTCAAGAGGTGGAATAAATATTCTACATAATCGCCACACATGCAACAAGAACAATCATTAGAAATATGTAGTTAGTTTTAAAAAGATTTGTTGGAAGACTTTTGTGACTAATCAACTACAAAAAAGTGTTTAATGTTTTATGGTAATTTCAACTGCCACACCTAAGATCCCTTCCTCATGAAGTTTGTAGTGGATTGACAACGAACATGAGCTAACCACCGGTATATTACCGTCTGATCAATCTAATGGCCAACCGACCTTTTTCTATTAGTGATCGGTCGGTTACTAATGATAAGATAGACTGAATGACTAAAGATTCAAGGAAGATAAATATAAAATAGAAATATCATTTTAGAAGATAATGAATAGTTTAAATTTATTATCTTTATATGATAAACATCATATCTTATTCACTTAAAATTCAAAGAATAAATATATAATCATTTCTTATATAAACAAGGCTTGACTTAGTGTTTAGATAGATTTGACTTTTATGCTTTGATTAGACTTTCTTGCATTTTATAATTTTTAGATCAAAACATTGACACTCACTATGGATCTCGGTAAAACTCTTTGAGCGACCACTACACTAGTAACCTACAACCTTCTAGGAAAAAAATTGAAAGACATTCTTTGTTGACAAATCTACACTGATGATGAAACTCATGAGTTCTAGAATTCAGCTAAGTTCATAATCTCTTTCTTGCATTGTTTTCTTGATAAATTATTTTCTTCGATGACTTTTGTCTTATTTTACTTATCTAGAGTTGACCCTGAAACACATGGATTGAATTGGGAACTTGTTTTTCCGTGATGTAGTATTTGGAATTGTTCTGTGTAACTCTCCACATCGCATTGAGCCTTATGCGTGATTTGAGCATGCTCACAATTTTTGAATACTTGGATTTTCTTTTAATTTCTATTGTTCTTTGATTATTATTATTATGAGCCATTATTTTTTTGATTTTATTCTCTGTGTTCCACTTGCGGCTTTATAGGGGAAGATTAGCAATGGATGTTTGGTACACTGTTGAAGTAGTGGTGGTGGAAAGTGTTCTTATCGCCCAAAATGGTCGGGTAGGGACCTTCTCTTGAGAGGATAGATTGCTTGGGGGGGTACTTGCAAAGACACTTTGACACTTAAGTTAGCGACGCACAGGTGTAATGCAAATGATAAAGTGTATTCAATTTAGGTTGGGGAATACCTAAGGTTACCTCCCCCTTTTTATAGTCACGACTTGGATCTTTCTCGTGGGCTTTCCTTTGAGTTAATGTTTTAAGAACTAAATCATGCGTACCTAATATGTTCATTCTATCTTGATTTAGGTTGTATCCTCATAAATGCGGAGATCGCATTCCTTTTTATCGAGATATGTTTCCAAAGTATGCGTACTCGGCTTGTAAGTTGAGTGAGAGACTTGGACCCATCTACAAATCTATTAGACTCTTGAGATGGGTCCGGATGAACGTTTACCTAGTACTCGTTACTTGGATATATTTAAGCGATGAGACCCGAGTGGTGATCCGTTTGACTGTTCGGCCCTAGTCGGGTGTGAGTAGGAGATCTATTAAGCCCGGGTAGTACACATGCCCCCCAAGCTCTAAGGCACAGTTGTAGGAGGCTTGTTATCTAGTCTCTCATGGGAATGCCTAGGGTCAATTAGCCAAAGACGGGAACTTTCCTGATGATGTAACGATACCACGTCATCCTATATTTTCAAATTTTGTAATTGCCTCATTTTTTGTAACCATCGTGAGTTGAATGTGAGCATGATAGTTGCAGAATTTTGAAAAACACTTATTCTAGAGCGCTTTCCTCTAGGACCTCATTTTGTTCGTTGTTTCTCTGGTTTTCAAGTGTTCATTTCCTCTCCTCGCGTCTTTTTGTTCATTCTCTTTCTAGGTATCTTCCTCCCTTTTAGCAATCCTTTGGTAGTTGATAATCGCTTTATATACGTAAATATTGCATCATATTTTGTAGTGATTATCCAATATTCTCAGGAATTTTAGCTTAGTTTGAAATCATTTAATATAGATTTGTATAATTTGATAATTCTAACCCTAGGAAGTTATTTTGTGAGAAATATACTCTAATTTATGTGTGCAGGCCTAGATTCAACAGTAAAGGGAGAATACAAGAAGAAGACAGATCTCGCTAAGTGACACATCTCGCTCAGCGCTTCACTCGCTGAGCGCAACATCAAGCTACGCGAGCTAGGCGGTCTATAACGCGTTGAGCGCCATATTGCGCTAAGCGACATTTTCATTCGAACTGAAGACTCGCTTAGCGGGACATCTCGCTTAGCGGAAGTTGCTTTTGAACTAAAGATGCGCTTAGCGGAACACCTGTTCTGAGATGCATTATGCAGTGTCCTGCGCTTAGCGGAATGTTGCGCTAAGCGCGACTTCGACTATATAAGCTGCACTTGTAATAATTTTGAAGCATTCAGACCTGGTGGAACTGGTTGAGCTGCTTCCTCTGTTTTCTCTGTTTTCCTCTATTCTTTTCATCCCATTTTGTAACCTTTTCAAGGCTTTTCATGACAATGAGAGGCTAATCTATTAGTGTTGAGGACTTGGAACTAGGTGCTGATCATGTAAATGCTATTCTTCATATCTATTCATTGAAATATTCAGTTTAATGTTCATTTCTCTATCTTTATTCTTGTTATATGATTGGATTAGTTATATATGCATGTTTTAGAGTTTACCTGCTATTGACAGATGCTGTTGAACTTGGAACTGAGTTTGGACTCTAATGGAGTGTATTTCTAGACATAAGATAGACTCCATTAGCTTCGCAAAGATCTCTAAGCTTCATCAGACCACTTAACTGAACTTACCGAGACATCGGAAGTGAGGTTGAGCAGTTTAGGCTTGATTTGATGAGAGATCACATTTTGAGCACTTTTAGATCGAAGTTAATCTGAACTATTACTGTGAATGGAGAATATATCTTATATGTTTACATGGGAAGCAAACCGGTTGAACCAAATCCTCAACATATCCATTATTCCATTCTAAAACTAAAGCACGCCAACTGTTCGATCATAGTCCTGAATCAACATTGTCGTTTTTATTGTTTATCGTTAGTGTTAATTGTAGTGTTTAGTTTAATTTCTGTTATTACTTATGTTTCAAGAACAACCAACTTTAAAACCCAAACTAGTGTTTAGGAATTGATTACTTTGCTAATAGTCAAATATGGACAATTCCCTGTGGATTCGATACTAGGATCTTCCCTTTTAAACTACTTGTGCGATATTTGGTACGCTTGCCAAAATTATCCACCAGTAGTCATGTCTGCTATGAATGGTTATAGTGAGTCTAATAGTTGTGTGAAGCATTCCTATGAGATTCATCTTATTGGGGAAGAGACTGACAGTGGAGAGTTACTGCACTGCAAACTCTTTGCTATAGTGAGCAATAATGGTTTTGTGTTCATTGCGTTGGGGGATGCTATTGTTGGTGTCCCTCTGGTCATGGCCACAATGAGGGTGGTAGTGTTGGACTCTGATGAGATGACCTTCGCCCCCTTAGCGCCACCGCTGGGTGCTTCTTTTATGCGATTGCGCTCTAATCCTAGGGCGTTTCCCCTATTCTAGGTAATAGTTATTTATGGGTAAGCTGTGAGGTTGGGGATTATGCCTCAAGATATCAGACTGAGAAGGCTTTAAACCTCCTCCTCCATGAGATTGACTTTAGCCATTCTTCCTAGATAGGCTTGCTCGTGGTTGAGCATTGTTGCCCTTTAGAATGTGTGTATATGCGGCCTCTGCCTTGCCAGCCGCTTGCCTTCTATATATATGATACCCTATTTTCCTCTCTCGGACTTACTCTTCCTTTTAATAGTTTTGAGATTGGGGTTTTGCATGCGCTTAACATCGCCCCCACGCAGCTACACCCAAATGCTTGGGCAGCTATGTTCGCATTTTGGGTTTTGTACAATGAATTTTTCATTATTCCTACTGCCCCCAAGTTCTACACCATTATTCAGCCAAAGAGAGTGTTAAGGGAGGTTGGTTGTCCTTAGTGGGGAAGTCGAATATTGCCATACTCGGTCCCTACATCTCATCTTGGAAGGATTTCAAGACAGGTTTTTTCGTGTGCGCCGAGTCTGGTTTCCATGGTGAATTTCTTTACTCTTAAAGAAACCACTCTTTTCCCCTTCTACTAGACTTAGAAACAGACTAAGCACTTTCACTTTAAGGTTGTGGACATGTCACTTGCTGACCAGGAGGACATGGTGACCCTGCATAGGTTTCTTCGACTATTGTCGTGTAAAACTCTAGTGGGGATCCCTTTTTCACGTATGTCGAGAGAAGACTAGCAGTGTGGGTGTTTTTACTCAGTCCCCTTAACTTTGCTTTATCTTCTATGCTTGTGTCTAACCCTTTATTTCTTATAGCTGTGATGGGGAAATATGACTACAAGGCCATGAAGAGGGCGGCTGTTGAGAAGAGGTGCCAGGAGGAGGTAGGTATGACTTCCTAAGCCCTAATGCCTCCACTTGCTGAACTCTCGCCAGCTCTAGCGACCGTGGTTGGAGTTGGTCCTTCCACTCTCTCTCCTTAAAAGCATAAAGCTATGGACTCGGTCACTGAAGACCAGGTGATAACTCAAGCCAAGGGGAAATAGGTGGCTACCCCGCCGATGACACCACTATCTTCACCAGTGGAGATGCACCCTACCTTCCTGTCTATGAAGGACGGGGTATCTTCTCTTTGGGGCAAGGACTTCAATCCTGGGCTGTTGTTGAGTATGGGCTCCTTAAGCCTTACCGACAAGAAAATGATGAAGGAGGTGGATCCTTAGTCATCGATTAATGCTCTTGCACGATTTTAGGCACGTTCCTAAGCAATTGTAGAGTTTTGGGTCAATGATATTGAAAAGGTGTAGAGGGAGGCTATTGTTAGATTTCTTTTGGCAAGTGTACCAAATTTGTCAAGTAATACAAGGGAAAAAGTCCGAGGATCATATCCATAGACATTTGCTGGTATTAAACTATCGATCTAGTATTATATTTAAGTGAATAATAATTTGATGAAGATAAATATAAAGATAATGTGCAAAATAAAAAGTAATCAATAAACTAAGATTAAGATAAAAGATGTGATTTAAATTTAAAAAGATAAAAGATAAAATTTATAATCAAGAGTAAAAAACGTTAGGGGGTTGGTTTCACTAGACTTTCAATCAATGTAATTGTATAGATTTTCTCTATTCAGAATTCATACGCATTGTTTCCAAACCTATAATGATACTTTAACCGTGATGTCTCACATGAAAAAGCCTAAGTTGTTTAACTCAACTTCTAATTCCTTAGCAAGTCAAGCTAAACAACTTGGTGAAGAATGGAGGTTCATGAAAAAGCTAATAGACACTACTTTATGTCTAGTAATAGAGTCTATTAGGAACCTCTTTCAGTTCGTAGTTTAAAAGTATTTTCCAATAACGATTAAAGCTATAAAGCATGCAATTATAGTAGGCCTAACTATAAAGCAAGAATTTAAGAGTAGAAAGAAGAACAAACAATGGAATAAAAAACTAAATAGATATAGAGATGAATTACATGAAGAGTCGTCTAGTTCACCAAGCCCCCAACAATGGGAAAATTAGTTCCTCATAGACATGAGGAACCAAAAAGAAAATAAAGAAAAAGTGTTTGGTGTTTGGAAGAATGGAACAATTGCACTCTCGAGCTCTAGCCTTCAGTAGTGTAGAACTCTCTCCTTCCCAGTGTCAATCCTATGCGTCTGACCGTCTTTAAATAGGTGCATTCCAAGTGCTTCAATGTATCCAATCTATACAAAGATAATGTAAAACTAATAAAATCCTAACAGATAAAGATATAAATTTAAATCCTAATATTTGGTAAAAAGTAATAAAATCCTAAAAAGATAAAGATATAAGATTAAATCCTAATATTTGTTAAATCTTAATTACTCAAGGTCAAACAAAGTATCAAATAAGAGAAAAATAAGATGACCATTGTAAATTAAGAATTAATTATGAGTAACAATAGCGGTTATCAACTGTGGCTGCTCACAAGGGATGTCGAAAAGCAAAAGAGGCCTTGGATGAAGCTCTCAAGGGCAACATGTTGTTGTCTCAAGATGTGGCTGAGGGTAAGAAGGACTTGTTTGACTTGGAGGTGCGAGTTGCTAAACTTGAGGCTTAGGAGTTGAAGCTAGTAGAGGATGCTATGAAAGTGGAGGAATCGACACATGACCTTTGTTGAGAGGTAGATCACTGATAATCACTTTATTTACATAAATATTGCATCATATTTTGTAGTGATTATCTAATGGTCTCAGGACTTTTAGCTTTGCTTGAAATCATTTAATATAGATTTGTATAGTTTGATAATTCTAACCCTAGGAAGCTATTTTGTGAGAAATATACTCTAATTTATGTGTGTAGGCCTAGATTCAACAGTAAAGGGAGAACACAAGAAGAAGATAGATCTCGCTTAGCAACACATCTCGCTCAGCACTCACCTCGCTGAGCGCAACATCAAGCTACGTGAGCTAGGCAGCCTATGAAGCGTTGAGCGCCATATTACGCTAAGCGACCTCTTCGTTCAAACTGAAGAATCGCTTAGCGTGACATCGCGCTTAGCGGAAGTTCCTTTCGAACTAAATATGCGCTTAATGGAAGATTGCGCTTAGCGGAACACCTGTTTTGAGATGCATTATGCAGTATCCTGCGCTTAGAAGAATTTTACGCTAAGTGAGCATTTGACTATATAAGCTGCACTTGTAATAATTTTTAGGCATTCAGACTTGGTTGGATAGTTTGAGCTGCTTTTCCTTTGTTCTTCCCCTGTTTCCTTTGTTCTCCTTCTTCCATTTTGTAACCTTTTCAAAGCTTCTAATGACAATGAGAGGCTAATCTATTAGTGTTGAGGACTTGGAACTAAGTGCTGACCATGTAAACGCTTTCCTTCATATCTATTCATTGAAATATTCAGTTTAATGTTCATTTCTCTATCTTTATTCTTGTTATATGATTTGATCAGTTATATATGCATGTTTTAAAGTTTATCTGCCATTAACAAATATTGTTGAACTTGGAACTAAGTTTGGACTCTAATGGAGTGTATTTCTAGACATAGGATAGACTTCATTAGCTTCGCAAAGATCTCTAAGCTTCATCAAACCACTCAACTGAACTTACCAAGGCATCGGAAGTGAGGTTGAGCAGTTTAAGCTTGATTTGATGAGAAATCACGTTTTGAGCACTTTTAGATCGAAGTTAATCTAAACTATTAATGTGAATGGAGAATATATCTTATATGTTTACATGGAAAGCAAACCGATTGAACCAAATCCTCAACATGCCCATTATTCCATTCTCAAACTCAAGCATGCCAACTGTTCGATCATAGTCCTAAATCAACATTGTCGTTTTTATTGTTTATCGTTAGTGCTAACTGTAGTGTTTAGTTTAATTTCTGTTATTACTTATGTTTCACAAACAACCAACTTTAAAAACCAAACTAGTGTTTAGGAATTGATTACTTCACTAATAGTCAAATACGGACAATTCCTTGTGGATTTGATACTGGGATCTTCCCTTTTAAAACTACTTATGCGATATTTGGTACGCTTGCCAAAATATTCCATTAATCACCTTACTACAGAGGCGGCTTTTGTGGCACATGCTTATGAGGCGGCCATGTTGAAGCTTTAAAATGACCTTGCTAAGGCCGAGAGTGAGATCATGAAGACTCATGAAGTCGGTTTTCAGAAGGCTGTTCGGCAAGCCATTTACTTCTCCTTTGATTTGGAAGTTGATGCTTTCAAAGTAGACAAAGACATCAGTCGGACTAGTCAGCTAGTGCTTGAGGTGGAGTTGACTGAAGACGCTTAGTTCTTCATCTAGTTGTGATAGGTTTTTAGCACTTGTTTTTTTTAATTCCACTGAACACTATGTGATTGTTGTTTCGAACAATTTATACTCGTCCTTCGCAGTTTTATAATTTGCTAAAATGGTTTGTATGAGCGACGATCCCACTCGATATTCATTTTGAATCATTTATATACTCGTCTTCTGCAGTTTCTTAATGGTTCGTATGATTTACGATCAAGCTCGGTATTTGTTTCAAACGTTATTTACTCAACTAAGCGGTGTTTACTCTTTGAGATCTTATACTCGATATTTGTTGAATTTCCTTGTTTTATTGCTCCATTCTTAGTTTGCCTCATTAAAAACCTCTCTTGACAAAAAACCCTAAGGAAAAAAATGTCAGAGTCGAGAAAAAGAGTACATCATTTGTTACAAGAATTTAGCTAAAGTAAAATTTTAGGTGGGTTGCATTCCACATCCTTGGAATCGGTCCACTCTTTAAGTCCTCTAATTGATAGGACCCATTTTCAAGGGACTTTATCACTCAATAGAGTCCTTCCTAGTTGGTGGCCAGTTTTCTATGTCGAGTGTCTTTCCAAGCTTCCCTGCACTTTTGCCATACTAGGTCGCCGCTTGCGAACTTCCTTGGTTTTATTTGGCTGATGTACCTTCGCTTTAATTTCCTCTTGTGAGCCTTTACCTCATCCATGGATTCTTGTTCTAAGTCTTGTGAGACTTGGAAAGCTTTTGAGTTCTGTGGTTGTTAGAAGTTACTCCTTCTCCAGGAGGGTTCACCGACTTCGATTGAGATCATTACATCTACTCCATAAGATAGTTGGAAAGGTGTTTCCCCTGTGGTGGATTGTGGGGTGCACTTGTAAGCCCATAAAAGTGTTGGTATTTCCTTAGCCCAATTGCCCTTTGCTTCTCCAACCCTTTTTTTAGTTCCCCCAGTATGACCTTGTTGGATGCTTTCATTTGTCTACGGATGCTCCACCAAAGTTATTAGGTGTTTGATGTCGAGGTTCGAATAGAACTCTTCTGATTGTCGATCCGTGAACTGCCTGCCATTGTCCGAGATGATCTAGTAGGGCAACTCGAACCTACATATAATATTCTTCCAGAGGAACTTCTGGATTTTCTTAGTTGTTATGGATGTTAATGGTTCCACTTCGATCAATTTGGTAAAGTAGTCGATGCTGACTACTAGGAATTTTACTTGCTTGGGTGTTGGGGGAAATAGTCCCAGGATGTCAACACCCCAGATTGCGAATAGCCATGGAGAATCGATGGTGTGCAGCTTTTTCGCTAGCTGTTGAGGGATATTGCCGAACTCTTAGCACTCTTTGCAACACTTGACATACTCCTCGTAGTCTTATCTTATTATGGGCTAGTAGTAGCCGGCCATGAATACTCGTGCCACCATGGATCTTGTGCCAAAATGCATCCCACACATTCTTTTGTGTAACTTGATAAAGTGTATTTTAGCATAGTTTAGAGTTGCATTTGGAATATCTAGACATGTTTTTATGCTTCATTTTGACCTTTCTAGCTGAGTTTTGTGAGATTGGGTTCAAGTGTTTAATATTGCTATTTGTCACGTTTTATTGGTGCTTTTGACATTGTCCCTTGTTATAACTTGATTTTGATGATTTATATCTTGTTTGAAAGATAAGGAGGAGAGCTACAATTTTTTGTCTCACAAGGATTGGCCAATTCGAACGTTACAGAGGTCAAATCAAGGACTCAATGTTTTGACCTTGCACTTGTATAATTTCGATTTTAGTTTGTAATTAGGGACCCTTTGGTAATTTTAATTAGTTAATGTAGTATTTTATTTAGTGGGTTTCAATCCTCCTTTGGAGGCCCACGTTTTTGGTCCGTCATATATACATATATATATATAGTTTTTCCCTTTTGTGAAAGGAGACTACTTCATTTTATAAAATTTTCAACTTTAAAATTTAAAGTGCTCTCTTCTCTTTTTTCTCTTTTCTCCCCTTTCTTCTTCATTTTCGTGCATACCCATTGGAGCTCCCATGAAGATCTTCATGGAGAGCTACACCCATTTGCAACCCAAGGATCATGTGCTTATGGGTAAATATGACTTCCTTTATTCTCAATTTCGAATCATGCTCATGAATCCCCCTTTCCCCTTTTTTTGATTTTCAATTTCCTTGTTTATTGTATGATAATGATTGGATTAAGGAATTGAAATATGAATTTAGGTCAATTGCAATCGATTGATTGTGATTTAATACAAACGTGCGTGAATTTGAAAAAATTAGGAATGCGATAGTAATCCAAATTTTTTTGAATATATGTGAGGTGATTGCCTTAAATTTCATATTATTTGGAAATTCATGAGCATGAAATTGATCTATCTTTGTTGGAATTTTGATTATTTCTCTATAAGCATAGATTCTTGAGTTGTATCTCTTTGATTCTATTTTTGTTTATTGACTTAAGTTTTTCTATTTGCTTTAATTTTATGAAAATCACACAAAATCCCCCTATTTTGAATTGAATGCAAGGTGTTTGATGAATTATATCTTTGAGAAAATAACCTAATTTAGCTCTATATTGCAAAATTAATTGGGGAACTTAATTTCTTTTGACGGCATGTTCGATGCGCGCTCGTCATAACTCAGTTAAGACATATTCGGGTTTCGCTGCTACTAGGAGTTTGAGCATGGGCGTGACGAATCCACGCCGATACAAGATATCGTTGTTGATCACATAGTAACTCGCAATTCTCGACATTCTTCTAGCCTTGACGGGGTCGCTCGGGAGTGCCCCCTTGTGTAGGTAGTCCCAAATTTCTGTCATCCATCCCCTCCCCTGGGTGGTTGTAAGCTGGGGCTGTTATGGTCCATAACACCCTAATTTTCGAAACATTAGAAATATACCATGAGAATGACCCTTATTATAGTCTTATATTAATTGTTATATAAGTTGTTATTGCTATCATTATAGTGGGTTACTAGTTGTGTCTTGTACGTATGCGTAAGTTTTAAGAGCACGTGCATCTCTATGTGCTAGATATGTTTATTGTTATTATTATTATTATCGTTATCATTATTATTGTATCCGATATAAGTGTTATTATATTATAATTATTATTATCAATATTATTAGTAATGTTGTTATGCCATTATTTTTAGTGTTATGTAAGTATGAGATTATTGTTAAGATACTTTAATATTAGAAATTGGTTAGTATGGAATGGTAGGGCTTATGAGAGTGTCAAGGACCAATAAGGAAACCAGCCCACCTAAACCTTACCTATCTAAGTGTCATAAGGTAGGGAGAGTAAGAAACTAGGTTAAAGACTTAGAAGAAATAGAAAGAAGAGAGAAGTGACAGTGGAAGGGAAGAGAGAAAGAAGAATGAACTTGGAAGCTTAGGATGGAGCTCTCCTTAGTGGCTCGGTCAAGGTGAGTGTTCCTTCCCTTTGTATTTCCCTAACCCCTCTTGGTAGTAGGTTCACCCACTCTTATTCTTCCCTTTTTGCAATCCTAAGTATAGATTGTGGATTTTCTTTGGGTGATTAAGAGAAATTGAGGCTTAGGTGTGTTAATTAGTTGATTGGGTTGTAATGGCTGATATATCATTTCGTTTTGCTCATTTATGGCGTTATTGAGAATTAGGAGTTGACCCTTTAAGATTTGATGATCTTGTTAACGATGATGAAGTTGTTAGGTTTGTATGTTTCCTCTACTTTGGATGAATTATGAATGTCTTGGAATGCTTAGATTCTACCATTGAGTGACTACAATGTTATAGTGAGTTATTCCTTTCTTGTGTTCTTGGTGATTTTGGAATGTTTGAGAGTTTTTCATGAAGTTATATGAATGTGTGATCGTAGTGTGTTGTCTTTACCATATAAGAGTCTTATAAGTGTTAGATAATATTCTTGAGCTTTTAGAGATTGACTATAATATCAAGAATCCTTTGGAAGGCTTTAGATTCTACAAAAAAGTCATTTTTGACATTTTGTAGAGTATCAGTTTGCTCGGGACAGATAGTGTCTACCCGAGACAGACTGTGTTTGTTGGGCATTGACTATTTAGTCAAAGCATTGATTGTTTGGCTCGAGGGTTAATCATTTGGTTAAAACGTTGATCATCTAACTCGAGGGTTGATCGTCTGGTCAAAGCGTTGACCATTTGCCCAAAGGGTTGACCGTCTGTTGACTTTGGTCAATTCTTGTCAATTTTGACTTTTTTCTAGAAAATGTCTATAACTTATATTTTGATGTGTAAATGTTTAGTAGTCATTTCTTATGAGGATGCTTACTTTAAATACATGATTTACATATTGCAGGGTGTTGTATATGAATACTAAGACGTGAATATATATAATGTTGAGTATGTGATATGAGGTGTTGTTGGATGCCATTGAGACAGGTGACCTAGCCTATGAGTTGGCAAGGATGGGCCTGTGTGGTATTCTAACCGTGTGTAACTTGTTAGGATTAGCTGAGTAATCAATCAAGAGGGGGGGAGGGGGGGTGAATTGATTTAACGTAAAGTGACAGATTCTTTTCCTCAAAAAGATTTTTCACCACCGCTCTTGAGGTTTTAATAAAAGTGTTTTCAGAGAATGTTATATTGATTGAATAAACCAAAAAAACAATCTCAACTTATGATATAAATGATTTAGAACAAATTATCTTGATAAAGATTAAATATTAAATTGAAATAGATCAAGGGATAGAGAGATTGAGCCTGTTGATATAGCAGATATGAGATCAGTTCAAGAAACTCTAATATGAGCAAATTTAGCAATTAAGAACAAATGTTGAATCACCTCAGTTCATGAAAGAACAAGAGAGGGATATAGTTGTATAGGCTCAGAGGTTTAATCTCAAATGGGTATAGTAGTAAAAGCAATATTAAGTTCTTCTGAAACTCAAGAGATTGGAGAATGTGCAGAAGAAAGAAGAGAATGTTCAAAGCAATATCAAATCTGAAAATCAAATCAAAGATTTGGATTTTGACAATTGAAGAAATGAAAAGATATTGTGAAAGTTTGTTGTTTTGCACAGAATGATATGGATTCAAATATATGGCATGGGTCAAAAAGATTCGGAGTTAGTTAGACAAAGAATGAGTCTTGGAGATCTTTAAAAATGACCATTATACCATATATAATTGATTGCAATAAGGTGTAATCGATTATTCCGTGTATCAAAATATGATTTACACTTACTGTGAGCTATTGTACTTGATTGTAGTAGACTTGTAATCAATTGCAAACAAGACAAAGCCAATTTTAAATATAAGAGATCATCTGGTAATCGATTGCCACAAGATGGTAACTGATTGCAAATGAAACAGAGCAATTTATGAATCTCAGAGATTGTCTTGTAATCGATTGCAATTGAAACAGAACAATATCTAAACTCTGAAATTAACATTGTAATCGATTGCAATGGTTGGTAATCGATTAACCCGATATTAAAGATGGTTTCAAAACTGATTAGGCCATCTGGTAATCGATTCCTACAACTTGTAATCAATTGCAATCACTCAGAATTAGTTCCTAAAAAGTAAATCATCTAGTGATACTAGAGATAATAGAAAACAGGGCAAATCAAATCATCAAACAAGAATGATATGACTCAGTCTATAACAAACAATACAATGCCATCATCCATACATGTTATGGCATAAAAAGAAAATACTAGACTAAGAGAACGGAGAAGACTTAAGGTATGAAGATACCAAAAATCTAAATGAAAAGGTGAGGCGTCAATCTTCATAACCTAGCTTGCGAGAGGTGAGGATGGGCTTACTAGTGCTTGAGGTCAAGTTCAGTGGAACTGTTTTTTGCTTGAATGTTTGAACATGCATCATAACATTTGAGAGTTGTTGAATAGTTGTGAACCAATAAGGTGGGGGTCACAACATGTTTAGCCTAGACCTTTAGGGTTACCTAGTGTGGAAACTTTGTGAGCTCATGTTGATCCCGTGAGTTAGAGTGTACTTGCAAAGCTGGGTGGCCTTGAATATAGAGTTAGGGCATGTCATGCACGAGCATAAAGTCTTGGTGTTGTGTGTTGAATTGTGTTGCTCGAGATTGTGTAGAACATGCTTGTATTTTCCATTTTATGTCATTGTATTGAATGTGAATTGTAATGATGAGTGGTAATATAAATAAAGGAATGCTATATGTCTTAAGTGCATTGCCATATTATATAATATTAATGTGTCATGCTTAACTTACACGAGAAGATGATAGGTACAACTGTTATATAATGATTGAGGGGACTGATACGAGAATAGTAGTAATAAGACCATGTGACTTAAGGTGTTTGTATAGAATGTTTGAGAGCATTGATGACATCAGGTTGACTTGGCACAAGGTTATCAAGACGAGAGTGAGGAGATTGGTATAGTCTCAAGAGTGTTAAGTACATCAGACAAGAGAGGGATAGGAGGTGTTGTCATTGAGGATCAAAGCCTATAGGGTGATAACTATCCATATTTGTAGAGAGAGAGAGAGGGATAGTGAGTGTGCATGAGGGTATTGAGTGGAGTCCTTGAATGATACCCATATTGGGAAGCGTAGACCTTTGGATAGGAATGGAAGATTTGATAGACGCTTGGTAAGGATGTATCCTTGAAAGACTGATGAAATGGTTGGTTAGGTAGAAAAGTCTAACCTGAACCGTAGAGTCCTTGGAGCACTTACTAAGACATTATGTCTCACCTCTTTAAGTTCCCTTCTTTTCAGGAAATAGGTCTTGACAGAAATTGGTAGAGCATGGAACTTCATCTTGGAAGACATAACTTAATTAGGTTGTACATTTCTTTTGTGTTTTGTATGATGCCAAATGTGTTGGAATAAAATGTACTCAATTGTATCACATATGGTATGTATGTTATACTTTGTAAATTATCAGCTTCCGCACGAGATTTCATACGGATTATATTTAATTATTGCGCGTCATTTGTAAATAGCAAGTGTAGTTATGGTAATATCTCGAAGGGTGTTACATGGTCTCTTGAATAACCGTTCTATGTATCCCCTTTTTCTTGGTGCTAGCCAGTTTAGACAATAGATTTGCCCTTTCATTGTTTTCATGTAGGGAGTGTCCCAATTCAAACTTGTCGAACATTTTTCGATGTTGGCATACCAGGTGGTAGTACCGTGTCATACTAGGATCTTTGGTCTAGTAGGCTCCATTCACCCTGTCCAGTTACCAGCTTGGAGTCGCTCCAGCACCTTAAGTTGTTTACGCCAACTTCTTCGGCTAAGTTCATTCCTGCTAATAAAGCTTTGTACCCGACCTAATTTTTTGATGCGTCGAATCCAAACCTAAGAGACTGCTCCAGGATGATGCCATATGGGATCTCCAAGATGATGCCATCTGGACTCTCCAGGATGACTCCCGCCCTGCTTCCTTTCTCATTGGACGGCCCATCCACATACAACGTCCACCACTGTGATGAACCTCCTTCGATCGTGGTCAATTCTGCCACAAAATATGCTAGGCATTGTGCCTTGATTAGTCCCTGCGACTGATAGATGATGTTGTGCTCCAAGAGCTCTACCGATCAGGCGATCATTCGTATGGCTAGGTCTGGCTTCCTTAGTACTTGTCGGATCAGGTGGTCTCTCCGGACTATGACTTGGTGACTTTGAAAATATGGTCGGAGGCGTCTTGTTGTGACTACCAAAGCTAGGCATAGCTTTTCGATCATCTATTAACGAGTCTTAAGTCCTTTAAGAACCCGACTAATATAGTATATGGGTAATTTCTCTTCTGATCTAGTTGGACTAAGACGGCACTAACAAAAGTTGTGCAAAGATTTTTTCCATAAGGCGCTGGTAGGTGGCTCCTGCATTCTTCAGGCCAAATGGCATGATCGTGTAACAAAAGTTTGTCGCTCCTGTCATGAAGGCCATTTGCTCCATGTCGGGCGGGTGCATGGGAATTTGGTTGTACCCAGAGTACGCATCCAAGAAGCTGAGGATGGGTGACCCGGATGCTCCGTCAACTAACCGGTCAATGCTGGGCAGAGGATAAGAGTCTTTGGGGAAAGCTTTGTTGAGGTCTGTGTAGTTAGTACACATTCTCCATTTTTTGTTTGCCTTTTGCACCAGGACAACATTGGCCAACCATGTGGTGTAATGTATTTCCTTGATGATGCCAACTTGTGTTAACTTATAAGCTTCTTGTTGTATTATTTGCTCATTTTCCCTTCCTACTTTTCTCTTTCGCTAGGCTATAGGTCTCACCTCCGGGGCAGACGGCCAGCTTGTGGCAGTGGACACTCAAATCGATTCCTTGCATATCCATGGTCATCCAGGTGAATAAGTCTGAATTATTCTTAACCACGTGGACTATTGCTTCTTCCACTTCAAGATCTAGTAAACTTCCAATCCTAGCAGTTCAATCGACCCGTGTGCCTATCTAAAAGGTTTTAACTTCCTCCGTGGGCTCCGCCACAGGGTCCTCTACTCTAGGATCAAACCCCACGTCTTCCTCCTCTATTCGTATTATGGTCGTGCACGCTATTTGCCTAACTTTGGGGGCCAAAGGTGTTTTGCCTCTACTTAACATGAGACTCTCTAGGTAGCATTTCCTAGCTACTTCTTGGTCCGCTTTTACAATGATAATCTTCCCTCCTAGCCTAGGCAATTTCATAGCTAGGTGTAGGGTAGAGATGGCTACTCCTAGCTCGTTAAGGGTAGGTCTCCCGATGAGGATGTGATAGGTCGTGACCACATTGACCAACAGGTATCGGATCATGATGGTTTTGGACCCTGTGTTGTTGTTGAATATGGTTAGTAAGTCAATGTAACCCCAAGTATCTATCCTTTCCTCGGAAAAGCCGATAAGTTGCTCCAGAAAGGGTTGTATGTTGGTCTCGAGGATATCTAATTGCAAAAAGATGGACCAATAGAGGATGTCCACCGAGCTGCCTTGATCTATTAAGACCTTACACATTAGGTAGTTAGCCACCTCCACTTGAACTACTACGAGGCCGTCATCGTTTGGCTTTACCCCATTGAAATTCGCGTCCGTAAAGTTGATAGGTGGCATGCTCTTTTGGCGTGCTGGTTGTATGGCAGTGAATGAATTGACTAACTTGATTTCTCTTACATGCTTTTTTTCTAGCGGACATAGACATGCCTCCTCTCGCAAACCCTCTATGGCTGTGTTAATAACCCTTCTCAGCCGTGGTACAAAAGGGTTCCTCTGCTTGTCCTTGTCTTTGGTGGCCGGTTGTTGCGGTGGGCTTCGATCTCTTTCTTGCTCTTGGTCAATTTTTCTCTTTGAGGCATGTGGTTTCATGAAATTTTGCAACTTCCCCTCCTTAATCAGCCTTTTCAATCTTGTCCTTGAGAGTTGCACACTCTTCCATTGTATGGCCATGTATCCGATGGAACCGGCAATACCGACCTCTATCAACTACTTTTGGGGACCGATTGTGGGTTGGTAGTCGGATAAGGTTTGTGCTAAATGCCTTTTCCAGGATTCGGCTTCTACTATCTATTAAGGGTGTATAGTATGGGAACTTGGACCGCGGGGGTCAATTTGCCTTGTTCTGTCTTCCACTTTGTCTTTCTCTGTGGGAACTGTCTTGTGGCCTGTCTGTGTTCTTCCTTGGTGGATCTCTACGCACTCACTCTCGAAACTGAGTTATCTCCTCCATTTGGATATACTTGGCGGCTCAGGCCCGTAGTTCATCCATGTCCATTGGGGTTTTTTTTGCATAGACTGTTTGAGAAGGGGCTAGACTTTAAGGCCATGAGCATGGCAGTGAGGGCTACTTGTGGGTTTAAGTCACATATTTGAGCGGACACCATGGCGAAGCGTTCCATGAACTCCCTTAATGACTTGTTGTCGTCTTGGCAGATGTTTGCTAGGGCCACCGTTATGAAGTGAATGCACAATTTTAGGAGATAATGTTGCTGAAACTCCCATGATCCGTAAAATCAAAATTCATAAAAATTATGGTCCCCCTTTAAATGATGGATGCTTCTGCCTTTAGGAGATTAATTGGCCACCTTATATACCTTACAAACACTTACCCGGACATTACTTTTGATGTCCAACAACTTAGTCATTTTATGAGTCATCCCACCACCCCCACCAACAAGCTGCCACCAGACTTGTTTTATTCTATTGACTCTTCTATTAAGATTAAGCATTTTTAGATTTTGATTGGGCGAGTTGTATAGACACTCGAGAATCCACCACTTGATATTGCATCTTCCTTGGTGATTTCTTGGTGTTCCAAGAAGCAAAAAAGTGTCTCCAAAAGCTCCTCAAAAGCTAAATATAGGGCTTTGGCTTCCACAACATGTGAAATATAATTGGTAACCACTTTACTTATTGAACTCAAAATTGATTTCATTTCTCCTGCTTTACTTTATTGTGACAATCAATCCGCTATACATATTGTTATTAATTCTTCTTTTCATAAGAGAACCAAACACATTGATATAGATTGCCACATTGTATGAGAAAAATTACAAGTCAAGCTCTTCCACCTCCTTCCCATTTCCACTCATGACCAATTGACTAATTTACTTACCAAGGCCCTTGATATCGGTCAATGTTGGGCTCCTCTATCCAAGATGAAAGTGAAGACCATCCGTTGATAAAAAAAAAAAAAAAGTGAAGACCATCCACTCATCAACTTAAGGGGGTATTAGACTCATTTGTTATAGTCAATTTAGTCATTCTCTTTATAATTAACTTAGTTTTATTTCTAACACTATTTTCCTTATTGGGCCTTAGACCAAGCCCATATTGTAAATTTGTTTTTTGTTGTTTTTCTCTTAAGTGTTGGTTCTCCCTCTTTTGTATAAAGGGAGAACTAATCCTCTTATGTAAATTTGTAAATTCACAATTTGTCCAAATTAACGATGAATTCCTTTTTTGTATTTGGTGTGTACTTCCCTTTGTTTTCATCCAATATTACAAGAGAAGAAACAATGTGAAACACATTCAGGCTATTCCAAACAAAAATGACATAGTTGATTTTGTTCTAACAACTGTACATTTCTAACCACCATTTTATCAGTTGTAGGAAGTCTTGCAGGAGTCGTCAAACCAAAAATGAGACTTTTAGAGGAACATTTAACTTCCACACAGACGCCAAAGACTCATCTCCAATAAACCCAACAGAGGCTATAAGGGATCATCGCAACAATCATAGAGACCAGTGGCCCATTATGATTTATATGCTTCTGGGTTCAAAGTCATATGACCATTTTTTTTTTATAAGCGGCCATATGACCAATTAATGTTATAATGGAAGAAGAGAGAATCATACTTTGGTGATAACTAATAAGGGGGTGGTTCATGACTATCATATTATCTATGATATCCATTAATAATTATGTGATAAATAAATAATCAAATATTTTAAATTAACGAAGATTCCTTAAAATAAGAAATAAAAATATTATTCTTTGATAAATTGTTAACGAATGGTAACATATCTTTAATTTAGTAAATATATCTTTAATTAATAAATATATTCACATGTCACATAATTCTTGATCAGGCCATGATGATATGAAGGACCTAATGATTTCTTGTTCTTGGCGGCTGAACTATATATTTCTTGTATAATCAAGATGAAATTGTTCAGTTATTACTTGGAGTTTATATATAATCTGTTTCTATTTGGTTGCGTAAAGGAGTTATTGGCTAAGATTTGAATGATATAGATAAATTGTGATAGTTAATTAATGTTTATTTGTTTTTTTGGGTGTGATAGTTAAGGTTTAGTTGACCAAATAATTAATAAATTATTACCTCTTACGTATGTTATTATATTATAGTACAATTTCTAAAGTCGTGTAATTTTTAGGACATTTCTTTTGAAGAATAAAATACTCCTGCATTATTACCGTCAATTAATCACAAATTGATGATGTATAAATCTTTTTTTCTTTCGTTAATATATGTTAAGAACGGAAACTACTAGCGAGTCATCAAGGAGTTTATAAAATGGAAAATGCTATAGCTATACTCCGTACGAAAAGCTTTTTCGTGAAATTTTGACAAAAGAATATTATTGGTTGAGATTGTAAAAACACGATATTTTTTTTTTCGTGAAATTAGCAGTTTGTTTTAAGGATCCCAAATTTATGATTAGTTATTTCCACAGTTCGTACTTTCGTGCGTAATATTAGTTCGTAACTTGGGTCATAAGTTAAAAGATAAGATAATCTACTTTTATATTTTTTCTACTGTTATGATAGGGTCATATGGATTTAGTTTGTGCCCTTTATTTTGTTTTTCTTATTAGACTGTTTCACATATGTTTCACGGTAATTTCTTCGATGTAAATTGTATATAACTTGTACGGATATATGTTGGTAATTCATTCATTGATTGACACATGGTTGTCACAGGTTCACAACTATACTCTATAAGAAATTACATGGTAAATTTAAATTTATTTAATAAAATAATCACTATTTTAATAAAATTAATAATTTTTTTAGTTTGTTGGTCTATATTATTTTGACTTAAAATAAATTTTTATTTATTTATTTAAATAAACAAATCCTAATCTTAATAATTATTTTATTTATTTATTTATATATATATATATATATATTTATATTTATTGGAGAATTAAGTTGTCACTCTTTTAAAATTTTTAAAAAGTAAAAAAAAAAATAGTATTTGGAGATATCTCCGTGAGTTCCATATTTTTGTGTCTTGCACCACTCTCCACCAGCTATCTCAGTAATATTTTAGTTTTTCTTTCTTTCTAAATACTAGTCTTGTTTAGTTAATTCTTATATTTTAAAAACTAAATACAAATTTAAAAAAAAATAAATCAAACGTATCCTTAATTTCTAAATGCATTTGCATGTGTGCATATGCTAGTATATAATGTTGGATGTGGGTCCAGCCAAACAAATGTGAAAGCAAGAAATTGTATTCAAAGTTATTAGCTAGCAGTTTGATGGTTTTGGAAATTTTTACTAGTTATACATTTAATGCAAGGTAAAATTTTCAAAACCTATATAGCCTGCTGCAATTATTTTGGTGCTTTACATTTTATCCATCTATTACATGTATTTCATGGTACAACAATTTGCATCAAGGGTGAAGTCCCTCCATAAATAGAGGAAATGAAGAGCAATGGAGGTACACGAAAGAAAAGCAAAAGTTCTTATAATATAAAGTTTCTAAGAGAGTAAATTAGTGAGAAAGTTGTCTTCACAAATTGAAGATACATTATTTTTGTATTGTGTATCCCCATTACTATTATAGTGGAGAAATATAAAGAGGCCTACGGTCCTGTGGTTTTTCCTTACTCATGTTGAGAAGATTTTCCATGCTAAAAATATTGAACGTTATTATTTTTATGTTTCTGCATTAGTGTCTATTTTGAGTACATAAAGGAGAAGAATTATGAGAGCATTTCCCAATAGTGGTATCGGAGCTCTTAAAGCTATCGGATACTACGATACCGTATTCATAAGAAAAATTCTTAGTATGCTCTGTGGTTGCGGCATTGTCTGATCTCCCACATTAGAAAAGATTTATTCTTGTGTTGCTAAAATAAAAACGTGGGATTGTGATAGTGCATGTCTAGGAAAAGTTTTGGCTGAGGAAAGACTTGGTACTTAAGAGTGTCTATTGACCCACCTCTCTTTCATGGGAACTTTCCTGGTGTCCTATTCATAAATTGTGGAAAATATTTCAATATACAATAATTCTTAGTTTTCGTTATTTAGCCTGTGTAACTCAATATGGAAGGAGTTGTGACTCACAATGGAGACATGTTCAAGCTAACTGCTAATAACTACTCATATTGGAAGCCGATGATGGAAGACCATTTATACTGCAAGGATTTGCATGAGCCAATCACCGAACAAGGGAAATCGGAAGGGAAGTCTGACAAAGATTAGGATCTCCAGAATCGGAAAGTAGTAGCTATGATCCAAAAATATATTTATCGGAGTTTGTTTGAGCATGTATCAACTTATACCAATGGGTATGAGTTGTGGACCAAACTTGAATCCTTGATTCAAAAGAGGATGTCCAGAAATAAAGCTCACCTTGTCAAACGATTGGCAAAGCTAGAGTATAGGGATGGTCAAAACATGATTGAACATTTAAACATCTTCAAAGGCATGGTAAATCAACTAGCGAAAGCAAAAATGAAGATAGAAGATGATTAGCAAACTCTTCTGCTCATTAGTTCATTGCCTGAGAGTTGGGACACTCTAGTTGTCACTCTCAACAATTTTGCTCTAGAAGGAAAACTCAGCATGGATTATGTAATAGATAGTTTGTTGAATGAAGAATCAAGACGGAGAGAAAGAGGCTTGAACAACCAGTTCGAAGCCAACATTGTTGAAAATAGAGGAAGGAGTAGTAACTGTGGAAAGAAAGGTCATGGAAAATCACAAGGTAGATCCAAATCTCGCACTAAACTAAGTTGTTATTACTATGGTAAACCAGGCCATAGAAAGTTTGAATGTAGTTTTTTGAAGAAAGACCAACAGGCTGGAGCAATCCATCCTAACCAGATTGACCTAAGGAAAAAGGAAGATGGAACAACCTCCATGGTGACTTCGAGTGATGAGGGCTTATTCCTTGTCGGAGAAAATAATTATCTAAATGTTGCATCTGATGATTGCATTTGGATAATTGACTCAGGAGCATCCTTCCACATAACTCCTCATGAAGAATTCTTCTCATCATACCAAAAAGGAGACTTTGGTACGATAAAGATGGGAAATCATGTCACAAGCAAAATTGTTGGCATAGCAAAAGTAACCTTGATGACTGAGAATGGGAACAAGCTTGTCCTAAAGGACATGAGACATGTTTCAGATATGCGTCTAAATCTTATATCAGTTGGAAAGCTGGATGAAGTTGGGATGATAAACCAATTTGGTGTCGGTAGATGGAAACTCAGTCGAGGAAGCATGATTGTTGCATGTGGAAAGAAAGAAGGCTCCATGTACACTATGCAGGGAAAGATATGCAAGGGAGACATAAATGTTGCTCAAGAAACAACAAAAGAATTGTGGCATAGACAATTGAGCCACATGAGCGAGAAGGGTTTGGAGATCCTCATAAAAGATCATCTCTTGAACATAAAAGGACAACCACTTGAATCTTGTGAAGATTGCCTAGTAGGAAAATAACACAGAGTGGGCTTTAGAAGACTAGATGATGCAAGAAGAAGAAAGCATATTTTAGACCTTGTTCATTCAGATGTTTGCTCAACATCTAAAAGGTCTATTGGTGGTGCCCAATATTTTGTTACCTTCATTGATGATCACTTAAGAAAAATGTGGGTGTATCCATTGAAGATGAAAGATCAAGTTCTTCAAGCATTCAAGGATTTTCATGCCTCTATAGAACGATCAATGGGAAGAAAGCTAAATTTTGGGGTAAAGCAATGAGAATTGCAATTGACTTGATAAATTTGTCACCTTCAAGAACCTTAAATGGAAAGCTTCCAAATGAAGTGTGGTATGGAAAGAGAGCTTCTTTTGGCCACTTGAGAGTCTTCGAATGTAAGGCATTTGTTCACATTTCGAAAGATGAAAGAGAAAAGCTTGATGCTAAGGCCAAAGAATGCATATACCTTGGTTTGCCAATAGATGAACTTGGCTTCAAATTATGGGATCCTACTAACAAGAAGATTGTTCAAAGCAGAGATGTGATATTCTTTGAGGATCAAACGATTCAAGATATCAAGTCTAAGAAGCCAAAGAAAATGGTGGTGTGTGATTCAACTCCCATAGTAATAAACAATTCAGAGAGAGAGACTCATGAGATGGAACAACCTCATCAGATGATGCAACCAAGTGAGACAAATGAAGAACAAGTTGTGGATAACTTGCAAATAGAATATGGTCCCCAAGTAAGACGATTGACAAGAAATAGACAATTGTCAAGTAGATAATATTCAGATAAGTTTGTAAACCTTACTAGAGAAGGGGAACCACAAAGCTTCACGGAATCCATTGAGACAACCGAGAAAAAGCAATGGATTCAAGCCATGGAAGAAGAAATCCAATCCTTGAAAGAGAATCATACATATGACCTAGTAAAATTACCAAAAGGCAGAAAGGCATTGAAAAATAAGTGGGTATTCAAACTCAAGATTGAAAATAATAACCCAAACCCTAGATATAAAGCACAAATTGTCATGAAGGGATGCAACCAAAAGAAAGGCATAGATTTTGAAGAAATCTTCTCACCTATGGTGAAGATGACATCCACTAGAGCAATTATTGGTCTAGCTACCAAACTAGACTTGGAAATAAAGCAACTTGATGTCAAAACAACATTTTTACATGGAGACCTAGAGGAAGAAATTTATATGGAGCAACCAGAAAGTTTTGTGGAACTAGGCAAAGAACACTTAGTGTGTCGCTTAAAGAAAAGTCTCTATGGTCTAAAACAAGTTCCAAGACAATGGCACAAAAAGTTTGATCTCTTCATGTCCCAACACAATTTCAAGAATACCTCTACAGACCATTGTGTGTTTGTGAAGAAGTATGAGAATGGTGAATCCACCATACTTTTGTTGTATGTTGATGATATGCTAATTGTTGGGAAAGACAAAACAAAGATAATTATTCTCAAGAAGGCATTAAGCAAATCTTGTGCCATGAAAGATTTGGGAGTAGTGAAGAAGATTCTTGGAATGAAGATCATTAGAGATCATAAATAACCAAGTATCGTTTTCCACAAGGACTAGAGCAACATAAATAACCAAGTATTTCTACTATTTTTAAACTATAATTAAAAGAACAAAAAGCGATAAAAACATGAACCAGTTGTGTGTAATAGAGGCTGATGTTCTTAGCCAAGAACAGTAGTAAAAATGCTATTTGTAATGCAGAATTAAATCAATAACAACAACAATAATAAGCAGCAGTAATAGTTATAACAAATTATAAAATGATGTTGTAAGGGGGTTTGAATTTCACCAAAGCTAACACTCTTGTGGCATGAACGTTCTGCATAAATTCCTTTTATATTTATCAGTCAAAATCAGCCAACTACTCTATTCTCTGTGTCGATCCCTCGCACTCAGAAAAACTAAGTTTCTTTCCTAAGGCTCTCACCTCTTAACAAAGAAACCAACAGTAACAATAGTGGCTATGTGATTTGAACAAACCAAGTTTCGATCCCTTGCACCCCCGGTTTATTCTCTCACGTCACCAATAAACTAAGTTTCGATTCCTCGCACCCCCGATCTATTGGGCATCTGTTTTCAGTTCAAGAAAATAATCCCCGTTTTCCAACCAAGGTTACTATCCTAAAATCATGCTATAAGTGATCAGTTTACAGCAAGCATTAAGCAAGGAAAAAGATGCTAACCCAAAATATAGAAAGTGGAATTCATGCATTAAAAATATCAAAGATACAAATAGAGTGTAGTAGTGGTTACATTCATCCCCTTACAGCAATGAAGAGCTTAGCTACTCTGTTCCATGGACAGCAGCAACTTCGGTTCTGAGGATAGAGAATGGGGAGTGAGTACAATGGTAGATGATTTCTAATGTTACAATGGGGTTTCTTTTTTTTAATCCTAAAATTACATAGGAAAACGTTTCTACTCAGCCCAATGCAACAGTGCTCTGTCTCATCATCCTCAAAAAGTAGAGAAAAAATAATCTACAGCAGTAGACTTCTTTTCAGAGTAGAAAAAGTCACTGTTTCATTGTTAGTCGATTTTGGCTCCGAGCCAAATTCGTAGTTCAATTTTGGCTTCAAGCCAAAATCGTATTTGACTTTTAAACAACTGTTGACCCTCTGCTCACTCTTGGGGCAGTGCACTAATAGATTCCTCGATTCTCTCTCTTTTATCATCATTATCCTGCAAAAAAGGTGAAAAGTAGTAAAAGAAAACCAAAAGCTCATTCAAGCTGTCCATCAAAGGAAGATTTGATGAAATGACAACAATCATGAGGTAAATAACTCTCTATTTAGTCTAAAGGATAGAAAACAGACCCATATTTACTTATAAAATAAGTAAATTAGCAGTTTATCAAACTCCCCCAAACTTAGAGATTTGCTTGTCCTCAAGCAAAAAAGAAAAACGAAAATGAAGCACAAACACATTGATTTTTAAAACAAACAAATAAAACATTAAACAAAGAATATGGGTTGAGATCAATCACATTCTAACATATCCAAAGCATGAGGCCTCCATATCCAGAATTCCACAAGATTGAATCAATGCCTTAACTTGTAGCCGTGGTGTTCTTCTATGGAAATCATAACAAGGATGCAAATAACACACTTTTTAAGGGAACAAGCATGACAAGCATTTGTTGACAAAATCAAAGAATGTTGAATGCTCACAATTAAGTGTTTCTCTCAATCACACAAATCACACACATTGGAAACTCTACACTTTAGCTTTGTTTTTCTTCTCAAATGTCATACAAATTGTGCATACCTACAGAGATCACAAGGATTTTCATTGGCTTGTAATGGGGTTGGGCTTTGAAAGCATTTTGGTTTTTCTAGATAATAAAAAGACACCAAGAGATATAGAGAGCAATTATTCAAGACTCACCCAACTTCATCTCCTTCTCTTCATAAATTTATAGAAATTCTCAAAACTCTTACTTTACCCAACTTTGTTAGCTCAAATGCCACATGCTTTAATCCAAGTATCACAATTTAATTTGCCTTCTTTTTCTTTCTTTCTTTCTTTCTTTTTTTTTATTTTTTATTTTTTTTATAGAATTTCATTGTTGAGGACATGTACTGTGTGATACCTTGGTTCATTCTAAAAGTGGCTCACAATAGATCCCAATTCATTCCCAAAAGCATTCCCCTACTTTTACTTGAAACCCTTTATGTACAATTGCTCTCCTATCCCTACAGTGTGGAAAGTAAATTGTTTTTCTTTTGGGCTATGGGTATCAAGAAAGAATTAAATTCCAATAAGGCTTAAAGGGGTTTGCAAGTGGTAAGATGATGGGTTGGCTTTTTGGTTTAGTGGCTCACAATAAAAGAACAAAATTGCCTTGATCATTTCTAAGCAAGTATGCTAACTGAATACACAGAGAATGAAGCAAAACAAGTGTAATGTCCCAATGGTGGCACTCAAGATTTTAATCAAAGAAACACAATCTCACTAAGTGTATCCCTCAATGCATTCAGAAATTTGTAACAAATTCATGCCAACGCATTGTTCAATTAAAAAGTGTAAATTGCATCCAAGTTATAATAGCTATATGTACGACCACATGCATTTCATCAAGACAATGGTTCCCAAATTGAAGAGCATGGTAGGGAGCATGCAAGGATACTATTACAATGAAATTTTTCTCAACCCATATTAACACAAACTACCAGAAAACAATGCCAAGCTAATTGGGCTATAATTACCACTATTCACTAATTGAAATTAAAAACAAACAATCAACCAAACAGATATAACTAAGAGGATGAAATAAGGTTAGAACATGCTTCCCTCGGAGGTTTGCCAATAACCTCCACACACTTTGCTCCTAAGCTGTCATTGGTAATCTTCCTCTTCAGAACCACCATCTTCTTGGTTCTGAAAATTGCTGTCAGCTTCTCCCATATTGCCCACCCCTCCTGAAGGACCAGGACTGTCCCCAGGCCAATCTACCAGAGTCAAGAAGGCGTCCGGAGCAGTCCAATGAAATGGAGGTGCACCGGGTGCTGGGTGTAAGTAGTGGTACATGTCCCAGTTTTGGCGTAGCTGGCCCAAATGGATAGAGCAAAGCTGTCGAGAGAGTAGCTGAATGGCGCCCATCAGTTGGGTAGCATTGGACAAATGATCAGGCCTTGGAGGTTGGCTGGTAGGGTGCGAGACTTCTGCAGCATTTGTGCAATGTTGGCGAATGTAGGCTTCAGTGAGCGGTTCTCGCAGATGCACAATGGGGGGGCGGTCAACAATGACCCCATTAGAAGCACAAAGAGCTGTGATGAAAGCGAGGAAGGCCAAGGGAGTGGTGGGTGAGGCAGATCGAATGAATTTGGTCAGTTCACGGGTGAGAAGCCGACCAACATTGATGCTTTCCTGAGTAATGAGGTAGAAGAGGATTTGAGCTCGAGGGACATTGAGCTCAGAAACATGTAGTGTGGGGGAGATATTGGAAAATAGCACAATGACCCAAGCTTGAGCCATGGTGGTGAGGGATGAGCGCTTGAAGTGGCGGGGCGGTCCAGTGCGGTTATCCTCATAGGACTTTCCAGAAATGCAAATGGTACGTGCAATACGATCAATGTCAAAACCATTGCGTTGGCCAAGTCGAATGAAATACACACATTGCTGGCGAGCAGGGTCCACAAAGGTGGTGCCAAGGAATTTGTTGAGTGATAACTAGTCAAAGGGTACCAGCTTGCCGCGAACCCAGGCTGTGTGAGGAGGGGCATCGGGTGGACTAGGTTGGGCATTGGCATAAAATTCTCTGACAATCGATTCTTGGATTTGAAAGGGGAACCGAAAGAGGCGAGTCCATTCACGCTCTTGCAAGTTGTGATTAATGGCTTGGAAGGGGCCGGGACTGAGGTTCATTTCCCGCTCTTTGAGTAATTGGCGGGAAGCAATTTCATCATAGCGTTCCCGGTTGATTGAGGAGTGAAAGCGGGTGCTGGGACGACTGTAATATTGAGGGTTAGGTTTGGGTGGTGGCATGGTCATGGTAGGTTGTTTTGGTGGAGGGTTAGAAGTGTTATGGGTAGGCGGTGGTTGAGGGGTGAAAGGTGATTGTGCGGGATGAGGGGGTGCAGGATCATGACTAGTCGACTCACTATCTGAGATATCTTGTACTACTTCATTCTCAGCCACGGAAGGAGGGGCTCTCGAAGTAGCACCAAACCGTGTGACCCGCCGCTCCTTCTCGCCTAGAGCTTTGCATGCCACGCTTTTCCTTCTAGAGGACATGCTGTATCATAAGAAAAACGTGAGTCACAATTAAAAAGAACCATGTGGAGAGTAAATCAGAATAAAAACAATACAAATAAGACTAACAGTAAACCCCTTCTTCCCAATTGTTTTATGGTCCCCAAAAGAGCAAAAGTGGGGGCCGTGGTGAATGGGTATGAAAGTACCATCCACTACAAATGGAAAGAGGTGGGGCTGATCCTAAGAATAATGTCGGACATAGCAAGTACAAACGCACACAGTACAAAATTCAACCCAAAATGCACATAATCAAGTGACAGATTCAGTCTTTGTGATGAAAATTTAATGCAGCACCAGTCAAAATAGTTATTCTCATAGAGCAATATTTTATTTTTTTTGAAAGTAAAAAAAAAAACTTATCTTTTGAAAGAGAACAGAAATAGACAGATGAAACCCATGAACGAAAGACTAAAGGGGAAGAACGAAAAAGGAAGCTTACACGAAAATGGAGTTCAGAGGAGGAAGGGTTGGAAGGGATGAGGTGGGGAGGTCAAGGATGGTGACGGAAGGGAAAGAAGCTATGGTAGGCGTTGCGGTAGGGGTAGTGGGAGGTAGACTCAGCGCGATGGAGAACGAGCTGGGTGATGAGAAAAGAGACAAGATTGAAAATGTGAAAGATGGGAACTGAAAAGGCAGAAGGTTAGGGGCAGTTTGCAGAGGGATGGGAACTGAAAAGGTGAAAAGAAACTGAAACAGGGGAAAAAGGAAACTGAAAAGTGAGGATTAATTTAAATTAAAAAGGGGTGAGAGAGAGAGAGAATGAAATTAAGATGGAGAAACGTGATGAAAGTGGGGGCTGAGAACTGACAAAATAAAATTAGAACACGTGGGGAAACAAAAAGAAACAGAAAAAAAATTAAAAAGGAAAAGTTTTAAAACTGCACGTGTGAAAAATAGAATAAGTGGGTTTTGGCTCCAAGCCAAATTCGTAGTTCAATTTTGGCTTGGAGCCAAAACTGACTAATCCAAAAGTTGACTTAGGCTGCAAAATTTCTATCACTTGATCAAATAATGCTACTAAGGTAAAGACACAAATCACAGCAGACTAATTACAGACAATTCAAATCACATGAAACAGGTCTAAATTAGAAAAATTTAAACACTAAGACAATCAAGAGAAGGGTTAGAAAAATGGGTTGCCTCCCGTTCAGCGCTTCTTTAACGTCATTAGCTTGACGTGTGGGACCTCAAGGGTCATCAAGGCGCACTGCGGAGGTTACTTTGCTATCTCACCCCCATTGTAGATTTTAATCCTTTGTCCATTTGTAGTCCAAGTGTGGCCTGAAGAAGGGTCTTCTAGTGTCACAACTCCATAAGGTTTGACCTCCTTGATTAAAAATGGGCCAGACCATTTAGATTTTAGCTTTCCTGGAAAAAGTCACAATCTGGAGTTAAAGAGCAGAGCTTGTTGTCCTGGTTTGAACTCCTTCTTGACAAGTTTGTTGTCATGATAAGCTTTGACACGTTGTTTGTAAATGTTGGATGACTCATAGGCATTGAGTCTCAACTTAGTCAGTTCATTCAATTGGATCTTCCTTTCCTCTGCTAATGCAGAGTGATCAACAAGATTAAGGAATTTCAATGCCCATAATGCCTTGTGTTCCAATTCTACTAGAAGGTGGCAGGCCTTACCATAGACCATTTGGTAAGGAGTCAGCCCGATAGGAGTTTTGAATGCAGTCCTGTAGGCCCATAAGGCATCATCCAACTTGTAGGACCAATCCTTTCTTGAAGTTGACACTGTTTTTTCCAAGATACGCTTAATTTCTCTATTTGACACCTCTGCCTGACCATTGGTCTGAGGATGGTAAGGAGATGCAATTTTATCCTTCACTCCATAATGTTGCAGCACCTTGTTGAGTTGTGTATTGTAGAAATCTGTTCCCCCATCGCTGATTAGAATTCGAGGAACTCCAAAACGAGCAAAAATGTTTTTCTTCAAAATTTTTATAACTGTCTTGGAGTCATTCTTTGGGGCTGCAATGGCTTCAACCCATTTTGAAACATAATCAACAGCCACCAGAATGTATTCATTAGCTTGTGAGGATGGCAAAGGTCCCATGAAGTCTATTCCCCAGCAGTCAAAAACTTCTACTTCCATCATGATTTGGAGTGGCATTTCATTTCCTCCAGATCGCTAGCAGCTATCACATTTTTTGACATAGGCATGAACATCCTTAAATAAAGTTGGCCAAAAGAATCCTGCTTGAAGGATCTTGGCAGCTGTTTTCTGTCCACTGAAATGTCCACCATATGGAGAATTATGACTGTGCCACATGATGCTTTGAGCTTCAAATTTTCCCACACATTTTCTCAATAGATCATCAACTCCAATTCTGAACAGATATGGATCGTCCCAGACATATCTTTTAGCTTCTTTAAGGAACCACTTCTTTTGATGCCAATTGAGGTCAGGAGAGGGTTGGCCTCCAGCTTTGAAATTTTCTAGATCAGCAAACCATGGGCAATCTTCCAAGAGGAGCAGCTTCTCGTCAGGGAATTCCTCTTGAATTTCTTTCTCACCAGCCGTTACCTCATCATTGATCAGTCTGGACAGATGGTCAGCCACCTGATTTTCAGTTCCCTTCTTATCTTTAATTTCTAAATCAAATTCCTGCAGCAATAACACCCAACAAATCAGTCTCAATTTTGAATCTGGTTTGCTCAACAAGTATTTAATTGCAGCATGATCAGTGTAAATTATGATTTTAGAGCCAATTAGATAGGAACGAAATTTCTCAAGAGCAAACACTATTGCCAACAACTCTTTTTCAGTTGTTGCATAATTAATTTGATGCTCATTGAGCACTTTGCTGCATAGTGGATGGAATGGAAAATTTTGTTCCTTCTTTGGCCAAGAACAGCCCCCACTGCATAATCACTAGCATCACACATTAATTCAAAAGCAAGAGTCCAATCAGGAGCAATTAAGATTGGAGCAGAACTCAAACTAGCTTTCAGTGAATTAAAAGCAAGGAGACAAGAGTTATCAAAATTGAATGGAGCATCTTTGTTGAGGAGATTGCTGAGTGGTTTGGCTATTTTTAAGAAGTCTTTAATGAACCATCGATAGAAGCCAGCATGACCCAAAAAACTCCGAATTCCCTTAACTTTCGTTGGTGGAGGTAATTTTGCAATAACATCAATTTTTGCTTGGTCCACTTCAATTCCTTTGGCAGATATTTTGTGTCCCAAAACAATCCCCTCAGTCACCATGAAATGGCATTTTTCCCAATTCAGTGTGAGATTAGTTTCAATACACCTCTGCAACACAGTTTCCAGATTTGCCAAGCAAGAATTAAAAGAGTTCCTAAATACTGAAAAATCATCCATGAAGACCTCAATGCATTTTTCCATCAAGTCTGAAAAGATTGCCAGCATGCAACGTTGGAAGGTAGCTGGAGCATTACATAATCCAAAAGACATTTTTCTATAAGCAAAAATGCCAAAAGGACATGTAAAAGTTGTCTTCTCTTGGTCTTGTGGGTCTACAGTTATTTGATTATAGCCAGAATAGCCATTGAAGAAGCAGTAGAATTCCTGACCAGCTAGCCTCTCAAGCATCTGGTCCATGAAAGGCAGAGGAAAATGATCTTTCCTAGTTGCTTTGTTTAATTTCCTGTAATCTATGCACATGCGCCAACCCGAGACAGTTCTAGTGGGAATTAATTCATTCTTTTCATTTGTCACCACAGTTATGCCTCCTTTCTTAGGGACAACTTGTACTGGACTAACCCAAGTGCTATCCGAAATTGGATAGATCATTCCTGCTTCAAGCAATTTCAGCACCTCTTTTCTCACTTCTTCTTTCATAATTGGGTTCAGTCTTCTTTGCGGTTGGGCAACTAGTTTGAATTCTTCCTCCATGAAAATCTTGTGCATACAGTATGAGGGACTGATTCCTTTTAAATCAGATATGAACCATCCAATTGCTTGCTTATTAGCTTTCAGCACTTCAATTAATTTGGTTTCTTCAAACTCTGATAGCGAACTGTTGATAATGACAGGTTTGCAATTGTGATTTTCCAGAAAAACATACTTCAAGTGTGTGGGAAGAGTTTTCAGTTCAATTTGAGCCTCTTTAAAATTTTCTTTGTCATCTTTTTCCCTGCAGAATTTGATTTTTGTCCAAGCTGCTCTCTATATCATCAAGTAACCGCATGCAGTCCTCAATTTGTCTTTCCTCTTCTTCTCCCAATGCTTCAACTTCATTGATTAACGCCTTCTCAAGAGGGGTGCTATTTCTGAATTCCCTCTGAGAATAGAGTTCGTCCAGGACATTTACGCGAAAACATGAGCTGTTGTTACTAGGATGCTGCATGGCTTCAAAAACATTGAAGGTTATCTCTTCATCTTGCACTCTAATTTTTAACTTGTCATCGCTGACGTCTTTCAAGGCTCTGGCTGTCATCAAGAATGGTCGTCCGAGAATGAGAGGTACTTCCGCATCTTCCTCCATGTCAATTATAATGAAATCCGCGGAAAAATGAATTTGTCAACTTTGACCAACACATCTTCAACTACTCCATGAGGGCGTTTAATTGATCTATCAGCTAATTGGAGAGTCATTCTTGTGGGCTTGACTTCAACCTCCCCCACTCTGCTCAACATGGATAGGGGCATGAGGTTAATACTTGCTCCTAAGTCCAGCAGTGCTTTTCCAACAATAAGATTCCCAATAGAGCATGGAATGGTGAAACTGCCTGGGTCCTTATGTTTGAAAGGAAGTGGTTTTTGAATGATAGCACTGCAACCAGCCTCCAGCTCAATGGTTTCCTCTTCTGTGAATTTTCTTTTCTTGTTGAGGAGTTCCTTCATGAACCTTGCATAGGTAGGCATTTGCTATAGAGCTTCAGAAAAAGGAATATTTATTTGCAGCCTTTTAAAGATGTCTAAGAAGCGAATGAATTGCCTTTCTTTATCTTTCTTTGTTGGCACTAAGGGGTAAGGTAATTTTACTTGGGGAATTATTTTAGCTGGGTTCTCTCCTCCCTCTTTGTGTTTCCTCATTTTTTTCTCATCTCTCGGTTGCTCTTGTTCTTGTGATTTTTCACTCATGTTCTTTTCCTCACATGGTTGTGTTGGTGTCTCACTCTGCTTATTTTCCTCTCTTTTTCTATTTCTTCTTCTGTCACACTCTCTTATTTTTCTCCTCTCAAGTCTCCCATTATTGTCCCTTTTCTAGTTGTGATTGCTTTGCAATTTTCTTTTGGGTTTGGTTCAGTATTGGCTGTGAAAGTTCCTGTTCTCAGATCAACAATTTGCCTCTCTATGTCCTTTGCCATTTGACCCATCTACACATGTAAGTTTTTGATAGAAGCATCATGGCTTTTGAGGACTGTCTCTGTATTTTTTTGATTGACTGTTGAAGCTTGAATAAAGTCCTGCAGCATCTCTTGTAAAGTCTGGTTTTGATGGAGTGATTTGTACTCATGTAGCTGCCCTTAATATGGTCTGCTGGAAGAGGCTGCATAATTGTTTCTGTAAGGCTGATTTGGATAGGAGTTGCGGTTCTGATTTCCCATGTAATTGGCTGCCTCTTGAGAGCTGATCATAGAGCATTGGTCTGTAGGATGACCGCCTCCACAAATCTCACATTTAAATGAAGGTTGGTTGTCTACTTGATTGTTCTGAATTTTCTGCACTTGTTGTATTTGTGACAGCTGCTTGGTGAGAGTTTCCACCTTTTCTTCCAGCAGCTTGTGATTAGCTCTCCATGCATCATTTTCATTCAGCTCAAGGACTCCTTTTCTTGGTGCAGGGGCAGCAATTTGATCATGATGAACATCATAATCATTCGCTGCCATGTTCTCAATTATTTCTCTAGCTTCCTCAGGTGTTTTGTCCATAATTCTACTACCTGCAGAAGCATCAAGCATTAGTTTTGTTTGAGGTCTTAAACCTGCAAGGAAAGTGTTAATTTTTGCTGCCTCATCCAAACCATGAGCTAGACAACTCCTTAACAAACTTTCAAAGCGTTCCCATGCTTCACATAATGCCTCATCAGCTGTTTGATTGAAGTTAGAGATTGCTGTCTTTTTTCTATTGATTTTTGATTGGGGAAAAAATCTGTTTAGAAACTTGTCACACAAAGTGTCCCATGTGAGAGGAACATTTGGTGGAAGTGCTTCATACCAATGTTTGGCCTTGTCTTCAAGAGAGAATGTGAAAAGAGAGGCTCGGATATACTCATCATCTACTTGATGGAGCTTAACAGTGTTGTAAATTCACACAAAAGTGGCTAGATGAGCATATGGATCTTCTCTGTCCAGCCCAGGAAATTTGTTATGCTGGATGAGTTGAATCAGAGAGGCTCTCATTTTGACATTGTTTGCCATAACATCAGGACGAGTGATGGTGTTGAAGTATCGAGGTCCTGTGTTGACTAGATAGTCATTTAATGTTCTTCTTTGTGGCTGAACGTTTTCAGCATGTCCAGCATCTCCCTCCATGACTAAATCTTCCTTTTGAATTGCTGGAAGAGGGAGATTTGGTGATACTGGAGTGTGTGGCTCTTGTGCAGCAAGTATGTCTAATGCTTTTCTTTTCTTTGCTGTGCCTTTGTTATTACGCCTAGCTAATCTTTCAATTTCAGGATCAAAGAATAATGGATCAGCTGACCTCCTAGTGTGCATAAACAAAGACAGCAAAGCACTAGAATAGATTGTTAGCACAAAACTGATGCACACTCCAAGTGTTATCAGTAAAAAATAAAAATGAAAAATTAGAAACTGAAACTGAAAATAAAGGAAAGCAAGTTTAAAATAACAAAAAATTTTGGTTTTTTATATTTAGACGCTAGTCCCCGGCAACAGCGCCAATTTGCTTGATTAGAAATTGTTGGCAAGTGCACCAAGTCGTATCAAGTAATAAAATGGACAAGTCCAAGTATCGTTTTCCACAGGGACTAGAGCAACATAAATAACCAAGTATTTCTACTATTTTTAAACTATAATTAAAAGAACAAAAAGCGATAAAAACATGAACCAGTTGTGTGTAATAGAGGCTGATGTTCTCAGCCAAGAACAGTAGTAAAAATGCTATTTGTAATGCAGAATTAAATCAGTAACAGCAGCAATAATAAGCAACAGCAGTAGCAGCAGTAATAGTTATAATAGATTATAAAATGATGCTGTAAGGGGGTTTGAATTTCACCAAAGCTAACACTCTTGTGGCATGAACGTTCTGCATAAATTCCTTTTATATTTATCAGTCAAAATCAGCCAACTACTCTATTCTCTGTGTCGATCTCTCGCACTCAGAAAAACTAAGTTTCTTTCCTAAGGCTCTCACCTCTTAACAAAGAAACCAACAGTAACAACAGTGGCTATGTGATTCGAACAAACCAAGTTTCGATCCCTCGCACCCCCGGTTTATTCTCTCACGTGATTACCAATAAACTAAGTTTCAATTCCTCGCACCCCCGATCTATTGGGCATCTATTTTCAGTTCAAGAAAATAATCCCCGTTTTCAAACCAAGGTTACTATCCTAAAATCATGCTATAAGTGATCAGTTTACAACAAGCATTAAACAAGGAAAAAGATGCTAACCCAAAATATAGAAAGTGGAATTCATGCATTAAAAATATCAAAGATACAAATAGAGTGTAGCAGTGGTTACATTCATCCCCTTACAGCAATGAAGAGCTTAGCTGCTCTGTTCCATGGACAGCAACAACTTCGGTTCTAAGGATAGAGAATGGGGAGTGAGTACAATGGTAGATGATTTCTAATGTTACAATGGGGTTTCTTTTTTTTTAATCCTAAAATTACATAGGAAAACGTTTCTACTCAGCCCAATGCAACAGTGCTCTGTCCCATCATCCTCAAAAAGTAGAGAAAAAATAATCTACAGCAGTAGACTTCTTTCTAGAGCAGAAAAAGTCATTGTTTCATTGTTAGTCAATTTTGGCTTCCGAGCCAAATTCATAGTTCAATTTTGGCTTCAAGCCAAAATCGTATTTGACTTTTAAACAGTTGTTGACCCTCTGCTCACTATTGGGGCAGTGCACTCATAGATTCCTTGATTCTCTCTCTTTTATCATCATTATCCTGCAAAAAAGGTGAAAAGGGGTAAAAGAAAACCAAAAGCTCAAGCTGTCCATCAAAGGAAGATTTGATGAAATGACAGCAATCATAAGGTAAACAACTCTCTATGTAGTCTAAAGGATAGAAAACAGATCCATATTTTACTTATAAAATAAGTAAATTAGCAGTTTATCACCTGGTCATCTCAAACTCAGCAAAACACAATGTCCAAAGAATAAAGAAGAGAAATAAGAAATGAGCAAGATACCATATTCTTCTGCAATGGGTAGCCTTATGTATGCAATGGTCTATACAAGACTAGACATTGCTTATGTTGTTGGAGTTATGAGTAGATTCCTGTCAAACTTAGGAAGAGAGCATTGGAATGCTATAAAGTGGATATTAAGATATTTAAAGGAAACAGTGAAAAACTACTTGTGTTTCGTCAAAGGAAACTTAATGTTTGTCAGATATTCAAATGCAGATATGGCAGGAGATGTGGATTTGAGAAAATCTACATCAAGATATTTGATTACTTTTGTAGGGGGGGCCATATCATGGCAATCACGATTACAAAAGTGCATTGCTTTAAGCACCACAAAAGCAAAGTATATTGCAATCACTGAAGGTTGTAAGGAGATCCTATAGATGAAGAAGTTCCTATAAGAGTTAGGCCAACATCAGAAAAGTTATGTTCTCTATTGCGATAGTCAAAGCGTTATTCATCTTAGCAAGAACTCCACATTTCATGCAAAGTCGAAACACATCGATGTGAGGTATCATTGGATACGTGATGTGTTGAAAAGTAAATTGTTGCAAGTTAAAAAGATACACACAAAGGACAATGGGGCATATATGATGACAAAAGCTCTAACAAAAGAGAAGTTAGAATTTTGCAAAGAAGCTGCAAGCTTAGCATCAACCCTGAATTGATTCAAGGATATATTCCCTTTAGCTGGAGGGGGAGAAATGTTGGATGTGGGTCCAGCCAAACAAATGTGAAAGCAAGAAATTGTATTCAAAGTTATTGGCTAACAGTTTGATGGTTTTGGAAATTTTACTAACTATGCATTTAATGCTATATAGCCTGCTGCAATTATTTTGGTGCTTTGAAATGTTACCCATCTATCACATGTATCTTATGGTGCAGCAACTTGCAATCAAGGGTGAAGTCCCTTTATAAATAGAGGAAGTAAAGAGCAATGGAGGTATGCTGAAGAAAAGCAAGAGTTCCTCATAATTAAAGAGAAAATTATAGTCAATTTGTGAGAAAGTTGTCTTCACAAATTGAAAATACATTATTCTTATATTGTGTATTCTCATTATTATTATAGTGGAGAAATAGAAAGAGGCCTACGGTCTCGAGATTTTTCATTACTCACGTTGAAAAGGTTTTCCACGCTAAAAATATTCAATGTTATTATTTTTACGCTTTTACATTAGTGTCTATTTTGAATACATAGAGGAGAAAAATTATGAGAGCATTTCCCAACATATATAACCAATAAAATTGCAATCATGGATTTAGTATACTCCAACTTATTAATATACAATCATACGATTTACAAACACGAGCAAGAGCTAATGCAGCAATGATTCACATGTACATGAACCATTAGTAAACAACTTTAATTAACCCTAAGAGTTTTTGCTAGAACTCAATGGGTGTCACTAAGGTGGGAATCATGGTTTAAAAGCTAATACAAACAATAGGGTCACAACAATTGGTAAGACAATCCTCTAATCGCACTTCAAAAAAAAAAAAAACAAAAAAAAAGGCAATCCTCTAATCAACGAGACATGGTGGGGACAATTGGAGGATCTACACCTTCCCTCTTCCACTTCTCAACGTTACCTTCCCAACCTTTTAAATACAATATAAATAACACAATTAGTATTTAACTTGAACAAATTTAATTAATAGAGGTACACGGATAATATTATGTACATCAATTGTAATTTAATATGAGTTACAAAAATTTGGATAAGCTTATCTAAAGCACTTCCACTAGAAAATAATTATGAAGAAATTTTTTTTTTCTGTAAGCTAAAATTGATTTTTTTTTTTTTAGTAAAATACTCCTCCACCGTCAGTTTAAAACTATTTTACATTACTCTAAAAGAACTTCTAGAAAAAGAAAGTATGAAAAAAAAAATGAAATTAACTTATCTAGAAGTTAAAATTATCTTTTTCAATAGTCAATTAGTAGAAGTTTTTTCATATATCATATTGTAAAAGATGAGACTTCTACAAATTAGTTATTAGATAAATAAGACAATTTTAATTTCTATAAAAGTTAATTTTATTTTTTCTTTATATTTTTTCTTCTAAAAGTTTTTCTAAAATAGTGTGTTCAAACATACCCTTATTTACTTACCGATTGAATGATCAATTCCACGGTTTTTGAGTTCTTTGTATTCTTGGGTGAGTGAACAAACGCAGCAACAACCATGAAGGAATGAATCAGAGTAGGGTTCCTGTGGCAGTGAGAAGAGACGTCGCAATTTGGATCTGTAAGTGGCACTATATAGCCATCTCGTCCAATGCGTGTCAACATAAATGCAGCACGCTGCATTTTTTGCTGCCAATCAATACAATTCATATGGTTTATTAGTTTTCTATTTATTTGTTTGGTGCAATTTAGTCATCAAATTATAATTAATTGATGAAAATTTGTTAGTCTGTGAACTTGATTTGAGTCTTATGAAAAAAAAACATGATTATGAAAGGAGAGAATTTCTTAAGAGGATGCTTGGATGAAGCATCTGAATTGTTTTGAATTGGTAATTTAAATTTTTTAAAATAAAATGAGTTGTTTGGATAAGATATTTAAGAATAAATTTAAATATGCTCATTTTAAAATATATTTTAGTTATTTAAAAATAATGAATTTAAAATTCTTAAAAAAAAATTTTGAGAATTTGAAAATTTTCATCTCTTCTCCTCTCTCATCTCTCCTCTCTCCTCTCTCCTCTCTCTCTTTCTCATATTATTTTTTTTGAAATTTACAAATTATATAATATTTTTGGATATTATTTTTTAAATTTAAAAATTATGTATAAGTTTATAAATTATGTAATATTATTTTTTAAAGAAAATTCAATTTCTAATAATTCAAATGCCTAGAATTTAAATTACCTTGAATTTCTAAAATGTTTTATCCAAATACAACATAAAGGTGATTATACAAATTTTCAAACAGATGTTAATTAGTCATCTATTTTGTCCATGAATACTCCACGCAAATAACATACTTATTCAAAAATTATAATAGATTGATTTTACTATTTACACCTCGTTTTATTAAGAATACTTTTCATTTTTTATTTATAATTTTAGAGAAATATATTTAGTATAAAAGGGTGTCATTGAAGTAAAACTAATGATATTACCCGCATGTTAAATCTATTATTGTAAATATTTTTACTCTGCATAACTTTGCATGTATAGAGTTAGTAGGAATAGAACGGGAGGCTTTTTGCTTAACCTACATCAATCTTATAAATAGGTTTTGAAAATAAGTTTTATTTATTTATTTAAAAGTTGTATTACAAAGTAAGCTTTTAAAAATATTTTTAGGTTAGGTCAGACTTTTTAAGAGGTTAGCTGAATTCATAAAAGATAGAGCATTTTAGGGCTTTGTTTTAGATTTACATATATTTAGACTCCATTTAGTTCAACTTATTTTTAACTTATAAGCTACTTTTAAGTTAAAAGTTAAAAATGAAAACTTAAAAAAATAAGTAAAAAGTTATTTATTAATATTTTTTTTAGCTTAAAAACTTCTTAAAGTTAAAATATAATCAAATGGAGAAGTCTTGGGTTCGACTCCCCCTAATAATAACTAACAAAGTAATCATTAATATTTTCTGATAAAAAAATAATAATTATTCCAAAATTTGATCTTACTTGGATTGGAAGAGAGAATATAGAAATTAACTCCACATAAGTAGTTCTGAATAACTTATTATAAAGTTCTTTGTTTCTAATTTTTCTTCACTAAAAATAAGTAACTTTTAATTGTAATTTTTATCCCTAGTTTCTTTGAAATGACCATCTTTATCCCTTTATTTTTAATTGTAAAATAAGTTTCCTAGTTTAAAAAACTAACAAATTTGATCCCTTAGTATACTTAACTACTTTCTATGATTGATAGTTTATTTTTGAATGTTTACCAATTTAATTACTATTTATACATTTTTAATACTGTTTCATCACCCCCCCACACACACACAAAACTGAAAAAAAACACATCACTTTTATTGATAGACTTACATATTGTTCCTCCATCAACTATCTCCGCAATCTGCCCAAAGGTGATGCATGGACAAAAGCATGTGAAGCAACCTATCAATATCGTAACAAATATATATATTTCAATGTTCAGATATATAAACAAACCAACAAAAGCAAGATCTAGCATATTATAACGATCAATTAATCGAAAAATCAATAGAAAGATAAATATTGGACATTACAATGAGAGGGATCATCCCAGCAATCATAGAGACCAGTGGTCCATTGTCCCTTAGCTGGTTGCTTCCCATATGGCTTCTGTGTTTCTGGGTTTGAAGCCATTAATTATTGCCAATGCTATAATGGGAAGAAGAGAAAATCAACTATATATAGGCCAAATTGTTTTGTTTTTTCATTTTTTTTTATGCCAATTTTTGTTTAGTTAGTTACCTGGAGTTTTTAATTTGATTCTTCTTGGTTACGTGATTACTTGGTTTTAATGTTGAATAGAGGGAATTAATTATTTGCAGAGAATTGAATGATATAAAGAAGATGTTTGAATCATGAGTTTAGGTAAAGGCCTTGATGAAACCGTGAGAATTATAATATCCAAGATCGATCTTTATATTTAATATATACTTTTTTATTATTAAATGAGTGTGTTTAATTGGCAATATAATAGGAGGGTTGAGTTGGGTTGGGTTTTTCTAAAATTCTTGATCCAACCCGATCAATTTTTAGTGAGTTGAATTAAGTTGGGTTTGTGTGATTTTGTTTTCAAACCCAACTCAAACCAATCCAACTATGAATGGGATGGGTTAGACTGAGTGATCGGTCAATGATGGAATTTTTTTTTAAAATAAATTAATTAAATTAGAAGGCGGCCACGATTGAGTGGGTGATAGAGTCAAAATTGTTCAGTAAAGTTTCTACTTTCTATTTTGGAAAAGAGTTTTCGTTAAATTAGAATGAGATGAGTGACATAGCAAGTGTTAAAATGAAATTGTTGTGAATGAGTGTTTGAGTGAGTGACAAAGTAAGAGTATGATTTTTTTATTTTTGTTATTATTAATTTATTAGTATTATTTATTATTATTATTTATTAGTATATATAATTTGGGTTGGGTTGGTTGTGTGTAGGTTCTTATCATAGGACTCGTTATCCAACTCGTAAGTCATCGGGTTAAAATTAGATTAAATTATGTCTGATCCAAATACTTTATTAATCTGATCAAAACAAATTGAGTCAGTTTGAATTGGTTTGGATCCATCAATTACTCGTAATCGTCAACATCCTATATAATATATGATGAATTTGTGAGAGACCAAAGTTTGATTTTCCTATATAAAGGTCACATCATTTGAGAGAGAGAGAGAGATGTGCCCAAGCCCTAGATCGAGGATATTAGTTCCATAACTTAATTAGCTCAAATGACCAAAATTTGTTAGGATATATATATATATATATATATTATAAAGGGGTGAGTAGAACTCAAACATGTGACTTATACAAGAATCTATCATATTTCACTCAAGCTAACTTCTTGAGAAAATGGACAATCCCATCTAACTCGGTATAATTCGTCGGATCAAGGATAAAAAATGGGGCTACCTCATATTTTATATGAATCACTTTCATGACTCAATTAGATTCGGTGGCTTGTCGGACCGACCTATATTAGTATACTTTATTTTTTTAGTCTATTTATATAAATTCAAAAGAAAAAAATATTCAACAAAAATGGATTTTATTGTAACTAGACCTATGTTTTTTTGCGTCCAATATAGTTCTATTTGAACCAATATTTTTTGAGTTCAGTTTGGTTTAACCTGACTGACCAGGTCAATTTTACAATCTCTACTTTATGAGATTTCAAAGATCCTTATATAAAAAAAAAAGTATATTTTCATAATTGATGAATTCTTAAGAAAATTACATTGTATGACTTTATTCTTAAAACATTTTTAATTTGTTTCTATTAGGTTACGTGATTAGTTGTAGTCAATGTTGCTTAAAGGAGTTAGTTATTGCCTTATATTTGAATGGTATAGATAAAATGTGACATTTAATTAAAGTTTAGTTGACAAAAGAATTAATAATTTACTTCTGACATCTATTGGATATTATAAAATATTTCTGAAGTCGAACAATTTTTTAAGACATTCCTTGAATGCATGTATGTTCGTTCATATTGGCTTGGTATTAAGAAAAAAAACAGATAAGAGTTATCAAGTGATGCAAGAAATCTAAATGAATATGTTTCGAGTTTTCGTGTTCCAGAATAGAATACTAACTCTCCTTTTCAACAACACTGCTTTTTTCCTCTTTTTTTTTTTATATTAAATCACTGCTTTTTCCTTATATTTTCTATTTTTTTGAATTTTTATAAACATTTTTTTTTTAATTCTAATCAAAGTAACCCTTCAAACACACAACACAAGAGTGAGAAAGCACACAGAGTCAATGTATGTCAATGTATATGCTCAATAAAATCATCAAATCAATTAAATTATGACTTAAGTATTTTTCTTTCTGAAAAAAAAAAAAAAACTCGTTTGGGTAGGAGTCCATGGATCAACTCGTCAAAAAATGACAGGGTAAGGGAAGTGCTCCTAACCCGTCAACTTGTGCGGGTAATCCACCAACTCGCCTAACCTCTAATATTATTTTTTAATATATTATATTTATAATTATTTAATTAAAAGTGTCAATAGATAATAAACAAATCATCACGTAGGGGTTGAAGTTATGAATGAATGATAAACCAAATAATAACATAGTAAAAAATCGTCTAAAGAAATAAACATATTAATAAATTTTTTTGTCAAAAGAAAAAGTAATTAATTAAAATGAAGTGAAAGTCAAGAAGTGATAATCTTTTAACAAAAAAATTACTTTTGTATTTATTATTTAATCTCTCTTGTTATAATAATTTGGAATAAAAAATATGTAAATATAATTTATTTATTTTTTACAAAAAATCAAGTTAAAAGAAAACATTTGCTTCAAGTTGGGCCTTCTAACTCGTGTCGGTTCGCTTGCCCTATTTTATCATCCCTACTTTTGGGCTTCTTCTATCCCTTTTACTTTTTCTTTTTTGTGTGTTTATTTCACTTTATTTTTTGTTTTATTTTTGTTATTACTTCTTCATTTTTTTTTGTAATTTAGGATATTTTGATTACCTTTCATTTGGTCTGCTGAAGAATGCATGCTGCTAGGCCTATGTGGACTCAATAGTAGGCATGGAACTTGGCTAATTTCTTTTTTGCTTCTCTTTCTATTTAATATTTATACAACCCAATGCCCCATTCTATATTTTTTTTTTGTATTTTTATAAAAATTTAGTGTTTTTGAAAATCAAGTTTTTAAATTGATTTTAAAGTTTAAGGTGGTGCATTTACAGTGTAAAATAGTTTTATAATGAGAGATAATCACAATCTTCTTTCATTTATGAAATATTGTCAAATACTTTGTGATTATCTAACACTGTAAAACTATTTTACATTGTCATCAATACATCACTTGATTTTAACACACTACAAGAAAAGGGTTTATTTTTGACAGATATAAAATCTGTCGATAATTTAACATTATCAATAGATATAAATCTGTCGGTAACAAAATAATTCGAATAGAATTTTTCGACAAACGTTTTTCTTTTGGAAATATTTAACCTATCCACAAAATTTACCAACAAAAATGAATTCCATAGATAATTTTTACCATTTTTCGACGTACGCCGACCATTACTGACATTTTATCCGTGGGTAAATTTCTATTAGACAATAAATTTATCGACAAATATTCTGTCAGTAATAATACCATATACATAAAATTCAAATCAATAGGTAATTTATGAAGAGACAAGACAATATGTGAAATCATTATAAAGAATTGTAAAAACAATAAAAAAAATCTTTAAATTTATTATATTTTTTACATAATTAATTGTATTTTATAAGGTCTTAAATGATTAATGGTTAAATAAATTTTAGTTGATAATTATTTTGATTAGATGGGTCTTGCTATCCCATCGGGATTGGGCCAATGGACCCAACATATAAAGGCAGAATAAAATGTATTCCATTCATGTCATGTTACACATTGGACTTTAATTAGCATAAGCTGACATTGACTTGTAGGTGTAACAAGCAATGAAAAGCAAGCAAAGAGCACATTTTGATCGATGATAATAATAACTCTACAAATTTCCTACACAAATTATAACAATTGAGAGACCAAATTTGACTATTTATAACGATTGAACCTACAAATTACAAAGTCATACACCTAAAAAAAAATCAAATTATTTATGACAAAAAAAATAATATTTGTTTTTTCAATTTTGATTTTGAAGAAAAATTAAATAAAAAAATAAATGTACCTTGCCTAGGCACCTTCCACTCATAATGGTAGTGGAAAATGCCTTGCTATGTCCTTTAATGTGACCCTCATCTGATTTTATTATCTTTCACAAAAATTAGAAAAGAAGGAAAAAAAAATCAATTTCACTTTACTTATTCTTATATATGAATATATGAATTGAAAGGTGAGAAGAAAAAAAGAATAGAAAATGTAGAACCTTTTTACTCATGTGTGCTTAAAAGGGACCGACTAAACTAGCATTTTGATGGATAAGTGTACTTTTTTTTGTAGAGGTTCTCCACTCCTTCATTCCTTTCACTTTCAGCATCATTATAAGTCCTATTTTACAATAGATTATCACTCATAAGACAATTCTTGTAGTATTTTAATGTATGCACATACAGAGATTTATAGGATTTGATCAATTTTCATTTTCACAAGTAAGAATTTGAAATGTTCCCTAACATATGTCTTTCCAAAAGTAATATACTGTGATTTATTTTACCTCAATTTTCTAGAAAATTACATTTTTTTTTCTTAAAGTTGTAAATATTCTAAATTTAAAAAAAAAAAGTTGTACGGTATTGGCAAATTATCATGAAACAAGTCATGGTATATTACTATATTCATTACAAGAAAAAAAAAATTTAGAGACAAAATTATTGGTCTCTAAATTGATAAAATTAGTCACTAAATTAATTAGAGACTAAATTAGAATCTAATTTTGCTAAGTAGCTAATCCTTTGGTAGCTAATTTTAATGACCAATTTAGACACTTTTTCATAAACCAATTTAGTGACCAATTATGCAAAGACCAATTCAGTGACCAATTATACAAAATAACCCATTTTGAATGAACCAAAATAATAGTCACTAAACTAGTCTCTAGATAGAGAATATTATCACAAAAAAGTTCATAATTTATTCACTTGAACCACTTATTATTTTAAATTTAAAATCAACATTCAATATATATATATATGAAAATATGTAGAAAAATATAAAATATATTGTAATTTTTTTTCATTCTCTTTTATTTATCTTTGCATCTTAATAAAGTCACTAGCCTAATAATTAATCTATTGACATTAATATCCATTAAGAAGAAAAAAAATCCACTTTAATTAAGAAATCTCTTACTACAACATATTAATATGTTTATATCAATCCAAGAGTCATATTGCCATTGATGAAAATAAGAATGGATCACAAAAAATTAGAGATTCAATCTATAGAACCAATATGGTTTCATGTAAATTTTTTTATCACATCATGGTTTCAATCAAAATCTCTACTCAAAACAATAATTAGGTGGCAAGATTACCATACACATTTCAGTCACCACCACAACCAATGTAAAAAGGGTATCCTAATTACTTGTCAACACTAACATTTAATAATTTTTTTAGCAAATCTAAAGTAGTCTTAAGAAATAGCATAATCACTTTTTAGGATAAAACCAAAAAAATCAAGATTTGAATATATAATAATATAATACTCAATGAAATTATGCAAATTTCATTTTAATAGTCCCTCATAAAGTTTCATCTTCTACCTTGAACTATTTCCCACTACATTTTTTTGGTCTTCCAATAGAATTTATCTACACAAAAAAAAAAAATACTTAATAAACAATTATCTTAATATGATTATAAGAAATATTAAAAATTTACAAACATGTCTACATGAAATACCATATGTAAGAAACAGAAATAGAAAACATTAAACTATTCCTCACTACATTCTTATGAGTCTTTCAATTGAATTATCTACACAAAAAAAACACTTAGTAAACAATTATCTAAATATGATTTTAAGAAACATTAAAAATATACAAACATGCTTGCATGAAATACCATATGTAAGAAATAGAAATAGAAAACAAAAGACATAAAACAAAACAACAAACATCCTTTTTCCAACCCTAAAATTCATTTTTTATAATTTTTATAAACTAGATACCTTTTATAAGGGCTAGGTGGTTGTGTTTCATCCTTATCTTCAGTTTCCTAAAAACTTGGTGGCATGAACATATGATTAAAGCTATTCATCAATTGTTGAAACATTGCATTGTTTTGCTCAAAAAGCTTCTCAATATTCACAATTTTGACTCGAAACTCATCTATTTCATTTTTAACTTCTTCCAAATCTCTTTTTAGTTCATCAAGCTCTTGTCTCTATACCCACTCATTTGAGGAAGAAGATGAACCACAATAGTAAGGCCTACCTACTACTATAGTAGATTCCATTCCAAGACCATATACTTTTCCATTCTTGATTCCAACTACATCACACCAAACATCTAACTTATTAGGTGGAGGAATTCCTTGTGCAAATGCTCTTTGGGTTAATTCTTCAAATATGTATGTAAATTTTTCTTGTCAACACCAATAAACAAATAATTGTATTTCAAAATATACCAAAATAGAATAAAATATATAAAAAGATAAACTATTAAATAAAATGTTATAGTTATTTACATTTACTTGTTCAGATCTGCGATCCATCCAAGACTTATCCTTACGTTGTTGGTGCGTGTGACGAAACAATTATGATGTAATAGGAGGAATTCCATTCACCTTTGTCTAAAAATATAAAATAAAAGGTAAAACATAAAGTACATAAGGTAAAAAAAAAGAAATGTGTTTGACATTCTTCTAAATGTTGTCACGTATTTCTCATTTGTCACATACATTTATTATTCTCCAATTGCTCATCAATGAAAATGAGAGTTTCAATTTCAATTAAATATACCATTTACCATTTACTAAAAATGTTAAGTATTTTTATGATAGAATTTCAAAGTATGCAAAAAAAAAAATTACCATATTATATTTATGCTAAGATGTGCTAATAGAACCACCAGTATGAAAAGACTGTCTTAAACCTCCACAGTCAAATGCTCAATTTGCTTTTGTAGTTATGCTTTTCTTTTTAAATGGTTTTGATGCCCAATGCTTGCATAATTTGTCCCACGTGCTATCTCCAATCCAATGTGGTTTATTTATGTTTTTTCAAGCTTTATTAAAATTATTTTTCATGACTACAATGTCTCACATTTCAAAATTCTTTCTTGCCCACCTATGATCCGATGGACATATGGAAAATTTTCTTTATATAAAAATCAATTATAAGTTAGTTATATGTAGGACTAAATATAAATATCAAAATTAAACAAGATAATTAATACATTATACTTACCAAAAACTCTCCAAACCATAAGTCCTTTGTTCCAATTGGAATCTTCTTCCATGATGGGCATGGATTAGTGTACTGACTTCTAAGGATATCACCAATCCCATTAGCAACAAGGTGTAAAGGTAAGAATTTGCAAACATTTTGTGTAAATGGTCACAAAAAATAGAATTTTCTCAAATAAACAAGAAAAATAATATATACCCTTATCCATCAAGGATTAAAATTGGTTTGTCGCCATTGCCATGTGATTCTGATGTAGACACAGTTTCAGTTGATCCAATGTTAGGTGCAGAATGAGATGTTTTGTCAATAGTTGGTTGTGAATTAGATTATTGTACTCCTTGTACCAAAGGTGAAGGTGCAAATTGAGATGTCCTAAATGATGGATCAGCAACCAATTGTGAATTAAAGGATTTCACTCATTGTACCAAAGGTGGAGTTTCAAACTGAATAGATGATGAACCAACATGTGGAAAAACAATTAGTCGAGAAGTAGAAGTTATTTTTGGAGGACGTCTTGAATGTTGTTTGGTTGGATGATTCATAAAAGAAGCTTCCTTATTGAGATCTTTTTTTGACATCTGCAATATGTGAAGATTATTGACTCATCAAGTAATAAATATATACAAATACATACAAATATAATTCAACAAGTAAAACAAAAATAATTGCCTTGATATAAAAAAATAAAAAAAGATTGTTGCACTATTACCTTGGTCAATTACAACTGAGTTATCTACTAGTTTAATCATCACTGTCATCATTATTACCATCAAAGTCATCATCATTATTTAAGTTTTCATCATCTTTAGAATCATATTCAGATTCATTTTCAAAAACCGATGCTCCTTCCTCCTCTTCTTCTTCTATTTCATTTTTATCACTTTCTTTTGCATTTTTAACAAGTTTCATGTCTATTTCATCTAATTTGTCATACTCTCTTTCATCCTCCAAATGACCAAGTAGCTCATCATTTGTTATGATATCAACATTAGTTGTTGACTCTTGATAAGCAACCTTTAAGGTATATCGATCATCAACTGTACATTTTGGTTTGGTTTTAATGACAACCCACCAATCAACCTTTTCTTTTATTTTTTTAGGATAAGGTACATAATATACATGAATTGTATTTGTTGCAAATGTAAAAGGATCAAAACTTGAATATCTTTTATGACAATGAACCTCCACAATGTCATATTGGGGTTGAACCTTTATACCATGATTGGTGGTAACATCAAACCATTCACAGTTAAATAACAATATCTGTTTAGTTGGTTCTCTTGAATATTTTGTTTTCATAATCTTTATGATAATGTCATAATAGTATTTTTCCTCAATTCCTTCACTGTTACCCTTCACACAAACTCCACAATTGATTTTTTTTTTTTTTTTACCAATAATTCATTCTTTTATGTGAAACTTGAAACCATTGACAAAATATATAAGTCATATATCAACCTTTTTCTTTGGATCCCATGCTATATGATGCAAATATTGATTTTGTACTAAGTTATTTTTATCATGGACCTATAAATGACAAACATAGACTCATTAATTTTTTGAGTTTAGCGAGAAACAATTATAAGATACTTACATATGTTTGAAACCAAAGTTGCTATCTTCCCATCAATATCTAATCTAGCTATACTTGCATTAGATACTTCCAAATATTGCAAAAAACATCTAACGTACATTACATTACATTATTATAAGTGTTAGAATTAATGTAATAAAATGAATAAATTAAGCACAAATTAATTTACTTACTTAATATATGGTTGAACTTCTTCACAGTTAAGTAGAATATGTAAATGTACAACAACTAATTCTTTCTCATTCAAATAACGACTTTTACAAGTTCCTGCTGAATGACCAACATGATTAAAAATTGATAGGGTTTTTGAATTGTGACATTTTGACCTCCAAAATCATTTTGACCAACTCTAATTCTCATTGATTGGACATGAGACTCAAAATAATATGAATAGAAATGAGAAGTCTCAAGACATAAGTATGCCTCACAAATAGATCCTTTCACATGTGATTTATTTTTAACCATCCATTTCAACCTATTCAAGTACCTATCCAAAATCAATTTGTTAACTACTAAACAAAAAAATAAAAAATATACAATTTTGTACATTGAATAAAGTAAATATTTACCTCTCAAATGGATACATCCATCAATATTGAGCAGGACCTCTTACTCTTGCTTCATAAGGTAGATGAATTGGTAGATACTCCATGGAATTAAAAAATCTAGGTAGAAAGATCCGTTCTAACTTACATGTTGTAATGATGATGTTTTGTTTCATCAACAACAAATCATCCACTCGTAATATTGTTGAGCACAAATTCTTAAAAAATTTACTCAATTCAGCTATAGGACTTCACACTTGATATGACAATGCACAAAAAACAATAGATAACAATCTCTCCATTAATACATGACAATCATGAGTTTTCATTCCAATCAACTTCTTCTCTTCAATGTTTACACATCTATACAAATTCGAGGCATATCCATAAAAGCATTTTCAACTCACTAATCCATTTGCACACAACCTTTTTTTGTTCATTAGACAAAGTAAACTTTGTTTTAGGCTTTACAACTTTTCCATTAGCTTGCACATGCAGTTCTAGTTCTCCTCTCCTACAATACTCCTTTAAGTCTATTCTTGCTTTAATATTATCTTTAATCTTATCTTTGATATCCATCACTGTGTTAAAGACATTATCAAACACATTTTTCTCTACATGCATTACATCAACATTGTGTCTTATCAAATTTGTTTTCCAATAGGAAAATTTCCAAAAGATGCTTTGTTTTGTCCAATTATGAGACTTATCATGCCCGTCACATGTACAAAGACTAACCTTAGTTATTTTTTGGGAAAAAATAAATTTGTTCCCACACATCATTTCCAATTAAGAACTGTAGAGGTGGAGACTTTTCAATTTGATTTTTATAAAATGCATTCTTATTTTTTTTGGAATGGATGGTCCATGGGTAAAAAACAATGATGTACTTCAACCATGAAATTTTCCCACCCTTTTTTAATCTAAAAGCCTTTAATTGATTCATACAATATGGACATGCTAATCTTCCTGATGTACTCCAACTTGACAACATTCCATATGCAAGAAATCATTAACAGTCCATATTAATGCAGCTTTCATCATAAAATTTTATTTTTTTGAAATATCATATGTTAACACTCCCTCATTCCATAACTATTTTAACTCATATATCAATGGTTGCAAATAATCAATATCAAAAACATATAGGGGGTAGTCATGCATAGCTCAAGAGGAAGATTGTAAGGAGTGATAATTACTCGCCAACAAGAATAAGGTGGAGCCAGATTATTAAAAGGTGTAAAACCTAACCCCACATTTCTTGGTTTAGCTGCAAATTCAGGATACATTCTATCAAAATGTTTCCAGGCTTTACTATCTAATGGATGACACAACACCTTTGGTTCTCGCTTATTTTCATAATGCCACCTCATATGTGGAGCAGAACTCATTGAGGCATATAATCTGTTAAGCTTAGGAATGAGAGGTAAATAATGTATTCTTTTCACTAGAATCTCTTTATGTTTACCCCTACCAACCTCTTGTTTCTCAAAACGAGGTTTATTGCAAAACTTACATTTTTTTAACTGCCTATCTTCATTAGTGTAAAATAATATACAACCATCAACACAATAATCAATTTTTTTTTGTTGTTAAACCAAGTTTTGAGACTATTTTTTTTATCTTATAGTAATCTTTAGGAATAAGACTATCAGTAGGATGTGTCTCTTTCAAAAGAGCCAATGTTTGATCACAAGATCGTTAGGACATGTTTCCCTTTGATTTAATTATTACAAATCTAACAGCAAAAGACAATTCAATATGATCATTGCATCCTGGCCATAATGGCTTTTGTGCTACATCTAACAATTCATAAAACTTCTGAGATTCTATATTTGGAGACTCATCCATACTTAGAGAGTCATCCATTTCATACTCTGTGCCAATAGCATCATAAATCATGCTCTCAAATCTATCGACAACATCAACAACATCATGTTCCTCTTGTGTAGAAAAATTATCAAAACTAATATCTACACTCATGGTTGGATCACATTCTCCATGACATGTCTAGTACCAATATTCAAGTATGAATCCTTTTTTTTTTTTTTATAAAGATGAACTTTAACTTCTTCAAAATAAAAGAACCTCAAAATTTTGCACTTAGAACACGGACATCTTATTTTTTCATTTGACAAATTTGTTTGTTGGCATGCAAAAGACACAAATTCATCTACTCCTTGTAAGAATACATAAGTATATCCCCTTTGATCAGAGATTAGTTTATTATACATCCAACTATGTTCTTCATGGATATTCATATGCTGTCATATAACAAACAAAAATGTTTAAGAACTATCTAGTGTTAGCTCCTAAAACATAGTTATTGTTTAATAACTATCTAGTATTAATTAGATTAGAGCTTAATACTGAGAGAATAAATAAGTAAGTTTAAATTGAGATATTTCATTTTATTAATGTTAGTTCATATTGCCTTAGATTTGTCTAACTTTATAGTACTTTAGGTTATCATTCTTAATTTATATACAAAGACAAATCTTAAGTGCACTAGTAGTATATTCTAATTAAAATTAAAAGTTTACTTCAATAAATCTCACAATAATTTGAGCGATTACTTGTAGTGCCATATGTGGTTTTCTAAGAACTTGTCGTGTGTGATTTTCTAAAAAGCTTCTAATTCCTCTCCCAAAATTTGAATAAAGAGATTTTCAGATATCTTCTTCTTTGCAGTTTTATAGTTGCATGTTAAATTGTATGAGTCCATCATATTATTGAGGGTGTTTTGAACCATAAACCAGAAATAAAAAATATTGAGAGATCCAAAAGGTCTTTCTAAATTTACTTGCATTCTTAATGAGATAGGCATGATGAAAAATGATGATCCCAAAAGAATGATATATACAACCTCATAGCTATATTATTATATTGACTTATATTAATTAAATTTAGGTTTTAAAGCTAGAACCTATATACTACTAGTCTTATTAAGTTGAAAGTATATTGTTGTAATAAACTAATATAGCAACCACAATTTTCTTTTATAGCTTACACTAAATAATTCAACATGTTTTTGTGAAGAAGCTGCCAAAAAAATGAAATTAAAGGAAAAAAAATCAGTTAAGAAAAAGATTCAACTAAGAAAATCTTTCTTCTTGATATTAATTTTTTTTTTTAAATATATCGTTTGATTTCTTGTAACCATTTTTTTTATTATTGTAAATGATGGAACATTCCATTATAATATATTAAAAAATGGCTGATTTGAAAATATCAAAAAATAATTAAAATTTTAGAATTTCTTGTTGCTTTTACACTTGGTCGGTTTTGTCCGGTCATTATAAGAGCCAAAAAAAGAAATGGATTGTTTGGAATTATTTCAATATTCCATATCCAAGCACCAATAAAAATAAAATCATATCAAACCACACAAGGCAAGTTTGGGTCACACAAGACAAATTATTTTTACAATTTTAGTTCAAAGTTGCAAAGTGAAAAAAAAGAAGAGTAAATTACAAATTGATGTAATAATAGAAGATGACAAACAAAGGAACAGAGGATGAGATCAAGAATGAAACAACCATACCACAACAGGAATATATACGGACAATTCCATCTTCTAGATTAATTGATGATTTACAATGTTTGTAATAAGGGAGTAAATGAAAATTTTAGTAGTCTTTGTTATATGTTCATTTTGAAAAAAAAAATTAAGTAGTCTTTGCTATAATATAAAGGATATTAGTGGAAAAAAAATTCAACAAGAAATAAGTCAACCATCACATGCTATATTATAATGGAAATATTAATGCATGGACTGGAAAAATAAATAAAAACAAAAGGTAAATAGTCAATTTATTCTCTACAAGTGTGAAATGCTAACACTTATATATCACACTTATATATTAAGACTTTTGGTGACTAATGTAACAACTCATTGTAGGTTATATATGAAATGGATTACCTTAAAAAGAAAGTGAAGTGAAAATTCAAGAAATCCAACTTGGACAGAATCTATGAATTGATTTACACTAGATGAAAGAAACTTAAGAAAACAACAATATAGCAATAGGTGCCTATTGCCAATTAACATGGTAGAAAAATGACCACTTGTTGCTAAGTTTTGTTTCTATAAATAGTCATAAACCAAAGAGAACATAACAACATATAGCCACACAAGTTCATGTCACATTGGTCTTTTCTTTGTATAATTAAGGAGGAAAGCCATATGGGTATCTCAAGTAGTAGTAATAGCTTGATCTATGTCCTGCTGTTGTTGTTTGCATTCTGTGAAATGCAAATCAATGCAAAAAAAGACATTATACAGTGCACCTTCCTTTGTTCCTCAGCAGTACTAGTGCATGCTTTGGGATGATTTGGTTTAAAAGGCAACTTTGATTCCCCTATGCTGAAAAAGTAAAGTGCCCATATCTTATTCCAAAGAGATGAATCATCAACAGAACTAAGATATGTTTTAATATTTTCATAGTACCAAACCAAAGAAAAGTTTCTACCTATCATATTAATAGTTTGGACTCTAAAATGTTCCAAGTTATTATTTTGAATTAAAAATATAGTTCCAAGTTATATTATAGTTCCTTCTGCATCATTTCATAACGAAAGTTTTCCAAAATCCAAACTAGTATAACAAAAGTTTTCCAAAATCCAGTTATGTACATAAATTAGATTAATCATAAACATAATAATACACCACAATCATCTTCCTCATTGCATCGCAATAACCAATTAATAGAAACACAAGAAAGAAACTATCAAAACAGTAGAGAGGAAACAAATAAATTAAGAAGCAAATATTTTATTTATTTTTGTCAAGAAGAAAAAAAAAGTATTTGTACAGTATCACCAAATTCATGCGCAATCAAGTATGAATGAACATGAATCATTTAAAACTCCGTCAACAACAGATTCACCAAAAAACAAAATTCAAATAAACACATGACTTGAAATGCGAACAATGAGCTAGCTAGCAAAAAATAGCAACGAAAGAAAAGAAGTGTAGTTGAGTACTTAATTTAGTAAAAAAAAATACTAAAAAAGTGTCATGCCCCCACCTAGATCGAGCCTAAAACCTGGCCACAAGTTAGTTTAGCACCATACATGCCAACCACTAAGCTAGAGGGATTTTGTTGATAAAATATTACAACGTTATATATTTATATTATGTAAACGAGTTTATCTGCATTAATATTAACTAAAAGTTACTTTTGTTAATTAAACTTTAATCCTTAACCTACAAGATGTAAAAAAAACTTCTACCACCAAGGTATAATATTAATATATGTTAGAACCAAGACATTTAATGATGTCTAACCCCTAATACATTGATAGGTTTTGATAATAACAAATGTGATAATATTTGATCAAATAATGATTTCAAATTAAGTGATTTTAGGAAATAAAGTAAGAATAGACAATGGTATAATCTCTCTAACTCTTACTTTCGTCTGAACTGTCTGATAACTGATGATGATTAAGTCACGCACTATAATTACTTATAAACAAACTAAAATAAGCTCTTAACAGATCATGAAAAATCTTAAGGCCAGACGATGTCTGATGCAAGGCCAAACGATGTCTGAATGCCAAGTCAGACGATGTCCGATGCCAAGCCAGACAATGTCTGAATGCCAAGCCAGACGATGTCTGATGCTAAACCAGACAATGTTTGATGCTAAGCCAGACGACGTCTGAAGCTAAGTCAGACGATGTCTAAGGCTAAAACAGATCATGTCTTTTAATTAAGAATGTGTTTGCTAAGCCAGACGATGTCCGAAGCTGAGCCAGACAATGTCTAAGGCTAAAACAGACCATGTCTTTTAATTAAGAATGTGTTTGCTAAGTCACGATGTCTGAAGTTGAGCCAGACGATATCTAAGGCTAGAACAAACCATGTCTTATAATTCAGAATGTGTTTGTTAAGCCAGACTCTGTTTGTACACGAACAGACCATACTTAAGCCAAACTTTGTCTGTGCAGGAACATAACATAATCTATCATATGCACTGAGGAATGTGTTGTATAATTAATTCTTTACTCAAATAAAGGCATTGCTATAACAAAAAGAAAGGGAGACTTTCTTTATCGTTACTTTATTTGATTCCTCGTATTGCTTATATGTCTCGTATTATGTGAAGTGTGTAGGTACAGCCGAAAGAACCAATTAGCATTGGGATGCACACTTTTAGCTAAAAGACAACTGTAATAGAGACAGAAACCTGCTCCTGTCACATCAAGCACAATCAAAGCTACTTCAACACTCAACTGTGTGAGACAACAGAAAGAAGTCTTCTCTAACGTTCAAATTCATGAAGCTCACTTTATAAGGATGCCTTCATGAAACGAGAAGACCAATGAATGAATGAAAATGAAATAACAAAAATCAATCTAGATAGTGAGAGAAAGCATTTTGAGACAACGTCTTGAACACGAGCTGAGAGAAAAAGAATATCCATCCTCTACAAACTCACATAGATTCAACATTTGTTTATATCCTCTCTTTGAGAGTTATCTGAATCTAATACATATTTGTATAGAAAGCCAGAAGTGGCCTAGTGATAAAAGAATACTTGGGAAGTATAATCTCAAGGGGAGATTCATACTTGTAACTAAAAGTGGTTTAGAATACTTGTAGTCAAAAGTGGCAGTGAAGAATACTTGTTTTGTAATCAGTTGGTTATAGTGGAATCCTTTAACAGTTGTTAAAGGAGAACTGTACGTAACTCAGGTTGAGTAAACCAGTATAAAAACAAGCTCTCATCTGCTGTCTTGTGATTACATATATTTATCTTGTTCACTGTGCTTTTTTTAAAAGACTTTCTAAGTTTTGCCTTGCAAGGATATATTTGCTGATTTAAACTAACATATATCTAAGAAGGCAATTTGTGAACTAATAGTATTTACGAAAAAGTTCTAAACCCACTATTCAACACCCCCCCCCCCTTCTAGTGTGTTCTTGTGTATTTCAATATATATACTATATAATATATATAATTATTTATAATATTATATTAATGAATCATGCGGTTCAATCAGTAATCCACTAGTTCAACCATTGACCAAGTGACCTAGTGTCTCAACCGGTTCGGTTTTCAAAACCATATTGCTAATTGTAATTCAACAAATGTCATTTTTGTCTTTATTTTTCTTATTTCCACGTCAACAAAAAAAATAATCATGTGATATAGTAATGGTGTCCAAGTCCAGACAAACAAAAAAAAATATTACTTATGAAATATTTTAGCTTTTTACAACAATTTTAAATATATTTTAGTTCTTTTTTTGTGAATTTAAATATATTTTAGTTAGAGACAAACAAAATGGTCTCTAATTATATTTTAATTAGAGACTAATTTTTGGTGTCTAAAATGAGTTATTAGTGACCAGAAATCTTGGTTTCTATATACATTTGCAATTGGTCAATAATAATTTTAGTGACCAGAATCAGTATCTAAAATAAGTTTCTATTATAGGACATTAGAAATCAAATATTTAGTCTCTAATATGTGAGACCAAATAATGAGTCTCTAAATTGACTAAAATATTGGTCTCTAAGTAATTTTTTTTTTATAATATTGACGAATTTAGAGACTAACAATTTTTAGTTTCCAAAATAGTATATAAATTAGTCATTATAATGACTGATATTTTTGGTCTCTAAATCGATCGATATACAATGATTTTCTTGTAGTGATTATTTTCAGTTAAGATCTACAGAGTAACAATAGCCCATCCATACCAGATTATTTAAACTTTATCAAAGAGACAGATTCTATGCATAGATAAAATATAAACAATTAAACCAGAAAACTAATACAAAGTGAGCAAGTAGGAACATGAACTCCATTTTTATTAAGATGAGATTATTGAATATTCATTAAGAAGCATGATGTGTCAAATAAATTTGTAGATTTCTCCTTTTATTACTATTACTATTGCTATAACACCAAAAGAAGGTTGTCGTAGTAATAGTAATAGTAATAAAACAAATAAGGCTTATATATTTTGTAGTATGTGCTTTTAGTCCAAGGGCTTGTTGGGTCTTGGTTTTAGTTGTTGTTGTTTTGTGTGAATTTGACTTGTGTGGGAGAAGAGACTCATTAAATCTCTACTTAACTACGGCCAAGGACTTAGACAAAATTAGTTTCATACTCATCTACCGTGCAAGGGAAAAAGAGAATCCTTTCTAACCAAGGACATGGGCTTTAGGTGGTCAAGGAAACACCAAACTCGCAGCAACATGCAAAAAAACTCTACAACTTCACAACTTTGACATGTTTTGACATTATATTTGTTAAATATTCTACACACCTCTAAAAATTGTGAGATCAGTTGCATTGGAAAGAAGACGTCTGGTTCTAGGATACTATCAAAATCCAAGGCCTGATTCACTATAGGCTGATCTCTCAAGCTTACATAAGATAGGTTAGAATTTGTGAAAAGAAAAGGTCTTTAGTAAACCTAAATTATTCAATTTTCAGTATTCTATGACACACTTGCTCCTATGGATTTGGGTTGAGTTCAAATTTGGTAAGGTAATCTTAGTCACTTTGGAAAACAATTAATACAATGATGATTACAATGTTGCATATTAGTCACTTTGGAAATTTATGTACTTTCAAAGCTAGATATTTTTTTAAAAAAATGTATTCTATAAATAAAAAATGATCAAAGTAAAGTTATTAGTTTCATACTTTCAGTTCCACATGAACATGCATTTCCACTTATGACAACCAAGCAAAACCTCCAACTCTTAGTATGTCACTAATTTGTTTTGCAAGAGCAATCCATCTTATTTATTTATCTATATTTTAATTAATGCATCTACCTTATAACCTGTAGGTGAAGTCAAAATAGATAATAATGATGGTTATGTTATAATACTTGATGACAAAAACCTAATGATTATTTAAAACAAGGAACAAAACAAAAACTATTTAGTAATTTACAACCTCAACAATAGTAGAAACATGACAATTGTTAATGGTTGAGTGGATGGTTGTATGCTTTTTTATGACAATGAATATAGGAAAAATGATGGAGCATTAGTTGAATGCAAATTTTGTCACAAGCCAAGGTATCACAACCTCAACAATGGAACAAGTAACAAAAAAAAAATTCAATTAAGGATTGCATTTAGTTCCTTGTCAATGCATGTTTTAAATTCACTTACTGAAGTTAGTCATTTCTTCAAAGTTATATGCTCTACAACATTGAAGGAGGATAACCTAACTAAGGTATAGGAGAACATTCTCATAATACTCTACAAGTTGGAAAGAATATTTTGTCCTAAATTTTTTGACTTAATGGAACATCTTCCTATTCATCTTGCATATGAAACAAGATTCGATAGACCAATACAGTATAGGTGGATGTATCCTTTTAAGAGGTGCTACAATTCTCACCATATTTTATCTAAATTTCATTTTTTTTATATTTCTCAATTATCACATTTATTTATTTTTATATTCATGGAAATTTCTAAACGATTGGTGAAAAACAAGTCTAGGGTTGAAGGGTCTATTTGCGCGGCTACTTGCATCATGAGACAACTTATTTTTACTCTCATTATTTCAATAATTTCATGTTATTACCAAGGAGAACCAAAAATGAAATTGAAATTGAAAGTAAAAGACATTCACCAATGTTATTGATCTTTAACCAACTTGGTTGTCATTCTATAAATGAGTTGTCTAAATGGTTAACTGATGAACAACTCAAATAAGTTCATGTTTATGTATTAATCAATTGTACAGAAGTTAAACCGTACCTTGAGTAAGTATTTAAAAATAATTGTTTTCATTATTATATACAACTTACATTAAATGGTCATTTTAAATTCACCATTTGAGGAATATATTTGAACAATTCATTCATGCAAATCCAACAAAATGTTTCTTCTCATATATATGCAAATTTTCCTACATGGTTTAAGGAACAAATATGTATCTAACCGTATTGAATTTTTCATTATATACGCATTAAATAAAGTATAACTTTTCAAGATATCTTACATTCATAAGTTCACAATGAGCCTTTAAATGAGAAAAACCAGCACTTAAGGGATTTATAAAATGAGCCTTTTAAATTTGTTAAGGAATGACACACATACTTTGTCAATGGATACAAGTTTCAAACTCATGCATGGAGTGAGGGCAAAAAAATCATAAATAGTGGAGTTTATGTAAAAGGCATCATAAAAGGATGTGAAGATGATTTTTATGGAATCATTCAACACATATACGAGCTTGAGTACAATAGTTTAAGTCATCGCAAGAGAGTTGTGGTATTTTACTGTGATTGGTTTGATCTATCAAGAAAAGGTACAAGAGTGGATTCAAAATATAATATTGTGGATATTCAAATGGATGCAAGATATCAACATTTTGATCCATTTATCATTGTGCACAATGTAAGATAAGTGTATTATGTCCCATATCCAACAACATGAATGAACAAACGTGATTTGTGTGTTGTAATCAAAACAAAGCTAAGAGGTCGCATAGAATCTATTGATGTAGAAGATGATATGCCTTACCAAGTAGATGAAATGTCACATACCAATAAAATCATTGAAGTTGAAAATATTTTTGGGTTATAAGATGTTGATGGTAACCCTGAAGAAGTGGATGAGCTTGAAGAACCTCTACAACATGTTCAACTATAAGAAGATAAGGAGGAAGAAAAAGAAAAAGTAAATGTACTAACAAAATACAATGAAGTGTGGGAATTAGAAGATGACTTTGATGACTCCAGCTCCGAAGAGAATTAAGTAAATATGACAAATGATTTTGAAATTTTAATTTTAATTTTTTTATAGATATGTATTAGTTAATTGCCTCTTTGGCTCTTTATATTTCTTCATTTGTCATTTTTCACAATTTTATTTGTACTATATTAATGAACTTTCTGCATTAATCATGTTTATGAGTTTTATTTGTACCTTGAATATTATCTATATTATATTAAATAATTTTTTACACTATAACTATGACATCAAAAGATCATGATCTATCTCGACCACCATCCTCTTGTGCAAATAAGGGGAAGGAGAAAACAAGACCAAAGAAGTCAGGTTATGTAATTAAAATATTTTCACAAAGAAATACACCTTCACCATCTGCCCAAACCTCGTTTGTTGCATTAGCTCCATCATCATTCTCAGTTATTGCACCTACACCAACCTCAATGCCTACAATCAGACAAATCCAATCATCATCTTCAGTTGTTGCACCTACACCAGTCTCAATGCCTACAACCAAACAAATCTTATCACCATCATCGATTATTGCAACTACACCATCCACATTCCAAGGTGTTACAACCACACCATGGTCACAAACTCAATCCCTAAGACACCAACCATCACAACAAGATTTTCCATCATTCTTTAAAGTTAATGTTGAGAACTTATCTATCAATGAACATGATTTAAACTTAGAAGAAGAAGAAATCTTACCCAATGATCGCCCTATGATTGTACCCATTGGAAGAGGGTAATAATAAATTAGATTTCAATATATATTAGCTTATTTATTGTCTATTTAATTTGGTGTAATCATTTTGTATTTAGGTTTGATCCATGTAGGGTTGCATCACAAGCTATCATAGAGACTATCATGCAACATTATCTTCATCCATGTCCTACATGGAGAGCAATGAAAGAATATGAAAAAGATGTTTTCTTTTAGCGTTTTAAGGTAAATTAATGATTTATGTAAAATAAAGAAATAATTAAGTTGCAAATTGTGTGGAGTTCCAAATAATACATGAGTTGTCAATAAAGTAAACAAATTAATTAAAGAGAGAGCTACAAATATGCATATTAGAGTCTGATATGCATTCTTTTCAAGATTTAACTCTACTCTAAAGAATAACTATTTACATGTCAAATATGCATTCTTTTCCTTTGGGTACTCTCTTGCATATTAGGGTCTAATATGTATTTAGCATGAATTATGTGGCCAAACTATGATATGTCTATGCCATATGTTGTTCTTCTATGTGTAACATTTTGTTGTTTGCTGAATGTATTTATAAGTTCTTTTTAATTAATTAGTTCACTTTTTTATAATGTTTTATGGTTGAGTTCCTTTTCGCTGCTTTCCTTTTTTTTTTTTTTTTCTCTTAATATGGTTGGGGCCAAAATCATCCCAAATTGATCTTATAACCCAAACTTTTTTCTTTTCATGTATATAAAGGAAGGTGATGTGGAGACTTGGGCATGAAAATTAGATTAGAAGAAATTTTCACTCCAAAGCCTCTCATAGATTGTCTGATATGTTTAGTGATGCCCAAAAGATTGGTAAGAAACCAAAATGACTTGTAAATATTATGTGGAACCACTTGTTAGCACATTAGAATTTAACCCCTTTTCGCTCAAAGTCTGCACAAGTCTAAAAAAATCAAGGGTCTGAAAAAGGTGGAACCCTTCATACAGGTGGCTCCATTAGTATGTGTATAATGTGTAAATTAAACTTCTTGGACATTTATTTAAAACTAAATAAGCTTATAATAAATGCTTATTTATTTTTCAAAATAACTTATTTTTGTAGGCATCAACATTTAGCCGTTCTGTACATATTGATAAGGTCTTTCAATAGACTCATATTCAAAAGCATACAAGTGAATTTGTTGATGAAAGATCTAAGAAAACACATGTGAGCTGAATGATTTTTTTTCATTTTATTCATGTTAATGAAATTAATGAAATGACTCATTTGTTTGAATGATAGGAAGATTTTTAGAGTAAATTTTCTCAAGCTAGATCTAATATTGCATCATCTATTGGTGAATCAGAGATCAACCCTTTAGACCCTGCTTTGGAGGAGACTATTAGGTCTAGGTGTTGGGTTGAAGCTGCTAATGGCAAGCACAAGGGAAGACTTTACGAAGCTGGAGACCTTGCTTGTGATTATCAAGGTGGAGATAATAATCTCATGTTTAAAGGGAAAGCACCAAGTAGTGGTTCACATGATTCAAAAGAGATTATCAAGCTAAGACAATGACTTTCAGAAATTCAAAAGGAGGTTCGTCGAATGAAGGAGAATAATGAGCGGTTGACATGTCAGTTTCAATCATTCTTTAGTACTTTCTTGTAATACCTACCACTTGATGTATGAGATATGTTTACACAAAATAAGCAAAATGATTATCAAGAGCAACAAAATGATCATCAGGAACAAGAAAATGAGTAGTAAAATGATCACCAAGAGCAACAACAACCAAACTCTCCATATTATGATTAATTTGTCTTAAAGATTCACTTATTACTTGAAGTTTTAACTTTTTTTATGTGTTATTTTCAACTATGGCATATTGTGATTAGATTGTCTTAAAAACTAAGATATTATTTAGTTTTAACCTTTTCTTTTAAGTGTTATTTTAAACCATGATGTATATTATACAAATTTTAAATGATTTGAATTGATAAATTTATATGTTGTTTTTAAATTTATTATTTGCATCAAATACACAAAATCAATTAAGTAAAAATTAATATAAAAATTCTTAAATAAGTTGATGAATTATCGACAGAATATCCATTGAAAAAAATTAGTAAGCATTACCGACAGATAAATATTTAAATATGTTGATGGATTATTGATAGAATAGCTGTCGAAAAAATAGTGAACATTACCAACAGATAATCTGTTGGTATATATTTAAATTATATTGATGAATTATCGACGAAATAACTGTAAAAAAAATATAACAAATGTTATCGGCAGATAATACTGTTGGTAATTAATTTAAGAGAAATCTATCGGTAATTATTGATTGGTCGTTGATAATTAGCAATAAAGATTTACTAACAGTTAATTTGTCGGTAATTACCAACGGTTAATCCATCAGTAATTACCAACAAATATAAATTCCGTCACTCAAATTTCTGACACCCATATTACTGGCAAATATCGGGCTGTCAGAAATGCTCACTTAGCGACAGATTTTGACTTTCGATAATGAGAACATTTCTTGTAGTGAACAATATGTAAATATTTCAAAAATTAATTTTACAACTATATGTTTGGAATAGCTAAAAGTGCTTTAATTATCACTGAAATAAAATGAAAGTGTTACTACTTTTGTATTTGTAGCATGTGAAAGAGGTTGGGACGGAGCCACTGGTAGCTGGGCCCCTTGGATTTTTCAATTTTTATATATGTATAATATATATATATATATATTAATATTTGAGTAACTTTTTAATTTGTAATAAATTAAATATATTTAAATGTTAATTTTTTTCTTTATTTACTATATATTTTATCTTCTTTTATAATATTTTTTTTTGTAAAGATAATAATATATATTTTTTAGATAAATATTTTGTTTTTCTTATTGCAATTACTATGAAGATAATTATATTTTTTTTCTTATTAGATAAAATATTTGAATATAATTTATTTCTTATAATCTATTTTAAATGCTATAAATAAATATATTTACAAGTGTTTATTAACATGTTCAATGACTAGAGTGTGCATAAATCTAAACACTCCATATTTAAACCTTACAATAGGCAAATTAATGTTGCACTATAATCAATCAAATTTTCTTTTATTGTGTGATTATTGTATCACAACACAATATTACTCTTTAATTTCTATAAATTTGAAAATATATAATTTTTTATTATTAATTATTGGCTAATATCTTTGTATAACTAAGCTAATTCATTCCTTCCTTTAAAAAAAAACCATAATTCATTATATTTAAATAGATTTTAAGAACATAATTAATAGGATATTTTTCTAAAAAAAATAAGATACACAAAGATGTCATTAGTTATTATAAATTGATAAATAAATAAAAAATCTCTATAGTATATGATGTATATGAGAACTGCATTTTTATATAAGAATGAAAACAAACATTCTCATCCATTGGATTAAATTAAACGATAAGGATTAACACAATCATTTAAAAATTAACATACACCTACTTCATTTGATCTCTCTGCTTCCCCTCTTTAGTGCATCAAAACTTTAAAAAAAAAAATTTACCAAATATTCAAAAATATTATTTGATCACATCCTAAAATATTAAAAGGTAATTGACACATGTCCCTAAATGTGTGGCACCACCTACACGGATGTCCCAAAATGTGTGGCACCACCAATGTTGATTGCTTTACCCATTGCCTTCAAGTGAGATAGTTGGAAGATTGGTATGTGTGTAGTGCCACCTAAAATTATAAGTATCACGCCCCCACCCAAGTAAACTTCGCACATAACCAAATGATTATTTTCTTTCCTCCAAATTCCTTAATAACATCTATCAACATTGTTATTTTATCTCAAGTTATATTTAGATATTGTTAATTTATCTCAAGTTATGTGAGTAATTGAGATTTTATATATAAAAAAAACGTTATATTTATTTTATAAGTCATTTTTCCATTCTCTAACTTTCTCCATCCGAGAAATGCAATTGAATGGTGAACATTGTTATTTTAATGTATTTGTAATTAAGTGTAATTTAAATTTAACCATAGTTTAATTTTAATGTAATTATAGTTTAGTTTATTTTAAATGTAATCATAGTTTAAATTAATTGTAATCGCATTTGTCAACACCTAATTTTATCCATTTAATTATACTATTATTATTATTATTATTATTATTATTATATCACAAGTGGTATCTTGTCACATCAAAAAAGAAGAAAGAGAAAAAAAAAAAAGGAGAGAAGAAAAATACACAGAAAATCAATCTTGTCATTTCTTTCATGTTCATCTATCACAAGGGTATTACAAATTTTTGCAACACTACAAAATTGAAATGAAGTTTCAGCAAAGCTTACAAATCTAAAAATAGTACAAGCCAAGTCTATTCAAGGCAAAAAGAAATAAAGGATGCAGCAAGAGAAAAAGAAGAAAAAAAAGAGAGTAGCTTCATTAATTTAAAAAAGGCAAACAAAAACTCCATCACCACAACTTCATCCCAAGTGGCTCCATCAGCACAGCCTCATCCCAAGCAGCTCCATCAGTAGCTTCATCAACTAACAACTCAATCATCCTAGCTAGCCACTCTAGCAAACTAGGCTAGGCACTAGTGGTGGCTGATCCTGAAAAAGGCAACTACAAGAAGATAAAATGAAATGATGAAAGGAGGAAAACCTCCTAGGAAGGAAACCTCATGCCTATATATAGGAGACAACAAAAAAAATAGGGAGAAAAAAAAAAGGCACAGCAAGAAAAGAAAAATGGGAGGAGGGGGAGAAATGCAGAGAGAAAAAAAAGCACAGCAAGCAAAAAAGAAAAAGATCAGGAAAACATAGAGAAAAATAGATACTAAAACAGAGAACCAATAGAGCAAAGAGAAAAGAAAGAAATCAGGATTAGAAAGCAAAACACAAAAGAACAAAGGCTAACAGGTTTCTTTCAATCTTTATGTAATCTTCATATATAAGCTTTTTCTATGTTTGATTGTAAGCAATATATTATTTTACAATCAATGTGCTCAAATCTATTTGCTCTAAACAGTGACATATGAATCAAAAAAGAAAATGCTATGCTATGTTTAAATTAATCAAACCTATCAAAGATATAAGCTTGGCCTTAAAATCAGAATCAGACGTTGATAATCGCTTTATATATGTAAATATTGCATCATATTTTGTAGCAATTATCCAATGTTCTCAGGATTTTTAGCTTAGTTTGAATTCATTTTATATAAATTTGGATAGTTTTGTTAATTCCAACCATAGGAAGTTATTTTGTGAGAAATATATTCAAATTCATGTTTTGCAGGCTTATGTTCAATAACAAGGGAAGATAAAGAATTAAGGCAACTCGCGCTTAGCGCCACATCTCACTCAGCGAGACAGGCGGTATATGCAGCGCTGAGTGCAAACTTACGTTAAGCGAAGTTTTCTTTCAAACTGAAGATTTGCTTAGCGAACGTGCGCACTTAGCGAAAGCCCTGTATCTGAGATGAAAATTTGCAAAATCGTGAACGTGCACTTAGCAGACATGCGCGCTAAGCGAAAGTCCACTTATAGTATATAAGCTTCACTTTGTAAAAAGAGAAGGAGATTCAGACTTTATAGGATTGAGCTGCTTCTTCCATCCCCCGTTCTTCCCTTCTATTTTTGTAAGCTTCTCATGACAATGAGAGGCTAGTCCATCTATGTTGAGGATTAGGAACTAGGTGCTAACATGTAAACGCTTTCCTTCATATTTATTCATTGAGTATTTAGTTTAAAATCCATTACTCTATTTTATCGCTTGTTATATGATTCGATCCGTTATATATGCACGTTGTGGAGTTTGATTGTCATAGACATATGCTTTTGAACTTGGAACTAAGAATAGGAAAGAGTAGATCACTAGACATAGGGTAGACTCCATCCTTTCTCTATTTTTATTATATGTTATATGATTGGCTTGTTATATATGCATGTTGCGAGGTTTGAATGTCATAGACATATGCTTTCAAACTCAGAACTGAGAGTGGATTCTAATGAAATGTATTTCTAGACATAGGATAGATTTCATTAGCTTCATAAAGATCTCCGAGCTTCACCAAACCACTCAACTGAACTTACCGAGACATCGGAAGTAAGGTTGAGCAGTTTAGGCTTGATTTGATGAGACATCACGTTTTGAACACTTCTAGATTGAAGTAAATCTGAATTATTGCTTTGAATAGAGAATATATTTTGTATGTTTACATGGAAGCAAATCGGTTGAACCAAAGCCTTAACATATCCATCATCATCGTTCCACATCTATGCATTCCAATTGCTCAATCCTTGTTCTGAATCAAGTTCCTTATCTTGTTAATTATCTTTATAGTGTTTAGTTTATTTTTTGTTGTTATTCATGTTCTGCAAAACAAACCAATGCTAAAACCAAACTAATGTGTAGGAACTGATAATCTTACTAGTAGTCAATACGGACAATTCCCTGTGGATTCGATACTCTGGGATCTTCCCTTTTAAACTACTTATGCGATATTTGGTACGCTTGCCAAAATAGTCCATCAGACGTTGATGGTAAAAATCCAAAACATAAACAGAGCCAGGAACATAAGCAGAGACAAGAAACAGATACAGGAGAATGATCAGAGACAAGAGACATAAGCATAAAGACCTAACATAGACCCAACACAAACAGAGCTAGGAACATAAACAGAGACAAAATTAGACATATGAGCAAGGGCTCTGAGTTCCAATAAGTAACCGAAACAGGGACAAAGGCAAATACTTAATACCCAGAATATAAAAATCATTTTACAATTGTCCCCAACCCAAAATCATAGCCCTAGACCAAATACAGACAACAAAGTGAGTCACCAGAAAACTAAAATCAAAGCAAAAGAGAAACAGCAGAAGAGAAAACTTACCGAGAAACCCTCAATTGCCCAAGCACCGTGACCCCCATGGCCGCCATCGCCGTTGCCGTTGTCCTCGCCCTCCGCCAAACCACCCCGTGACCTCAAACCCAAATGCCATTCTTCCGCGACCTCAAACTCAAACGCCATCCCTCCGCTGCCGTGCATCCTCTACTGAGGCGTCGCAACCGCATGGCATCGTCCCCGGCGCCATGCCTTGCCACCCCTTTCCCCTTTCTTTTCTTTCGCGATCGCCGCCTGCTCCTAGGGTTTATTTTTGTGAATCTAACGAACAAGGATGAGACCCCTTTTTTTTACTCCTGATGCAACACCCTTTCTATTTACACCACTAATATTAATAAGTTGTAACATATTTGTTTTGGCCTAGTCCTTTTCTATTTACACCTCCAATATTACTAAATTATAACATATCCGTTTTGGGCCAGCCTTTTACTTACAATAGCACTTAAAATTCCTAAGTTGCACTTTCTTTTATTTTTGTTTTTTGTTTAACTATCAATAGTTGTCTAAATTAAAATTATTTCAAAAAAATAAAGATGAATTGACGTGAGTGTACACTTTTGTCAATTTTTCAAGTTTCTTTTTAGGATAAATGAGTTACGATAGTTCAAGAGTCCTAAAGTAATGAAAATAAAAGAATAAAAATAATGTCTCTCCTTCTTTCCTTTAATAAAATTAATCTTCGTAGAAAAATAAATTATTTTTTTTCTAGTAATGTTTTGGTGAGATAAATATCTAAAAAGTTATAAAGATTTTGTTTAATTAATTAGAGGTAACCGTCTTTGTGACGAACGTTGTAAGGTGTTAATATCTTCTATATATGTAATGGACTCTCAAACTCAAATTTGGTTTCAAAGACCATTTTTTTTTCTAAAAAAGGTTTTTCTGATCTTTTCCTTAATAAACATTGGTGGCGACTCCTCTAATCCATATATTCGATTTTCCTCGCCGTCCCACCGTGACCCTGGTTGCAATAGCTTTGTTATTATGAATGTAATAATAGTTTAGTTTATTTTAAGTGTAACTATAGTTTAAATTAATTGTAATCGCATTGTTATTATGAATGTAAACCTGTTGAAAAAAAAAAAGATGTATGTAGAAATTTAATTTAAGGAGAATTAAGCTAAAAAAATTGAATTCAAAACATGTGCATAAAAGGTAATTGAAACATTAAAATTCTAAGCAAGTGATTCTCCAACAATTAAAAAAAGTTAATATTACATGTTTAATGTATCTAAGGATCATCACTCTCATTCCGAAAAACCTCATTTAAGTCAACGCCTGAATGAGGATTCTGGGACAAAGATAGTCCTTGTCCTAAGAACATGGATGGTGAAAAAGTCAACGAATCATAGAAATTACTATGATGGGGAGCGGGCGCACCAGGCATTACCAAACTCAGTACATATGGACTGGGTGTATAATCCATGAACTGACTAAAATTGGTAGGGGTGTTGGGGACAGCCTATGGTACATAATAATCATTTGAACTAAAGGGAGGTGGTTGTGGTGGAGGAGGGACCGATTGTGAATGATAGGTATACTGAGTGTAATCACCATAATGTTGAGATGGTGAAACGTAAAATGTACCACCTACTGGTTGTGGTAGAGGTGGTGGAAAGCGTATCGGTTCATGTTGGAAAACCGTCCTTCTACGGCCTAGTCCTCTTCCTTCTTTGCTTCCAACCCCAACGTTCACATTTTGGGGAGGTGGGGGCACATGTTCAGTTAGGCGATATGCCTACTATGAGGGCACAGTAATACGTTCAATGCCACCCCATGCATGCAACATGTTGGCCAATCTAGTTATGACTTCTTCATTGAAACTCATGTTCCAATGTTGATTAGTAGTGTGATGATACACCCGCTCAACAATGTCAATCTGCATATGTAAATATTTGTTTCATTAATAAACTGAATGATAGTATAAATGATACAAAATAATGAAACATAATTACGTCAACTAAAAGTTACTTACCGTAAATCCAATTTTTGCCCTAAAATGTCTGATCCACTATCATGTATGGGCTTAGTACCATACCATGTATTCGTGTGTGGGCGGTAGGAAAGGATTGTTAATGGGGATGGTAGAAATGACCCTATCAAATCGTGCATTCCTCAACTCAACAAAAATAGAGTGCACTTGGGTCCAATCTTTTGTTTCCTTACCTCTCAAGGTAAGATCATAGTGACCATCATATTGAAAATGGTGGGTCAGGAATGTGTTGGGCAAGTTTAAACTGCCTTAGAACCTAGTCGAGATGATGCCACTCAATCATGTGAAAGTTGATTAGTAGCACCATTGCTCTCCATAAAGCACTCCCTTCAAAAAATCCACAAGGAAAAAGATTGGCATGTCGAGTGTACGGATCCCAGATAACCTATTTAATTTGAAAATAAAATTATTATATAAAAAGGAAACAAAAAATGGTAATGACAAAATTTAGGATTAGGAACATACATCATGGATCTCCATTGTGTCAAACATAAGCCACAAAGTAGACAATAATAAATTTTGAGGAGTAAAGTTGGAATTCATTCCACCTTGGTACCTATTTTTACAATGGTTTAATAATGTTAAAAAATTATTAAGAAAATTTCACATGCCCTGAAAAAATATGCAATCAAAACATACCTTGCCCCCAGAAGAAATCCTGGAAGAGGGTCTGTTCGAGCTAATGGTGCAATTGTGGGAAACCTTTCCCATGCCCAAAGCATTAATAGCACTCCAGCCCCTCCAATTTCAAACACCTTACGGTTGGTGGCCTTATAACTCTCGGTAGAGGTATGCAAGAACAGCTGAACCTTATGAATATTTGTCACACTATTCCAAGTCTCGCATGAACAGGAGGAATCTTAGCAAGACATAATTACCAGAATGATCCGACATTAATACTCCTCCCAAAAGGCACAAAATATATGCGCGTGTGTATCTCTTCAACTAGACCTGACTTCCTACATGAAGACGAATGTCATTAAAGTGTTCTTTCAATACTTTCGTCTTCAATCTACTCCCGTGAAAAGCAGAAGGAGGTGACTCTATTCCTAAGAGCTCTACACACAATTGTGCCTAAGTGTTTGTTGATTGCCCAGTGACAAGCTCACCATTAATACGAAGCCCTAACATCAAGGACACGTCTTATAGGGTGATGGTGCACTCACCCATGGGCATATGAAATGTGTGCATCTCAGGCCGCCATTGCTCAACTAATGCGGAAATCAACTTAAAGTCATAGTTGAAAAAAGGCATATCAACCACAACAAGAAATCCGGCCATGTCCAATAAATGACAAATCTCTTACGAAACACCTTCAAGATGATTCGGAGCTACTTCTTGAACAACTGAGCAGTTAGGTTTCTTATATCTTTGAGAACGACGAGCTCTCAAATGACGATCACCTTTATTCTGCCATATATGTTCAGACACATGTACTTGTTGTAACCTCAATAATGAGGCATATCAAGGACCGAAATCCAAAGTCGTTCCTTGTTGCTCCATTTTTTGTTGAACTTAACTTAAAACATGAAGATTGGTCAAAATAAATACCATAAATATTGCGATAAAAAAAATATAATTTTATAGAAAAAACTTGAAACTGTAGAAACAAACTAGTTTTATAGAAACAGTTTAAAACTCTATCAACAACCTAATTACATTAATGTAATATAAACTCATAATTTAACCTAAACAACCTAATTTTATAGAAACACCTTAAAACTCTATAAACAACCTAAGTATAATATTAAATGAGAATTTAATCTAACCAAACTATATTGATAAAAAAAAATATAAGCAAACTATATTAATAAAAAAAGTCAAAGCAAATTATATTGATAAAAATAATCTAATGGAAATTATATTCATAAAAAAAATATAAGCAAACTATATTGATAAAAAAAAAAAGTCAAAGCAAATTATATTGATAAAAAAAAAAATCTAAGAAAACTATATTCATAAAAAAATATATAATCAAACTATATTAATAAAAAAAAAGTCTAATGGAAATTATATTCATAAAAAAATATAATCAAACCATATTCATAAAAAAAAAAATATAATGAAACTATATTCATAAAAAAAATATAAGCAAACTATATTCATGAAAAAGATGTAACCAAAGTATATTCATACTATTATTAAAATTGTAATTACCTATAATTTTTATAAAAATTGTCATTTGCTTTATTAAAATTAATTACATTAACGATGAATAGTGTGTTTATTCTTATTTACTATATGATCGAAGAAAGATTAAAAATTATTTTTAAAATTTGTTATAAAATGTTATTATATATATATATATTATTTGAGGCCACCTGTGCTTTCTTTTCTTCCTTCTGAGTTTTATGTATAATTTATTTTTCAAATTTTCTAACATTATATTTTGTGAATAATATACAACTCCATGTTAGGATCATTCAACTTTGAAAATTTTATAACATTCAATAGCTATCTAAATATGAAATTAATCAACGTGTAATGAAAACAAAAAAAATATAAGCAAACTATGACTAAACTTTTATGCACACTCACAGCAAACTACAACTACAACTACATACTACAATTACATTATTGCAACTAAACAAAATTATGCATTCACACACTCACACACTTACAGCAAACTACAACTAAAACTACATACAAATTCTCTAAAGTAGCTTCACATAAAAAAATTGTTTTTTTAACATCATTTTATACTAATGATAACTGTCCTACACACTTATAACATGCTTTAGTAATATACAAACAAAAAAAATTTAACATTACAACAAAACCACACACTCACATTCATAGCAAATTACAACTACAACTACATACAAATTCTCTAGAGTAGCTTCACATAAAAAAATTAATTTTTTTAACATCATTTTACACTAATGATTACTGGTCTACACACTTATAACATGCTCTAATAATATACAAACAAAAAAAATAAAATTAACATTACATGAATTTATCTTAAATATAAAAAACATACCAATGTTTAATCCTACCACTCACTACTAAGGTGAGCCCTACTACTTCTTTTTCTCCAAACAAAATGCTCAAAATCCAGTCCCACTATTTCAAAATGTCTTTGTCACCCACCAAACAATTGTTCCAAATATTGTGGCGCCATCGAAGCTTGGTCCTACCTTGAGCCCCACTTCTCCTTTCTTCCTTCTACAAATTTTTTTCCCAAAACACAAGCACCACGGTTACTTTTTTTCACAAACAGCAAGAGCAAGAATGAAACAGCGGGGGACCACAAAATATAGAAGAGGGGTGGAGCCGTAGAGCCATCAACAAGTTGCTGCAATGAGTATGGCGTCACCTTTAACGTTTGCTGCAAAGGGAATGGCGCCACTTGCACTGCTTGGCCTAAGGACCTTGGCGCCACCTGCACTCCTTGTCCCAAGGACCCTAGCCCCACCTGCGGTTGTCCCAAGGAGCTGGCACCACCTGGACTAGTTGCCCCATGGAGCCTAGTGCCACCTACGTTGCACATCTAAGGAAGGAACACTGACCTGGATTAGTTTCCCCAAGGAGCCTAGTGCCACCTACATTGCACACTTGGGGAAGGAGCGCTGAGCTGGGAAGAAACGCTGACCAAGAAAAGATTGTTACTAGTGTGATGACACCTAGTAGGTGAGTAGTCATGTTATGGCGCCACCTACAAAGACTGGGCCCTGTCAAAGTGGATTTGTTTTGTAGCACCATTTGAAGGCTTGTTATCTAGTGGCGCCACCAGTACGGTGATTCCACGTTTTGTGGCACTATATGGAAGGTCCTAGGCTTTGTGACGTCACCTAAAATAAAAATCACCCAGATCCGTAAATACTTTTATAATTCACCCAAAAGGGAAAATACTTTTAAGTATTCACCCCTTCTGGTAAAAAAGCCTACAATTGGAGATTGTAGGTATAAATTAATGGCATCTACCTATGGTTGGAGGTTGTAAGTATTAGTTAATGACTTTAGCCTGCACACATTTCATATTCGTAGGTATAACCTATAGTAACATCCTATTGGTTGTTCCTATATGATACCTCAAAGTTGACCAAAAAAATCATAGCACAAAATTCTTTAAGCATTTACTTACGAATCTAGGACTTTTAGTGAGGATTTTTATTTGTACACTACAAAAAAAGCTACTTATACCTACACACACCTACAGTGACACTTATTAATTTGGTGTAGGTATAACTTTTACCCATATATGGTTACTGTAGGTAAAGGTAAAATATTTTTATTCCATTTAGTTTTTTAAATTTAATCAGTAAAATCTCAAACCTCACACACACTCTCATGCTCACGATTTTCTTTCTCTCTCTATAGCTTCACACATTCTTCCTCCCTCCGCTACAACTCACTCCGCTGCAACTCACCTGGCGTCGTCATTGTTGCCACCGCCAACGCCATGAGTGGCTACCGCTTCACCCCTCCCCCCTCTACTGCAACTCACTCTGATATATTTTTTTCATTATCGTAGCCGTCGCTGTTGAGGTTGTTGTAGCCAATGCCTTCGTTGTAGTCGTCACCGACGCCGACGTCATGAGCTTCCACCGCCTCTCCTGCATTTAGTTCATCCACTGTTCCAAAACCCTAACCTCCAATTGCACCTCCTTTTGAAACTCACCAAAACATTGATTGGTTTCACTCCAATCGAACTAAAGGTAGTGTTCAATTTCTCTCTTTCATTGTTATAGATAATCAAACTGCAAATATTTGAAGGCTCAATAGAATCAAATTAAATTCATCTCAATTTAATTTTTAGGAATTGAGAAAGGCATAGGAGAAAAGAAGTCATCAAATTAAATGCCAGAAGAAGCAAAGGATTGTCTCCGATTAGAGGACTGATACTTATAGGTCTCTCTTCATTTACATTGAAATCAATCTCAATTATTGTTTATCACAACTGTTACTTTTTTTTATTGTTGATAAGTTAATTAGTATTTTAGAACTTTAAAGTTTATACTGCTATTTTTGTTTAAAGAGTTCACTTTAGAGCTTATTATCCAGGTATTATACAATGATTCCTAGGAGTGTGTGATTGTATATAGTTTGTTTGATTTTGTTGTAGGGAGGAGTGTTTTCTTCTTTCTTATAAGATTGTCTCTAGGGCATACATGGTCACAAGAATTGCATGAAAATTTTGTCAAAGCTGTTATGCAAATTGGGATTGATAGTATTATCAATTCTTCAACCTAAATTTTCTTTTCCAGCTACACATTTCAGTTTTTATTCCATTTTCCTCAACCAACATAAAGTGACATTATATTTCCTTTCCCAATTCTTCTCATCCATTCCCATGACAAGAGTTTAAAGCTATCAATAACTTCCTCTACACTAAAGATTTGTTGCCTAGAAGATAATTGAAATTCTCCCTATGGATGATAATGTGGTGAAAATGATGAGAGAAACATATTATTTTACTAAAGTACAAGACATCCATTATTTATCTTGAATGGAAGTTTCATTAAGTGTTGTGATTTTAAAGGTCTTGTGCTTATTTGTGTTATTCTTACATTTTTACATTTCTTCTTTCCCTTTCTCATTTAACACTAGGTAAGATCTTCTAATTTAAAAGCCTTTTAGGTTGATCTTTAATACGTTTTATGATCTTATTTTATTGCCAGGAAAGCAGGACTCTCCGTTGGTTACAAGGGTTGTCAATTTCATAATGATAAAGGATTTTATGATTCAAGCTAGTGATTTTGTAAAGGTACTGGTCTGGTGTGGTTTATCCTTTACTTTATCTGTTTGTGTCCATGTGCATGGCTTGGCTTACTGGAAAATGGACACATATAAAATTATGGTTATCTTTGATAGGATTATCTTGAACACTCATGTAATGTACAATTGATGCTTGAAAGAGATCCACATGGAAATGTTCATGTGCCTAATGTTATTTTAGTGCTATCTTGCTACGTTTATTTGACTCTTCTATCCAATTTGAATCAACATTTAATCTTGCTTGTATTCCCATTTAGGTTTCCAAGATAGAAATAGAGAAAATGCTTATTTGAATGGCTGAAACTTAGTTGGAGAAGAGAATGCAAGAAGGAAAATACAAGGGTGAATTTCAAGGGATGTCCCACTTTTTCAGGTATTTTATCTAATTTTGATATTATTATTGTTTAGTAAATTCAAATACATATTACTGTGAATTATAAAAACTTTCCAAGGACATCCTTTTTATTCTTCCTTACTTGGATTAAAATATCTCTTGATCATATACATGCCATGTGATCTTTCAAATGACTTTATATGAGTTTGTAGTTATTGACTCATTTAAAATATACAATTATGAAAGGTGATGTGGCTTGCCTACTAATTTTGATGCTACTTATTGCTATGCTCTAGGTTATGGTGTTGGATCCCTCCTTCACAGTGGGAAGACTGGACTAATGTCATCAGTTTGTGCTTCTCTACCGTCTACATGCCTTAATCTTTTAATAACTACTTAAATATCTTTTAGATTGGTGTTGATACATGATTGTAATTTGTAATTGTGCTTGTTTTGTAATATTGAAATCACCAACCTAGTTCTTTAATTAGTTTTCACATTTTGATTAGGTTTCGAATTTATGTATTCCAATAGAAGAATGGACTGTTGGGGGAACTACATTCACCATATTGATGGATGTGGAGAGGAGGTATGGTATGCATTTTGACCTACGGGACCTTGTGCTGCTTTATCCCAATGACTATTTTCTGAATTAGTGTTCATACAATATTCTATCATGTTGCTATTGTATTTTGATGGGCCAAAATCTGACTTAAGCTGTTATAATTTTGTATTAGGAAGCTATTTATTTATTTTATTAATTTCTAATTAGGCAGTTTAGTTATTATGTGACAATTAATACTAATATATAAGTTGTGTTACAAGCTTGTAAAAGGGAATTAAGTTGTCACCTTATTCCCTATGTTTTGAAGCATGGAACTCTTTGTTAAGGGCAAAAAAACTATGTTTTTATTCACATCTGTCCTAAAGGAAAGACAATTTCTATATTTATTTATAATTTAGTGTATTTTTTTTCTTGAATCCAACATAATTAAATCAAGCTAAATTTTAAGTTAGAAATATTTTCTTCTTCATCTTTTTGGACTCAATATTGTCATTCTTGTTCTAACAACCTCTGGTCATATAAATCATAAAAAGTTTATACATGTTGGATTTTAGACTGTCCATTATTTAAAATATAATATAGATTTTTTACTATCTTGAATACTAAAAGGATTGGAGGTTTAAACTTCTAATATTAACTTCAATTATCATGGATATTGAATATATATTTCATGTTGGATCATTCAGGGGCGCCCTTCAAAAAGTTTGCCTCCTTGCGGGATGTATGGGCAGTGAAGAATTGCTACATCAGTCCAGGTATTTTATATTGTATAGACTATTATGTCACCCATTGTTTCCACTTCCTTCACTGAAGCCCTGTTTCTTTGCTTTTTAACATTGGTTTAAATCTAGTTTTATGTTGAACTGGAGTGATTACAATTATCTGCACCATGATCTAAGTCTGTTGCTCACGATGATGATTTTCGTTGTAGGTCCAAATCAATTCTCTGGCCCAGGATCTGAAGTAATTAATCACACTCTACTCTTGGATCTTGAAGCACAAGCTTAGGCATAATATGAGGTCCTTGTTTTGACGGTGGCAATGCATTTTTTTTTTTTTGGAATCTTTCAATAATATATTTGATCTGTGACTAGCTAGTGTTTCAATAATATAATTAATAAACCTTTATATTGAAATAGAACACTCATGGTTGAATTGTATGATTCTAAGTTCTCCCATGTTGTAGTGAAGTTTTATTTGATTAGTTACATGTTTTTATTATTGGTTGTTTCAATTTCTTCTACGAACTAGGGAGTAATCTCTAACTCTCTTGCATGTCATTGGAAATTTTCCTAGTGCTGTATGTTTCCAAATTATTAGTGATTTAAAATTTGTTTATTCAGATTTAGAAGTAAGATAAACCATACTTTGTTAGCAATGTTGCTGCAAATTAATTTTTTGACTATTCGATCTCTGTTATTCAAAGATTCTTTTATTAATTTGTGAATGATGTTATTGTGTTTCATTGGTTATGCATGAAGGAGAAAGTTTGTGAGTGAGAGTTTTGTTGTAATATTTTTATTTTTTAGTTATATATCAATGTAATTTAAATTCAAACATTTTTTTTATATTTTATTATGTATAGATAGCTATTTTTTTATATGGGTAATTAAATAGATATTTATAATATATTTATTATGACATTACTAATTAAATTTAATATAATTATTATGATTAAATTAAATTTTATATAGTATTAAATTGATTAAAGCTTTTTATAAAAAATAAATAAATATAGGCTATAATGACACACAATGTTTGTTGGGATATGTATATTAATTTATTCCCACAATTAATACAAAATGTAGGTATAGACTAGAGTGACACATGATTTATGTTGTTAAATCTCATTCAAAATCCATACTAAAATTATGTGTAGGTATATGTTAATTAAATTTATACCTATATTTATTGTACCTAGAGTAACACTTTTAGTGTGTCATTATAGGTAATGGTAGTTATAAATCTTTTTTTTTTTTTTTTTTTTTGTAGTGAATGCATATTAGGCCGTGAACCCATAATTTGATATTAAATATGATCAAATTGAACCTATTTTATTTTTAATAAGGAACATACTTAAAACTTTAAAAAATAAAAGAACTTAATTGAATTATTTAAAAATTTTAAAAGATCTAATCAAACGTTTTAATATTAAAACATGAAGCACACCCATGCTTTCCGCTACCAGAAACGATGATAACTGAATATAGACAACACTCATCATGCTAAGCACCATAATTCGTCCAAGGATATGGATAACGAGTAGTGATAGCAATACACTTTCCCACACAATTAATACATTTTTTTTTCATTTGTTAATTTTTTTTATTGAAAAGTACAAAAAAGAATCATGATAGAGTTGTTAAATAGTACTTTTTTCGGAGTGAAATATAAGAAAAAAATTGTATATTAATTGATTAAAATATAAGAAAATTTTAATTAACAATACTATCTCGAAAATGTTCTTCATTTAATTGAAGTTTTACTTATAACCACCTCGTTTTTTTTTCCTATGCAAATAAATGCAAATGTTACATTAGTATGAATACAAATTATTGAGAATATCAAAATTAAATGACTTTAAATACTTCTTTTAAGGGAAGAAAAATAGTTATATATATATATATATATATATATATATATATATATTTTTTTTTTTTTTTTTTTTTTCAATTGCGGAGTACTATATAAGATGGAGTACTATATAAGATGTGACATCCATCCATTTAAATTTGTAATTTTCAAAAAATTTAAAATATGGTTGAACGGGTGTGCAAAATTTTAACCAACCTACCGTGTTCACATGTAGGGGAAGGCTCTAGTGCATATTTGATTTTTCGTTATAAAAACATGTTTGGTGCAAAAATATTTTTGTTAAAAGAATCAGTATTATCATTTTATTTTTATGCGTTGAATTATATATTAGAATATATATGCACAACATTTCTAAATTTAAAGTAAAGCACTTAAACTTAACCGGAGAAGTGTTAGATTTCTACTTTGTCCAAAATTTTCTTGATTAATCTATTATTCAATGGATTTAATGACCCTCTTGCATAATCCCTTACCTAATACATAAAAATAATTATTATTTTTCTTACATTTTTTTTATGTAACATTTTGGTAGTTACTGTCACATCGACCATAAGGGAATTGGCCCATTGGCCCATTGGCCTACGCGAAGAGACTGACTATATAAGGAAGGTGTGGTACAATCAATCTCATGCATTATTGCATGCAATGTTTGAATAATGAATTTATATAATGTGTGGTGCTACTGCTGGCTCATTATCGCATGCATGCAGTGTTTAAATAATTAATTTAATTCCAAATTACTATCAATCTTGTTTTTTTATATTATTTGAAAATCACACTTTTAGAGCATTGAAAAAGTTGGTTGTTACCCATCTCATGTATTTTTCATTTTCCCTCCCGTCATACTCGGATATTCCATTATTGTATCTTTCTCACAAGTGGACCCTAACTAACTGTAGATGAATTATTATTTTTCATGTTCTTCTACAACGATTGCTCCTTACAAGTTACATTTCACAAGAGTGGCATCAATAATTCTTCCAAAACCGGTTCCATTAAACGGAAGAAAAAGAAAGAAGATCGAAGAAAAAGAAGAAGTGTTGTGATCACCATCATGGTATCAAGAAACGTGTCCTTGAGGCAAATATTTGCGGAGAGGAGTAAGGAGAGGCTCCTCTCACGTCACGACCTACTGCTGAACAGCAACCGGAACAACGCTTCGCAGGCTCTTGCAGATCGCACGATAACGATCTGTAAGGACGTGCGCAAGTTCTTCCACGAGCTCCACGAGATGGCACGGACGGATCCGCGGAAGGTGGTGTTTGCAGCGAAGGCAGGACTTTCGCTGGCGCTGGTTTCGCTACTCATCTACGTGAGGGATGAGCAGCTGAGCAAGTACTCTATCTGGGCCGTTCTCACTGTCGTTCTCATTTTCGAATTCAGCGTAGGTAAGTACAAAGATATCACTACAAAATTTTTAGAGCTTGAGTATCATTTTTTTTTTTTTTGATTCATTTTATTGATACAGAATATTCAACAATTTTGAAGATGATATGTGTGTGGAACTTGTCTAATCATTTTTAATAAAATTTTCTCCTTACAATCAAGTTTTCTTCGTAAGGCTTGAACCTAAGATTATACTTAAGTGCAAGTCTATTATCATTTGATGTACTTCATCCATTTCTTTACCACCGGCTACTTCCTGCAGATTTTGATAACTCTTGCTGTGTATAAAAATGAAGGATCCAGTATCAACTATGAAAATATCGTGCAGTTCCTATTTGAATTGCATGCATTTCAGCCATTGGTTTATATTTTACTTAAGCAAAACATGAGTAGAATAATATTTAATTATAAAAATTCTTTGGTGAAAGATAATATTATAAATATTCTTGGTAAAGAGTCCATATCCAAAAATGAGATATGCATTTAAAATGAAGTTCGAATTAATACAAATGTTCTGATCAATTATCAATATGTTTATATATAAAAAGTGATTTTAAATAAACAAATAATTATTTATTTTAAACAGAATTTTTTTTAGATAAACACATTAAAAAAGTTATTTATTTTATTAAATAAGTGTTTATTTTATTAAAATAAATACATTTTTATCAATCGAATAAATTTAAACAAATTAATCCATTGGATAGTATCAATCTGCATTATTAATAATTACTCTCGAAACTTTGTTGGCTACATGTAGTATATAGTCTCTACTACCGACTAGACTTTTCTATCCAAAAAATTTAAATAAGAGATTTAAACTAAATTTAACTTGAACCGATGACAACTAAAAGAAGTTTATTGCTAATTTTATTAGTGTACTCTTTATTTTATTTTATTTTGAAATATACCACACTCGATCGATCGGTCTTATAACGATAAAACTGAGTCGTAGACACTGTTAAAAAAAACAAAAAAGATAAAATAAATTTTTTTTTTTTCTCTGACGATTTTTGGTGTAGGAGCAACTTTAAGCAAAGGGTTGAATCGTTCTTTCGGAACACTTTCCGCTGTTGGCCTTGCCCTCGGTATTGCTGAGTTGGCCATTTTAGTCGGAGAGTTTGAAGAACTCATTATTGTACTGTGTATATTTATTGCAGGTGAAATATTTAATTTTAATATTTAAATGTTCTTAATCTATACTATTACAAAATTGGATAAATGATAATTTTGTTCTAAACATGGATGACAATTTAATTTTTGAAAGAATAAAAATTGTCCCACTTTTTATATACACTCAACTAAATCAATTTTTTTTCTTCCATAGATTAATTCGTTACTATTTACACATTTTGGATCAAAATAATCATTTATCCTATAAAATTTGTTCGGCCAACATTTACACATACACCTGTCTCTTTCTCATGCACTGTGGTTCATTTTTTTTTAATATCTTTTTAATCCTGATTTGATGTATTTTATTTTATTTTTTCTTTCATGCAAAATATTTATTTTACTTTTAGAGTATGTATTAGATTATGATTTTAGAAAATTAATTTAGTATAAAAAAAAATTTGTGGATTTTAAAAGACTTTTGTAAGAATGTAAAGATTTTTAAAAAATTTTAAATTTTTTTAATAAGAGTTTTGTAATTATAATTTTGTAGTTTGGATTTCAATAAATTTATTATATATGAATTTGTGAGATTTGAAAGAAATTTGTAGATCTATAAGATTTTAACCAATTGGATGGACTTTTAGAAAAAAATATTCAAAACAATTAAATACAAAATGTGGGTTAATAAAATGATTTGTAATGATTTGATGATATAAAAGTATGAAAATTATGAAAAGTTTTTTATCGTATAATTTTTAATTTCTTCCTCTAAAATTATTGTATTGGTATCCTCGTTACCTAATACAATTGAATTGTTCTCATTAGTAATTTTACACCCCAACAACAATCTTCAAATCCTCACCATCAACTATACTATTTTTTTGAAGTTGAATGTGACTTGGAGTCTAGAAAAAAATAAATTATTCATTATTAATAAATTACAAATATCATATTTAATATATTGAAAAGATCATGAATACAATTCACATTCAAGTAATTACTCCATACTTTATCACTGGTCTTTGAAATTGGATCCCATCCAAAACTAGAGAGTCATTACCCATGAATATTGACATTTTGTTGTAGTAATTTTTAAGCCATTTCATTCTATTCAACTAATGATTGTAAATTTTAGGAAACTTAATTTTAACTAAATGACTAGTTATTATATATACAATAATACAAATTTCTTACCTTGAGTAAAAGAGATTTAAAGATAGATTATGTTACTGTCTCCATATCTAAGGAAGAGAAAATGAAATAAAAAAATTTTTGTAATGAAAATAAAAAATCACTAGAAGTTGAGTAAGATTATTTGATAAGTTTAGTATTCATATAATCAATTAAAAAGTTACGTAAAATCTATCACAATCTAATAAAAAAGATAAATAATTTTTTTTTAAATTATTCAAAATCTTAATTGAATTCAATTTATGTTTTCTTTTCTCACAAAAGTTATTTTTAACAACCCATCAATGTAAATTGTTAACTAATAATTAAGTCAATCATTAGCTTGTGTAAGAAATAATTTTTTTTATGGCCAAATAGTCTTAATAATTCTGCTTTTGTGGTATGCAGGATTTTGTGCAAGCTTTGTGAAGCTACTGCCAGCAATAAAGACATACGAATATGGGTTTCGTGTGTTTTTGTTAACATTTTGCATTGTTTTGGTATCTGGGAGTACAAACAGAGATTTTTTCTCCACAGCCTTATACAGATTAATTTTTATTGCTGTTGGTGGTGGCATATGTTTGTTGGTGAGTATTTTCATATACCCCATATGGGCTGGGGAGGATCTGCACAAATTGGTGGTGAAAAATTTCAATGGAGTTGCTTCATCTCTAGAAGGTGGTTTGCTTGAGGCTTAATCCTCATATGTTCTGAATCCTTGCAGAGATTTATTTTTATCGTGTATGTGTAGTTTTGACGCTGCTTGCATAAACTTCTCTATAAATTAAAATCAAGACTTAATACTCAATTTAATTTCAAATTATAATTAATCATTCAATTTATTCTACAAGTTTATTAAGTTTTAATTTGGTTGCTGAGTTATTTAAAAACTGATAATATATTTTTTGTCAAATTTTACTATTTACACCCTTCTTTTTACTAAGTAAATCTCAATTTTTTTAATATATTTTTAAGAGAGTATATTTAATAAAATGAAGGTGTAAATAAAAAAATCTGACAAAAAAAATACCAAATTGTCACATTTTAAATAATTTAGGAATCAAATTAAAAATTTTACAAATTTGATGAAAAAATTGAATAATTAATTATAACTTAGGAACTAAATTGAGTATTATGCCTAAAATTTTTTAACTTGTGCATAAATTAAAAATGATTTTTTGGAATAGCTAACATGAAAAAGTTTCTGCAAATTACCTTAGTTTATGGTTTTTTTTTTTTTTTCTAGAAGTGATTCTAGAAAAGATTATTCAAACATGCTCATAGTGTATTTAATTTGGTGCATGTAGTCACACTCTGAGTTGGTTCGTTTGTAACTTTGTTTAGGCTGTGTTAATGGGTACCTGCAATGTGTTGCATATGAGAGGGTCCCTTCAAAAATTCTTGTTTATCAAGCATCAGATGATCCACTTTACCGTGGCTATAGAGCAGCAGTTCAATCTTCAAGTCAAGAAGAGTCTTTGGTATTCATATTTTGTAATTGTATTATCTCTCTTATTCAGTAACCAAAAACCAAAGAGTTTAATGATAGTGCAATTATACTGTTATGCAATCATAATCCACAGTTTTCATAAAAATTAATTGACTTACCATAAATTAAAGGTAAGTTGTGATTGAGTAATAGTGTAAAACTTATATTAGTGTTAAACAGGTAACTAAAATGCGGCTACATTTTATTTTATTTTATTTTAACTTATTTGTAGTTAGATTTTGCATCATGGGAGCCGCCTCATGGTCCATACAAGACATTCAATTATCCTTGGAGAAGCTATGTTAAAGTTAGTGGAGCTTTGAGGCATTGTGCTTTCATGGTCATGGCAATGCATGGATGCATACTTTCGGAAATTCAGGTAAAACTTAAAAGTAGCCTTTACTCTTTTTTTTTTTTCTACTAGATGTATAAAATTATTTTACATTGTCATCTAATCACAATTTAACATTTATGATAAGTTTTTTTTTTCTTTTTACAAAACTATTTTAAAAGTCATGCAAACAATGATTTATGATTGGATTACGGTATAAAACTATTTTATATTGTTAATGCATCACCATATACATTACCATTAAACTCATTTTTTTGGTTTGTGGGAGGGGTAAGGGATGATTTAAGCATGGCTGAACTTTATTTTAGCTGATTTAAGCATAATTGGCTCTACTCATTGTAAATATATCAAATATGTCGAGCTTCATCTATACTTGATTTGCAATTTCTTTTTAGTTGTTCTTACATAATGTACACTCGATTGTTTCCTTTATAATGTACATTTTTTCAATCTTTTGCAAGCTCCCAGAACACTTTCCATTACATAAGACTATATCTTCATCTTCCATGATTTCACTATTTGATTAATTTTTACTATTGTATTCCCTGCTAGACAGTTAGAAAAATCATCATTAGTTTGAAACTGTAAAAATGAGGGTGGACAAAAAAACCGATTTCAACCAAACTAGTTTTTACTTGAACTGGTTTGAAAATGAAATCTACACTTTTCTGGTGAAAGTCGATTCTATTAAAAATCAGTTCAAAATCGATTCAGGATTTAAAAATTGATTCCAATTGCTTTAAATTAGTTTGGTTTTGAACTCATTTTTTTCAAATTAGTTTGGTCTCGAATAGGTTTTTGAATCTACTCGCAAAATTGATTTTTTAACTGGACTGGTTTAACCGGTTTGATTTTTTATCAAACTGGTTTTTTACAAAGTCCTAGTAAAAACGCCTTACATTATCATTGCATTTGCATATATATTTACTCTTCTCTTTAATCTTCTTACCAAATGCCAGATTTTCAGTATAGATATTAGTGGTAAATAAAATTTCATAAAATACAGGCACCCCCAGAAAAGAGAATGGTTTTCAGCAACGAACTTCAAAAGGTTGGTGTTGAAGGAGCTGAAGTATTGCGCCAACTTGGAAACAAAGTGGAAAAGATGGAAAAGCTAAGCAACATAGACATACTCTTGAAAGTGCATGAAGCAGCAGAACAATTGCAGAAGAAGATTGATCAACAATCATTCCTCTTATTCAATTCAGAGAGCTGGCAGGGTGCAAAAAACCCTAAAGAAATTGTTGAAAATCATTACGAAAAGGAAAACAAACACTCACTAATCATCTCTTCTCTAAGTGAAACAGGACCCAATTCAAGACTTAACATAAACATAGAGCCTTCAGTTCCTGAATTGTACACTTCAAAGAGCATGATGTTCAATAAAATGTCATTTTATGGAGATAACAATAACATGTTACTTGAGCAAGACTCCAAAGTATATGAAAGTGCTAGCTCTCTGTCCTTGGCAACATTTGCTTCCCTTTTGATAGAGTTTGTTGCAAGGCTTCAAAATCTTGTGGATGAATTCCAAGACCTAAGTGAGAAGGCCAACTTCAAAGACCCATTTGATGAACCAATGTTGAAATAGGAGGCAATGATACTTTTGGACTAAACTTCACAAGGGCCTTTATTTCAAAATTGGAGGTATGTATAATCTTACACTTTTTTTTTTGTACCATGATATTTAATAGTCATGCACCTTATTGTACATAATGGGTTTTGATTGAATAATTATGTAAAACTATTTAATATGTTTAGTATATGATTTTTATTTTTATTTTATAATTTGTTAAAACTTTCAATGTTAACCTTTTGATTTTCGGCAAAAAGATCAAAATGAGTGTTTTTTTAAAAGAAAACATTCATTTAGTTATATAATAAAAATATTTACCAAGTTGGATAGCATTGACATGTGAAGTGCCTCTCAAACTAAGAGGTACAAATCAATCAAGTGCTTCCTGCACTAACATGTTGACGTGACCTTATAGGAGATGCTAATTAGCTAAGTACCTCCCATAAGAAATTTTTTGGACTTAAGTTATTGTATTTTTCCAATTTTGATATTTTTTTTAAAACTTTTTTTGTATTTATAAAAAAATCAAACAAAAATATAGAGGTTTATATTTTGATGAATACTTCACTATAAGTATAATTGTTTTAAAAAAGGATCCATTTACGTATTTAAAAAAAATGCACAAAGTATCTCATTTGAGTTGTTTTTAGGTTGGGTTATTGTATTTTTCCAGTTTTTATATTTTTTTTTAATTTATAAAAAAAATCATACAAAAATATAAAGATGTACATTTTAATGAATACTTCACTATAAGTATAATTAAAAAAAAAAACTCATTTATGTGTTTAAAAAAAATCTAAAGTATCCCATTTGAGTTATTTTTATGTTAGGTTATTGTATTTTTCTAATTTTGATATTTTTTTAAAATTTTGAATTTATAAAAAGTAAAACAAAAATATAACAGTGTATAGAGGCTTGTGAAAGGTACTTGACTAACTAACATATGTTATAGGGGTAGGTCAGCATGTTAGTACAAGAGACGCTTGACTGACTGCACTACCCACTTTAGTAAATTTTTTTAATATATATTCCAATGGATGTTTTCTTCGTTTTGATTTTTTTGCCTTGATTTTCTATAGTTACTTCACTAATTTTTTTTTAACAGATAAAATCAAAGTAGATTAATTTTTAAAAAAAATATTGAAATATATATTTTGTTATATACGTTAATTTCAAGAAAGACAAAAATATACATTACTTTGTATATGACTTATAAAATATTTATTATTTATTATTGAACTAAACATTTCTTATACTTATTATGTACTCTATAGGTACTCTTCTTTTGAAGTTACTACAACGCGCACCCATCATTATTCTCTTCAAAACATTTCCCTAGTGTATTGCAAAATCTCAAGGTGAGAGAGAGTATTGCAGCGACACAAACCTTGTAGCTCACACAATGTGTCATCATCATTTTTGGTCAACCCATTGGAATCATATATATCCTAATGTTTTATGGTGATTGTTAGAAAAATGTTTTTTCAATTCAAATGTATTAAAAAAGTTCATTAATATTTTTATTAGAAAAATGATTTTACACTTATGTAAAGTGAGGATAATGCAATTAACAACCATTAATTCCTTGCCTTAAATTTTGTTGTGGCTGGTCAATACTCACTGAAGTGTATAATCATATATGAATATAATAGTTGTTTTAAAATAAAATTAGAGGAAAATGTTAAGTTGTTAATACTTAACAATACACACTTACTAACAGGGGAGTTCGAACCTTTTTTCTATTATTAATTAGTTGAAATGTATTGAAAATCATAATTATTTGTTGGTTTTATTTCTTATTTATGATTTTGTAATTTTGTAATAATAAAGTGTGTATTTGATAGTGTATTGCTAGCATTCCTATAAATTAAACAAGTGTTTTTATAAGAATTAAATTTTTTTATCGGTTAATTTTAGTTTGTTAGTGATGACTAAATTTTTGTTAGTTGATGAAGGGATTCTAACCCACTATCTCTTATATCTTTCATCACCGAGTGAACCTTATAGCCTTTTTGTAAGAGTGATTGTAATTCAAAAATGTATACATGGATTTGAAATTATGTCGATTCAAATTATTTCAATGATAAATTATCTTTCACTTCAATTTAATTTTAAAAGAGTTCCTTAAACATTTTTTTTACAAGTCATCAATATATATAAATATTTACAAATCGTCCATCAATAAGGTCCTTATATGGGCAACGAGATTCTAACTCTCGTCCTTATGGGATAGAAATCCAATTATTATCAACTAGACCAATCCTTATTGATTAAATCAAAGGTATTTGATAATGTCTAATCCCTCCAAATTTACATGATTTTGATTATTGAAGTATAGAATAATTGTAATTCTACAACCTCTTTTAGTGGAAAGGTATTTGTGAGTCTGTTATGACAGAAAACTATGGTATTTTTAAAATATCCTGACTGATAGTTGTTAGAGAATTCTATCATTTATCCTCTTTCTCTCTCCCTTCTATATAAAGTTATTCTAATGTGATTACTATTTAGTGAATGAGAATGATATTTTACTCTCCAGTCTTTTATCAAGTTACTGAGTCCATTATGGTATCAAGAGCCTCATACCCTTTTTTTTTTCTTTCGCTTCCATGATTGCCTCAAAAATCTCCCTCATGTCATCTCCCTTTGCCTTTCCCTCATTTACCTCTGTCAAGCTCACCGATGGAAAGTTTTTGCTATGGTGCCAACAAGTTGAACCTGTTCTCAAGTCCCATAAGTTACAGCGGTTTATTGTTAACCCCCAAGTCCCCCCAAGATTCCTCTCTGCAGACGATCGACTTATTGAGAAGAACCTAGAGTATGAAGCCTGGGAACAGCTGTAACACCCCATCATTTATTTTATTCTATTTTATTTAATTTTTCTATATGTCATTATAAATAATTATTGTGAACATGTTTGTAACCAACTAAATAAATGGTAATTTGGGAATATGGTTATAGTTACTAAAAAGTGGGTTTTCCAATGCTCATAGCCCAAAAGTGTACATAAAGTTGTCAAAGCCTCCTCCAAAATCTAAAAACACTTCTCTTCTTTCTTTCTTCTCTTGGCTAAAACAAGAGGGTGGTGGAAGAGCTTTAGCAAGAACATTTGTTGCGTTTGCAAGGTTTGGAAGAGAATTTCCGCGTCATCCCCTTCCCTTGCTGCATTTTCTACTTTTGAGGTAAGGGGGAGTAGGTTTATTCTTATTTTGGAATGGCATTGGCCATGGATAGAAGGCTTATCTAAAACCTCAAAGTTGTTAGATTTGTCTGTTTCCTCTATTTTGGATGAACTACGAAGGTCCTAGAATGCTTAGGTTCTACCATTGAGTGACTACAATGTTATAGTGAGTTATTCCTTTCTTGTGTTCTTAGTGATTTGGGAATGTTTGAGAGTTTCCTAGATGAAGTTGTATGAATTTGTGATTGTAATGAATTATTTTTATCATATGAGAGCCTTATAAGTGTTAGATAATATTCTTGATCTTTTTTGGAGATTGATTATAGTGTGAGAAATCCTCTGGGAGGCTTTAGATTCTGCAGAAAAGTCATTTTCGCTATTCTGTAGAATATTAGCCTCGAGATAGACGACGTCTATTCGAGACAGACAATGTCTAGCCTGCATCGTCTGGCCTATATCATCCAATCAGGATTGTTTGGCTTGGTGTTGACCGTTTGGTCTGGTGTTGACCGTTGACCGTATGGTCTAGCGTTGACCATTGACCATCTGGTCCAGCGTTGACCATCCATTGACTTTGGTCAACTCTGGTCAACTTTGACTTTTTCCTAAAAAATGTCTAAAACTTATATTTTGATGTGCAAATGTTTAATAGTCATTTCTTATGCGAATGCTTACTTCAAATGCATGATTTACGTTTTGTGGGGTGTTGTATATGAATACTAAGATGTGAATATGTAGTGTTTGAGTATGTGATATGAGGTGTCATTGGATGTCACCAGGATAGGTGGCCTAGCCTATGAGTTGGCGAGGGTGGGCTTAGGTGGTATTCTAACTATGAGTGACCTAGCCTGCGAAAGGAGAGGATGGGCTCACTAGTGCATGATATTAGGTTCATTGGAATCATCGTTTGTTTGAATGTTTTGAACAAGCATCATAACATTTGAGAGTTGTTGAATAGCCGTAAACCAAGAAGGTGGGGGTCATGACAGGTTTAGCCTGGACCTTGGGGGTTACCTGGTGTGGAAACTCTGTGAGCTCATGTTGATCCCATGAGTTGGAGTGTACTTACAAAGCTGGATAGCCTTGACAGCCACATGTGGATCATTCTAGGTGTTGTAGTTTATGCCGAAAGCACTAACGTTGGTGACGCTTCTGGGTAGACTGCACTCCTAGAATATTCTCCTGAGCTAGATATGGTATCACATGGCATATGAGATAAAGTCTAAGAGGCATTGCATTACATATACATTTTGATACTATGTAGAATTGTATTATTGTTATGTGATCTACATGGGTGTACGTACCCTAAAAATATGCAATTCTTGTTTTCCATTTATATTATATCTTATTTTTTATGCAAGAATGAATCTCACTCCCTTTCTTTGTGTGATTCTTGTTGTGTGTGTTTGGGCTGATTGCCATTTGCAAGTGAGGATTGTCCAGGCATCGAATAGGATGTTGGAGGAGAGGCTTAGCCTATGTAGCTTAGTTTATACTTTTTTTGGACTTGTGCTCTGATAGCTGTGACATTGGGGCAGGGTTACTTGTTTACATCTGGTTCTTCTTGTTAGACGTCATACTCTTGTGTAGCCATTTGGATGTCAAATGTTTTGAATTTACATTATGTACTTATAAGCGTGGGTTATTTTGAGGATTTAAGAATGTGAACCTTTTACTCATGAAAATTTCATGGAAAGTCTATATTCCTTCATGTAATGTTTCATTATTTTCGCACTTTATTTTAAGACTTAACTTTTGGGGTAAAGGGTGTCACAATAGTTACACCAAGTTCTGATGACTTGGCTGCAATCAACTTTCTCGTGTGCTTGGAAGCTCTCACTCGTTCCAAGTATGGGAGAAAGTCCATGCTTACTTCAATAAGCAAACCACAGCTCGTGCCCACCAACTGCGCATAGAGCTTCGAAGTGTTAAACTCCAAGGCAAAACCATGAAGGAGTATCTCCTTTGTATCAAGGCCCTTTCCGATGCTCATGCTTCTGTTGGTTCCGCAATGTCAGAACATGAGCACACAAATTCCATTCTTGAAGGTCTCCCGCAAGACTATAGCTCCATTGTGATGGTGATTGAGAGCCGCTTCGAACCTTTGAATATTGAGGAGATTGAGGCTCTTCTTCTTGGGCATGAATCATGTATGGAACAGTACAATATCAACACTCCTATGGTGAACTACACACCGTCTTCTACTGCACCTCCTTACTCTGTGCCAAACAAGGGCAATGAAACCTCTAGGTTTTTGTCGCGAGGTGGATTTAGTCGTAGTGGTGGCTATGGTGGTCGCCACGGCCGTGGTGGTGGTGGACACAGCCGTGGTGGCCGTGGTCGTGGTCCTTTCGCAAAATTTTAATGCCAAGTGTTACAAATTTGGCCACACAGCCTCTCATTACTTCAATAGGTATGGCAACAAGTTTTAACCTGACTCTACCCTAAATTTACAAGACTTGATGTGACGCCCTAAAACTGAATGCACAATTTACGTGTCAAACGCTATAATTTATTAGAAAATGGAACATTTTTTTTTATACCAAAAAGATTTCCACAACGATTAAAAACCCATTCTCAAAAAATAATAATAATACACCTCCAAGCATTTTCAAATGACCTTAGTGCGGAATGTAAATAAACCATACATTGTCGGTAAAATATCCAATAGTCACATAGATGGAAATAGTATAAGTACTTCATAACTGCAATATCACAAAAGCACTAACATGAGTACGTTAAACTTAAGTACATTTGGTGGAATACGTTAGTCCCAATTATATCGCCCAAGAACTAAAATATGAGTACTATTAGTTAGATTACATAGATGTTGAAAAACCAAAAGTGAACCCTAGAATAATCCAAAACAAAATACACCAAGGTATAAACTAGGGCTCAGAGCAGCCATCTATGTATAGTCGACTTGCGACCTATACACCCCAACTCCCCTATCGACATCCTAAGAAGAACCTTTAGAAGGGTCCTTCTCTGGTTCTTCCTCCAGGTCATCCTCAAGATCCTCCTTTGGTTCCTCTTCCTCTGACTCTATGCCCACCATTGTGTCACACAAGCGCAGGACACTTGCGGGTGAAGCGAGTAAGGACATGATCTCTTCATACTTTATGTCGCTCATCTCAATGTCCCTCGAATAGCTTAGTGGTGAAGCTGGAGATGGTGGTGGAGTGTCGGTATCACGGTAGTAGCCAGGTGCTCGGTCTTGATACAAAATGATAGGTAGTTTCAAAAACATGGGACGATGATAAGGTTCGAATTCCGTAAATGAGAGCCCAATGTGAATCCATCCCACAAACACGTCTTGGCTCCAATAGACATCGTGGGACCTTACCCTCAGATGGTCTCAGTCCAAATTCGACCCACGGTGCTTGGTCCTAATCCATCGTGATCTAAAATAAAGTGTAAGGAGTAAGTTTTTCGCTCCTCCTGAATCCAACAATCAAACGGCCTTTGGGCCACATACATAAACAACATCTACACCGCAGTGGTACATTCATGATCTCATTGAAAACCTATGCATTTCTACACTTGTATAACTTCTCAAACAACTTGGGCCTGCTGCCACTTGAACTCCACGAACACAGTGGTCTTACACTTTAAGTGGATGACTGTTGGGAGTACACCCCTCTCGTCATTGGTTGACAGAGCTCTCACCAACTGAAAATGCATCGTGCTTAGTCAAGGTCGCTGAGTCGGTTATGTGACCCAAACCCACAACCCAGTGCCATACCCCCTAGGACACCATGCCTGCGATCATTTCTCAGATACCACTCTATGGTCATCCACACTCTGAGGACTGATTCCTCAATAAAGTTTCCCTCAATAGGGTTTATGTTTCCAATGAGTTGTGCGCTTCCCACTATTGCAAGCACTAAACGATGGTCCACCAAGTGCCTCGTGAACTTCTCGTCTACAACACCAACATGTCTCCCTCACTACACTAAGTGAGTAACTATCATTGCCTCGTCGTCACCACACATGTAGTAGAAAGTATTAATGCACATCCCATTCCAGTTGGTTCCACTGACCAACTCTCACCAAGAACGTCTTTCTCGTCAAATGTGTCAATGACATTGTGATCACGTTTAAACACGTCAACTTCACTTGTATCGACGTTGAAGGAAATCCTTTCCTTTCACATCTCACTAAACACACCAAACAAAGCAATGAATGCATTAAGCATCACACGCTTGTCATGAACATTGTTCATGACCCCACCCCATCCAATTTTATTAAGTCTTATGTAATTCTCACATACACTCAAGTATTATGCTTCAATTAAATATACTACTCTAATCCATTGTAAGGGTCATACTTTTAAGTCTAAGTCCAATGGTTTATTTACTCCTATCTCATTACGTTAGTTCGTTATCAAATTCTCACTCTTAGTATTAATTTGTTCATTAATTTCTTAATGAACTCATTTATTAATTAAGACTACATCTTAATCTTACAAATGCACTCCATCGGAGTTCATTTTCTTCCTACAAGGACTCACCATCCTTGCTTCCCTAAAACAAACAATCAATCAATCACACAATCCTATCAACCAATCAACCAATCATATGAATATAACCAACCCCAGCAATTGGTGCCCAGGGTTTACACTCCTTAGGTCTCAGATGCCAGTTATAAAAATGCATAATCCACAAGGAATATTTAATCATATATCAACATCACATAATACACAATAACCAGAGGTATTCTCCTTCTAAGGTAGGACATCCCCTCCTACTTGTATTTCTAACAAATCATGTCATATTCATCAAGCAATTCCAGCAGAAACTACTAGCATAAGAATTATTTGACACACTTACAGAATTCATAATGTCATGAAATTTGGCACGAACACTCTCCATCACCCTTATTTATACTCATAAATTTTTCAGTTGAAAATTATAAGTATAAATATTTTATTTAATTTAAAAAGTGTTTTTGGACTAACTCAAGAATCCACGATTTTCTATTTATTTACCTAAGTAAAAATAGTCATTTTTACAAATCCTTTCACAGGAGATCCCCATAGGTCTCATGTAATACATATATATTTTCCAGAATTTTAAAACATTCCTAAGGTTCCTTTTTGAATTAAATAGTCCTCAATACACAGCAACATGATTTAGACAAAATAACCCTTTATAATTATTAAAACCTTAAAGAAAATTCAGGAAAAAAATATCACATATCATAAATCACTAGTAGTACCTATTTAAAATTTATCAGAATTTAAAATGCACAAAATATAATTTTAACCATTCAAAAACCCTACTGAGTGACTACACTCAATTTTACTAATTAATTCTTGAAAAAATACCTAGAGGCTTTCTAAAATTCCAAATAAAATCATGGACGTTACCAATGATTTATTAAACAAAATGATGTTTCCAGATTTCTTCAAAATTATCTCTAACTAATTTCCAAGGACGAAACAGCCCTAAACTCAACTATTTCCTAAATCAAATATTTGCCTTTTAAAAATAGTTCCTCAACTCTAAAAATTATGAAATTTTTTCCATAGAATCAAGAGGTATCCTAAAGTATCTATATGGCCTCTCAACACTATAAAATGGCACGAAAAAATTCAAAAAAATGGAAACACAGTTTCAGCCCTAAATACCTAAATGACCATTTTTCATCCAAAACAAGTATTTCAAAGCAATTTCATCACCAAATCAGTTCAATAAGCTCAATGCAACAGTGAAAATCAACAAGAAAGCATGGTTTAAGGTGGGAATGGAATAACTCCTCCATACCTTAATTTCTAAAGTTTCAAAATGCACAAAATGGAGCTTAGATTGAAGCTTGTTTTCTCCTCTATTACATACTAGAATTTAAACGGTAGATTTAAGCTAATGAAATCATAAAATTAGAGAGAAGGACAAAGATTTTAGAGAGAAGATGGAGAGTTTCAAGAGCAAGGCACCAAGAAAGAATGCTTTCTTTGAACTATGGCTTGCTTTTCTCTCTCCCTCCATATAAGGCAAAGATTCATGTTATACCAATGCAGCTGGGTAGTTAGGGCATGCAGTCCCTCAATTTCGTGCACAGCTCCCTTAGGGAAAATAGGTTGGGCCAATCAAGGCCCATTAGTTTTAAGGTTAGGTTTTTGGGCCCGGGTCGGGCGTTTTTCGCCATCTGTGTTCCAAAGGTTCTTGAAACTAGCCGTCCACTTAAAAATCATTCTAATTAAATTTTCTATGCTTTAAAATCATTAAAATACCATTTCCAAATGAAAAAAATGATAAAAATTGCACTATAGGCCATTTTCACGAAAATCGCGAAAACAGTTCGACCAAAACTGAAATCAAATTTTTATAAGATAAAACACAAATAAAGCATACAATAAAAATTAAAATTGTAATTACCATCCTCCGGGAACATTAAATGTTAATTACGCACACAACGAATAAAAATTACTAAGTGCACCCCCCTTTACAAATAGCAATTTAGTGTAAATTTTTTGAGTGTTACACCCGAGGCTCAACCAATACCACACCTATCAACACTAATACTATCAACACCTAGCCCCCAATTTTTAAAACACCACCCAGCCATTTGCAATGGTCGTCTTTGATAACACTAGTGCCTCAGGGAACACATCTTGGATCCCTGACTTTGGAGCTTCTTATCATGTGACTAGTGAGTCTCAAAATATTCAACAACATGATCACTTTGAGGATCTTGACCAGATCTTCATTGGTAATGGTAAAGGTTTGCACATTCGTTCCTCTAGATCCTTTACTCTTTCTTCTCCTCTTAATCTTACTATTCTTTTTACTCTCACTAATTTGCTCTTAGTTCCTTCCATTACCAAGAATCTTATTAGTGCCAATCAGTTTTCTAAGGATAATGGTGTTTATTTTGAATTTCATCCTACATTTTGTGTTGTCAAATCTCAAGCAACCAATGTTGTCATGCTCAAGGGACAAGTTGATTCTAATGGGCTCTACTATTTCTCAAATCTATCTCCTCACAATCCCAATGTCACCTCTGCTCATCCTCCAATTTGCTGTTTATCAAGCTCTTCATCCTTTATTGTCAACAACACTAGTGCTAAGTCTCTAATCAAATGTAATAGGAATAGTTCCCTATGGCATATTAGACTAGGTCATCCCAATTGTCATATTTTAAAACTTGTCATGAAAAGCTATAATATCTCCAACTTTAATTCTAATACAGTTGAATTTTGTCAAGCTTGCACATTGGTAAGTCATATTGTTTGCCCTCTCAATTATCTTGGATTTATTTGTTGAAAAGTAAATCTAATGCATTCTCTGTTTTCAAACAGTTTAAAGTCATGGCTAAATTTCAATTCAATACTAAATTAAAAAGCCTTCAAACTAACTAGGCAGGTGAGTTTCGACCTTTAACCCATTTCCTTAACAACCTTGGCATCACTCATCGCCTAATCTGCCCACACACTCACCACCAAAATGGGGTTGTAAAGAGAAAACATAGACACATCACTGAACTTGGCCTCACCCTTCTAAGCCATGCCTCCCGCCCTCTGAAATGTTGGGATTTTTCTTTTACCACGGTTGCATATCTCATCAACAGGTTACCTACATCTTCCTTAAATTTGATGTCCCCTACACCACCCTGTTTAGAAAACCCCCTAACTACCAATTTCTAAAATCCTTTGGTTGTTCTTGTTTTCCCCACCTAAGACCCTATAACAAACACAAACTCGAATTTAGGTCTCAAAAATATATTTTTCTAGGTTATTCCACTACTCACAAAGGGTATAAATGTGTCTCCTACAAGAAAATTATTCATCTCTAAGAATGTTGTGTTTAATGAGTAGAAATTTTCATATAAAGAGTTTTTTTTCCAAAAATTTCCCCTCTCAGTCCCATTCCTAATTCACCTATACACCTGTCTGTGCCTCCCTCCTCCACATATAACTCTGCCTCCCAAGACATCAATGTCTCCAGTCCTTTAATACCACCTTCCTCCACATCTAATTCTATCCCTCAAGACACCTATGTCTCTAGTCCTCTTAATTCCCCTACCTCTCTTCCTTCCAATCTTGTTTCAGCTAAGTCCGAGCTTGTTATTCCCACTACAGATGCTTTTTTTTCAACCACAATCTCTGACTCTACCTTTGATAACAATTCCTTTAGCAACTCTTACTCTTCTACTATTGATTTATCTCCCTCTCAATCTAACATCTCTAAGTCCATTTCAAAAAATGTTCATCATATGCAAACTTGTTCTAAATTTGGAATTTTTCTTCCTAAAATTCATCCTAGATTGCTTCTTACTCACGATGAAACTAAATCTGTCAAAGAAGCTCTCAATGTCCCTGAACGGAATGCTACCATGCAACATGAATATTCTGCTCTTATGAGTAATCAGACTTATGATCTCTGTCCTTTACCCATTAACAGGTTTGCTATTGGTTGTAAACAGGTTTTTAGAATTAAAGAAAATGTTGATGGCTTTGTTAACAAATACAAAGCTAAACTTGTAGCTAAGGGGTTTCATCAAGTCTCTAGTTTTGATTTTTCGGAAACTTTTTCACCAGTGGTCAAACTTGTCACCATATTCTTACCTTAGCCCTCACAAATAGCTGGAACATATTTCAATTAGATGTCAACAATGCCTTTTTAAATGGCACTCTAACTAAAACTGTTAACATTAGTCAACCCCTTGATTTTGTTACTTCCGACCCCTCTCTTGTGTGCAAATTCTATAAGGCCTTTTATGGGCTCAAACAAGCTCCTAGGAAATGGTTTGAAAAACTACAATTTACTCTTGATGAGTTTGGTTTTGTTGCCAACAAGTGTGATCCCTCTTTATTTATCCATAATTCTACCCACTACACTGTTTATTTGTTGGTGTATGTAGATGATATTATCATCACTGGCAACTGTCCTATTTTTATTCAATAACTTACTAAAAAACCAAATTCTAGATTTTCCCTCAAATAGCTAGGTAAGTTGGACTATTTTCTAGGAATTGAAGTTAAATCTATTGCCTCTCAATCCCTTCTCCTTACCCAAAGCAAATACATAAGAGACCTTTTGTAGAAAACAAATATGACTAAAGCTCAACCTATCTCTTCTCTCATGATCACCTCTCTCAAACTCTCCAAAAATGGTTCTGATACCTTCTCTAATCTCACTCTCTACAGGTTTGTAGTTGGAGCCCTATAGTACCTCACTATAACCTGGCCTGAAATAAGTTTTGCTATAAATAAAGTGTGTCAGTTTATGTCACATCCTTTGGAGTCTCACTGAATTGCAACCAAAAGGATTCTCAAATACCTCAAGGGTACCATTTCTCATGGTTTACTCCTTCGGCCTATTGTTCCTAGACATCCCTATCCTATTAGGAGGCTTTGTGATGCTGATTGGCCAAATGATGTTGATGATAGAAGGTCTGTCTCTAGAGCAGCTATCTATTTTGGTCCTAATTTAGTTTCATGGTAATCTAAGAAACAGAAAATTGTGGCTCGTTCCAACACTAAAGCTGAATATAGAAGTCTGGCTCAAACCTCTATTGAAGTTCTATGGATTCAGACTCTTTTCACAGAATTGGGTGTTTCTTTCTCATCTTCTGTGACAATAAGAGTGCAGTGGCCCTTACTCATAACCTAATTCTGCATGCCAAAACCAAGCATATGGAAATTGACATTTTCTTTATCAGGGATTAAGCCCTCTCCAAACAACTACTTGTCAGACACATCCTTGCCACTTATCAATGGGTTGATGCTCTTACCAAGCCTCTCTCTTTTACCAGATTCATGTTTCTAAGGACTAAATCTCAATGTTGCTGAACCTCTCACACTCACCCACCTTAAGTTTAGGGGGGGGGTAATTAAATTATAGAATAATTGTAATTCTACCACCTCTCTCAATGGAGAGGTAGCTGTCAATCGTTATGACTAACATCTGTTGGTATTTTTAGAATATTCTGACTGACAGCTATCGGTCAAGTTGTTAGAGAATTCTATCCCTTATCCTCTTTCTCTTTACCTTCTATATAAAATTATTCTGATGTAATTACTATTCAGTGAATGAGAATGATATTCTACTCTCCACTCTTTTATCAAGTTACTGAATCCATTATTGATAATAACAAATGCATTAAGTCATAAGACAAATCATGACCATAATTAATTTTGATTAAATGTAAATAAAATATTTTTATATTATTTGCGTCAGAGTCGTCTTAAAAATATTTATAGTTGATTTCTGTGCCTACTTAATCAGACGATGCAAAACACATGTTTATCACTAAAGTGCATTCAAGATAAAGTTAATGCTATGCTAGATGTGTATTGAAGATAAGAACCGTTCCAATTTATTTTGATTTAAACAATTAAGGAACAAAATTGAAGATTTTAATAATTAAATGATCAAATTTAACCTTTTAATTATGAGAAATTCAATTTAACTGTTATTTTCGGGAAAATTCAAATTATTCTGGATTTCTAGATTATTCTGTACAACAACATTATTTAAACCATCTTATTTTCATAAGTAAAAATTGGGTCAAACACAATTAGTAAAAGCTCCATAAAATGAAAGTTATTTATTTTTAAGAAAGAAAAATTAAAAATAAGGAGTTTTATCAGAGTTTATTTTCATGTTCTCTTTTCGAATCCCAATAAAACTAAATTTTTAAATAATTAGTATTTTTTTTATCAAAAAATATTAGTGATTAGTTTATTAGTTTTTGTTAGTGGGTGGAGTTGAACCCAAGACCTCTCCATCTGATTATATTTTAATTTAAAAAAAAAATTTAAGTTAAAAAAAATATTAATAAACAACTTTTTACTTATTTTTTTAATTCTCATTTTTAACTTTAACTTAAAATTAACTTATAAATTAAAAATAACTTCACCAACAATGTGACTGTAAAATACAGTTAAAATCACATGCTTAAACAATTGTTTTTATTGCAATATGTTAAAAAAGCAATTTTACCAATCTTACTGGTACGACTTATAATTTGAAAACCGAATCAATGATCAATCTTATCAAGATACTGGTTATTAGTCGAACTAATAGGTTCTTTATTAAATTGCATGAGATGATTTCTATTAAAAAAATTAAAATATTTATTTATTACAAATTCTTTTCCTATGTAACTTATTAAAATTTCATATCCTATATTAAAAAATATCAAATAATAATGACAATACAAATTAACATAATTTTTATAAATTCTTTTCTAAAATTCAAAATCAATCAAATAAATCATAAATTTGAATGAATTTGATTGATTTTTATTAATTATAAATTATTAGAGTATTTATTTAATTATTTTACATTTTAATAATACAATATATAATATACTTTAATTGATGATAAAAAAAAAAACCTATGTGTTTTAGTTATGTAGTTACTAAATATTAGTTTATATATAAATTAAAAGTTTACATATTATAACATAAGCTGTTATTTGGTGTGGTGGTTAGTTCTATTACTAGTGCGAAATTTCGTGACAATATAATAAATGACTACATATTGGTCCTTGTCTGACTAAGAGGCCAGACACATGTTTCTGTCTCATTAACCAAAATAGGTAAAATTTTAAAAAAACACGTGATGTTGCAGGATCTATTCAAAACACTAGTGCTTATTCATTTTCCAGGAATCTGATTCACGTGATGTTGCAGTCTTTCATATATAGTAATATGGACTCAAGATCCTAAGATTATCCACTTATCCCGTCTTACATCGCATCTTTTATATTTTAATTATTCTTTTTATATAATATTTTATGATGTTTTAATTTTTATTTGTATTAGTGGATAAAAGTAATATATTAACTAGGGAAATAAACATTTACAAAATTGATTCCAACAATGAATATTATATCTATTTGTATTTTATTTTTAATTTTTAATATATAATTATAAAATAATTAATTTTAATATTTTTTTTTCGTCCATTTAGAGTTTTTGTTAAGATTATAACATTTATAATCTTTACGTTAGATGATTATTTTTGTAATGTTATTTATTTATGACTTAAATTTGGATAAATCAATATTTGTTTGATTTTAATATTATATATGAATTTTTTTTTATGATTTTCTATTTTATATATATGGAAAATGTAGGTCGCGAGTGTGAGTATGAGTATATAGGTATCTGAAGGGTATGAGAATTGAAGTTTTTACCCGCATGGATATAGGTCCGAGGACAGGAACTTTTTTTCAAACACAAATATAGAGACAGATATTATGGTATCTTACCCATACTTTATCCATTGTCATCCCTGCGAGCATTGCATCTTCTGAACTTAAACTTGCCTTGAAAATGAAAATGAAGGACGCAGGCCCAGCCCATGCCGTGGCCGGCCTTCACCTTCCCTTTTCCACCGGAAACACCTAGGAGATGAACACTAATAAAGGTGACAAAATTAATTAATCCGCAAAAAATGGGGTTGAGCAAGTTGGTCCATTATGGTTGACACTGGTAAGACTATTTGGCCCATCCCACTAACGGACAAGTTGACTCTTCAATCCACCAACTTAATTTTTTTTAAATTATTAAATTTAATTTCCTTAAAAAGAATATATTTGTATTTTTATATATATTTTTTTCAATTATTAAATATAGTTGTCACCACCATTGTCACTAACATCATATAATTGTCATCGTTATTATTGTCATTGCAATAACCACACCATCACCACCACATTATTGTTGTCGTCATTATCACCATTGTCACCACCAATACTATCATGACTATCTTTATCATTACTATTTAACTACCGTTCGCATTAAAATATTTGAATATAATTTATTTGTTGTTAGTATTTTTATTTTATCAATTATAATTTTAAAAGCTATGGATAATTACATTTACATTACTTTTTTTGTAATAATTTGATTTTTTTATAATTCTTTATTTTTTATAAATCATTAAATAATTAAAATTTGTATTAACATCTATTTAACGTGTTAAGCTTAACTATGAACATTATATAATAGATTGATTCATTAAAGTTTCAAATATACTAACAAATATTTTCTCTTTTCTATAACTTCTTTGTATATTTTTTTTCAATTATCTTTTATATTTTGGGTGCATTGGTACTTGTATATAATATTTTTATATGTGTTTTGAACTAAGTACACATGATTCAAATACTCACAATCTATCAAAGTGTATTTTTAGTGTATAACAACATTATTTTTTTAGTTTTAAACAAATTAAAAATATTATTTTTTTATGATCTAGAAACTATTATTTAGTGATTAGTATAATTCAATTTAATTTATTAGATTTTTAAAATATAATAATAGTATATTTATTATAAATTTGTGAAAATTTTGGTGATCAAATTTAATATCTAAAATTTTTAATTTATCGTTATCAAAGTATAACATTTTGACAAATTATTATCGTAAAAAATCATATATATATATATATATATATATATTATTGAATCAAATTTAGCCCCATCAGCCAATTCGTGGCTCCGTGCCTGACCATAACACTATTGTGGTCTTTTTTTTTTTGTAAGTCTTTTCTTGTTCAATATCCTTCATAGTTGCATTAAAAAAAAAACAAAAATTATTCTTCAAGCAAAAATCGCGCCTCCCCATGGGTGCTTAAAGATACGAGATAATTCTATATTCTCCAAAATCAACTGGTTATGATCCACAATTAAATTGTATGTAGATATCACCGAGAATGTGCCTGATCTATCAGCCTTCCAAACCCAAGAGTCTTCATATTCTTGTTGCGGTAGAGTACCTTGCAAAGTAGAAACTAAATCAGCCAATACGCCTGATTTCCACACAAAAACCCGACTTTATAAATACTTCATATGTATTTAATATAAGAAATATTAATTACACTTATCAAACATTATACTTTTATTATCTGAATTAAGATAATTAAAATAAATTGTCTAATATGTAAAATTATTCAAAATTAAAAAAATCTAACAATTATTATTTTTAATTTCATGCATTATAATAAAAAAATAATAAATTAAATATTACAATATTTAAAATAAATAGTGTAACATAAAGATACGCAAGATGAATAGTAAAGATAAAAATAAACAAATAATTTAATCTCATTCTATTTAAAAAGGATAATAAAAAAAATCCTTCATAAACTAACAAAGTTTGTGTTGGATCCCTGGTATACGTAGATAATTTGTTATTTGTCCCTATAAAAAAAAAATTAAGGACTTAAACATAATGAACAAAATTTAGGGACATCAACCAAAATTATTTTTTTGTAAAATCCTTCTTTGCGTTTCTTTATGAGAGGGGGAGGGAGTTGGATTCTAGAGTGCGAATAAAAGGGTATAAATAATAGTTTAACTGAACTTATGAATATGAATAGAACCACAAAGTAGTATAATCTTCTTACATAAGTAACCGATCATATGCTCGATTGAGCATAAAAATATATAAAAAATAAGTTTAGTATTAGTTTTAGTTCATTAAGTTTTATATTTTTTTTCATTTTGTTACATAATGCTTTAACATATGTTTTAGACATATTTTAATACATTTTTAACACGGTCATGTTACTTTTTAACATTTTTACAATGTGCTCTTTTTCCTATCTACTGTCACCACAAATCAGTGAATCTCCTATCTCAGTGACTTGATTGAAAATATCAAATAAATTCAATTTTCTTTTTCCACATTCTTCCTTCAAGCCCCAATACACCAACAAAATTATCCACTTTTCCATTTTTAGCTTTGTACAAATTGAAAATCATAACAATTTTCTCCCCCCAACAAGTTCCTTGTACTTGCCAATTCATCAAATTTTTTGTTGGTTTGGCTATAATAATTAGTAGTGTGATATATATATCAGATATAGTTGATTGTCATGCCAAAGAAAGAGAAGATTATTTGGTGAAGAAGGAGCCTTAGCTAGATGGGGAGAGGAAAGGTTTCAATTCTTTGAATCAAAAATTCGACGAACCAAGTACCCAGGGGCAGACCTAGAAATAAAGGACATAGGAGGACAAAAATTCATCTTTCATCTTGTTGTGAAGTAAAGTCAAATTTAAAATATAAAAATTAGAAATACATTTGTTTTATATGGTGATGTCTTTTAACCTTTGTCTCTTGTCGACTTTAGTAACTTGTGATTATGATAGTCTTATGCGATGTGCAATTTGAGAAAAAAAAAAAAACCACCCCCTTGCTCACGAGACAAATAAAATTTCACAATTGTAATTTTAGATCAAGAAATAGCTAATTATATACAATAAAAAAAAATCAAATATAATATTTAGATAAGATTTATTTACAAAATAAAAAAATATTACTATTAATTTTATAATTTAAAAAATAAGTTTAAAATTGATACTATAATAACTAAAATTTGATACTTTATAGTATTAAAAAGAAATAACAGGTGATTTTATAATTTAGAAAAAAATAAAAGATAAAAACAACTATATAATAACTAAAGTTAATAAAATATTAATATAAACTTCATATTAGATTTCTATAAAAAAAAATTACTATTAATTTTATCATTTTAAAAAATAAAAGATAAAATTGATTGTATTGATAATTAAGATTTAATATTCCAGTAATTTTTTCTAAAAAAAATAAGAATGATATTAATTTGATAATTTAGAGAAAAATAATTTTAAAAAAATGATATAATATTAATATTAAATCTAGTCAAATATAATATTTACATAAGATATTTTATAAAATTAAAAGCATAATAAAAAAATAATGAATATTAGAATTCTAAAACATAATTGAAAAAAAAAATTAATGCGTTACGAAATTGCCAAATACACCCCTTAAATTACTAAATGCACCTTTTAATATACTGTGAAATTATTAAATACACCCCTAAATTTACTAAATGCACCCCCTAAATTACCTAATACACCTCCTTTAAGCACATGGTAAAAAAATTTCCAAAAAGTCGGGGGGCCATGGGCCCCCCCAAGGACCAACGTAGGTCCACCCCTGCAAGTACCGACTAGCTATATGATGAAGATGGACTCGAATATTCATGTACTTAATTAGTTTCATATTTTATATTCATCTTTTATATTTTAAAATGGGATAGCTAAAAGAGTACTAACTAAATTTCTATTTATGAGATAAAAAGACACATCTATTGTTTGAAAGTTCAACACGATCATGTTAAAAAGTAATACGACCGTGTTCAGGGACGGATCTTTGGGGGGCAAGCAAGGGCTTGAGCCCCCCCTCCTCCCTTCCCTTTTATATATATAAATAAATAAATAATTATTATAAAAAATAGATTTTTAAGTTAGTATTTATTTAATTTTCTTTCATTAGTAGAACATATTTTAGTTTTATATCTACAATTAGTAATAAATATTTGATTTAATTACATTTATATTTCATTTTTTTTTTATTTTTAGCATGTTTTACTCTTAACAAATTAATTTAAAATTTTTTATCTTCAATTTTTTAAAAAAATTGACAAATTTTGTACGCATTTTTTTGTATTTTTTTTATAAAAATTTCACATTAATTTTTTTTTTCAAAATTTTATCTTCAATTTTTGTAAAAAGAATTCTAGCCCTCCCTACCTAAATTTCTGGATCCATCATTGGCCGTGTTATAAAGAATTAGGATCAATAAGGCTGTTTTGATATTTACCACGATTATGTTAAAGCTAACTTTGTTAACTTTCAAACTTTTTCAGCAAAATGTACTAAAATATGCCTAAAACTTATGTTAAAGTACCAAATTGAAACTTTTAAAATATTATGTACACTACAAGAAAATTGACTTTTAGTGACGGACAAAATTTGTCACTATTAGTCAATAATCCATAGGTAAAAGCATAATAGGCATTTACCTACGAACACTTTCTCTGTCAACTTTGAGGGGGCGTATTGTGACAGCTTATTAGTCCGTCACTCCAAGTTTTACCTACAGACATCCATTTACCTACAGTTGCATTTTTCTATCACTATAGGTAAAACACTACAAGAAAAAAAAATGTTTTAACGGGGGATTAAACACTTGGTAAGTGCATGCCTCACAAGATTTATCCACGGTTTTAAACCCCTGGTAATTACCAAGGGATTACAAACCTCCGTTAATGCCATAATTATTGTTGATGTTAACATCCCTGAACTTACCAGGGGTTTTACTAATCTCGTTAATGTAAATCTCAATAATGAGCCATGATATCCAATAAATCTAATTCCTCTCATGTTGTTGAGAGTTAGCAACAGAGTAGAGAGTTGTTGTGGAAGAGAAAGATCATAATCGCAGTACCTTTGCCTAGGGTTTCAGCCTTTGAAAGATTCGAAGTCTCTCACGATGTTTGAGGTGTGCGGCGCTGTCAACTATGAGGCTGAGGTGCACGAAAATTTGTTAGGTGACGGCATCATGTTTTGTTTCACGGCAACGGAATCGTTAGGTGGCCGGTGGTTGGCGCGGCCAAGGATGGTGGTGCGTAGGAGCGCTCTTTGGAGTCCTAAGAGTTAGATCCGAGGATTTGGGAATGAAAACTCTAAATTTGTTACATATGGGTGTTTGGTAGGAATTGATAAGTTTTTATATCAGTTTTATTTACTATCTCTAAAAATATTATTCTAAAATTTTATATTATTGAAAATTTTTAAATCAGCTCATTTATATGATATAAAATTAATATTTTAAATCAGATATAAACATAATAGATTTAAAAAGGTGAATTTATATATTGCTTTCTAGATCATCTTTTCTTATTATTTGATAAAAATTTAAGATTTTTTACTTAGTTTTTTTTATTTGATTTAAAATATAGATTTTTTTAGATTAACATCAATTATAAATTTGAAAGATTAAAAAACATCTTTTAAGTCAAAGTAATTTACAAATGATTTTAAAAAGTGTTTTTTAATATGTTATCTAACATCTGATCTAAATACTTTCATAGGTAAAAATGTTCATGGGCATAGATCATTAGGCTTTTATCTACACAAACTAGTTGTAGGTATAAAGGTTTCATCAATTTTAGTTACACTAAGCATTTGTAGGTAAAAATTATTTTAATTTTTTCAAGTTTTACTTACACCAAATAAATAGCAGGTATATTTTTTTAAGTTTTACCTACATTTAACATTGGTAGATATAAATATTTTTTACTTTTACTTACATTAAAATAGATAAAAGTGTTTGTACCTACAATTAATCAATTAAAAGTGACATTAAACCTAAGAAATAAGAAATGAAATATATTTTAATTCCAACAATAAGAACCAACACCGAAAATACAAGATGCAAAAAAGTGAATTAATTACCTGAGAACATTTAGTAGAACATCTATTTTAAACACATATATACCAATATTGTTACTTTTTCAAATAATTAGAAATAATTATAGACATGATTTGTAAGTAGGGGTGTTCATAAATCGAACTAAATTGTGAAACCGTCCAAAAAAAAATCGAAAACTGATTAAATCGAAAAATTGCATGGACCAAAAATTTTCAAAACCGCATATTTTTTGCAGTTTGGTTTGGTTTTTGGATTTTATTATAAAAAACCAAACCAAACCGCATTCTATAATTATATTGATTTACTTTTAGATATTTAATATTATCTAACTAATAATATTTTAATTTTTTATGATCATAATATGTGATTTATAGTATATTTTTTTTAATAATAAATTTGTAATATATTATGACACATACTTTCATATATTACAAAAAGATATATTGATATTACTAAATAACATTAAATTAAATACAAAAAAAAGTTAGTATTATCATTTTATAATAATGTTAAAGAGAAGTAAAAATAATATTTTTTAAATTAAAATATGTAAATCAAAATTTAATAAAAAAATAATATAAAATAATAATTATGTGAGTTTAATTAAAAAAATTAAACTATGATAATAGATTAAAAAAAAAAACCGCGAAACTGAACCGAATCAAACCGCAAAAAATTGATTTGGTTTGGTTTGTATTTAATGTTATGTTAAAATCGAACCAAACCGTACCGCGAACACCCCTATTTATAAGGCAATTAGTGTAAAAATCAAATATTTTACCAGCATTTGACAGTGTAATCACTTTACATGTCAATGCATAAACTATTTTCTTGACTAAAAGTTTGTTATTATAGGTATTGGTAGCAACTCAAACCTGGGGAATCAGGAAAGAAGTGGTTTCAAGATTAGTGAAGGTTGTTGAAAGAGGACAGATACACCAGTTCCTTGAAAAACTAAAGGGTGAAATGTTAAGATCTACCGTTGTCCTTTTCCAATTTCCTCCTCTTCAAAAGATTAAGTAATAATCTACTACAGTTATCAATCTTAAATCACTTGTTTATGATAGAAGTACATGTTCTCATAGCAAGTAGATACAAGTATTTTTGGACTATCAGCTCAAGAAGCAACGAAATTTCCATAGGATAGATCTTAACATTTGTCAAATGAACCACAGATGAAAGTCTTGATTATCTTTCACCTAAAGATAATGTCAAATTTGAAACAACTAATCAAGAGAGAAAAGATAATTATACAAAAGCATAAGATATATGAAAACTAAATCTATAATTACCCTAAAACGAAAATAACAACTCAACGTAATGTTTGCAGGGAGAAAAATAAATTTGCATCCTCTCTAAATAAATCTTTAAGATCGGTTATGAACATAACCGATGTCAGACATCAATCATTTATCTCTTCCAAAGAGTGTTTTAACTAGTAGTATTATTAAGCGTTTAACAAAATATATAATCGTTTAAATTTAATAAAAATTATAGATACATGATTGTTTAAAGTTGTACTTACATAAAAACTAGATTTTAAACCAATGCAATGTTATTAAATTTTATATTTTTTTATATTTATATAAAAAATAGTCTTAAAAATATTTAGTAAGTTATTAACCATAATTATATTAAAATTATAATGCTAGCGTCGTAGACAAGATCGAAGAGAGGAAAAGGAGTGTCGCTGTTGAGATGAGCTCCATCGGCGACAACGACGTGTGTGAGCCCTAGTGCCGCACACGACCTCGCGACTTCGTCCTTTGATGTTGATTTGTTTGGCGACCTCGCTTGTTTCCTGTTTCGCGCCTCGCTGTGTTATTTCTCTCACACGTGTCCTACTTTCATATAAGGAAAGCATGAAAATTGAAGAAGTAGATGGCGGTGCAAAACTCTACTAAGGCTTTCGAGGGTAGCGAGGAAGAAAACAAAAATGCCATGGTCCAAGAAGCTGATCTCTTACAACGTAATACTAAGAAATTCAAATGAAAGGCAGATGGAAGGGAGGTGCCTGTGGATAATGCAATTGAGAAGGAGTCTGTGCCCGGTGAGAATGAGAGTTCATATTTGAAAAGCCTGTTGAAGGTTGATGTTTCGTTTCAAGGATGTGAGGGTCTAGGAGACGAGATAAAGTGGATGGAACAATGCATGGCAAGATCGTTGAGTGTCACTGATGATGATTGAAAGAAGTACCCAAAAGTGTTTGTGGCTGATGAGGAATTCTTAGGATGGTGCAAATAGTGAAAATGGGCTTTAATGGTCAAGGTGTTAAGGAAGAGAGTGAACTACCATGTAATGGCAAATAAACTAAATCAAGAATGGGCACTGAAGGGAAGGATCAAGATCATAGACATGCCTCATGACTTCTACCTAGTGCAGTTCGAAAGCCTAGATGATTACAAGCATGCGATGTTTAAAGGTCCGTGGAGGATTGTAGATCACTATATTCTAGTGCAACAATGGAGGCCAGGGTTTCTTAATCAAGCAACAATGGAGAAGAAGTTCTCAGCTTGGATTCACATTCTAGACTTGTCAATAGAACTTTATAATGAAACATTCTTATGGCGGCTGGGAAACACCTTGGGAACCATGCTGAAAATTGACAAAGTGACATCCATCCACTTTAAGGGCCGATTTGCTAGAATTTGTGTAAAGTTGGATCTAGCAAAGCCATTGGTGCCGAAAATTATTGCTCGGGGACAAGTTTTAAAGCTGGAGTATGAGGGTTTGCATGCGATATGTTTTCAATGTAGCAAATATGGCACAAGGCGAAAAGTTGTTTTGACAATCCAAGGGGTGATTTTACCAAGGAAGTGCCACCCAAGGAGAATATCCAAATCAACCTAGTGGAAAGTAGCCAAGTGACCAAAACGATGGAAGCATTGTTAGAAACCGAGGCTGATAGAGAAAAAATAGTGACCATGGCACAAGAGGGGAACCGAGTGGAGGAGTTAGATAACAATGATCAATCCTTATATGGCCCATGGATGATCGCGAACAGGAGGAACTACAACAAGTCAGAACAAAGTTAACAGATTGAGTAGCGTTCCAAGGGAATAAAAAGGTGAAAACAGCTTCATCTAGGAGCCTCAACTTTAATATTAAGGTCCACAACGTAATAGGTAAAAAGAACCCTCAACACAGTGGAGTGATCAAGAGTAAAAAAGGAGGGGTGCATCTAGTAGGTTCAACAAAACCTTCCAAGGAGGAGGCAAAAAGAAAGGTAGTGAAAGGGGGTAAGAAAGGAAAAATAGGGGTGCAAAAAGTAATTATAAATATAAAATTGAAGCATAAGGATGAAGAGGACCAGGAGATGCTTTGGATGATTAAAAGAATGGAGTAGAAAATGGGCAAACAAAATATCAATACGAGAATAGAAATGATCTGGTCAAAAAAATTTCACTTTCGAAAAGGCGAAATCTCAAGGAACCGAGCTTATACCCATTGATGATGGGTTCCAAACAGAAGCTCAGAGGTTTATACAATGAAGGACGGCAGCAGCCGCTATGGAGGTGGACACCCCACAGCCACAGGGAGCCCCCCTAGGTGATGAAGACATGATGGTAGTTAATGAAGTTACAAAACCTGCTAGTTCCAGAATATGTTGGCATGGAATTGTAGAGGGACTGCAAGTAGAAGTTTTGTTAACCTCGTGAAAGATATCAAAATGAAGTATAAGGTGTCATTCCTTTGTTTGTTAGAGACGCATGTGAGTGGATATAAGGCCCGGAACATATTGGGAAGATGCGAATTTAATAAAAGTTTTGTTATGGATGCACAAGGCCAAGCAGGAGGAATATGGGTATTATGGGACGAAGTCGATTGGGAAGTAGAGGTTATATCTCATGGCACACAATTCGTGCACCTTCGTGTTAGATATGGGAAAGGTGCTTCATGGGTGGTTACGGTGGTTTACGAGAGCCCTAACTATACGAAGAGGAATGATCTAGGTCCATGGGCTGTAGTCAAGGACTTTAACGCGCTCTAGCATTAGTTTGAAAGAAACAAAGCCCACACCGTGTCATCAACGAGGAGCATGGAGGACTTTTAGAATATAGTAGAACAATGTGAGCTTATAGATGTGAGCTTCCAAGGATTCCCATTTACTTGGAGTAAAGGAGACCTAACGGAACAGAGAGACTAGATCGCATGCTTATCAATATTTCATGGAGACTACAGTCTCCAGATGCTACGGTATTCCACCTTCCAAGCTTCAAATCTGACCACAGGTCGTTATTAGTGCAACTCGCAAACAGGGTAGCAATAAATAAAAGGCGGCGACCCTTTTGGTTCCTAACATCGTGGTTACTGCATGAGGAGTTTCCTAGCTTTATTGCATCAAGATGGAAACGTAATGGAGATTGGAATTATCAAATTGGCCAACTTTGGGAGGACCTATAGAAATGGAATGAGGAAGTCTTCGGGCATATATTCTCTAAAAAACATAGGCTACTGCGGAAACTTAATAATATTGATAGCCAAATGAGGAGAGAGGTAAGGCCATGGCTAGTACAAGAACAACAAAACACATGGAAGGAATATGAGCAAGTCTTGATCCAAGAAGAGGTACTGTGGTTCCAAAAATTCAGATCCAAATGGATTGAATTTAGTGATAGGAACTCGAAATACTTCCATAGTCGAACGTCGATTCGTCAAAAACAGAATCGAATTTGATATTATTATTATTATTATCATCATCATCATCATCATGTGTCATACAAAGCAAGCATAATCGGATTTGATATTATTATTATTATGTGTCATATAAACCAATCAGAGTTTTGGTAACCGAAGTCTTCAAAGAAATTCTAATCAAGTTTTACATTTTATGTTAGAAATTTTTATATCTTTAAATTTATTATTGAGATCAAAACAATTGCTATTGACAAATTATTTAATACTTTTTTCAGAGGATTTATTTATTACTACATATTTTGACATTTATTTTAGTAATATTTATCTCTTTTAATTAATACTGGATCAAAATATTAGTTATTGAAAATTTATTTAATATTTGACTATTATAAATTTGTAAGAATACTAATTTTAACGTCATTTTTAAATGATTGTTATTATTTATCATATAAAGCACTTACCCCCTTTAATTATTATTCTTTTTCAAAAAGTCAATTGTTTATATTGTTTATTATATAAAGTTAGTAGATTTTTTAATCAAATTTTGATATTTGATTTTAGTAATTTTCATCCCTTTTAAATATTAATTATCGAGACCATCATTTTACCTCTCTTTGAATAATAATAATAATAAAAAAATATATATATACTTTAAATTTGAAGTAGATACAAAGATACGTTTTTAATGTTACAGAGTTCAAAGAATTAAAATTAATAATAATCATAAAAAAAAGTATAAAAAAAAGAAAGAAACTAACACAAGTTTAAACATAGGTATTGAAATTCACTCAGCAAAACAAAAATTAAAACACATATATTTATCCACAAATATTCCTCAAAGAAGAGTAAATTGTGTGATGAAAAATAATAATTAAAAGGTCTATAATAGCTTCTCTCATCAATACAATAATTTGTAGAACCACAAAATCCACAAAGGTGATACATGCAGAGAGATCACAAAATAAATAATAAAGCCATGGTAAGATAATTTTTATAATGTGATTAATATCTAATAGAGTAATAAAAATAAGAATAAGGAAATCAAAATACTTACCAATAGATAAATAGAAAGAGATAGCAAAGTTTAGCCAAAAACAAAGAAAAAAAAAAGTAAATCACTAAAATGCAAAAATAAAAAACTTAAATCAACTGAGAGGAAAATGCTTACTCAATGACAATTTAACTTTCTTTCTAAGTTATAATCTTAGTTATCTCCGTAGTATAAACTACAATAGTAACATACAAAAAGGTTGATAATTTTTGCACATAACAAAAGAATTGTAGTTATAAAAAAATATGAAATCGTACATGTTAGAGTTGGTAGTTATAATAAGGTAAATAAGAAATGACATTAATGAGTAATAAGAAATTAATAAGAGGAATTACCCATGAACACTTTGCATTTTTTGTTACCTGTTACACTTTTTAAAGAGAATTCAAAAATAATTATTTATGAGTAACATTTCTAATAAATTGCTAACTCCAAATTAAAAAATTAAAGTTATTTAATCCAAAGAATACAATGTGAAGAGTTTTAAAAAAAATACTAACCCGTAGTTAAATATTTTTAAAGGATTTTAATTTAATTTGATAAAATATTTTAAATTTGTACTAAATTATTAATAAACAATATTAAATTTAATATACATTTTTTTTATAATAACTGAGCACTCTACGTTTACAATAAATTTATTAATTATAATAACTATAGTCATCAATATTTCAAACAGTAATTTTTCTCAATTTCAAAACTTTACCATAATCATTATAATCTATAATTATTAGTATATTTATTATTAGTTTTTCATCTACTAAAAATTTCAATATTTTTTTTCTTTATAAACTAAATTATTCTCTAAAAAATTACAAACATAAACAATTGGAGATTATTTTTTAATCAAATTTTGACATTTGAGTTTAGTAATTATTGGTACCCTTTTAGTTCATTACCATGATCACCGGTCACCACTTTCCCTCTCTTTGGATGATAACAATAATAATAAATATAGTTTCAAATAATTAAAACTAATAATAATTAAAAATAAGAAAGTAGAAGAAGAAGAAAAAAAGAAACTAACAAATTAAATATAGGAATTGAAATTCACTTTCATGACAAAAATTAAACACACATCTCTTTATATACCTATAGATTCCTTAAAATTGAATAAGGCAGGGGAGTAGAGTGAGTTATGGGAGACAAGATAACTTAAAAGCATGAAAGATCCATTGTAACTTCTCTCATTCTTCTTATCATGATTGATTCAAAAAATTATAAATAAAAAAAAAAAAAGCATAAAAGTGATATATACCTACAAAGATATAAAAAAAAAAAATTAAATATAAAGTCAGATGATGCTAAAGTCAATAATTCATTATATTATTGTAAGAATTCTGTTTTCTTTTATGATGTGATTAATATGAAATAAAGTAATATAAATAAATAAAAAATGAATATAGTCATCAAAATACCTACACGAGGAGAGACGACAAAAAGAAATAATGGAATCCTATGAAATAAAAGGAAGAAATCTAGCTAAAGGATCATTTTTTTTTTTTCAAACTTATATAGATAATACAATTTACCCGTTTAATTGTGAATCATAGAAATGTAATACTGATACCAATTAAATGATATAAATAGTAATACCAATTAACTGTTATTTAAAATGAAACTAGTATTATACTAGTGCGATGCAGTAGATTGTGTAAATAGAAATAATATTTTTTTAAAATTCTACTTAATATGTTTTTTAAATAATTATATAACATAATAATTAAGAATAAAAATTGAAAATTAAAAATACCTTAAAATTATCAAATTTTCCTAATTAAAATTTATATTAAAATTTAAAAAAAACATGTTACTAATTTGATTTTTTTACTTAATTAAATCTCAATTAGTTAAGTTTAACTTTTAAAATTAAACATCTGAAAACTTTAGTTTCAATCTCATGTGTACATACTTGAATCACAATAATTATAATGACATTCTTTTAGTAAATATGTTTGTTAACATGAAACATTTGAATTAAGAAAATGTTTCAAAAGAAAATATTAAATATTAAAACATTAAGATACTGTTTGATCCAGCTTATTTTTAACTTATAAGTAATTTTAAATAAAAGTTGGATCAAATATCAATTTGTAAAAGCTCCTTAAAATAAAAGTTACTTATTTTTAATGAAGAAAATTTAAAAATAAGGAATTTTATAATAAGCCATCAAAAGTTACTTATGCGGAACTTATTTTCATGTTTTCTCTTCGAATCTTAGTAAGGCCAGCTTTTAGAATAATTAGTATTTTTTTATCAGAAAATATTAATGATTAGTTTGTTAATTTTTGTCATATGATTATATTTTAACTTTAAGGAGCTTTTAAGTTTAAAAAAATTTATTAACAAACAATTTTTTACTTATTTTTTTAAGCTCTTATTTTTAACTTTTACTTTAAAATAACTTATAAATTAAAAATAAGCTGGACAGAACCCAACTATATATGAAATTTTAAAATTCCAAAATCACTCTTTTGCTCTTATAAAATGGTATAAAAGGTATGATTATCTAATCAGTTTTGAGTTATTTAATAAAATATTATGAACTAATTGTATTTCATAAATAATTAATTTTCTTGCATTAATATATTAATTTTATAACTTCAAAAATAAAATATAAGCTTACAATTTATATTACAAAATAAGATTCATACCTAGTCTTTGATTAGACTTAATCAAATCTAACATACATACTTAAATTCAATCGTTAATTTTTTTTAATATTAATATTATTATAATATTTATCTTCACATGTAGATAAGAGAGGTTGTTTGATCATATTTTCTGCCTAAACTAAGGAGCATAGACAGTGACGAATTCAATTATTTAATTTTGTTATTTTAGATTTCATTTATCAAATGCGTGATGCAAATATTTGGCGGCCAATCTATTTTTTTTTTCATTTAGTTTTCTAAAATTAAATTTTTAGTATTCTTTTAGTTTTATTCTCATGAAAGACTCTTATCTTTTTAATTGATAATCATTCCTTATATGTTTCATACTTTCGATTTTAAATGTATTTAGGAATAATTCAACAAGCAGCAAATATAAAGTTAAAAAGAATACAAGATCAATGAAAGCATGTAAAGAAAGTCTATGAAATCCCCAAAGTTACAAGTTAATAAAATAGAATAATTTCTTTTATTCCATTTTCCTTCTCTCTCCTTCTTCTATATTTTTTCTTTTCATTTTTTATTTTTTGATTTCCTTCATTTTTTTAGTGTTTTATTACATTTTTTTATTGTTTTTTTTTCTTCCTCTATCTTATGTTTTTTTTATGTCCATTCTACTTTTCCTTTTAAAATTTCCACTTGCAACTTTTTTTTTGTTTTATTTTCTTTAATAGTTTTAAAATAATAATTTTTTTTAAAATTCAAACTGAAAACATCAATAGTTTTAAGAAAATATGTTTTTTATTTTTAATTTTTTTTTATCATGGGTAGTTACAAAATATATTCTTGAATCATCAATAGTTTACAAGGACAGATTTAAAAATAATTCCAGTTGTAAAAAAAAATAAAATTTTACGAATTAAAAAAAACCATTTTCAAATTCATACTGTTTTTTAAAACCAACCATTTTTTTTAAATTGAAACTAGCCCACTATATTTTTTAGTTTTTTTTTTTTATCTTTGTTGTATTTTACAAAAGATAAAATCATTATTTTATCTGAAAATTCAATTTGATTTTAAAAACTAAAAAATATAAGCCATCTTTAAAACTTCCTTTAAGATTATGGTGTGTTTCAAAACTTTTTTTTTCATGCTTTTAGTTATATTTGTCATATTTTTTAAGTAATATATTTTTCTCACACACGCATATATGTGTGTGTGATTCTTTTGTTAAAATTATGATTATTTGTTTAATTTGTATTGTATATATTTGTTTTTTAAAGTTATGTTATTTCTCTTATTGTTTTTTCTTAATTACATATAATTATATTATCTCTTTCTTTTTCTTTCTTTATTTTATTTATATTCATTTTTTCTCTCTTAATAAATGAAATATATATATATGCAAATTAATGATAATTAATATAGTCTACATTTTTTATTTTTTATTGTAATTGATGTTTTTTTCAGGTGAAGAGTGATGAAGATGAAGACATTCAACTGTACGTTTGCAAATGTAGGCTAATAGATACAAATGAAGTACTATTACAATAATATGATTTGTATATTATTTTGTTTGTTTATATATATTTTTTTAAACAAAACTCATTGATATATTAGAATGTAACGGACAATGCGATAATATACTATCTTTTTTATTGTTTGCATCTTTATTTTCTTTGATATTTCTTGGTTTATATATTCCTTTTATTCTTTTTCTTGGATATTATTGTTATTAATTTAATTTTCTTATTAAATGTTTGATTTTTTTTTTATTGAGATAAGACTATATGGAATGGATGACAATAGAATTAAAATTTAGAAATTCAATAATTTTTCAATAATGCGGACACTTTTTAAAGATTAGAGTCTTAATTTAAAAAATTAAAAAAAAATAGTGAGGTAGTTTGAAATTTTAAATTGGAAAAAATATGACAATTTTTAAATAGTATGTTAAAATTTTAAACCAAAAAAAAATAAAGTAATGAGATAATTTGGAATTTTTAAATTAAAAAAAAAGGATGTTTTCTTATAGATAATTTATTGAAGTGATTTAACTATGTATACAAAAAAAATTATTTATAAAGATTTTACATAAATATTAACATATAATTACTAAAAATAATTTAGAGGATTATTTCAAATATAGAAAACATTCAACATAATAAAATACAATAGTACAATAGAAATGCAAACACACGTGGTAGCGCCTTGTGTTTCCGCTAGAGAACCTCAACTCTATCATAATTGTTCAGTTTCTTCTTTTTGTTTTTCTAAAATTAAAAAAAAATGAGAATTTTGTTTGAGTAAGAGATTTTCATATATGCTTACAATATTTGTAATTATACACTAATAAAAAAATATTCACAATTTTATTCGAGTGCAATAGTAAAAAAAATAAAAATGATTATAAGAAGTTATATACCAATATGATAAATATTTAAAATATGAAGTAGATTTTATAAATGTCATGTACAAAAATTAAAAACATCAATTATAAATTTAAAAATAATAAATAGCCTTTAAAAATTATAAAATATTTTAACTAGACAAATAATCAACTAATAAACTAACTATATGTAACAATTAAAAAAATAGAACCAAAGAAATTAATAAAATTAATTTATATGTTAATATATATAATAAAATATCATAAAATATATATTAGTTTGCACAAAATAAAATAAAATATATATTAGTTTTAATATATAAAAAATAACAGCATAAAATATTTGTGAAAATGGAAATATTACACTTCTAAAATTAATATAATAAAAAAAAGAATTTGAATGTTTTTTTCTTTACATTCAAATTCAATCAAATTATTCTGCTTAGTAAGCTAATTTTATTCAATGTTTATATTATAAATCACAATATTATTTCACATTTACATTAGGTATATAAATACATAAATTTTTTTATCAAAAGATTTTGCCATACTACTTATTCCATTTTATAAATATCTAATCATTTATTTATTGTTTACTTCAATTTATCTTTAATAAAATATTTAATGAGTTTAATTTCTAAGAAATCATGGTAGGTATGACTTTTGAAAAATTATGTTAAAAATAAACCAGTTACCATTTAACATTTTTTTTAATAAATATATATAAAAGTTTCTTTTATTTTTTTATAATATAATAATATATATTATAGAATAGAATACTCCTATACATATTTCAATTTTAACATTGGTATCTTTAATGTGTGTATTATGATCATAAAATAATATGACAATTAACAAGAATACAGAACATATAATAAAAAAAAGAGTATACTAATATTATTATATTGACGTTAATGAAAAATTAATAAATGTTATAATCATATATTCATACTAATACAAAAAAAAAACGTGATAACGAAATATTATAACAGAATTACATGCATAACATTATCATAATTTGACAAAATAAAAATATAAATGCATATATATATATATATATATATATATATATATATTTTTATCAAATTACTATAATAAAATACAATTTTTTTTTACTATTATTATATTGTAAACATATTCATATATTATTATAGATAGGCAAATCAAGTAGAATATGCTTTTGCACAGCATGACCTTGGTCTTAATAGTTTTGTTATTTATTTTATAACTCTCAACTTACATAAATATTAAAATTGAAACCACATAATAATATGAGCCATTTTATTTTTAAAAAATTTATTATTATCATTTTTTTTTATTAAAACGTCATATTGTTTTCTATTTTCATAATTTTATCAATAAACAATAGACATAATTAAAAAAAAATTATAATATCTTGTACAGATTTTCTGAAAAAAGAAAACATTGAGGAATCCAAATTGATGTTGCAATTGTTGGTATGTTAAAACTTAAAACAAAATCCATTTACAAAGTACAACGTATTGCACATCAATTTTGAGTGATGTTAGTTGTAAATATGTTATTGATCAAATACAATAAACAGTTAGCACAAAGGAAGCAAGGAAAGCATAAAATATTAATTGGCAACCCAGGATTAGAATGCATTTTAGTAGATGGTAGAGAAATAAAATAAAAATGAAATTATGAAAGGAGGAACAATTTAAAATATGCAGAAAGGCCTCCGAGCTTCTTGTGCTGTTTTGCGAAACTTGCATTAAAAAATAGAAAAATAGAATACAAAGAGTCATTGCACCTATGAACAAATTGTAGGATTTGCTGCACTAAACAATCCTGTAAAGTGTGATAATAAATCGTCAAACCTTAACAAAATAATAATTATAGTGAAAAAATAAAAATAAGATGTGAGCATTACTGAGATATTGGATGGGAACACATTAGCATTTAATTACCTGTGAAAGGAAAAAAACAGTTAGATCTAACAAAACAAAACACTCACATAAAAGAAGAAAAAAAAACATAGAGAAGGAGAAAAGAAACGTGTGTAACAAAAAACAATTCAGTGGGTAAGGTTTGGATTTTCATGTATATTTATATTAATGTTTGATGAAAATATATTTTATTAAGAGTAATAATTAATTAAGGGATTATGCTCAAAACAAAAGAGTAAATAAAAAAATAAATTATGTAAAAATGGAAATAAAGAATAAATATAGTAATATAATATATTATATGACCTGTTAATAGGTCAAAATAAATAGAAAGAATAAATCAAAACATTCAACATACTCAATTGTGCAAGAATTTCTCGTCTTTAATTTTTTACTTTTATTAATATAATTTAATATTCAAATATAATAATAATAATATTTAATATATTTTTTTTGGTGAAACAATAATATTTAATATAATGAATTAAAACATAACATTTTATATACTATTTTTATGTTTATTTCTTTCATTTATGTTTTATTTCAATTTATATATCAATTTTAAATAAAATAAAATAAAATAAATAATTTTCTTATATATAAAATTATAATTGTAAATGATAATATATTAATTAATAATTTTAAATTTATTTTATTATTAAATATTGTTACAGATTATGTTTCGAAATTCATAATTTCAATTTCATTATAAAAATAGTGATAATTTAAATAAGAATATATTCAACAATAAATTAAAAATATTTATAAAAGAATCATTTTTCATTTATTTGGAAAATTAATTAAAATTACAAAATGTAAAGACAATTAATTAATTCATAATTCATAAGTAAAATTATAATATTAATATTTTTTACCAATAATAATTTTAAAATCTAGTTATTTAAATATAAACAGATAAATAAAAATATATTAAAAATCTTATAAATATTAAGATTATGATCTTGCTAATCAATAATTAATTAATTTGAGTAAATTTAGAAATTTAAAAAAGGAAATTTTTTACTAGACACGTGAACTAACAGCCTAATCAATAACTGTCTTTTATATAAAATACTTGTCTTTTATATAAAATACTAGTGTAGTAATCCATGTTGTGCATGGGCGAGTTTTTTTTAATGATTGTTATATAATTTAATTTTTTTTTAAAACAATATATACCTAAAAAATATTTTTTATAGTAATTTTTTAAAAGTTACAATTTTAATTTATAAAAAAATAGTGATTATTAGAAAAATGAGACAAATACTTTAATCATGCTTTTTTTAAATTAAAAGTGAAAATATGTAAAGTATAAGTTGAATAACATGTGCTCGAGTATTATTTAAAAATATATATTATTTAATTTTTAACAAAATAAAAATATTTATTTAAATATTTTAAAAAGGTTGTATTAAAACAAAGAGTTAGTGCTCATACATTATTAGTGTAAAATAATTTTATATTCTTTTCATGTTAATTAAACCGCTAACCAAGACATGTAGTTGACCTAAACAAAAAAAAATAGTTAACAAAAATGACTACAAAAATATATAGGTAAGAAGAATTTATCGTTGCATTCACTACATCTCGTTTGGATGCCCTACCAATAATTGGTAAAATTTGTCTAAAATCACCACCCAATACCACAAATTTTCCTCCAAATGGAAACTCTAGGTTATATGATTCAGAATATCTAAAAATGTCTTTCAAACACCTATCTAAAGCTTCAAAACACTACTTATTCATCATTGGAGCCTCATCCCAGATGATGAATTTAGCCTTTATCAATAACTATGCATGAGGGCTACCTTACTTGATGCTACATGTTGAATTCTCTGATATAGATAATGGAATTTTGAACCTTAAGTGTGATGTCCTTCTTGTTGGCAACAACTAGGAAGCTTTTCCACTTGAGGCAACATTTAGAACAATACGACCTTTCAAGTGTATACACGCTTACAGGGTGTTCCAAATATATGTTTTTCCTATTTCACCATATCCATAAACAAAGAAAAATTCACCATTTTTTTCCATAGATAGAATTGACAATTGTATCATAAGCATGTCTTTGTTCAATGGTCAAGGAAGAGAGATATTGATGTGATAAATCATTTAGATCACTTTTATCATAATTCAACTCCTCCGCAATCAATCATTTTTCGACATTCTTCATAGCCGTGTTTGATGGATAAGGCATAATTAAAAAATGTTTCAAACTCCTACCATGATTTTGAAGTAGTTTCTCAATCTCCACAAGTGCTAGATTTTTTATTTGATCTTTAGTTAGTAGTAAATCTACAAAAATAAAAAAAAGACTATATTAATATTAAATAAATGTTTTAAACTTAATGTATTGTAATAAAATTATAACATCATAAAGTAACACTTTTTTATAAACTACAACAAGTCACATTATGAAAGGTCCCTCCAATGGGTCCATAACACTTATTATCAATTACTATTTAAAAATCATAATTGCTTTTTGAATGTTAAGATCTCAAACTAATTTTATTTTTAAAAAATCTAGTTAAAAAAAATGAAAATAATATCAAATAATTTATTTAAATTTAATTTTATATTTATTTAAATGAAGTAATTAAATGATAAATAAAAGAATGATTATAGAATAAAAGAACCTACTGCATGGAGGTAGTAGAAAAAATGAATATATAAGCGGCAGTTGAGGAGTGAAAGAAATGAAAGAATGTAGAATAAACTGGAAAAAAAAAATAGAAGCAAAAAAAAAAAAAAAAAAGAATGCAGATAAAGAGGAGAATAGAAAAAAAAAAAAAAAACCTTGATGGAATGGAAGGAGAAAACATAAATATATAGACAACAGGAGAATGATGATATTTGAATTTTGTTAGTAGATATAAATAAATGATTTTAATAATAATTTTAAAATTATTTTAAAAATTGAATAGATTAATTTGTTAAAAATATTGATGGAGTGATGGTTAATAACTCGTAACATAAAATCCGTAAACAATAATCATTGGTAAGCTTTGTCATTGTTGTTGTGTAGAATGTTCATCATTAGACTTTAGAACTTGAAATTCTCTTTTAACATTTGTTATTTAGATTTTTCTTATTCTTGAGTTTCATGATTAGTTAGAATTCCAAGTACATCTAAAAAAATACATAAAAAATGAAAAAGTTATAATATGTAATTGTTGAAACAAAAAGAAAAAAGAATGCAAAATATGAATTAGAAAAAAAAAAATTATAGGAGAAGAAGAAAAGCACACAAGGCAATAGAGAAAAGAATAAACTTTGGTTTAATTGATGATAATATAGAGGAAAAAAAATGAGCATGCAAGCAACTTGAAAAACAAAAAAATGTAGTTAAATGATAAATAAAAGAATGATCATAGAAATAAACCTACTACCATGGAGATAGAAAAAAATGAATATACAGGTGCAATTAAGGAGTGAAAGAAATAAAATAATGTAGAAGAAAGAGGAGAATAAAAGAAGAAGAAAAAACCTGGAAGGAATATATAAACAACAAGAGAATAATGATATTTAAATTTATAATTAACTATGTTAGTAGATATAAATAAATAATTTTAATAACAATATTACTTTGAATATTCAAATTTTTTTAAAGATTGAATAGATTAATTTGTTAAAATTATTTTTTTATTTAATATAATTAAATGTATAATTGATATGGAGTTGCCATGTGGCATCTAGTATTATGGCAAAACCATCTTTTAAAATAGATAATAGATAGACTAGTACTAGTATAATAACCCATGCTAAGCACAAACAAGTTTTTTTTTTTAATGATTGTTATATAATTTAATTTTTTTAAAATAATATATACATAAAAAATATTTTTGGTAGTTTTTTTTTAAAATTACAATTTTAATTTATAAAAAAAATAGTGATTATTAAAAAAGTGAGACAAATACTTTAATCACAATTTTTTTTTAAATTAAAAAATTTAAAATATGTAACATATAAGTGGGATAATATATGATTGAGTATTATTTAAAAATATATATTATTTAATTTTAAAAAAATAAAAATATTTATTTAAATATTTTTAAAAAGGTTGCATTAAAATAAAGAATTTAATGCTCATATATTATTAGTGTAAAATAATTTTATATTCTATTTACTGATAAATATATAATTTTAAAATAATAATCTATTCGTAGATAAATATATAATTTGAAATCATATTTTATTTCAATTAGATGATAAATTTTATTGAAAATAACATAAAATAAAAATTCTAACCCTAACTCGAACGAAATCCAACTACCAAAGGAATAAATATTATAATTTTAAAATAATTACAATAATCCCAAGATAATAAAAAATACTATAATTTTAAGATAATTATATTAATCAATTTAAAATACTTCATTACTCTTTTTTTAGTTTTTTTTATTATTAACTATTATTTCAAACCCATAATTTCTTTTTGGATTTTAAAATCTCACACTAATATTTTTTTAAAAAAGATAGTTAAAAAAATGAAATTAATACCAAATAATTTATTTGAATTTAATTAATACTTATTTAAATCCATTTAGACTTGTTACATTTAATATTTAAATTTCTTATATTCATAATTTTTAAATTTACTATATTCATAAGATAATTACAATAATAACAACAGGTCAAATTTAAAAATAAATTTTTATTAAATTTGATGATAAATTTTATATCAAATAATATAAAATAGAAATTATAACCTAAACGAAATTAAACTAACAAAAGAAAAAATATTGTAATGTTAAAACAATTACAATAATCCTATGATAATAATAAATATTATAATATTAAGATAATTACATTAATCAATTTAAAGTACCCTATTACACTTTTTTTTAGTTTTTTTTATTAACAATTATTATTTAAAAATCATAATTTCTGTTTGAATTTTAAAATCTCAAACTAATTTTTTTTAAAACAAAATATAGTTAATAAAAAAAAATTAATATCAAATAATTGATTTAAATTTAAATTGATATTTATTTAAATTTAAATCCATTTCGACTTGTTACCATTAATCTTTAAATTTGTTATATTCATAATCTTTAAATTTGTTATATTCATAAGATAATTACAATAATAATTTAAAAGTGTCATAAAATAAAAACAACCAGACAAATTTGAAAATCATTTTTTATTTAAATTAGATGATAAATTTTATTGAAAATAATATGAAATAAAAATTAAAACCCTAAATGAAATCAAACTAACAAAACAATAAATATTATAATCTTAAAAAAATTACACTAATCTTAAGATAATAACAAACATCATAATTTTAAGATGATTGCATTAATCAATTTAAACTACCTCATTACACTTTTTAAGTTTTTTTTTATTATCAAATATTATTTAAAAATTATAATTTTTTTTTGAATTTTAGGATCTCAAACTAATATTTTTTTAAAACAAAATCTAGTTAAAAAAATGAAATTAATATCAAATAATTGATTTAAATTTACATTGATGTTTATTTAAATTTAAATCCATTTAGACTTGTTACATTTAATCTTTAAATTTTTATATTCATAAGATAATTACAATAATAACTTAAATATTATTAAAAATAATATTAAATAAAAATTATAAGGCTAAAAGAAATCAAACTTAGAAAAGAACAAATAGTATAATCTTAAAACAATTACAATAATCCTAATATAATAACAAACATTATAATTTTAAGATAATTACATTAATCAATTTATAGTATCTCATTACACTTTTTTCAGTTTTTTTTTTACTATCAACTATTATTTAAAAATCATAATTTATTTTTGAATTTTAAGATCACAAACAAATATTTATTTTAAAAAAACAAAATGTAGTTTAAAAAAACAAAATCAATACCAAATAATTGATTTAAATTAGATGATAAAGTTTATTGAAAATAATATGAAATAAAAATTATAACCCTAAACCAAATCAAACTAACAAATGGACAAATATTATAATCTTAAAATATTTACAATAATCCTAAGATAATAATAAACATTATAATTTTAAGATAATTACATTAATCAATTTAAAATACGTCATTACACTATTTCAGTGTTTTTTTTTAATTATCAACTATTATTTAAAAATCATAACTTATTTTTGAATTTTAAGTTCTCAAACTAATATTATTTAAAAAAAAAACAAAATCTAGTTAAGAAAAATGAAATTAATATCAAATAATTGATTTAAATTTAAATTCATTTAGGCTTGTTACATTTAATCTTTAAATTTGTTATATGCATAAGATAATTACAATAATAACTTAAAAGTATCCTAAAATAATAACAACTGAACAAATTTATTTTTTATTTATTTAAATTAGATGATAAATTTATTTAAAAATAATATAAAATAAAAATTATAACATTAAACAAAATCAAATTAACAAAAGAACAAATATTTTAATCTTAAAAATAATTACAATTATACTAAGATAATAACAAACATTATAATTTTAACATAATTACATTAATCAATTTAAATTACCTCATTACAATTTTTTCAATTTTTTTTTATTATTATCAACTATTATTTAAAAATCATAATTTCTCAATTGTTGATGTTGTGATGGTTGATAACTCGTAAATATGAATTAAAAAAAATATAGGAGAAAAAATGAAAAAGAAACCTTGGTCCAATTGGTGGTAGGCTGGTTACACAAAGGAAGAAAAAATGAATATATATGCAACCTAAAAAGAATGATCATAGAAAAGAAACCTACTAAATGAAGGTAAAAACAAAATGAATATATAGGCGCAATTGATGAGTGAAAAAAAATAAAAGAATGTAGAAGAAATAGGAAAAGAAAACATTAGAAGAAAAAAAGAAAGAAAAATAGTAAATAATGTAGAAAAGGAGAAAAAGAGGAGAATAGAAGAAGAAAAAAAAAAACTTGAATAGGATGGAAGGAGAAAACATGAATATATAGACAATAGGAGAATGATGATATTTGAATTTATATATAGATAAATAATTTTAATAATAACATTACTTTGAATATTCAAATTATTTTATAAATTGAATAGATTAATTTCTTAAAAATATTTGTTTATTTAACATAATTAAATGATAATTAATATGAGACTGTCACGTGACATCTAACAACATGGCAAAATCTTCTTTTATAATAGATAATAGATTGAAATATTTTTTCCTATGTTACAAAAATCTTAAAGAAATAATTTAAAAGGAAATTGTATAAAGCAGTACAGAAACCTGCTATATATCAGGTTGAGTTTAAAATTTAAATAGTTAATAAATTTAAAATAATTATATCTTAATGAAGCATGAGACTAGTGCTAGCTAGTTTTTTTTTTTTTTTTTATGAATAAAGAAATTAAAAAAAAATGGTACTAAGGCCTACAAAAGAGAGTGCCTGAGGCATCAGCAACTAAGTAATTTGAAACTGAAGCTGGACAAGAATTTAATAAAATAAACGGGGAGGAGGATTTGGCTCCTGACTTAGCAAGAATGTCTGCCACATTATTTTCTTGCCTAAGCGTATGCTTGAAGTTAATATTCAAAGGTAGTTGTACGTAATCACGAATGGCCGAAACCACACTTGCATGAGGATGAACAACGTCGAGCCCCTCAATGATGAATTTCAAGAAGTGGTAGAATCCATCTCACAAATAACATTAGAGAAACCTTTTGTGTGGGTAAGTTTAATGCCATGGAATATAGCACACAACTCAGCGGTGGTGTTTGAAGTAAAACCACAATTGCCCATATAACCCGTGATCCAATTGCCTGCAAAATCTCGTAGAACGCCACCAAAACCTGACAAGCCAGGATTACCAAAGGAACTATCATCCGTATTGATCTTGATGTAGTTTTGCGGAGAAGGTTCCCAGTTAACCAGTATCATATCTATTGAGGATGAGCTGGTCGAACTGGTCGAGCTTGTCCCTTTGGCTAGATGTAAAAGAGAACTTAACCAGTATCCTATCTATTGAGGATGAGCTGGTCGAACTGGTCGAACTTGTCCCTTTGGCTAGATATAAAAGAGAACTTATCTGGTTATGCATATACCAGTCTGGCCAAATTATATCGTTAAAAATCACCTCATTCCTCGCACGTCAAATCATCCAGCAAGTGATGCCGAATAGTGCTAGTTAGTTTGAATTGAAGTATGATATAATTCTTTGTTTGTTTTTATTAGGTGGTGTTCGATTTTGCTTTTCTGCTTTTATTTTCATAAAAAATAAAAATTGTAGTTAAAAATACGTTTATTTTAATTTTTAAAAACATTTTCAAAAAAAAATTCTTTAAAAAATGTTGAAAATTAAAAATAAATATTTGATATTTTCAACATTTTTATTTATAATCTTTTATAAACATTTTCATCTTTCAACGGTTTATTTTAAAAAAAATTCCTTTTATAAACCAGTTTCTAATATTTGAAAATCAAAATTGTTTTCAAAAAACAAAAATAAAAAAATATCTCGTGACACTAAACTTTCTAGATATTACAAGAGAGGAAGATTCCATATTGGTAAGTGGATATGAATTTCCTTATTTTTAAGGGTGTCAAATTGGTAAGTTATACTATTACAAGGAGGAAGATTCCATATTGGTAAGTTATACTATTAATGAAGTGTTTGCAATGTTGAAGTCTTCACATATAATTATCTAAAAGTATTTTATACATCTAATTTTGTTTTTCATATACTACTCTAAACATATATTCTCATATGTATACTACCTCTAAGCATATAAAAGAAATAAATTACTGATTAATATAGATCAATAAAATTAATTAAGATAGTTAAATTTATTAAAAATGACATAAATTTAAATTTTATTCTAGAAATACTCATGAAATTTAATAGTGTAAGTAGTGGTTATCACTTATAGTTCATAATATTACCGAAGAGCTGAAAGTGTTTCAGCCATCCTCAGCCTAAAACACATGTCCGATTTTTGCTGAGGCAATTTTTTGAACTTTTGTTAGAATATGTTCGAAAGCTAGGTAGGTGGACTGGTCACTGGTGGAGTTGTTGATCATCACGTGCCTTGGAGATTGCATGTGACAGCCAGGTGGTCTTTGGAGAACGCATGTAGCAAGCACTAGTTGGACCTCAGAGATCGTACGTGCACAATAAACAAGAACCTTGGGCCACGAGTTCCAATTAATGGTGTGTTTATTTATCCGTTGATCTCAACGGAAAAAAATAAAATAAAACACACATTCCAATACAATAAAAGTCAGTACTCAGAAGCTTTGGTTTCGACGTTGGTGGGCCTTTGCTTTAACCTCCTCGATGCATACATAGACTAAAAATTTAAGTATACGTTATTTTAAAAAGATTTTTAAGAAAATAAAATATAAAATAAATTAATTTTTTAAATGTTGAAATTTTATTTTTTAATATTTAATTAACAAAAAAAATTTATATAATTTCTTTTAAAATATATCATATTTTTATAAATTAGTTATTTAAGAAGATAAGTTTAACATTTAAATAAATTATTTTTATACTTTTTTTTATAAAAATCGTATTTTTAGAAACATTTGTTCAAATAATCATTTATGCACATTTCCGATCCATTACGTGACTCAGACTGTTATATCATATGGTTCCTAGTGTTACCAGTTCAATCAGTCGGGTTGATCTAATGCTAAACAATCCTTTAAAATTATTTTTAATAAGTTAAAAAAAAATTAATTCTCCAAATTTTAAAAATATATTATTAAAAAAATTAAAATACCAGTACTCGAGGAGTAACGATTGCTTCACGAAATAAATAATACAAATACTTCAAAAAAAAAAAAATTAAAACTAATGTTAAAAGTAACTGAGGGAGTACATAATTTGAAATTGACACGGTTAATCAATTTTTTTCTATAGCCCCTTTGTACGTTTAATTAGTAGCTCTTAGATTTTTTATTTTTTTTGGCAACTTTATACAATCATAAAAATTCTTTTATAACGGGCAATCAAATCTGAAACGTAAAATTGATCTGATGACTTAAAATAATGAATAAAAGTCACATGAGTTTCCACCACGAAGTCACTTAAATGAATCTGTGTTCCTTTTCATTCCAATAAACGAGCCAAGGACCACACTCATTTAATTTTGCATTATAGTATTTGTTGAGAATAGTGTAATGAGGTAACACATCACATATTAAATTGATTAACCCAAGATATCGAGTTAATACTCATTTTAATATCTAATTATAATTAATTGTCTGAATTAGTTTTTAAATTTTAAGTTTAATGATAGTTTTTGTCCTCCTACTTTTTCAAATTCATAATTTTGGTCCCTTTAATTTAAAATTTGTAATTTTAGTCCCTTATTTTCAAAATCAAGTACTTTGGTCCCTCCTTTAATTTTGATAGATTAATCGTTAAAATAAACATTAACTTTTTTTTATTAGGCTTAATCACTTTAACTTTTTTAATAATGTCTAAATTATCCTTTTTTTAATTCAACAAAAAAAAAAACCATTTTTTTACTAATGTCTAAATTACCATTTTTTTAATTCAACCAAAAAATAATTATCCATTTTTTTTATTAATGTCTAAATTATCCTTTTTTTTTTTTACTAATGTCTAAATTATGATTTTTTACTAATATTTTTAAATTACTATGTCTAAATTAATGGTTATAAGAAATTTAACATAGAATTATGCTGCAGGCAGTATTGGATCCCCCTAATGTTTGCTGTTGTATATTTATGTGTATTTCCTTTCCAATGAAATGTTATGAACACAAATTTTTTTCAATGTTCTTCTAAAAACTAGTTAAAACTACTAAAAAAAAAGTAAATAATAAAAAAAAAACTAATGATATTTAAACTAAAATAACATAATAACTACCATAACAATTTGGTAGAACAAAAAAATATAACATTCTACAATCATTATATCTCCACATCCAACTATGAGTTATTCACAAGTGCAATTGCAGCAATTGATTGTAGGCTTGATGGTGGTGCTCCTGAGATTGAGACAATGCTTCGTGGAGAATAAATGGTGCTCTTGAACTTGCAGTTGGTGCTTGGGCTCGTGCAATTGATGGAACAGTTGGAGCTGGTACTTGAACAGATTGGCTAGACTGAGTATCTACACTACCAACAAAAGTAGTGGTTGGAGCATGTGCAGTAGCAATAGTAGATGAAGTTTCACCTAAACCTGATTTTATTTTCTGCAAAATAAATGGGTTGATACTTGTTATATTTTTACAAAATATATCACAACTTAAATGTTCTTTTGGATACCTTTGGTTGAGAATTTTGTTGGGTGGTTGGTTTCCTTTTCAAATCTTGCCACAAAACCATAATGTAAGATGCAATTATATAAAATTACAAAACCAAATATAAGTGATTACATGAATAAATTATCTTATTTTCACCTTTTGGAATGTCCTTGTTTGCCCTTGTTTTACCTTTGCATGTTCTAATATTATGACCAACTTTCCCACAACTTTTACAAGTAAGACATGTTACTTGCCTTGGTAAGTTGTACTTGTTTTTTGGCTCATCATTGGCCTTGTTCCTAGCCTTTTTAGGTCTCCTAAGTGCTATCCTTTTCTTAGGTAGATTATTGGGTCACGCATACTTTTAGGCCATAATAATGGACCACAACATGGTTTAATGTAATACAAGTAAGTGGTCATATAAGTGCCTTTCCTATATCAATAAAAAAAATTGCAATAATGAATTTCAGAGCATTTCAGTAGTAAATTCAGACCATATCAGAGGTAAAATTTGAAAGCATTTCAATAGTGAAATTCCAAAGCATTTCAGATATAAATTGAGTATTTTAGTTGTATTTTTTAGTACATCTCGGACCGTATCATCAATAAATTTTCAACAGTAAAATTCATAGCATTTTAGTTGTAAATCCATAGCATTTCAGCAGTAAAATTCAAAGGTAAAATTCATATCATTTCAACAGTAAATTTTCAGCATACAAAAGAGGCTATTTAAACAACTAGACATATTCATAGCATTCAAACCATTTCCCTAATGAACAATATAATAATTCCCTAATAAATGCTATCAATTCCCTAAATATTGAAAGCATTTTAGACCATTTCAACAATATATTCATAGCATTTCAGCAGTAAAAATCATAGCAGTCAGGCAAAGAAATTACAACCTATAGCAAGATGCAACATAATCTTCAGGTTGATAGTTGTTGTGCCATAAACATGCTACAACGTGGCAACAAAGAATGCCTATCATATCCCATTTTTTACAACTGCAACTCCCTTTAAGTTTCATTATTATAATACCTTAACCATGGACCACATGACATTAATAAATCCTAATCCTACACTACACCAGTTCCAATCAAATTTATTCAAGAACAAAAAAATATCCATAAGTATGCTAGGAATCTAACCTAGAATAGTACATTAGCTCATGTGTTTTGCTCCCCATGTTTGCTATACGAGGGATGTCTTTAGCATGTTGATCTTGCAAGCTTGGGTTATCTCTCTCGCTCTCTTGCAGTCTTGCAAGCCTAGGTCGTTTCTCTCGCTCTCTCGTTGGTCTCTTTTGCAAGCTTGGGTCGTCTCTCTCGCTCACTCGTTGGCATCACCTTAGCTGCTTGCCTCGGTGGCCGACATAGTCTCATCAGCTCACCTCGGTGGTTGGTGTCTTCTTGTGCATGCTCACCTCGCGTCTCCGTCTCTCGTAGAAGCTTGTGTCTCGCATCCTTTTCTCTCGCGCAAGCTCACACCTTCGTTGTTGTCTCTCGTTGGTGTCATCGCTGGTGTCGGAGTTCGGTTGGTGTTAGGTGGGAGTTCTCATAGGTGACTTGATTTCCAATTTGGGAATTTAGGTTTTGAATGAATAGTACCTTAGGGTAAATGAGAGAGGATAATTTAGACATTATTAAAAAAGTTAAAGTAATTAAGTATAATAAAAAAAATCAACGTTTATTTTAATGGTCAATCCATCAAAATTAACATAGGCACAAAAAGTGTTTGATTTTAAAAGTAGAGGGACAAAAATTGTGAATTTTAAATTAAGGAGACCAAAATTGTGGATTTGAAAAAATAGGGGGACCAAAATTGCAATTAAGCCTAAATTTTAAAAAGTTTCAATTTAATTTTTAAATTTTTTAAAATAAGACAATTTAGTCTTTTTTCATTTGATTTTTTTATTTACATCATTTCTTTTACTAAGTACATATTTCATTTTTTATATTTTCAAGGGAATGTATTTAATAAAATTAATGTAAATAGCAAAATCTGGGAGAAAATCATCAAGTTAACTATTTTAAATAATTTAGGAATCTAGTTGAAACTTTTTAAAATTTAGGGACCAAATCAGATGATTAAATTATAATTTGGGAATTAAAATGTATATTAAGCCAAATATCTTATTTCTTGTATTTTTTAGTATAGTATCTTATTGTATAAATGGTAAAAGGAATGATTTTTTGGTGTGGTTTCCTTAATCCATCCATGGTTCGAAAAAAGAAATTGAATAGTTAAAGTACATTAAAATATTAAAGTTAATGTTATAAATTCTTGATCAAAACTGGCCGTTGTTAATTTAGTTACCATTGTAAAAACAAATCCGTCGACAACATCGACACAAAATATCTTAACATCGATTAAAACTGAAAGTAAAAATCATTTATATTTACTGTTCGAATATAAACAGCGGTTTTATAACTGCCGATAAGATGTTACCATATAAAAAAGGTGATGGTTTGGTACGGTTATTGATAAATAGGTATTCGAAATATATTTTTTAAAATTTAAAAATAAGAACTATTATATAAATTTTAAAATAATAAATTTATTTTTATAAATATAATTAATCAAAAAATATGTGATCAATATTTTATGAATAAGAGCATTCACAACGGGTTGTTTGTCAAACACTATTGTGAGGGAAGCATGATGTTTGTCAAGTACACACTTTGATGGAATAATAAATATTTGTTGCTTGTGAAGCAATGTTACTTACTCAAGCAACATTGCTTCTGTTTTTTTTTTTTTTTTCATAAAAATAATAAAAAAATATATTATGTTTCATTCTTTAATAAAACTTTTTTTAAGTCGTTTTGAACTTTTTTTTTATTATTATTATGAAAATTGTTGTTATAATTAGTTTAACTTGAACTAAAATATTAGTCGTTGAACTAATATTTACTAGTCGTTTAACATTTTTATTATTATTATTATTATGAAAGTTGTTGCTATAATTAGTTTTAGTTGAACTAAAATATTTACTAGCCGTTTAACATTTTTTTTTATTTATTATGAAAGTTGTTGCTACAATTAGTTTTAGTTTAACTTTTTTTTTTTTTTTTTTATAAATAGGATACATTTCAATAATTTTTTTTACACAACTAGAAAATTTTAATTTTTTTTTCATTTTCACTCTAAAAAATTCTCAACTTTTTTCATTTGTTTTCATTCAATGGATCCAAATATAAATCCATTCAATGTGAATCCTTGGTTTAATTATATTTCAAATTTTCAACCTCCCACAAATTTAAATTTTCAAAATTCTTTAGATTCATTCAACACAAAAAGTAATTCCAATATTCCAAATTATTAATATGCTACACCCCCATTTCATCCTTATCAATTTGGGATGTTTCAATTGTATAATTACGTAGGTTTTAATTATATAATTGTTATCATGTATTAGTTTTTAATTATGTAACTTTTAATTATGGAATATTTATTAATTATTTTGATTATGTTTTATTTTATTTTATTTTATTTTATTTTATTTTTAAATATGTAATATTTGTAAAAAAATTAGCCATTGTAGAAATCTTATTGTTGTAAATAAATATATTTTAGTTATGTATATATATTTTTTTTTATGTGAGATTAAATATATTTTATCATTTCAAATAAATATATTTTAGTTATGTGTATATTTTTTTTATTGCGCTAAAATATATTTTACATATTTCTAGTTTGCAAAAATAAATTATTAAAAATTATAATGATTCTTCTAAAAGAAATAATGATTTAAGTTTGTTTTAAAATTTATTAGAAGCAACTTTTAAAAAGTTGCACCATTGGAGAGATTTAAGGGTTAATGATGTTTATGTTGGTTAGAGTAAAAATGAATGATATGTACATGTTGGTCTCATAGGAAACAACAAAAATTTGTTGCACTGCTGTGGATGGTTTAAGCAACACCTAAAATATCAATGAAGATAAGTGGTGGTGGCAGCGACGATGGCGGTGGTGGTGGCAGCAATGGCAGTGGTGGTGTTGGTGGCAGTGACGGTGGCAATGGTGGTATGGATGGCAATGGGTAGGGTATGGATAGGGTAGTATAGTACCCTTCCCCATACCCGTGTTTAAAAAAAGTACCCATCCCTAGCCCCATCCCCATTCCTGTGCGGGTAGCAACTTTGATCCCCATCCCCATACCCTCTGGGTACCTATATACCCATACTCGCACTCGCAACCCGCACTTTACTTATATATAAGATTGAAAATCATTAAAAACATTCATATATAATATTAAAAATCGACAAACATTGATCCATCCAAACACAAGTCATAAATAAATAACATTACGAAAATAATTATCCAACATAAAGATTACAAATTATTCTAATTTTAATAAAAACTCAAATTAAACTTCCAAAATTCTAATTAAACTTGAACATTAAAGTGGTATGGTACTCTCCAAGACCTGTAAAAAAATAATATATTTAAACTAATTAGTTTATAATTATATATTATAAATTAAAAAATAAAACACATAAATATAATATTTTGACCTCATCTTCTGAATCGACTTCTCCATATCTTTGCAAACGTGTATCTCCCAAGTCTATATATTGTTTTGGTCCACTAATACCAATAGAAACTACAACATGACAAGAAGACCAAGATTAGCATATATAATACAATAATTAAAACTCTAATTGAATAATTAAAATAATAAAATGTTACCTTGTTGCTTATGTTTCAACCAACTTTGTGCACACATAAGTGCCTCCAAAGTAAACTCATGAAGCCTAGAACGATGAGGACTCAACAATCTACCTCCTATGCTAAAAGCAGATTCTGATGCAAAAGTTGAAATTGGGATTGCTAAAATATCTTTAGCAATTTTCTGCATAATTGGATACTTGATCCCATTTGTTTTCCACCAACCAAGAATGTCAAAAGTAGCACTCCTAGGCAAAACACTCTCTTCCAAGTAGAGATCCAATTCAGTCTTTTTTTGTATCTCAATTGTTTCATTCACAAATGAATCATAATCACTAAGGAAATTGGTAACATTGAAACTATCAAAGCTTGAGTTACTAGCATTTGCATGTGAAGCTGAATATTCCATTGTTCCTTTAGTCTTAGCTTGATAGTCATCAAACAATGAGTAACACAATTTCTTGATATTCTGAATTTCAATTAATGATGAACTTCCATAAAGCTTAGGAAAAAAGTACTCCAACAACTTCAATTTGTATCTTGGATCTAAGACAATAGCAATCCCTATAATTCCATGAATAACAAACCAATATTTCTCAAATTTGATAACCATTTTTGAAGCCATAGTTCTAATAGCCACAATTGGACAATTTTTTCATTGATGTAAAGAGAGCTTAATTTCACATATCAAAGGAAAGAATATATTAGTAGTTGGATATAGTGTCCCAAAAAACATTCCAATTACACGATTAAACACTTCCAACCTACTACAAATCTCTCTTGCAATTTCCCACTCATCTAGTGAAGGAAAACAGGTATATAATAGCTTTTTTGTTTTCAAACGATTAAAAACATCTTTGTAAGCCAATGCAATAACAAGCATACGATAAGTAGAATTTCATCTAGTTTTGCAATCAAGAATGAGTTTCTTTATGATGGGAACTTTTATGAGACGTGCGGTTTCCTTAAAGGTTTGTTCTCTTTTAGGTGTAGCTGTCCAAAATGCAACACTATTTCTAACCTTCTTTATGCCCTCTCCAAGAACACTCAATCCATCTTGAGCAACTAAATTCATAATATGTGACAACACCTCATGTGAAACAATTGACCATCAAGTATAAGAGAAGAGCAATCAATTTGATTTAACAAAAATCCAACAAGAGAGTCATTAGTGCTGCAATTATCTAAGGTAATAGTGGACAACTTCAAATCAATGTTCCATTCCATAATGCACTAATACAACATCGTAGAAAGAACTTCAGCAGCATGTAGACATGGTACATACACAAACCTATCATGCAAAATAATAAATTAAATAATAATGCAATGCAAAATGTCATTTGTAATTGAAATTTAAAAATAATAATTAAATTTATACCTTAAAATGCGACTTTGCATTTCCCAATTATCATCAATGAAATGACTAGTGATGGCCATATATCCTTTCTTTTGATTGCTAGTTGTCCACATGTCTGTAGTCAAAGCAATTCTACTTCCAATGCATTCTAAATGTCTCATGACATTCACTTTTTCATGCTCATATATCTTCATAATATCACTCTTTAGTGTGTTCCGACTTGGAAGCTTAAATAAAGGTGAAGACTTTCAGAATATATTTTGAATCCCAAATGTTCTACCATTGAAAGTGGATACTCATGAACTATGACCATGTAAGCAAGGTTTTTTCTTGATTGCTCTGGATCAAAACAATAGTTACTCATAAAAGTACTTGACTCGTCTACCTTCTTTTGTTCTCTCAACAAAAGTGCTTGTTTGATATCCCTATATGGTTTTCTTTTACAAGTCCCCAAGTGTTTATGCAAATGATTTGTTCCATCTAATCTCTTACTTGTTAAAAGCTTTTTGCAATAACGACATTGTGCCTTCTCTTCATTATTAACCGTTTTTTTCTCGAAGTGGTTCCAAACAACAAATGTCTTCCTTCTTTTGCCATCTTCAATTACTTCAGTATCACCTTCACCCACATCTACATTAATAGGAGGAGTTCCAGATTCAGATGGAGATTGATCTTTAGCACCAGAACTATCAAGAGGATTACTACTTGCAGATTCCTTTGAAGGAGGCATATCATTTGAAGTTTTCATCTATAATTAATATCGAAACATTAACACAAATGAAGAGTTCAATAAAAATAATTAAACAAAAAATATTACAGTAAAAATAAAAATTAGGCAACATAATTATTACTACACCAAATTTTTGTACAAATTAACAATAAGATATTTTTGAATAGAAGCTAGAAAAAAAAAATACATCAAACTAAAAGTTCCTAAAAATTGACTAAATATATAAGCAATTTTCAATTCAAATAGTACCACTTTATGAACAATTAGGAACACAAATTTTAATTTAAACACTATCTAATTAAGAACAATTTTCAATTTAAACTATACAAAATTAGGAACAATTTTCTATTCAAACCGAACCAAATTAGGAATAATTTTAAGTTCAAACAATACTAATTTAGGAACAAATTTTAGTTCAAACACTAACTTGGGTTATGCATGGTGGTGTAGCGGTGGAGGGCAGTTGTGTGGTGGTTGTAGCAAGGAAAGGCTGGTTGCACGGTGGTTGTGACAGTGGAGGGTTGTCAGAGGCTCTCATGGCTTCAAGCAATGGTGGACACACAGTAAAGATAGAAAGTGATGAACAACTTTAGGGTTTCACTTTCTTTCCTAGGTTAGAATATTTATTTAGTAAATAATAAAATTATAATTATAATTAAGGTTATGATCAATTGACACCAAATCTCAATCGTTAAATTAAATGATTATTTTCAATAAAAAATAAATTGTTAATCTCAACTGTTAGATTAAAGTCACTTTAAATTCAAATTCAAATCTCATTTAACCATAAAATATTTAAAAAATCCTAGCCCTTATAATTATAATTATAATAATTAATATATATATATATATATATATATATATATTTAAAATCACTTTAAATTCAAATTCAAATCTCATTTAAATATAAAATATTTAAAAGATCCTAACCCTTATAATTCTCAAAAAGCGTCCTATTACTTTATTTTTGTATTTTGGTTATATGCATGATTTGTTAAAAAGATTTAAAAGGTGCATACACATTATGCATGCTTTTTATGAAACAAGTTTATGAGAGGCGAGAGGGTGAAAGTGTTTTTATGAAACAAGGTTTATGAGAAGTTTTTTTTTTTTTTTTATTTTTAAATTTTGGATGAAGAGAGATCAAATAAAATATGTGTATGTTAATTTTTAAAAGATTGCGTTAATTTTTATTATCTAATTTAATCCAACGAATGAAAATGTTTGTTTTCATTTTCACATAAAATGCACGAGTCACACCCTATATATATATATATATATATTAATTATTATAATTATAATTATAAAGGTTATGATCTTTAAATATTTTATGGTTAAATGGTATTTAAATTTGAATTTAAAGTATATATATATATATATATATATATATATAAATTAATTATTATAATTATAAAAGGTGTGGGGTGGGGTGGGGTGGGTCGGGGTGGGTACTATAGTACCCGTACCCACACCCATCCCCATGAGATTTTGCGGGTAAAGACCCATCCCCATCCTCATCCCCAATATGTGGGTAATTACCCTACCCGTGTAGGGGTATTTTTGCGGGTGTCCGTAGGGTCTGGATCCATATTGCCATCCCTAAATGGTGATGATGGTGATGGGTTTTTTAAAATCAAAATAGAAGTTTTAAATTTTGTAGATTAGTCCAAAATTGTTTAAGAAATATTTTAATTTTTTTAAGTTATATTTAAAAAATATTAAAATTATAAATTATAAAAAAAAGTACACGTGTCTTAATATTATTAGTGTATTTTATGAAGGCATTGAAAACCTTTTAAATAGAAACCATAGAATTTACCTATAAAAAAAACTTGACTTAAATGCAGTTTTGATCCCCTTCTATCACAAATCCGGGATTTTGATCCCCCTAGTTTCTAATTTGAAAATTGGATCCCCCAACTTTCAAAATCATGTAATTTTGGTTCAAATACTAATTTTTAACCATTAATCGTTAATTTTAATAGTTGACTTTTTTTAATTGCTGTTAGTAAAAATTTAAATAAATTAAGACTAAATTATTTTACTAATCACATTATTAACATAATTAGAAAGGATTTGTGAAGTCTCTTTTACCCTTACCCCCAATCACGTAAATAGTACCCTATATTCCCAAAATCCCCAAATTGACAGAGCTCAACTTCCAATTGACTGTGAGAGATGAGTTTCTAGTGAGTAGTGTGAGCGAGGGAGATGACACAAGCAAGCTCGGCGAGAAGCATGAGTGAGGGAGACGACTTGAGCTAAGCCAGGCGAGAAGCACAAGTGAGGGAGATGATGTGAGCAAGCCAGCGAGGGACGCATATGAGGCGAGCAAGGTATGCCATTGAGCTAGCTAGGACGTGAGTCAAGGCATTGAGACGAGTGTAACACTCTGATTTTAATAATGTATGACTAAATATTTGATTGGGGGTATTAGTTGAATTAAATTAAAATTATGTTATTTGATATGTTTACCGATTAATAATATTATGATTTTAGTGTTTGATGTGTTATATTAGGTTTAGATTGTTAATTGTGAGAGTGTGAGACTTGATAGTTGTTTTCGATAAAAATAAATAATGGACTGTAGTTATAATAAGGGGGGGGGGGGGGTGTCGACTAGCAAAGCTTTAAGTGACTCCAAAGCTTAAATGCACAGAGAAGCTTCCTCTTTTCCACATATCCTTCACTTCTTCATCTTCCTCAAAGCCTTCCTCCAACCTAGGGCTTTGGTACCCACACCATTGGAGACCTCCTTTCATCAGTTAGAGTTTCTTGGTTGTTTGTAGAAGTGGTAAGCTCACTTCCTTCTTCATCCCTTGACCTCCTTGTTCTGTTCTTTTTCTCCTTACCTTTTGTTGGAGTGACCCGTTATGTATTTTGATGTAAAACCCATTTTTTTTAGTGTTGTTTTGGGTTGTCTATGAGTTGATGCAGTGGAGCTGATGATTGGAGGAAAACTCTTGGTGGAGCTCAAAATCCCCTTTTCTTTTCAAAATCTAGGTTGGAAATGGTGATAGGTAAGGGAAGCTAACCTATCTTTCTTGTTTCATGATGATTTTGGGTTTGATTGGTTTGAATCTTATGTGTTCTTGTTAGGGCTTAGTGTTTATAAGCTTAAGGGATGATTATTGATATGTTTGTTGTGAGTTTGGATGCATGGGTAGACATTAATGAGGTTAGAAGCTAAGATTTTCGAAGAACTTTAGTTATAGAATCTGTAATTTTAGCTAGGCTAGAGATTTTAGCCTTAGCTAAATTTCAATAGAAATGGGCCTACACAATTTTAGCTCAAGCTAGAATTTCTAGCCCAAGCTAAATGTTTGGCTAAGCTAAGTTTCCATGCTTAAGCTAAATGAAGGCATAGTGTTTTGTTTTACCTTTAATACTTCTTGAAAGTTCCCAAGTGGATATAATGTGGTTTTATGAATCTTTATAATATGTATGTAAGGAAATACAATTGTGATCTTGTTGAATGTGATATTAAGAAGATTATGATGTTTTTAGAAATTGAAAATTGGTTGTTGGTGAGATGATGATGTATGTGATGTGAATGTGAATGTGAACTTGTTATGAAATTGTCCTTATATGTTAAAAGGAATTAGCTATGTCCTTTGGGAAGACTTTTGTTGTTAATGAAAAATCGTATACTTGGGAAGGTGAGTTCCATGCTAGGACTCTGCCCTATTAAAGCGACCTAGGGATCTCGCTTAGTGGGGTATTTTCTCAAGTACCACCCTTGTGTTTTACTTTAGGGCGTGTTAGAGTGTAAAGAACCACTTCCCAAGAGGCTTAGTGACCCTTTAGTGTATAGGAGATATAATGTTGTTGTTGTTGTTGGTGATGGTGTGAAACTTGGATACTTGAGACGGACCATGAGTGAGATGGTGGGTATAGAGGTGCTGTATCTCAAACCTCAAGTGATCCAAGTCTTGTTATTGTTGTATGGACTATTAAGATGTATTTAGATCCTTAAGTTGGGCCATTGGAGATGGTGGGTATGGAGGTGCCATATCTAAGATTGGAGAGGATTCCAAATATGTGTTGTTGGTATATGGTGGGTGCATAGTTGGTGCACAGAAATATACCTTGTATGCACAGTTGGTGCATAGGCGTGCATAGTTGATGCACGTGCATATGAGTAGGCACGTAAGTTGGGAGTGTTAGGTAGGCTCTCAACCTAGTGCTGGGGGTTTTTGTGGTGGCTAACGAGAATGGGCCTATAGAATAGATGAGTGGGTGAATCCCTATAAATGTAAGGTTTTGCAAACTTACAAAGGTAAGCCAATATATATACTTGCCTATTTTCGATAAAACCACACCTCCCCCACATGATCAGCCCAAAGGACTTTTAGAATGGTCAAATAGTGAAACTATGTTATGGGATGGGGCCTATAGGGGATCGCTCAGATTGTGTTGAGTCTCCATGGAGCAGAGCCAATGTCTGATTATTGAGGTTGATTAATGACTTGTGGTGTTGAGTTATGATGATGATTTCTCTTGAATGAGTATGACGAGATTGTGTGATAGTTGATGAATGATTGTGACTTTTGATAATTGATGAATAGATGTAACGAGATGTGATGATTTATGTTGCGATAGATTTGTGCTATTGTTCATGGCTGTGGGTCTATCTTATAACTGTGTTGTATGATTTGGTTGAGATGGTTGTGCCATGAAGTTAATAGTTAGTTTTCCCCCTTTTCTGTAATTTGAATTGCCTTGTCTATATATGTATTTATTGTGGTAAGTTTACCCTTGCGTGTCGCACGTGTGGTTGTGACTATGGTGATCTTGACCTTGACGTACGGGGGAACAGATGTGTTCAGGTGGAATTCTCTTGGAGCCATTGTAGATGGAATGCGCACAAGCTTGAAGCTGCATTTTCTTCCTTCTTTTCTTTGGCTTGTTTTATGCATGGATAACTTAGGTTTATGTTAAGCTTTTGTTGCAAGAGTTTTATAGTATTGAAGTTATATTTCTTTTTATAAAGAGTGAAGTACCATGAGGTATTGTAAATCATTCAACTCGGTTTTATAAACTCATGTTTTATACTTTAAGCTTGAGATTATATTCATTGATTTTGGAACTTGAGAAAAGTTTACAGCCTTTTTAATAAATAGTTTAATGGAAGAGTTTTGTTTTTATAAAATATAATTCAATTTTTCTTTGATTATTTATGTAACATGAGTGGGATGTTACAACGAGGACATGAGTCGAGGCAGCGGGACAAGCGAGAGAGACGCGTGTTCTACAATAGAAAAATCACTAGTGATTTGAAGGTCTCGAAAGAAGCTCTTCAAAATCTATGGCTAGAGACGTCCGTGGTTATGGGCGTGACTCTCATGTAGCATACATGAGGAGCAAAAGTCCTAAGTTAGTCGAGTCGGTGTACTATTTCAGGTTAGATTCCTGACACACTTTAAAGGGTATTTTCTGTTTCTGGAATAAAATTGATTGGAACTGGTGTAGGATTGGGGTTTATTTATATCATGTGGTTTAGAGATTAAGGTATTATAATAATGGAACTTGTGGGGACTTTTGATGCATATACCAAAAAAAGAGAAAAATTTGAAGATATATACACAATAGCATTAACAAATGCACAATCAACTCTCTTGCTACCAACATCTTTCACAATATAAAGAATAGTATAGTGTCTGTAAAGGTTGATTTAACTTCATCCCAAAATTGATTTTTGTTTAGAAGGATTTGGGTGTATTTTAGCTTGCATTTCCTTTTAAGTAGAGCATATGAATAAATTAAACAATTACATATAGCTTGCAAATACAATAATTGGATAAATAGTGTTCATCTAGTAGTTTAAGTTTAAATCTCAAGGTGAAAATAATATATTCAGTCATGGATTCATATCATGGGTCACGTTCAAAGACCCTTTCTTTTTATAAGCTTGCCTAAAACAAATAGAATAACTAGATTATCAACATCAAATTAATTACAAAGAATCAAAGCTATTATTATTTGTGTCAGTGAAATTTTATTAGTTGTATTCAGCATTGCAATTGTAATTATATTGGATTAGGGAGTAGTCAGAATAAAGCAGATCCCAGCTTTGAATTATGCCACGATGCAAGTGAGAAATGTTGTTAAATATGATAATTAACATCATGTTTTTTCTAAGCTTGATAGTTGCTTTTTTTATTTATTTATCTTCATATTGCCTTCTCAATTCAAATATAAAACAGTTTCTGTTCGAACTTTGAAGTACAGAAATAATATAATGTTCTTTTAAATCAGCTATATGATATTCAATATTCTTTTGAAGCAGCTACCCAATTTAGTTAAATATTTTTTTTTCCATTTTAAGATATTTATATCTTTGGAGAATAAAAAGGAATAGGAAGAAAAAAGAGACTGGTGTACTTTAGACCAAAAAGCTTCATGTACTTAAGTCAATTTTTGACTTATTTATATTCCTAATCATGGTAGGAAAATGGTAGAGGATAATATAGAATTGTCATTATTTCCTCCTCGATCAACTGATAATATAGAATTGCATGCTCTAGTTCTTACTTCCATGCATCATATCCTATAGCTTTTTGGGATAGTGCCTGTTCAAGTTCTTTGGCCAGATTCTTCACAGCTTCAACAGCTTCTATTAATGATTGCTTAGATTCCCTCACACTGTTGAGCTTCTTTGTCAATTCGAGAAGGGTCGCATTGGCCTTGTTTAGCTCCGTAAGTGCTTTGCCTTTTGTGGTCTCAGCACTTTCCAACAGTTTTTTTTTTTATCTTGTTTAATCCTCTGTGGGCCAAGAGAAGCTGAGTCTCCTTTTCTAGCACATTATGCAAATCACACATGTTACTAACCATGAACAAACATGTCTATCTTCTCAAACAATGACACTTAACAATGAAAATTGACATGCAAATGAAGCACTTATGCAAACTTAAAAATATCCTCAAGTTGTGTGTCTTTCAAAGACAATAAGAACTTGTTGGTTTTTATTAGAAGAAAAAAAATTTCAAAAGAAAAAGAGATATGTATGTTAGGCAAAGGAACTTATTAAACTTTTATATTATTGAGGTTTTGTATATAACACAAAATTCAAAAAAATATCAACAGACAACCACATTCTAATCTTAAAATCAAATTGATTATATCCTTAAGTCTAAATGATAAAAATAATGTCCTTATCTTTATCTAAATAATATCCCAAACATCTGAAATATGATGAAAGTTTGTAAAAACCAGGGAATTACAGATATTTAGGCATATTTTCAACTAGACTCTTGTATCAAGCATCCAGGGTCATGTCTTTGGCATGAAGCATTCAAACTTCCAAGTACAAAATGAGAATTTTCCCAGCCTGAGTCTTGAATCTTTGTCCTAGAATTATTGTTTTTTTTTTTTTAAAAAGATGTTACCTTTGATGTTTACCTCTAATGATCTTCTCTTGATAGAACTAGAACCAATACCAGCAGAACATTTATCATTTGAGATGGCTACTTCACCAAATAAACTAACTATATGAAACTTTCTTATATGATGTCTTTGGATTAGATGTATTGTATTTATATGAAACTTTATTATACTTCAATTTTTGACTTTTGATGCATATGTGATGTGTAGTATGTTGTTTGGGGTGGGGTAAGGGTTCGTTTATTTTTGGGACTATAATTTTTTATAGATTACAATTAATATATGTAAGTTTTCATATTTGCAAAACCAATCCATATTTTAGTTAAGCTATTAAGTGCACGTATTTGTGTTGGTTGTCATTTATACTCAGGCCTACTGAAGTGCAAACAGTAAGATTGAAGATTCATCACTTTAGAATGTTTATTGATGAACCTTATAAGATATATGTGAGGGGCACTATACATGAAGAAGATTGGGGTAGGGATGTTGATGAGATGTCCCATATTGACACGATAAAACTTAATAATAGTTCGAGGTTCAAAAATGTCAAGTGTATTTGGTACAAACACCCAAAACTGTCTCTTAATTGCGGTTTGAAACCATTGAATAATGATGCTCATGTGTTACAACTTGCTATGAATTGTAAAGGGTTTCAAGTGGTGGACATATATCTAGAGCATTTAGTTGATGTTCCAAAACCTAATGAAGAGCCAACAAAAGGGAGTAGGAAAATTTTTTATGTAACTGATGTTGAAGTTGTTGTCTTAAATGATGGGGATAGTGAAGGGGCTGATGTTCATGATAAGGGTAAGGATGACAAATAGGGTGAGTGCAAACATGGTGAGAGTGTTGGTAAAGGAAAACATGGTGAGGGTGTTGGTAAGAGCAATGTTGAGAACAAACAAGGTAAGGGTGTTGGTGAGGGAAAACAAGGTGAGCGTGTTGGTGAGGGCAAACAGGGTGAGGGTGTTGGTGTTCATGAAGAAGATAGTGAGGATGTGGATTATCAAGATGATAGTGAATGTGAAAGTGAGTACATTTCTTTGGATGATAGCGACTATGAAGAAGATTGGGACTAGAGTGTTTTGTTAGATCCAAAAACTTTTGATGCTAATCGTTATCCACCTCCACCAAATTATGATGATGACTATACTACCACTTGGGATTTTGATGAACCGTTAACATCAATTGATTTTGAGGATGAGGATGATGATAGTGATTATTTGGACACACCATTAAGAAGTAATGATGAAGTCAACCTTATGAAGAAATTCCCAAGATTCAGATTGCCTGATAATGATGCTAAGATTAATTTTGAGATTGGGTTGATATTCAATAATAAGAAGGAAATCACTGAAGCTATCAAAACTTTTGCAATGGTGAAGAAGAAAAATTTAGTCATTAAGCAAAATGATCTGAGCAGAGTTGTTGTGAAATGTACTAAAGGCTGTCCTTTTCATCTAAGGGTGAGTAAGTCTAAATTCAACACCGTATGGCAGGTTGTTTCCTTGAAGGATGATCACACTTGTCATAGGATAGCTGGGAATCGACAAGCTAAGATAGAATGGTTGAGTAAAAAATTCATGCATCTTTTAAGACATACACAAAAAATGAGGACCAATGCTCTTGTGGCTTTTGCATTAGATGAATGAGGTTGTAAGCTTAGTGTAGACCAGGCTTATAGGGCCAAGTGCAAGGCACTAGAGAAAATTGATGGTGCTATCAAAGAACAATATAGACAACTAAGAAGTTATGAAAATGTAGTGTTAGATAAAAATGCAAACAACACATTTATAATTCATTGTGACATGGGTGATAAAGGGCTTATTTTCCAAAGATTTTATGTTTGTCTAGAGGCTGTCAAGTTTGCATTTGTGACAACTTGTAGACCATTAATTGGTCTAGATGGGTGTTTTTTAAAAGGTGATTATGGTGGTCATCTCTTGACAGCTATTGGAAAAGATGCAAATAATCAAATGATGTCAATTGCATATGCAGTAGTGGAAGCTGAAACTACAGAGTCTTGGGGTTAGTTCATGGATTTACTCTTGAATGATCTGAATGGTATTCAGACTAAGATATGGTCTTTCATCTCTGATCAACAAAAGGTATTTTTATAGTATTTGTAAGATATTATATTTCATAATGTTGGAATTGAATAAACTAATTCAAGTATTGATTTATACAGGGTTTGTTAAATGTGATTAAAGAATTGGGTGAAAAAGTTGAACATCGTGTATGTGTTAGGCATTTATACAACAATTTCAGAAAAGACACTTAGGTGCTTAGCTAAAGGAAATGATGTGGCAAGCTGTAAGAGCCACAACGGTATTAGAATTTGATAGAGTTATGGAAAGGATAAAGGTGACTAATGAGAATGCTTGGAAGGAGTTGAAAGTCTTACAACCGTCATGTTGGACCAAATCAGCATATCATATCAACAGTCAATGTGATATTCAAGTTAACAACATGTGTGAGGCATTCAACAAAAGTATATTGAGTATAGGGAGAAACCTATTATCAATTTACTTGAAGGGATTAAATTTTATCTAACAACAAGGATTGTAAGATTAAGAGAGCTTATGGTTAGATATAGGGGCTCTATTTGTCCTAAGATACAATTGATAATCGAGAAAAACAAAAAAGATGCCGAGGGATGGAGTCCTATATGGTCGAGTGATGACCAATACTTACAGTTTGAGGTGTCTAATTATTACCACAAGCATGTCGTGGACATCATCAAAGGGAGCTGTAGCTATAGAAAATGGGATTTGACAGGGATTCCTTGCTACCACGCCGTAGCATGTTTATGGCACAACAACTATCAACTTGAAGATTATGTTGCATCTTGCTATAGGTTATAATTTCTTTTCTATAACTACAACATTTTTTTTATGAACTTTAGTGCTTAAATTTATTGCTGAAATGTGAAATACATTACTAGTATGTTTTGAAATTCACTTTTGAAATGTATGAAATTTGTGGTTGAGAATTCTGTTAATATGCTTTAAAGTTAATCGTTGAATTGTATGAAAATTTGTGCTGGAATGTAGGAAATTTTTGGTTAAGAATTTTGTTAATATGATATGAAAGATACTGTTGAAATGACTGTTATTATGCTCTAAAATGCACTATTGAAATGTTTGTTATTATACTATGAAATTCACTGATGAAATGTCTGATTAATAAATTTTGATTGATATAAGAAAGCCACATATATGAACACTTACTCATATTACATTAAACCATGTGTTAGTCCATTATTGTGGCCTAAAAGTAAAGGTGACCCAATTAATCCACCTGAGAAGAGGAGAGCACCTGACAGACCAAAAAAGGCCAGGAACAAGGCAAATGATGAGCTAAAAAACAAGTACAAATTACCAAGGCAAACATCATGTCTTACTTGTAAAGGTTGTGGGAAAATTGGTTATAATATTAGAACATGCAAAGGTAAAGCAAGGGCGGATAGAGACATTCCAAAGGGTGGAAATAAGGTAAATTATACATGTAATCACTTATATTTGGTTTTATAATTTCATATGGGGTTTCAACTTACAATTTGGTTTTGTGGTAGAATTTGAAAAGGAAACCAACCTCAAAACAGAATTCTCAACCCAAGGTATTGAAGAAATCAAAATCTAGTCCAAGAGCAACTTCATTTGTTGTTGCTTCACATGCTTCAACTTCTGTTGGTGCTGGTGCTACAAATACTCAGTCTAGCCAATTTGTACAAGCATCGACTTCAATTGCTCAATCAATTGCAAGAGCCCAGGCACTAGCTGTAAGTTTAAGAGCACCATTTGTTTCGCCACGAAGCACTGGCTCAGTCTTAGGAGCACCACCAGTAAGCCAACAATCAATTGCAACCAGACCTGTGATTAGTTAATATAATGATTCTAGGATATTATGTTTTTTGTTCTATCAAATTGTTATGGTAGTTATTATGTCTTTTGTTTATGTATCATGGACCACTAAAATGGTATCTTTTATGTATTTTGTTTAAGTATGAGTTTCTTGTATTAAGCAATGAAAGCAGTGGCTTTATTGTCAATGAAAGCGGCTTTATTGTTAATGAAAACAATGGTTCTGTTTCTTGTTCAATGATCTAGGATTGTTGTTGTTGGGCTTCTTTAGTATTGGTTTCACACTTCACTTTTTGCCACTGTTTTCTCTTGTATTTAAGAAATATTCTACTATTTTTGCATGAATCTGTTATTTAGTTATTATTGGTGGCCATTGTTAAAAATGTCACTTTTTTTACTAGATTTATCTAAGAACCTTGATTTATGAAATTGTTAAAAGTTACCTATTCTATTAATTAATGGTTATATAACTTTACACTTTATCCTCTAAACATACCATTTGTCACATCAAAGAAACTAAATCCAAGTTTAATCATAATCTCGGGAAAACATTATCACATGTAGGTAAAGAGAGCATAATAATAATAATAATAATATATAATTGTTAAACCATGTAACATTCTTACAAACTCCATAGTCCCTGTTCATAGTGGTAGTGTAAAAAAGAAAAGTTTAAAACGCATTTAATTATATATGTTGAAAGTATCTACATAATTTAGTATAATTTCTATATATGATAGTATTTGCATAATGCTTACTGCATTGATTCAACTTGAAAAGTATTCCTATTGATCCATTGCAGCTTCATACTATTCTTATCACCATTGTGATACCATTATTTTTTAAAGCATTTGTTACCATTTTAGACTCACATAGATTTGCCAACAAAAAAAGAAAAATAGGCTAAAATAAACTGAATTCACTTAAAATAACAAAAAATAACTATTTTTTCTCATTCATAATTCACTTCATACAAAGCAACAATGACCATCAATTTACAAGCAAAACACCCGCCAAATCAAAATCTCTTATTCTACAAGCATAAAAAACAACATTAGAAAAACACAAAAGGATATTTGTCTTTTGTTTTCTATTTCATTCAACTTTCTCTTCAGCTCCATTTCCTTATTCTTCATCTCATTTTTTGCATTCTTTAGCTCATCCACTTTTCTTAGCAAAGCAAAAACATCCTTGTAATGCCTTCACAACAATTCCACATTTCAACTTTCTATCACAAAGCACTAGTTAGTAGTTTCTACATGTTTTAGTTTCGCATAATAAGAAAGGGCCATTGAGTTACTATGTAATCTTTTGCAATGTTCCATACATCATCAATGCAGTAGCATGATACAGTTATCAAAATAAAGGTCAAGAGAAAGATCAAGCACCATAGTCATAATTCTTCTTGATAAAGGGATGAACCTCACATAAGTAGTCATTGCTCCTGCCAACCAAAAATGAAAACTTTTGAACTATATGGATAAGAAATAGGAAATTAATTCACCAGAATATAGAAAAACTACTACAAAAGAGGTTATCTCTGTTTTGGTAATTCTGCAAAAACCTTTCAAAATATTTTTAAGCTACAAAGCAAGTTTCTTTCATGACTATGATGGTAAATGCTCACCTAACATAAAAATTGAAACACTAATGAAGATTGTGTGAAAAATATGACCAGGGGAATCTGAAACATACTCAATAAGAAAAGCCAATGATCTTGCTAACAGAGTCCCCAATCCTCTATTTAGTCTTTTATATAATGTTGCCACTGCAAATGCAATCAAAGGAAAACCAAAATGATGATTTAAATAGAACAATGTTAATGAAATAGCCTTACCTATTGTGAATTCCATCACCACAACACAGTCATAATAGCCCACATAACATTTTTCCTTATCCCTTTGAACAATGGCTCCATCAGATACAATAAAATTTACTACTGCAATTACAAAAACAAATTGTCCTCTCAATCCATGACATCTATGGATTCCAAACTAGAAGACACAACGTTGCTCTCTATGTGTGTTGGTGGTGCTGCGACACTGGTCTCCATGGGTGTGTGTTGGTGCTATGGTGGCTAGGGTTTTCAAGAGGCTAATGGAAAGATGGGTTTGAGAATGGGTTCAAGAAAGAAGAAAGATGAATCTCACCATGGAACTGGAATGAAGAAGATGGAATTGAACGAAAAACGCTTTGTGATCTTGGGCACTAACTTTGGAACGAAGAAGGCTTCGTGATTTTGAAGCCTGGCTCAACTCGCATCGTCTCCCTCCCTCACGCTTCTCGCTGAGCTCACTTGTATCGTCTCCCTCGCTCACGTTGCTTGCTGGAAACTCGTCTCTCATACTCAATTGGAATTCAGACTTTGTCAATTTGGGGATTTTGGGAACATAGGTATAATGGTTACGTGATTGAGGGTAAGGGTAAAAGAGACCTAACAAATCCTTTCAACACGTATAATAATGTGATTAGTAAAATAATTTAGTCTTAATTTATTTAAATTTTTAATAACAACAATTAAAAAAAGTCAAATGTTAAATGTAACCCCCTAAGCTTATTAATTCCTAAACTTTGTATTCTATTCTTCAAGAATATGAATTTAATAAAAAAAACTTGATCCATTATTGCATTATCAAAACATGGAATGTATTTTTTTTTTCTTGCCTTGAAACTTATTACAAGAATTTCAACGAAACTCACTTTCAATACACCTATTATTCTCTTAAAAATAAGTATTCATTAAAAAAATTTCATTTACAAAAACCTCTTACTTTTTACAAAATGGTTGATCCCCAAATGATATTAAAACATCGGTAAACATGAAATAATACCAAAATCTTGCCTTAAAACAATTCCATAAGAGAAACATGATTATAGCTTTACATCTTTGGAAAAGAGATATAAGTCATCTGAGTTGCATACAACAACATATGGACCATAAAATTAAGATTTAGTCTACCATTTATTACACAAGAACCATACTAAGACCTAAGGTAGTAACTAAAAGAAATTAACTCCCAGTCCTCACTAAGATCTTGAAAAGTAACCTTGAAGGCCTTCTATTCCCAAACAAGTCTTACCACATCATCAATGTTGGTCATATCTATTCCATTTCATCTTAGTCGATTACATGCAACATTCGTCTCCATTTGGAAAAAAAAACATGTATGGAGTGAGTTTTCCACTTCTCCCAAAAACCAACAATCAAATAGCCTTCCAGCCACATATACAAACAACATCCACACCGCAGTGGCACACTCACGATTTCATTGAAAACCTATGCATCTCTACACTTGTACAACTTTTCAAGACTTTGGCCCGCTACCACTGGAACTCCACGAACATAGTGGTCTTACACTTTAGGTGGATGACTGCTAGGAGTACACCCCTTTCGTAATTGGTTGACAGGACTTTTACCAATTGAAAATGCATCGCGCTTAGTCGAGGTCGCTGAGTCGGTTATGTGACCCAAAGTCACAACCTAGCGCCATACCCCCTAGGACACCATGCCTACGACCATTTCTTATATACCACTCTATGGTCATCCACACTCTAAGGACTGATTCCTTAATAACGTTTCCCTCAACAGGGATTACGTTTCCAATGGGTTGTGCGCTTTCCACTACTACAAGCACTAAACAGTGGTCTACCAAGTGCCTCATGAACTTCTTGTCCACAGCACTAGCATGTCTCCCTCACTACACTGAGTGAGTGATTGTCGTCACCTCGTCATCACCACACCCGCAGTAGGAAATATTAATGCATATCTCATTCCAGTTGGTTCCTCTGACCAACTCTCACCAATAATGTCTTTATCGTAAAACGTGTCATTGACATTATGATCACATCCAAACACGTCGGTTTCACTTATACTAACGTTGAAGGAAATCCTTTCCTTTCGCATCTCACTAAACATACCAAACAAAGCAACATGTGCATTAAGCATTGCATGCCTGTCATGAACACAGTTCATGACCCCACCCCATCAAGTTTTATTAAGTCTTATGAAATTCTCACATACACTCAAGTATTATGCTTCAATTAAATATACTATAATCATTGTAAGGGTCATACTTTTAAGTCTAAGTCCAATGGTTTATTTACTCCTATCTCATTACGTTAGTTCGTTATCAAATTCTCACTTAGTATTAATTTGTTCATTAAGTTCATTAATTTCTTAATGAACTCATTTATTAATTAAGACTACATCTTAATCTTACAAATGCACGGAGTCCATTTGTTCCCCACAAGGACTCACCATCCTTGCTTCCCCAAAACAAACAATCAATCATGCAATCCTATCAATCAATCAACCAATCACACGAATATAACCAACCCCAATAGTTGGTGCCCAAGGTTCACACTCCACAGGTCTCAGATGCCAATTATAAAAATGCATGATTCACAAGAAATATTTAATCACATAATACATAATAACCATAGGTATTCTCCTTCTAAGGTAGGACATCCCCTCCTACTTGTATTTCCAACAAATCATGTCATATTCATCAAACAATTCAAGCGGAAACTACTAGCACAAGAATTATTTGACATACTTACAAAACTCATAATATCATGAAATTTGGCAAGAATTCTCTCCATAACCCTTATTTATACTCATAAATTTTTCAGTTGAAAATTATAAGTATAAGTATTTTATTTAATTTAAAAAGTATTTTTGGACTAACTCAAGAATCCACGGTTTTTTATTTATTTACCTAAGTAAAAATAGTCATTTTTACAAATACTTGCCCAGGGAGATTCCCATAGGTCTCATGTAACACATATATATTTTCCAGAATTTTAAAACATTCCTAAGGTTCCTTTTTGAATTAAATAGTCCTCAATACACAACAACATGATTCAGAAAAAATAACCCTTTATAATTATGAAAACCTTCAAGAAAATTCAGGAAAAAATATCACATATCATAAATCACTATTACTACCTATATTATATTTATCAGAATTTAAAATACACAAAATATAATTTTAACCACTCAAAAACCCTATTGAGTGACTACACTGAGTTTTACTAATTAATTCTTGGAAAAATACCTAGAGGATTTCTAAAATTCCAAATAAAATTAAGGACATTGCCAATGATTTATTCAACAACATGGTGTTTCCATATTTCTTCAAAAGTGTCTTTAACTAATTTCCAAGGACGAAACAGCCCTAAAATCAACTATTTTCTAAATCAATTATTTGCCTTTTAAAAATAGTTCCTTAACTCTAAATATTCTGAAAATATTTTCATAGAATCCAGAGGTATCCTAGATTACCCAGATGGTCTCTCAAGACTATAACATGGAACGAAAAAATTAAAAAAAAATGGAAACACAGTTTTAGCCCTAAATACCTAAATGACCATTTTTCATCCAAAACAAGTATTTCAAAGCAATTTCATCACCAAACCAGTTCAATAAGCTCAATGCAACATTTTGAATTATGAATAGTACCATCCTACATTTTATATTTTATTATTATTAAAATGAAATTCCTTAATAAGAAACACAACTAAATATATTTGGTTGTACAACTTCTATTCATAGTTTGAAATCTAATATCATAGTTATGTATTTATATTTTAATTTTTGAATCACATAAAATATTTTTAAAATGGAAAAATAAAATTAATGAATTATTAATTTTTAAGATAAATAACTTGAAAAAATTATTTATGAAAATAATAATTTTAAAGATGAATTGAAAAGTAATTAAAGTCTAAGTGTCTATTTATAAAAGAAGTTAAAGTTTAAATATCAAATAATAATAAATTTAAAGTTTATGGTGTCTATTTAAAAGGAGTAAAGTTCAAGGACTTAATACTCTTTTCCTTAAAAATTATTTTAAGTTCTTTATTAAAATGTATTAAAATTTAGATATGTTATTTCAGTATAATTTATTTATCACGTATCTTCAGAAGAAAAAAGTTATATATATATGTATATTTAGGGAGCGTTTCAAATGAGAATAATGAGAACAAACAATAATGACCATTGGATTAAAATTAAAATTAAAAATAATAAACGCATCAGATTAAAAATCTTAATTTTAAGTACATCATCATGAGAATCTATCCCTCCCTCTCTCTCAGTTAGTTTGTTTTTTGTTTTTTTGCGTTTTTTTTTTCTTAACAACACATAGGCAAAACAGTAACCAATGCCACCATGAGATCTTATTCAAAAGTTGCCATGAGATTCTAATTTTAAGTGCATCACTATGAAATCCTATTCAAGAGTTTTCATCATTACTCTAACTACCCTCACCACAATTAACATGTTACCACCACCGTTCTTGTTGTTGCTAGGGCCATCGTCATTGCTACCATTATGGTTGTCGTCTTCGTTGTTGCCGCCACCACCAGCCTAGTCAGCAACTAGTTTAGTAACCCGTGCTAAGCAGGGCGAGTTTTTTTAATGATTGTTATATAATTTAATTTTTTTAAAACAATATATACCTAAAAAATATTTTTTATAGTAATTTTTTTTAAGTTACAATTTTAATTTATAAAAAAAATAGTGGTTATTAGAAAAGTGAGACAAATACTTTAATCATGTTTTTTTTTTTAAATTAAAAGTGAAAATATTTAAAGTATAAGTTGAATAACATATGCTCGAGTATTATTTAAAAATATATATTATTTAATTTTTAACAAAATAAAAATATTTATTTAAATATTTTAAAAGAGGTTGTATTAAAACAAAAGAGTTTAATGCTCATATATTATTAGTGTAAAATAATTTTATATTCTTTTCATGTTAATTAAACCTCTGACCAAGACATGTAGTTGACCTAAACAAAAAAAAAATTAACAAAAATGACTCCAAAAATATATACTAAATTGCATGTCATTAAATATATAAAAGAAAAATTATAATTACTTTAATTAAATTTTCAAACACTTCTTTATAAACAACATTGACTATGGTATTAAGATCACAATTGTCTTTATTTTCAATAAATATCTTTAATCACTTTTAGCTTTTAACCCTTGAAAAAATAACATACAACTGTCCATGACTAAACACTGGTCGAGGAAGATACAATCCAACATAGGAAAGTGTTTGTCCTTGTAATTTGTTAATTGTCATTCCAAAACAAACACATTAGAAATTGTCTTCTTTGAAATTGGATTGGCAAATTTGAGTTGTTTGTAATTATGCTCATCCTTGGAATAAAAACATTGTCTCCAACAGTAGTCCTAGTCAATACTGTTCACTCAAGTACATGCTCTCCCATTCTTTTTACTTTTATTTTTGTTCCATTTACTTAATCCATTGGATTGGTCTATGTTTCTCATCAACATTAGGGACTCCAACTTTCAAACATAATTCATGTCTTTGTTCAGTGGTCAAAAAAGAGAGATATTGATGTGATAAATCATTTAGATAACTTTTATCATAATTCAACTCCTTAACAATAAATATTTCTTCGACATTCTCCATAGCAGTGTTTGATGGATAACGCATAGTTAAAAAATGCTTCAAACTCCTACCATTATAATTTTAAGATAATTAAATTAATAAATTTAAACTACATACCTCATTTCACTTTTTTCAGTTTTTTTTATTATCAACTATTATTTAAAAATCATAATTTCTTTTTTAATTTTAAGATCTCAAACTAACTTTAAAAAAAAAAACAAATCTAGTTAGAAAAAAAATGAAATTAATACCAATTAATTGATTTAAATTTAAATTGATATTTATTTAAATTTAAATTCATTTAGACTTGTTACATTTAATCTTTAAATTTACTATATTCATAAGATAATTACAATAATAACTTAAAAGCGTCATAAAATAATAACAACAAGACAAATTTGAAAATCATTTTTTATTTAAATTATATGATAAAGTTTATTGAATATAATATAAAATAAAAATTATAACCCTAAACGAAATCAAACTAACAAAAGAACAAATATTATAATCTTAAAAAAATTAAAATAATCTTAAGATAATAAAAAATATTATAATTTTAAGATAATTATATTAATTAATTTAAACTACCTCATTATACTTTTTCTCAGTTTGTTTTTTCTTACTATCAACTATTATTTAAAAACCATAATGTCCTTTTGAATTTTAAGATCTCAAACTAAGATTTGTTTGTTAAAAAATAATGAAATTAATACCAAATGATTGATTTAAATTTAAATTGATATTTATTTAAATTTAAATCCATTTATACTTGTTACATTTAATCTTTAAATTTTTTATATTCATAATATAAGTACAATAATGACCTAAAAGCATCATAAAATAATAACAATGGGACAAATTTGAAAATAATTTTTTTTAAAATTAAATGATAAAATTTATTAAAAATAATATAAAATAAAAATTATAACCTTAAACGAAATCAAACTAACAAAAGAACAAATATTATAATCTTAAAACAATTACAATAATCCAAAGATAATAACAAAATTTATAATTTTAAAATAATTACATTAATCAATATAAACTACTACATTACACTTTGTTCAATTTTTTTTTATTATCAATTAATATTTAAAATCCATAATTGCTTTTTGAATTTTAAGATTTTAAACTATTTTTTAAAAAAAAAATTATTTAAAAAAACGAAATGAATACCAAATAATTGATTTAAATTTAAATCCATTTAGACTTGTTACATTTAATCATTAAATTTGTTATATTCATAAGATAATTAATATAATAACTTTAAAGCGTCATAAAATAATAACAATGGGACAAATTTGAAAATCATTTTTTATTTAAAGTAGATGATAAATTTTATTGAAAATAATATAAAATAAAAATTATAACTCTAAATGAAATCATACTACAAAAAAACAAATATTATAATCTTGAAACAATTACGATAATCATAAGATAATAACAAACATTATAATTTTAAGATAATTATATTAATCAATATAAACTATCTCATTACACTTTTTTTTCAAGTTTTTTTAATTATCAACTATTATTTAAAAACTATAATTTTTTTTTGAATTTTAAGATCTCAAACTTATATTCTTAAAAAAAACAATGTAGTTAAAAAAAAAGAAATTAATACCAAATAATTGATTTAAATTTAAATTGATATTTATTTAAATGTAAATCCATTTAGACTTGATACATTTAATACTTAAATTTATTATATTCCTAAGATAATTATAATAATAACTTAAAAGTGTCATAAAATAATAATAACGGAACAAATTTAAAAATCATATAAAATAAAAATGATTATAGTAAACGAAATCAAACGAATAAAAGATATCTCAATATCTCAATTGTTGATAGATTGGTGGTTGATGACTGATGGTTGATCACTCGTAACATGAAACTTGTAAACAATAGACATTGATAAGCCTTGTCATTGTTGTTGTGTAGGATGTCCATTATTAGACTTTAGAAATTTGAAATTCCCTGTTGAAACAAAAAGAAAAAAGAATGCTGACTATGAATTAGGAAAAAGAAAAAAAAATATAGGAGAATAAAAGAAGAAGAAAAACACACAAGGCAATAGAAAAAAAAAACCTTGGTCCAATCAGTGGTAGGCTAGTAGCATAGAGGAAAAAAAATGAAGTAACTAAATGATAAATTAAAGAATGATTATAGAAAAAAACCTACTACATTGAGGTAGAAAAAAATGAATATATAGGCACAATTGAGAAGTGAAAGAAATAAAAGAATGTAGAAGAAACACGAAAAGAAAAAAAATAGAAGAAAAAAAAAGAAAAATAGAAAAGAAAGTATAAAAAGAGGAGAATAAAAGAAGAAAAAAAAACTTAAAACATGAATATATAGACAACAGGAGAATGATGATATTTGAATTTATAACTAACTATGTTAGTAAATATAGATAAATAATTTTAATAATATTAAAATTATTTTAAAAAGAATAGATTAATTTGTTAAAAATATTTTTTTATTTAACATAATTAAATGTAGAATTAATATGAGGCTACTATAAGTGTAGTCGGGGTGACTTGCTGCGGGGCACGTGCTTGTGCCATCAACAAAGCAGCTTAGATTATATCCAATAAGGAGCGCATTCATTTGGACACACCACGCTAGGTAGTTAGCACCATTGAGTTTGATGCTAGCTTAGGTATTCAAGGCCATGACTGACCGAGCAGTAGTGTCAATTCCATTAGATACAATAATGGCCATAATGTTTTGGTTTGGATCGTGATGCTGTTAAGCTAAGCAGCAATTGATACCATATAAGAGAAGGTTTTTGAATATGAAACCTTGACTAAATATTATTGCTGAATGAGAGTTTCAATTTATAGAGCACACAAACTAATAACAATAATTTAAATGTACCTATTGATGTGCTCAACAATAAACAAAATAATAAAATAACAACTAACAAGATAACAATATTATGAATTTGAAATGGTAACAAAATGATTGCTATCTAATACGCCCCCACAAGTGAAAGGTGCGTCTAGTAACTTGAGCTTGACAGTTAAGTCCTTGAATTTAGCCGTAGGGAGTGGCTTTGTAAGAAGATCCGCTAGTTGGTCCTTTGTGGAGACATGAGAAACTTGAAGCTGTTTTGTTTGAACTTGTTCCCTAACAAAGTGATAGTCAAGGGAGATGTGCTTCATATGCGAGTGTAGAATTGAATTTGAACAAAAGTACATTACACCTACGTTGTCACAAAACAAGCACGGAACATGAGTCGTGGGAACTTGAAGTTCGGTGAGGAGGTTTTGAAGCCACATAATTTCTACAGTAGCAATGGTCACTGCTTGATATTTCACCTCGGTTGAGGAGTGAGCAACTGTCTTCTGCTTGTGGGAGAACCATGAAATTGGGTTTCCGCCAAGGAAAGTGACATAGGCCGAAGTAGAGGTGGCATCATCAGCATTTCCACCCTAGTCCGCATTCAAGAAAGCATAAATGTTAAGGTTGGATGTCGGTTTGAGGAGGAGACCAATGTTGATAGTGGCTTTAAGGTAGCGAAGAACTCGCTTGAGATACTGAAGGTAAAGAGTTGTGGTTTATGCATGTATTGTGAAAGCTTGTTAATGAAGAAGGCAATGTCCGGACGCGTAAGAGTAAGGTATTGTAGGGCACCTATAATCTTACAGTATTTAGTAGCATCGGTAGAGCCAGTACCATCATGAAGTTTGAGGACAGTAGAAGCCGATAATGGAGTAGGGGAGGGCTTAACACCTGCCATATCGAACCTGTGAAGTACATCACGAATGTGTTTGTGCTGAGATAACAGAATTCCCATGGGAGTGAGGATGAGTTCAATGCCCATAAAATATTGAGGGGTACCCATGTTCTTCAAAGAGAAATACTGGGATAAGGCCTGAATGAACTTCTGAAGAAACTTAGTGTTGTTGCCAGTAAGTAGCAAATCATCGACATACACCAAAAAGTAGGCAAGAGTATCATGAGCATGATAGACAAAAGGAGAGGGATCACTCTTACTGGTGAAGAATCCAAATTCAACAATGAAAGATTTTAAGGCATCATGCCAAGCACGAGGGGCTTGACGTAACCCATATATGGCCTTGTGCAATTTGCAAACATAATGAGGATGTTGAGAATCCTTGAGGCCTGGAGGTTGAGACATATATACTTGTTCCTTGAGCTCACCTTAGAGAAAGGCATTGTTGACATCCAATTGATGCATTTGCCAGCGTCTTCCAAGGGCTATGGTAAGGACAATTTTGATAGTTTGTGGGCGAACTACAGGTGCAAAGGTCTCGTGGAAATCAATACCGTAGCATTGTATGAATCCTTTAACTACAAGTCGTGCCTTATAGCGAGCAATGGTGCCATCAACATTCCTTTTAATTCGAAAAAGCCACTTGCAGGCCACAATGTTAGTGTCCTTGGGAGGAGGGACTAAGGACCAAGTGTCATTCTGGAGGAGAGCATCAAACTCCCTAGTAATTGCCATACGCCAGTGTGCATGTTTCATAGCCTCACGAACATTAGACGGCTCATGATTTTCAATCAAAGGAAACTTGAATGCTGTAAACACTCTCTTGGGTTTGAATATTTGGTTTTGGGATCAAGTCACCATATTATGAGTACGAGTGGGTATAAGGCTAGCTGTAGTTTCATTAGTAGTGATGGAAATAGGTGAAGATGGAAAATCATTACCTGATGTAGTAGCTGTAGACGCAGGTCCCTCTGTTTGTTGCTCATCAAGATGAAGGGGGGAAGTAGGAGTTAATTGGTGTGGGTGAGGTATTGGTGTGGTGTATGGTAATGCAATGTGCAGGGGTTGAGGTGAGGGAGGAGTATTTGTAACAAGTGAAGGTGAGGTTGATAGGATTGCAAAAGGGAAGATGTAATCATAGAACTTCACATGTCTTGATGTATAGATACAGTCAGTTTGAGGATCAAGGCATAGGCATAGGTAAGCATACTGATTTTCAGCATAATCAAGGAAGATGCATGGATGAGATTGTGGTTGCAGTTTATGAGTGTGTCAACACCCAATTTTGTCCATTTAATTACGCTATTATAGTTATTATTATTATTGTTGTTGCTGCTATTATTATTATTATTTGTTTCACAAGTAGTATCTTGCCACATCAAAAAAAAAAAAAAAAAAAAAAGAAGAGGGAAGAAAAAAGAAGAGAAGAAAGATTCACAGAAGACCAATCTTTTGTCATTTCTTTCATGTTCCTCTATCACAAGGCTATTACAAATTTTTGCTACAAAATTGAAATGAAGTTTCAACAAGCCTAGAAATCTAAAAAGATGGTACAAGCCAAATCTGTTCAAGGCAAAAGGAAAAAGAAGCAGCAATCAATTCAAGGAAATAAGGAAGCAGCAAGAAATAAAAGAAAGAAAAAAGAAGAAACAAGCAGCTTCAAAGAAGACTTCTCCACCAAAGCAAGAACTTGACAAATCTAGTGACTCCTCCATCAGCAGCTCCATCATCATGTAGGCACAGCACTAGGTGTTCATTTTTCAAACATGGCAGCTGTAAAAGGAAAAAATAATGATGAAAGGAGAAAAACCTTCCTAGGAAGGAAAGCTGAGAGCAAACCCTCCTAGGAAGGAAATCTCAGCTAAATATAAGGTGAACAGATCAGAGAAAAGGGGGGACAGCAGTACAAAAATACAGAAAGAAAACAACAATAGAAGGAAGAAAAACAGTCACAAAACAAAAAGAACACAGCAATATAGAGGAGATCAGAAAAGCATCAAAGGAGGGATAGAACAACAAGAACAAGAGCAGAGAAGAGAAAACAGAGAACAGCGAACAGGTTTTCTTTCAATCTTCATGTAATCTTCATCAAGTATTAGCCTTTTTATATTTTGATTGTAAACAACATACTATCTTGTAATCTATTTGCTCAGAAAGAATAACGAGATATGAATCTGAGAAGAAAATACCATGTTTAAAATTTAAATTAATCAAACCTATCAAAGATATAGGCCTGGCCTTAAAATCAAAATCATGAGAATCAGAATCAAACGTTTGTGGTAAAAATCCAAAACATAAACAAAGCTAGGAACATAAGCTGAGAGACAAGAAATAGATACAAGAGCATGATCAGAGACAAGAGGCATAAGCATAGAGACCTAACATAGATCCAACACAAACAGAGCTAGAAGCATAAGCAGAGACAAAATCAGGCATAATCAGAGACATAATGAATACCAAGAACATCAAAACCTTCAATCCTAAACAGAATCCCAACACAAACAGACCCACGAAGCAAAGCATGAGCAAATCAGAGAACCCAACCAATCAAACAATCAAGTAGAGCAATCAGTTCAAGGCAAAAAGTGAAACAGAGAAAGAAGGAAAAAATAGGGCAAGAGGAACGGTGAAAGGAAAACGCTACCGGAAATCCTTAACCACCATGCCACCACAGCTTCCTCACCCCTCGTGCCGCCACTGCGACCCTCCTTCCCCACCATCATGATCTCCCCCGCGACCTCCACCGTGACGCTCCTCCTCGCGCCAACCGCCCTCCGTTGCCGACCACTGCCACCGCTACCTCCGCGAGCCACTCGTGACCCCCCCTCGCGTCGTGAGCTCCCTCCGCTACGAACACCGCCATCGCAGCCGCCACACCCCGCTCCCCTTTTCCCTCTCTCGTGAGCCTAGGGTTCCTTTCCCAAGTAGCTGAATGAGAATGAGAACCTCGACCCCTTTTCTTTTACTTTTTTCGTTTTTGGGCCAAGTCTACTATTTACACCCTCATTATTACTAAACTGCAACACATTTGTCTTGGGCCAGATTTCTATTTACACCTCCATTTTACTGAATTATAGCTTCTCGTTTTGGGGCCATATTTCTGTTTACACCCCCCGTTTTACTAAGTTTCTTTCTTTTTTTAATTATCAATAGTTGTTTAAATTAAAATCATTTTAAAAAAATAATAATAAAGATGAATTGACTTGGGTGTACACCTCTGTCAATTTTTCAAGTGTCTTTTTAGGATAAATGAGTTGCGACAACTCAAGAGTCCTAAATTAAAAAATAAAAAAAGGAAATAAAAATAGTATATCTCCTTCTTTCCTTTAGTAAAATTAATTATTCTTTTCTAGTAATGTTTTGGTGAGATAAATGTCTAAAAATTATAAAAGATTTTTGCTTAATTAATTAAAGGTAACCGTCTTTGTGACGGACGTTGTAGGGTGCTAATACCTTCCTTACACGTAATGGACTCCCGAACTCAAATCTGGTTTCAAAGACCATTTTTTTTTCTAAAAAAGGTTTTTCTGATGTTTTTCTTAATAAACATTGGTGGTGACTCCTCTGATCCATACATTTCGATTTTTAATTGTCGTCCCGCCGTGACCCTGGTTGCGACAAAGTGGTATATGGTTTTAGCCATGGGAAACATAAACAACCAAACGAGTGTAGGTGATGTGGGTTAGGGACAGTATGATGAAGAACCTTATGAGGTGATTTCATGTGTAGGAGAGGAGTGGGAAGTTTGTTTATGAGGTAAGTGGCTATACGGAAGGCATAAGTCCATAGTTTGAAAGGTAGTTTTGCATGGTGAAGAAGGGCTTTCCCAATTTCAACTATGTGTCGATGACGGCGTTCAACAGGGGCATTTAATTGTGGTGTATGAGGAGGTGTTGTAAAATGAGATATACCATGTTGGGCCAAAATATGTTTTAATTTTGTGTACTCACCACCATTATCAAAATATAATGTAACAATAGGGAATTTGAAATATTTCTCAACAAGATTTTTAAACAAAGGGAATATTAGTGAAACATTTGATTTGCATTTCATGAGACATAACCAAATGTATTTTGTAAAGTGATCTACAAAAATTAAATAGTAATGAAATCCATCTGCAGATATTATTGGAGCAGGTCCCCAAACATCTGTGTAAATCATGTCAAGAGGTCTTTTGCTAACTAGACTCGATGTTGAGAAAGGAAGCTTGTGACTTTTGACACTATTACATGAGAGACAAGGTGGGAGGTTGCTAAGATTTATTTTGGAAAGAAATTGAAATTGATGAAGAATGTTGTGTGCTGGGTGGCCAAGAATGTGGTGTTATGGTTTGTGGATAGATGATGTGGTGAGGAGAGCCTTGAGTGTGTGAATGGGTGGAGACAAGGTGTAGAGACCATCTTTATGGCTGCCTTGGAACAGAGGGACCCTTGTCTTTAGATCCTTCACCAAGAAGGAATAAAAAAAAAAATTCAATTGAGATAAGGTTAGTATGGCACAAGGCAGAAATAGATAATAAATTTTTGGTAATAACAAGAACATGTAGAACCCTTTCTAAAGTGAGATTTCGAGAAGGGGTGGGGAGAAAAGTTTTACCAGTGTTGTTTATGGGAAGGGTCGAACCATCTCCTACCATAAGTTGATCCATGCTGTGATAAGGATCACTAATATGAAGATTTTGAAGTGCATTTGTGACATGATGGGTGACACCAGAGTCTAGAATCCAATCTTGGGTAGCGGAGGTGTTTGTGGTGCGTGCATGGTGTGCATAGGGTCTTTGAGGACATTTTGGATGACCCACAATCTTGTAACAGACTCGTGCCGTGTGTCATGGTTTCTCGCAATACTGACAAATGACTCGCTTGTTCGAGCCAAGAGAAGTGGGCCGACCATACGTCATGGTCGATTGAGAGGTGTTTCCTCGTTTTGTATGAGAGTTTTTGCCTTTATAGGTTGCATTTGCGGAAGCAATGATAGAGATGTCTGAAGGTGTATCTCTTTGAAGGTAATTCTCAAAATCAACCAAGAGATTGTAAAGATCATCAAAGCTGATGGGATTTTCACAGGTGCAGAGAGATATTGCAACCTCACGAAACTCAGAACCGAGACCATTCAAAGTATGAATGACCAAATCATCATCATCAATGGGAGAATTGATAATGGCTAACTCATCCGCAATGGACTTGATGCCTTGAAGGTACGTGGCAATGGATTGGTTTCCTTTGTTAAAGTGAGTGAGGCGCTCCTTAAGGTGCATGATGCGAGTTCGAGTGTGACTTGCAAACACCTTGTTAAGTGTGTCCCAAGCTTGCTTCGCATTCTTGACATTACCAAGCATGGTGATGATGCTTGCATCAACAGATGAGATGATTGCGTGAAGGATCAATTGATCCTGACGACGCCAATAAGTGTAGTTGGGGTGACTTGCTGTGGGGCACGTGCTTGTGCCATCAACAAAAGCAGCTTAGATCATATCCAATAAGGAGCGCATTCATTTGGACACGCCACACTGGGTAGTTAGCACCATTGAGTTTGATGCCAACTTGGGTATTCAAGGCCATGACTGACCGAGCAATAGTTTCAGTTCCATTAGATACAATGGTGGCCATAATGTTTAGGTTTGGATCGTGATGCTGTTAAGCTAAGCAGATACCATATAAGAGAAGGTTTTTGAATATGAAACCTTGACTGAATATTATTGTTGAATGTGTTTCAATTTATAGAGCACATAACCTAATAACAATAATTTAAATGTACCTATTGATGTGCTCAACAATAAACAGAATAATAAAATAACAACTAACAAGATAACAATATTATGAATTTAAAATGGTAACAGAATGATTGTTATCTAATAACTACCACATGATATCTAGCAAAATGGCAAAACCTTCTTTTAGAATAAATAATAAATTGATATTGATTGATTGACTAGTTTTTTGACCGATGCAATGCACGAGGTGATTTGATGCAATGTTAGTTTTAAAGGGAGGTAAACATAATAAGTACTTTTAAATAAAAAATATAAAAAGGACTTTAAAAAAATTGTATTAATAACAATAAAATATAAAAATAAGAATACTTTTATTGAATAAATATCTTATTAAGACAAATTCTCAAATATTTCTCTATATGCAACATTAATGGTACAATTTTCAGATATGTTCTCATTATTTTCTAGCAAAATTTTTAATCCTCTTCTATATACAACTTATATATTTGGTATAATTATATATTTTTATTGTAACTTTTTTTATAATTATTTTAAATGTTACAATGTTACCATAATTATAATGTTAGAATCAATTCTCCATATCTATTAGAATCAATTTTTAAATTTGAATTAATAGGAATATTTCGTTAGAGTTCACCAAAGTGACATGTGTATAGACCAACTCAATCAACAACTATCTTTAATATAATCTATTGATATTGATAATTAAGAAAAAAAATCTTGTCCAAAGCCAAGAAAAATGCTTCCGAAAAGTGAAAAATGACTTGTCACCTTATATATAAGTTGAATGACTCAAGAATTGATGCGCAAATTAATTATTTTTTATTAAAAAATTGTCACACTATCTAATTTTTTTTCTACGCATGTTATAATTATATATTTTTATTGTAATGTTTTTTTATAATTATTTTAAATGTTATAATGTTACCATAATTACAGTGTTAAAATCAATTCTCCACATCTATTAGAATCAATTTTTAAATTTGAATTAATAAGAATATTTCGTTAGAGGTCACCAGAGTATGACATATGTGCAGACCAGCCTAGTTAGTGACTGTTTTTTATATAATATATTGATTGATTAGACATTTTATAAAAAAAAATATAAGGTTTTTTTTTTGTTGTAAAATTTATTATCCATATGTCAAAAGTAAATTAATAATAAATGAAGAAAAATTAAAAGTCATGTTACCACGTCATAAAATTCAATTTTCATTTTTAGGTTTAAAATTAAAATAACTAAAAATATACACATTAATATTATTTTCCAGTTTTACAAAATTGAAAAAAATGAAGTTATTAGACATAAAAACACATTAATATTTATTAATCTTTATTGATCCGATAATTTTTAGAAAAATATATTTTTTAAGTATAAAATCAAATTCATTAAATTTGATTAGATAAATATATTATTACTTCTTCCTTTTTATATTCTACAAAATGTTGGTAAATATATTTTGATTAATGTAGTTTTAGCTTTTAAATATATACATTAAATTAAATATAAATTAGTTACTTTACATAATATGTATTTTTAACTTTTTACTTTATAAATATATATTTTTAAGTCTTTTTATATATTAAATTCAATATAAATTAATTATTTTATATATTAAATTTAATCAATGAAACTATGTTAATTACAATTTTTTTTATCAATGACTAATATTAGTTCAAGTGTTAATTAAATTCAATGAATTAATGGTTAATATTAAATTCATCTTTTAATCCAAAATTATAATAGATTAAAGTTTCCTTCAAATCAACAGTTAATATCAAATTTAAATTTAAATTTTAATCCAAATGGTTTTAATAGTTTCAAACTTCCTTCATTATAGTTTGAACTTTTGACTCTATATATGAAATTCAATAAAAAAAAAAAAACTATTATTAATTATAATTTTTTAAATTCATCTTTCAATCCAAAACTTTTAATAGGTTAAAGTTTTCTTAAAAACAATGGCTAATATTAAATTGGAATTTTAATCCAAATATAGAAAAAACTTTGATCCGATAATTTTTAGAAAAATATATTTTTTAAGTATAAAATCAAATTCATTAAATCTGATTAGATAAATATATTATTACTTCTTTTTTATATTCTAAAAGATGTTGGTAAATATATTTTGATTAATGTAGTTTTAACTTTTAAATATACACATTAAATTAAATATATATTAGTTACTTTACATAATATGTATTTTTAACTTTTTATTTTATAAATATATATTTTTAAGTCTTTTTATATATTAAATTAAATATAAATTATTTATTTTATATATTAAATCCAATCAACAGAACTATGTTAATTATAAAAAAAAAATTTATCAATGGCTAACATTAGTTCAAGTGTTAATTAAATTCAATCAATGACTAATATTAAATTCATCTTTTAATCCAAAGGTTATAAAAGATTAAAGTCTCCTTCAAATCAATGGCTAATATTAAATAGTCACCTTCAATTTTAATTCAATGACTCTAATAGTTTCAAACTTCCTTTACTTATAGTATATAAATAGATAGATATTTTTATTTTAAAAAATATATAAATAATTTTCATATAATTTTATACTTGTTAATGATTGTAATGATTAATTTATTAAATACTTTTAAATTATTAAACTAACTTCAAGTTTAAATATTTTGACTAAGAATTTATAACATTAACTTTAATATTTTTAATGTACTTAACTGTTTTTTTCTTTTCTTTTTCGAACCATCATTAAGGAAACGATACCAAAAAATCATTCCTTTATCACGTATACAATAAGATACTCTACTAAAAAAAAAAAAAAATACAAGTAATAAGATATTTGGCTCAATATACATTTTAATCCCCAAATTATAATTAATCATCCAATTTGGTACTTAGAACATCTTTAGTGGGGAAGGTCTTCAAGAGATCTTGAGGTATTTTCTTAGCACGTGAGCATCAAGATCTCTCACATTTTTGTAGGTCCCATTATGGACCCACTTTATAAAATTTTATTTTAAAATGAAATTAATTATTTAATAATATAATATTTAATTATGAAACAATTAATATTAAGAAAATAGAACAAAAATAATATAAATATTTATTTATGACTAAATATTAAACTGATAATTAATGCATAACATGAATAAGTAAAAAATATAAACATTTCCATCGAAGATTGTGCATTATTAGATTTTTTGGGACCAAACATGGTTGACTTGTTTGATGGAATAGAAGGAAAAGTTTGAGAACTTTGAGAAATTTAAGTGAAAGAGGATTGACAATTTTGCATAAAATTAATTGGAAGGTTTTGAGAATAATTAAATTCATTGTTTAGTATACATTAAAGAATTTAATTATTCTCAAACTTTGCATAAAATTTTGTTTAGTATACATTAAGGAATTTATTTTGCAACATAGACATATAATCCTGAAAGTGCATAGGTAGCAAAACAATTGCAGAAGAAGATTGATCAACAATCATTCCTCTTATTCAATTTAGAGAGCTGGCAAGGTGCAAAAGACCCTAAAGAAATTGTTGAAAATCATTATGAAAAGGAAAACAAACACTCACTAATCATCTCTTCCCTTAGTGAAAATGGACTTGATTCAAGACTTAACATAAACATAGAGCCTTCAATTCCTGAATTGTACACTTCAAAGAGCATGATGTTCAATAAAATGTCATTTTATGGAGATAACAATAACATGTTACTTGAGCAAGACTCCAAAGTATATGAAAGTGCAAGCTCTTTGTCCTTGGCAACATTTGCTTCCCTTTTGATAGAGTTTGTTGCAAGGCTTCAAAATCTTGTGGATGAATTCCAATACCTAAGTGAGAAGGCCAATTTCAAAGACCCCTTTGATGAACCAATGTTGAAATATGAGGGAATGACACTTTGGGACCAAACTTCACAAGGGTCTTTATTTCAAAATTGGAGGTATGTATAACCTTTTACTTTTTTTTTGGTACCATAAGGTTTAATAGTCATGCACAGTATTATTAGTATAAAATAATTTTATATTGTCTTCCAATTATAACTCATTGATTATGTGGCATTTAATTGTCAGAACCAAAACATTGGATAATGTCTAACCCCTAATTCTTTGATGGGTTTTGATGATAACAAATGTGATAATATTTGATCAACTAATAATTTGAAATTGAGTAATTTTAGAAAATCAAAATGATCATAGACAATTATATAATCTCTCCATCTCATTCTATTAATTTAACTGTCTGATAGCGCTTTAATTATATATCAAGCATCCAAAGTGCTTTTAATCAGACCAAGTTAAGTATCAAAACAGACCATGCTGTAAGAGTAAGCATACGTCAAAATGGTGGCGGTGGTGGTCATGGGTCATGTTGTAAGCGTAGGTGTAGTAAACATGTTTAACATGGGTCGCTAAACTAGTATAGTTATATAAGATAGATAAATCTCTTCAAAACTCTCTCACTTCTCACCTCAACACTTTCTTACCCATGTTCAAAAACTCCCTTTTCCCTTTATATAGTAGGCTATTCTCAATTCTTTTCAAAACCTTTCACTCTTGCTCACATAAAAAACATGGCTTGTGCGCATTACAAAACCTTCGGTCAAGTATGCACACCAAATTGTGAGTTCACTTTGCATTTTCAAGATACATTAGTTGATGGAGTTTACACAGTTATCACTGGATACCTGGGTTTAAACAACTTCGTAGCAAAGTTTCTTGCACTACCTAGTAAGCATGCATCAGTAGTGTGCTCGTTCAAAGAAGAAGCGCGATCAAGGCAGAGAGATCATTAGGCATAGTAATAGGCATATTTAACACGGATCACTAAACTAATATAGTTATAGATGATAAATAGATCTCTTCAGAACTCTCTCACCTCTCACCTCAACACTTTCTTATCAATGTTCAAAAGTTTCCTTTACCCTTTATATAGTGGGTTATTCTCAATTCTTTTCAAAACTATATCACTCTCACTCACATCATAAACATGACTTGTGCCCATTGTGAAACCTTTGATCAAGTATGCATACCAAATTGTGAATTTGCTCCGCATATTCAAGATACATCAGCTAATAGAGGTTACACAATTATCATCGGATACCTAGGTTTAGACAATTTCATGGTAAAATTTTTTGCACTATCTAGTGGACATGCATCAACAACACTCTTGTTCGAAGAAGAAGTGCGATCGAGGTAGAGAGACCCCACGAGATGTAGGCATTGGCATAGGCCAAAATGGTAGTGGTAGTAGTCATGCTATAGGCGTAGGTCAAGATGATGGCGGTAGTGGTCATGGGTTATGTTGTAGGCGTAGGCGTGTTTAACAAGGGTCACTAAACTAGTATAGTTATAGAAGATAGATAGATCTATTTAAAACTTTTTCACCTTTCATCTCAACACTTTCTTGCCCATGTTTAAAAGCTCATTTTTCTCTTTATATAGCACACTATTTTCAATTCTTTTCAAAATTCTCTCACTCTCGCATTAGAAACATGGCTTATGCACATTGTGAAACCTTCAATCAAGTATGCATACCAGATTGTGAGTTTATTCTGCATTTTTAAAATACATCAACTAATGGAGCTTATGCGATTATCGTCAGATACCTAGGTTTATATAACTTCGTGGCAAAGTTTCTTGCATTACCTGGTAGGCATGCATCAGCAATGAGCTCATTGGAAGAAAAAGCAAAATCAAGGTAGAGAGACCACGAGGTGTAGGCCAAAATGGTGGCAGTGGTGGTCATGGGTCATGCTATAGGCGTAGGTGTAATAAGCGTATTTAACACAGGTTACTAAACTAGTATAGTTATAGAAGATAAATCTCTTTAAAACTCTCTCACCTCTCACCTCAACACTTTCTTGCCCGTGTTTAAAAGCTCCCTTTTCCCTTTATATAACAGGCTATTCTCAATTCTTTTCAAAACCCTCTCACTCTTGCTCACATAAAAAAACATGACTTGTGCGCATTGCGAAACCTTCAATCAAGTATGCATACCAGATTGTGAGTTCGCTTCGTATTTTCAAGATACATCAAACAATTATCGTCAAATACTTGTGTTTAGACAATTTTGTGGCAAAATTTCTTGCACTACTTGGTGGGCATGCGTTAGTAGTGCACTCATTCAAAGAAGTAGTGCAATCAAAGTAGAGAAACCCGACGAAACGTAGACATAGGCGTAGTAGACGTAGGTGTAGGCCAAAATGTTGGCAATCATAGGTCATGCTGTAGGTATAGTAGGCGTAGGTCAAAATGGTGGTGGTCATGGGTCATGCTGTAGGTGTAGGTATAATAGGCATGTTTAACACGGGTCATTAAACTATAATTATAAAAGATAGATAGATCTCTTCAAAACTTTTCCACCCCTCACCTCAATATTTTCTTGTCCATGTTCAAAAATTCCTTTTTCTTTTTATATAGCGGGCTATTCTCAATTCATTTCAAAACCTTCTCACTCTCGCTTGCATCAAAAATATGACTTGTGCACATTACAAAACCTTTGATCAAGTATGCACACCAAATTGTGAGTTTGCTCTGTATTTTCAAGATACATTAACTTATGGAGCTTACACGATTGTCGTTGGATAACTGTGTTTAGACAATTTCATGACAAAGTTTCTTGCACTACTTAGTGGGCATGCGTCAGCAACGCACTCAATTGAAGAAGAAGCACAATCAAGGTAAAGAGACCCCACAAGACATAGGCATGGTAGGCATAAGCCAAAATGGTGACAGTGATGGTCATGTTGTAGGTGTAGTAAGCATAGGCTAAAATGGTAGCGGCAACTGTCATGGGTCACTAAACTAGTATAGTTATAAAAGATAGATAGATCTATTCAAAATTCTCTCACCTCTCACCTCTCACCTCTCACGCTTACGCCATATAAATATTTTTGTAGTCATTTTTTTGTTTAGGTCAACTACATATTTTGTTCAAAGGTATAAATAAGATGAAAAAAGTATAAAATTATTTTACACTAATAATATATGAGCATTAAACTCCTTGTTTTAATACTACCTTTTTTAAAATATAGAAATAAATACTTTTATTTTGTTAAAAATTAAATAATATATATTTTTAAATAATACTCAAGCACATGTTATCCAACTTATACTTTACATATTTCAACTTTTAATTTAAAAAAAAATCATGATTAAAGTATTTGTCTCACTTTTCTAATAACCACTACTTTTTTTTATAAATTAAAATTGTAAATTTTAAAAAAATTACTATAAAATATACTTTTTAGGTAAATATTGTTCTAAAAAAATTATATTATATAACAAGTATTAAAAAAGTCATTCATGCTTAGCACATGTTACTACACTAGTCAATATCAATCTATTCTATTATATATTATAAAAGAAGGTTTTGTCATGTTGCTAGATATCACGTGACAGTTTTATATTAATTCTATATTTAATTATGTTAAATAAAAAAATAATGGGAGATTATCTTAAAAAAATAATGTTTACCAATGTAATTATCTTAAAATTGTAATGTTTGTTATTATTTTATGATTGTTGTAATTGTTTTAAGATTATAATATTTGTTATTTTGTTAATTTTCTTCCGTTTAGGGTTATAATTTTTATTTTATATTATTTTTAATAAATTTTATCATCTAATTTAAATAAAAAATTATTTTCAAATTTGTCCCGTTGTTATTATTTGATGACACATTTAAGTTATTATTGTAATTATTTTATGAATATAACAAATTTAAAGATTAAATGTAACAAGTCTAAATGGATTTAAATTTAAATAAATATCAATTTAAATTTAAATCAATTATTTGGTATTAATTTCATTTTTTAACTATATTATTTTAAAAAAAATATTAGTTTGACATATTAAAATTCAAAAAGAAATTATGAATTTTAAATAATAGTTGATAATAAACATAAAACAGAAAAAAAAAAAAAGTGTAATGAGGTAGTTTAAATTGATTAATGTAATTATCTTAAAATTATAATGTTTCTTATTATCTTAGAATTATTGTAATTGTTTTAAAATTACAATATTTGTTCTTTTATTAGTTTGATTTCGTTAAGGTTATAATTTTTATTCTATATTATTTTTAATAAAATTTATCATCTAATTTAAATAAAAAAATCATTTTCAAATTTATCTTGTTGTTATTATTTTATGAAACATTTAAGTTATTATTGTAATTATCTTATGAATATAATAAATTTAAAAGATTAAATGTAACAAGTCTACATGGATTTAAATTTAAATAAATATCAATTTAAATTTAAATAAATTATTTGGTGTTAATTTCATTTTTTTAACTATATTTTTTTAAAATAAAAAAATTAGTTTGAGATCTTAAAATTAAAAAAGAATTATGGTTTTTAAATAATAGTTGATAATAAGAAGAATAAAAAACTGAAAAAGTGTAATGAGGTATTTTAAATGAATTAATGTAATTATCTTAAAATTATAATGTTTGTTATTATCTTAGGATTATTGTAATTGTTTTAAGATTATAATATTTATTCTTTTGTTAATTTGATTTTGTTTAAGGTTAAAATTTTATTTTATATTATTTTCATTTAAATTTATCATCTAATTTAAATAAAAGACGATTTTTCAATTTGTCCTATTGTTATTATTTTATGACACATTTGATTTATTATTATAATTATCTTATGAATATTACAAATTTAAAGATTAAGGGAGTGTATTAGATTAGGATTTTAAAAGACTATTTTGGTCTAAAAAAATCTTGTGGATTTTTAAGATTTCATAAGAATATAAAAAAAATTTAAGATTTTTTTAAAAGACTTTTGTGATTAGGATTTTGTAGTTTGGATTTCAATGTATTTAGAACATAAGATTTAAAAAGACTTTATGAATTCTTAGAAAATAAAAAACATTCAAAATTATTGAATGCAAACCAAAAATAGTGTGCCTGAAAATATCATTGAACACAAATTAGTCACAAGTCATCATGAGCTGAACTCTCTTGCATGCTAAGAATGTACATGAATTCCAAATCAAAGTGATAGCAAAAAATAATAACAAATTTTCAAAAATATAAAATGTTTCATTTAACCCATAAAATCAATAATATCATCAAAATATAAACCAAATAATTCAACCAAATAATTCAACAAAAAAGACATCTAAAAAAGTTTATTGAGAGATGATCAAAACATTAATCATTTTCCTAACTTGAAGAATATCCAAGAAGTTTATTAAGTCTAGATTTGGGATTTCTTTTATAGCATCCAAACATTGTATTCTGTTTTCTCTATTAAGTTGTGTATTTTTTCAAAATTGACTGCAATAAATTACAAAGGTCTTTTAAAACTTTGACTTGATTATTTGTCCTAGCTGAGTTAGAACTCAACTCTACTTCTCTTATGAAGATTTTCATTTTATTAGGAATTTATGAACTTAAAGGGGAATGAGATGGTCGATTACATTGATCAGGTAATGTAGGCTTGTAAGATGATTCATAGTGATTTGGGGGTATGAACACATCAATATTAGGATTATATGAAAAGTCTTACCTTCAAATAGAAAAACGTGAGAGATTGGGAGGAGATGATGCCACCGCCTCCGAAGGAGAGATAATGAAATAAAAAAAAAGTTTGTGATGAGAAGGAAAAGTTTCTCGAGGTTGGATGAGATTGTTGACTGAGTTTGGTAAAATCCATAAATTATGAAGACCACAAATAACATATGACTTTTTTTTTAAGTTATTTAAAATCTCAATCGAATACCACAAGATTTCGTTGCACTTTAAAAAAAATATTGATAATCTTGATTGAATATCATCATATTATTTTTTATCATTTAACAATCCTAATTAAATATCCCAAGACATTTTCACAAAAAAAAAGTCTTTTAAAATCCTAAACAATCTTAATCCAATATACCCCCTAAATGTAACAAGTCTAAATAGATTTAAATTTAGATCAATTATTTTGTATTAATTTCATTTTTTTGACTATATTTAAAAAAAAATTAGTTTGAGATCTTAAAATTCAAAAATAAATTATGATTTTTAAATAATAGTTGATAATAAAAAAAAAGTAAAAAAAATATAATGAGATAGTTTAAATTGATTAATCTAATTATCTTAAAATTATAATTTTTGTTATTATCTTAGAATTATTGTAATTTTTTTAAGATTATAATATTTGTTATTTTGTTAGTTTGATTTCATTTAGAATTATGATTTTTATTTTATATTATTTTCAATAAAAATTATCATCTAATTTAAATAAAAAATGATTTTCAAATTATATATTTATCTACGAATAGATTATTATTTTGAAATTATATATTTATATGCAAATAGATTATTATTTTGAAAAATATAAAATTTTAATATAAATATTTTTGTAGCCATTTTTGTTAACATTTTTTTTTATTTAGGTCAACTACATGTCTTGGTTAAAGGTGTAATTAACATGAAAAGAGTATAAAATTATTTTACACTAATAGTGTATGAGCATTAAACTTTGTTTTAATATAACCTTTTTTAAAATATTTAAATAAATATTTTTATTTTGCTAAAAATTAAATAATATATATTTTTAAATAATACTCAAGCACATGTTATCCAACTTATACTTTACATATTCCAAATTTTAATTTTAAAAGAATCATGATTAAAGTATTTGTCTCACTTTTCTAATAATCACTATTTTTTTATAAATTAAAATTATAACTTTAAAAACAATTACTATAAAAAATATTTTTTAGGTATTTGTTATTTTAAAAAAATTAAATGATATAACAATCATTAAAAAACTTGCACGTGCTTAGTACGAGAGTTACTACACTGGTATATTATATAAAAGACAGTTGTTGACTACATGTATCATGCTCTCATGAGTTCTAATGAAATATTCTTATTAATTAAAATTTTAAAATTGTTTCTAATCAATATTAATATAAAAATGGACAATTGTTCCTAACCAATAAATATAATATATCAATATAATTTGATAATATCAATAATATAATCAATACATATTATAGTTAAAAAAGGATTCTAACTAATTTAGAAGATGCAATTATTTTTATAATTATTTAAAATGTCATCTTCTAATTTATTGAAAATTACAATTTTATTATTGTAAGTTCATCGTCTCAAATTATTTTCTATTGGTTGGGGTACAACTGTAATCGCACTAAGACTCAGCTTTGAAAAATGGTAAAAAAAGAATTGTTGGCTCAAAAAATTAAAAGGTAAAACAATATTCATTTACCTTAGAATTAGTTGTAATATTTTTTTTTTCATTTACTATTTTTTTTCACTTTTAGCAGCAAAATAGATGTAATATTATTTGACAACCATCATATTAAGAATTTTTAGGCAAAACAAAACTAGTGCAACATTGTTGAGGTTCTAATTATTTATGATTATATTAATTTTTTTTATTAAATTTCTTATGACATTTTATGTGATTAAAGTACTTTTATTTACACAAGATATTGTGATTTTGTTTTTTTACTTTTTCAAGCACCACCAAAATATAGATGATTAATTTTATAAAGAATTGATAACAATTCTAAAAAGGTAAACAATTAATTTAATTTATTAGCATTTTTTAACTACTTTACTAAAAATACTAACAATAATCTGTCTTTTTTTTTAGGAAACTGAAATTAAAATGCAAACATGGTTTGGTCTTCCCGTTAAGAAGATTTCAATATTATAATTATTAGGATTTTTTACTAATTAGAATAATTTTATGGTATTGCATTTTTAAATTAAAAAACAATTTTGTAATGAAGCATATTTTAAAGATAAGTGAAAGTTGTTTGTTGACAAAGTTAATTTTTTTTTTTTTGTGAAAGTTGACAAAATTATTTGACTCTCCAAATTTAACGTATTGGATGGAATAATAAAATAGCATGTTAGAAGCAATTTGACCCCTATGTATACTGTCATGACTACTACGCTGAAACAAATGATTTATATAATAATTAAAATATTATAAATTTATCATAATATGTGAAAACTTTAACTATATTGCAAAACAAAACTTAATTTTGATAAATAAAAATATGAAATTAATAAAAGATTATCATGTTACGTAAATTTGAAAATTATAAAAAAAAAATTATTATTGTTATTTAAGGTAGCTTTGTACTAACAAGTTAAAATCATAGTTTTTACAAATATTTTAAATTACTTATTCAAAGTAATCAATATATATGTTTATTAAATTTTTTATGACATTTTATATGATTGAAGTAGTTTTATTTATGTGAGATATTGTGATTTTTTTTTAGTTTTTCAAGCACCACCAAAATATAAATTATGAATTTTATAAAGAATTCACAACAATTCAAAAAAGGTAATAAATTAATTTAATTTATTAGCATTTTGTTTACTACTTTAGTAAAAATACTGAAATTAATTTGTCTTTTTTTTTTTCTAAGGGAAGTTGGAGATCATCTTAAAATGCAATCGTTATTTGGTCTTTCAGAGTCAATGAAGATTTCAAGATTATAAATTATTAGAAATTTTGTAGTAATTAGAATACTTTTATGATATTGGAAAACTTAATTTTAATCAATAAAAAATATGAAAACACATTAACATTATGGTAATTAAAAATTATCATGTTATATAAAATTTAAAATTATAAAAAAAATCTCATCTTACAAAAAAGATGTCTATTTTAGTTTAAAGATATTTACAAATATATAAAAAAAAATTATCTCATCGCTCATGATAAAAGATATCTATTTAAAGTAATAAACATCATAAAAGACTTACCATGTTATATAAATTTGAAAATTTTGATGGCAATAAAAAATTAGCTTTGTAAGTACGGGTTTAAAATGATAGTTTTAACGCACATTTTAAATTAATTATTTCAAGTAATAATATATTTGCTTATTATCAATTGAGTTATTTAAAAAAATATTTTAACTAATAATAAAACACGTGTCATTTAAATTCATTAACATAACTAATATTCAATAAAGATTTATATATATCAAATAAATCAATAAAAAGATCTCATTTTTGATATATATAAATTAAAAAAATATCTTTAATAAATTAATATAAAAATTCAATATATATATATATATAAAATATTATGCAAAAAAAATATAAATTTACATTTTTTATAAAAGAATTTAGATTTTCACTTGATATTTTACAAGATTTTGATCTCTTATGAAAAATCAAGAATAACTTCTATATTTTAAATTTTTAGCTTTTTCTTCTTTTGCAAGACAAGAATAACACTACATAACATTTCTACATTTAAAAAAAAAATCTCACCTTTGCTCTTTTCTTTTCTTTTCTCTTCTTTTCCCTTTCTCCCTCATCAATTTCGTGCAGCCCCCTTGCAGCCACCATGAAAATCTTCATGGAGGGCTAAATCCCCTTTGCAACCCAAGAATCATGTACTTGTGGGTAAATATGAGTTCCTCTATTCTCAATTTTAAATTTTGCTTATGAAAACTCTTTTCCCCCTTATTCTAATTTTCAATTTCCTTGTTTAATGTATGATAATAATTAGATTAGGGAATTGAAATATGAATTTGGGTCAATTACAATTGATTGATTGTGATTTAATACAATACGTGCTTGAATTTGGGAAAACTAGGAATGTGATAGTAATTCGGATTTTTCCAAATGAATGTAAGGTGAATGCCTTAAATTTCGTATTGTTGGGAATTTTATGAGTATGAATTTGACTTATCCTTGTTGGAATAATGATTATTTCTCCATAAGCTAGGTTCTTGAGTTGTATCTCTTTGATTCTATTTTCGTTTATTGTTTAGAAAGTTGTTTTGTTGCTTTAATTTTTGAAAATCACACAAAATCCCCTTATTTTGAATTGAATGCAAGGTGTTTGATGAATTTTATCTTTGAGAAAATGACCTAAGTTATCTTTATATTGCAAAATTTATTGAGGAACTTAGTTGCTTTTGACGGCGTGTTCGACATGCTCCATCAAAACTGAAGTCGTTGTCGGGGATACAATTTATTGGTTCCTTATTTCAATTCTTGTAATTAGTTTTATTTTGGTTTTTAGTTTTAGTTTTTTATTCCATTTCAGTTTTTGCATTTGTATTTTCAGCCTTGTGCAAAATTTGGTGTGCTTTGATTTTGTGTAATTGTGCAATTTTGTTCCAATTTGCACATTTTTGTTTTAGCTTGTGCATTCTCTGTTTCAGTTTGCAATTTAGTTTCATTCACTTATGCAATTTTTGATTTTGTAGAATAGTGCTCTGTTTTGGTAGTTAATTCATATCACTAATTATGTTTCTAGTTTCCCTTGTCGGTTTTGTTGTTGCATTGTTGTAAGTACTTGAGGATTTGACAAAATTTTCACTAACTCAAATTGGGCTGAATTTTGGTATCCAAAGTTTATCCCTCATTTTGAGCAAGAGCAATCCCTATTTGGACTGGGTGCAAGTTAAAATTGTCAAATTCCTTCTCTAAGTTCTGTTTTTGATTTTTTTTCCCAATTTATTTTTGATTTTCACGATTTTTAAAAATCACCGAAAAATTACAAAATTCTAAAATCACTTTTAGACTATTTATGTGGTGCTTTGGTAATTTTTTTAAAAATAATTTTCATAACTTTTTCAATTTCTAGGTCAATTTAGCTCATTTCATCCTATTTTTACTATTCACTTGTTGTTTCTTCAATTATGCATGACTAGGTTTGCTCCTGGTAGCTTTTATGCATTTGATCCTGAAATAGATAGAACATTTCATAGGTTGAATAGTCATGGTAGCAATAGTGTAGCTGATTACCATAGGGTGGTTGACTTGAGTAGTGTAGAACTTGATAGTGTTAGTGTTAGTTTTATTTCTGATTCTGTTGATACTGAACTTGGTACTGTTTTTACTTATCCTTATTCTGACTTCTCCTTATTCTGACTTCATGGTTGACCATCAACATCAAGAAAGAACTTTGAGGGAGTTAGCTGCACTTGATATTGGTTTCCAACCTTTGTGCATCCAATATCTTGAAATTGATGTTGATTGTGAGCTTAAGTTTAGATTAATCCATTTGTTACCCAAGTTTCATGCTCCTACAGGTGAAGATCCTCATAGACATTTGAAGGAGTTTCATGTGGTTTGTTCCACTATGAAACCAAATGGTGTGCCTGAAGATTACATTAAACTGAAGGCTTTTCCTTTCTCTTTGGTGGACTCTAAGGATTGGTTATACTTCAACCTAGTTCTTGTTAGAAGTTGAAATGATTTGAAGAGGCAATTCCTAGAGAAATTCTTCCCTGTCTCTAGAATTAAGACAATTAGAAAAGATATCAGTGGCATTAGACAACTCTATGGAGAGACTTTGTATGAGTACTGGGAGAGATTCAACTAGCTATGTGCAAGCTATCCTAATCATTGCATTAGTAAACAACTCCTTATCCAGTATTACTATGAAGGATTGTTTCCCATGGAGAAAGCCATGGTTGATGCTGCTAGTGGAGGATCTTTGATAGACAAGACTCTAGCTACTGCTAGATAGTTGTTTTCCAACATGGTAGAGAATTCTCAGTAGTTTACCACCAGATCCTCACCCGTTGTTAGAGCTCATAAAGTTACCACTGATTCTGCTCACAAGCTAGAAAACAAAATGCTAAAACCGTGGTCGCCCCCAAGGTTTGAACCCACTAAATAAAAACTACCTTGACCAATTACAATTACCAAATGGTCCCTAGTTACAAATTAAAATACAAAATTATTACAAAGTGCAGGATCGTAATATTGAATCCCAAATTTAACCCCTAAAACTTCAGAATTAGAAAATCCTTGTGACACAAGAAATTGTATATCTCCTCCTTATCTTTCAAACAAGACAAGAATCATAAAAATCGGAGACTTGTGTCAAAAGTTATGGGCTGATCAAGAGACAGTATCAAAAACATTAATAAAACGTGACAAATAGCAATTTTCGACACTTGGACCCAAAATGACCAAATCTCACAAAACTCAATTAAAATGTTCAAAATGAGGTATAAAACATGTCTAAACTATGCTAAATGCAACTCTAGACTATGCTAAAATACACTATCAAATACCCCCACACTTAAACAATTGCACTCCCAAGCAAAACTAAATTATTGAACCAAGAGCAAAAGATACTCAACAACAAAAGCAAAACAAAAATCACTTTCCAATGAATCCCAAAACTACAAAAAAGTGAGATAGAAGACAAACATTCCAAGAATCAAGTGATCAAACAATTAATGAACACACTTCCAACACATAAAGCAAACAAGAGACAAGGAAAAATAGAAAATGAATCAAAAGTGATAGAATCATCTCAAGATACACACTCATAAGATATGATGATATGAAATGAACTCTCATGTGTGTGGGCTTGTGTCTACTCTCAACACATCATGTAAAAATTTCCAAGTAAGCAAAGGTAAGCAATCTATAAGCAATCTATCACTAATGAGTTCACAATCAAAATTTCCAAGTCTACTCATAAAACTAAAGATGTGTCCAAATCAAGTCATGAAATCTCTCTCAACCAAGAATGATGCAACTTTTCGCAATCAAACAAATCAAGAATCTAATGGAAAGTATGCAAACACACCCACTAAACAGAAAAAAAAACTCAAACTCAAAACTCAAAACCCTCACCCAATTTATTTTTTATTGTTTAATTTATTACAATTAATTATTATTAAGTACAATCACAATCACATATTTGAATTGCAAATTTTAAAATAATATATCATGATCAAATGTAGTTATCGTAGTTTAATAAAATATAATTAAAGAAAGATGCAAAATTATATATTAATTTTGAAAATCATAAAAAAAATGGACACAAAATTTTAAGTCAAATTAAGGAAGTAAATTCATTTTAATCAATTGTGGGATTTGAATATTAATTAAGGAATTACAAGTTGCATAATTTTCACGATACGATTTTAGAAATCTTTCATATAATAAAAAAATTAGCACAAAATAAAGGGAAAAACTAATTTTAAACTATTAAATTTAATAGGATTACTTTTTTTTTATACCGGTAATCTAAATAAAATATTTAAATTTGAATATTTAAATTGAGAATTATAACTTAAAAATGGAAATTCAACTCTTTGATACATCAGTGGTAAATATAAATATTATATTTGTTTTTATTTTTTATTTACTTTCAAACGAATCATTGTTGTCCTTAAAAAACAAATTTGGTGAAGAGAGAATTTTGAAAGACAAATGAGTAAATGTTTTAGAAACATGAGAGGCTAAAAAAAGAGGTTGTAATGTCAAATTAATTTTGATACAATGTATTATTATTATTCTTTTTATATTTTTAATTAAAATTTTATAATGATAGAATCTCTTATGAATACTTTTATAAAATTTTAAATTTTAATAATGCTATAAACACATACCTCTTGAAACAAAAAATAATTTATATTAAATAATTAAATTGACTAATATTAATTATTTTATAAATTTATAAATATTTTCTTGAAATTATAAATTTATGAGTTAAATTAATAATTTTTAAATTAGTTCTTATAATTAATATAATGATGGTAAGAAATTTTAAATGAATACTTTCTTAGAATTGAGCATAGTTAGGATTAAAGAATTAATTTTTAAAAAAATCTGAAATTAGCATGTTGCTAAAATAACTTAACACATGGGCTTTATTTATGCATATTTTGTTATTATAATGCAGATATCAATATTTTAAATTATTTCTTTAGTATTTTTTAAATTGGAAAAAAATATTTTAATTAGGTTAATACGGAAAAAAATATTTGTTCATAAATTTGGTTACCTTGCTTACAAGTTTAGGTAGCCAAAGATGAACCACCAAAAAGATATATTTATGTTAGTCACTATATGTACTAATTGACTAAGTTAGGGGATCATTTTTGAAATTAAGAATAGTTGTGTGTAAATTGTAATTTCAAATTAAATAAGTTAGGGGATCATTTTTGAAAGAATCAATTTCTCATCTATTAAATAAGTTAGGGACAATCTTAGAACTTTTAAAAATTAGGAGACCAATGTAGAACCAAAAAATAAGTTAAGAGCACATCATTATATTTTAGTCTTAAATTGACGATTAATTATTATAAATTTAAACATTAATTGAGAATGTGAATTTTTTTTTAAAAAAAGTTAAAAAATTATGTTTATTAATTAAAATAAAATTCATGTATTATCAAATTCAAAATTAAAAAAGTAATTGAATAGAAATTTATCTCATTACATACTGAACACAAATTTGTATGATTTTATTGAGTTTATATGTAGTTAAATATTTAAATTTATAATATTTTTATTTATTCATTTATTATTATTATTATTATTATTATTATTATTATTATATATAAAAATAAATATATTCATTTAAACAAACCAATTTAGTATACATTAATTTTATATTTTTGTTGTTAATTCTTAGTTATAATTTTTAACAAATATACTTTTAAAATTATAACATACACATGATAAATAATTTTTTTTTTCTGAAGACACATGATAAATAAATTATACCAAAATAATATATCTAAATTTTAATACATTTTAAAAAATAACTTAAAACAAATTTTAGGAGAAAGAGTATTAAGTGCTTGAACTTTACTCCTTTTAAATAGACACCATAAATTTTAAATTTATTATTATTTGATATTTAAATGTTAACTTATTTTATAAATAGACACCTAGACTTTAATTACTTTTCAATTTATCTTTAAAATTATTATTTTCATAAATAAAATTTTCAAGTTATTTATCTTAAATATTAATCATTCATTAATTTTATTTTTCTATTTTAAAGGTATTATATATTAATACATTTTATCTAATTCAACAATTAAAATATGAATTTAAAAAAAAACAATTAAAATATGAATACACAACTATTATATTAGATTTCAAAATATGAATAGAAGTTGTATAATCAAATATATTTAGTTGTGTTGTTTATTAAGGAATTTCATTTTAATAATAATAACATATAAAATGCATGGATTGTACTATTCATAATTCAAAAGATTGTAATTGGAGACAAAATAGTCTACTTCTAAGTTATTTTAGCTATCAAAATGAAAATAACTTTGTATATGACATTAATTAACGATTAATTATATATAAAATTAAATATTAAACATTAAATATATTATAATAAATATAAAGATAATGCTAAATATGTGTTTTTTTTTATATTTTATTATTAATTTGTGTTCTCTTTTAGTGGATTTGCATAGTATATTTAATGATGAAATATTATAACTTTTTTATATTGAATATATTAAAACTAATTTAATAATAAAAAAAAAAAAGACACAACTATAACTTCAAATATATTATGACTAATTTAATTACCTTAGATATTTATGTTTGATTTAATGGTTCACATGTTGTTTAATTTTTATTTTTATTTTTTTTTATTTGAAAGTACAAAACTATATATTTTAAACAATTAAATATTCTATTTATGTTAGCTGTTTTTTTTATTTTTTATAATCATCTATTTTTTAATGTCAAAAAACTCTTCAATATTTATAATTATATTTAAATTTAATGTATACAATTTTTATATGAATGATGTTTAAAATATATCAAAATATCATTTACATCTATTATGTATTATCGATAAAAAAAAATAATACTATTATGTATTTTATTTATGTTGCATTGTTTCATATTTATATTCATTATTTGCATGTGTATTCATAACAACGACATACTTAGGTAGATTTGAGGAGTGCATATTTTGGTTTTGCACTCCCAAGTTTATAAATTGACCTCCCCCTATCTCGATTTACATTTTTATTAGATATTATTTTTATTACCTTTTTTCTTATATTTTTATCTTTTAATTTGTATTTGGTTAAATATTTCATTCTATTTTATTTTCATATATATGATAATAACTATTTTTTTTTTTTTTTAAATTGCCCTCACTAATTTCAGGTCTTAGATCCACCACTAATACATAGTATGAAGATCCATTTTAGAAATTTTTTTTATATATAATTTTATATTTTTATTTATTTTGCAAGACTCTTAGATATTTATATTTAAACTTAATGTATGCAACTTTTATATGAATGGTGGGTTTTTTCACAAAATTATATGAATGATGTTTAATTGCTTTTTTTATATCAAAATACTCTTCATTTTTTTAAGAGAAAAAAAGTGATGCATTAGCGGTGTAAAATAGTTTTACATCGTCAGTAAATCACAACTATTCATTTGTAATAAATCAGTTGACTTTTATAAAATTATTTTAAAAGTCATTTATACATTGGGTTGTGATTGAATGATGTTGTAAAATTATTTTACAACATCGGTGTATGAACATTAAACTCTCTTCTGAAATAGTAAAGTATTGCAATTATAATATTTTAGACTATATATTATGTACTCTATTTATGTTGTTAATTTATATATTTATATTCATCTATGGCACATTCTCAAACAATGAAAATAGTTTATACTCATATTCACAATTAAAAAAATTACAATTCAAATAAAGACATTAAGACTCTGATAATTCCGTGCATCGCACCGGTCAAAAACTAGTATTATATAAAAGACAGTTGTTGACTAAGCTGGTCAGCACACGTGTCACACTATGATGAGTTTTAAAAAAATATACTTATTAATTTATATTTGAAATTGATTCTAATCAATATTAATATAAATATCAATAATTGATTCTGACTAATAAATATAATATATCAATATAATTTGATAATATCAATAATATAACCAATACATATTATAATTAAAAAAATTCAATATATATCAATTGATTCTTACTAATTTAGAATATGCAATTATTTTTCAAACTTTTTTTATATAAGGAAAGAGAACTATTTGTTTTCAACAATTCTTTATTCATGTAATCATTCGAGCATTTTTGAATTTGATTATGTTTTTTGGTTATGATTATGAATTTTGGATGTATCAAATTTAAGATACATTTTTTTGAATACTACATAAGCTTTTTTGGTAAAAACTTATGGGTTTTGATTATGTATTATGGTTTTAGATTACCAGAGATACCTTTTTTTTTTTTTTTTTTTTTGAAATTTATGAGATATAATTATGGATGACTACGAATACTTATAGAGTATTACTACAAATGCCTACAAATATTTTATTCCATTTAAGAATTTCATTTAAAAATTGACATTAGTAACATTTTTTTTTGTATAAAATAATTTTAAAAAATTAACAACAATAAAAATTACAAAATTTGATAGCAAACATAAAAGTATTTAGGGATGAAAATCATCAGTTTTTAAAATAAGGGGATGAAAATTGAAATTAAATTGGTCATGGGCCATTATTGTTAATTTAAAAAAATATGAGTCATTACTGTTAATTCCAAAAATTAAAAATAGAGTCAACGCTAGCACATTAATGGTCAACCCTTTAAAATAGACGATGGAGAAATCAAATTTGTGTGGTTTTTAAACCAGAGGGACCTAATTGTTATTTTAAAAATAGGGAATGAAAATTGTCATTTTAGAAAATCAGGGGATGAAAATTGCAATTAAGCCTATTTTTAATAATATTTAAGTTATTATTGTAATTATCTTATGAATATAACAAATTTAAAGATTAAATATAACAAGTCTAAATGGATTTATATATTTATCTACGAATAGATTAATATTTTAAAATTATATATTTATCAGTAAATAGGTTATTATTTAAAAAAATATAAACTTTGAATATAAATAACAAGAACATGCATTATAATTTTAGGACCCTTTTAAGTTATTATTATTGTAATTATCTTATGAATATAACAAATTTAAAAATTAAATATAACAAGTATAAATGGAATTAAATTTAAATAAATTATTTGATATTAATTTCGTTATGTTTAACTAGATTTTTTTTAAAATATTAGTTTGAGATCTTAAAATTCAAAAAGAAATTATGGATTTTAAATAATAGTTGATAATAAAAAAAAACTAAATAAAGTGTAATGAGGTAATTTAAATTGATTAATGTAATTATCTTAAAATTATAATATTTTTTATTATCTTGGGTTTATTGTAATTGTTTTAAGATTATAACAATTGTTCTTTTGCTAGTTTGATTTCGTTTATGGTTATAATTTCAATTTTATATTATTTTCAATAAAATTTATCATCTAACTTAAATAAAATATGATTTTCAAATTATATATTTATCTACGAATAGATTATTATTTTGAAAAATATAAACTTTCAATAAAAAATATTTTTCTAGCCATTTTTATTGACTATCTTTTTGTTTAGGTTAATTACATGTTTTGGACAGAGGTATAATTAACATGAAAAGAATATAAAATTATTTTACACTAATAATGTATGAGCATTAAACTCTTTGTTTTAATACAACCTTTTTTAAAATATTTAAATAAATATTTTTAATTAGTTGAAAATTAAATGTATATATATATATATATATATATATATATATATATATATATATTTTTAAATAATACTCGAGCATATGTTATCTAACTTATACTTTACATATTTCAACTTTTAATTTAAAAAAAATGATGATTAAAGTATTTGTCTCACTTTTCTAATAACCACTATTTTTTTATAAATTAAAATTGTATCTTAAAAAAAAAGGTTTAATTACAATTTTCATTTCTCTAATTTTCTGAAATGACGATTTTTATCCCCCAATTTTAAAAGTAAACAATTGAGTCTTCCTAGTTTCAAAACTGCACAAATTGATCTCTCCGTCTATTTTAAATAGTTGATCGTTAGTTTTAACATTGACTTTGTCAACTTAATATTTTTGAATTAACAATAATGACTCATATTTTTTTGAATTAATAATAATGACCCATATTTTTTGAATTAATAATAATGGTCCAACACTTTTCTCCTCCTCTCCAGAATCCTAAATTTTTTCCCTCACTATTCTGAAATCTCCTCTCCTCTTCTCCTTCGAGACCCAACGACCCCGCATCCCTTCTCCTCCCTTTTAGTGTTCGCTGCGTGAGCCATCGAGGTTGAAGGAGAAGGCATCACAGAGGTTGCACGAGGCGAGGTCGCATGTCGCAGAAGTCTCGTGGAGGAATGGTAAGTCTTTTCCGTTTCCAAAATTAGATTCTGAATATATCATTAATATTTAGGATTTGTTCAAGAAAAAAAATTAATAACTAGGATACTAATAAATTTCTAGATAGTAGGCCTAAGGCAATTGTCTCATTCGCCTTGCCGTTCACATGACCCTCTTAACAAGAATGCTAGAAAGAAAAAAAAAATGTAGCACCACTAAAATAATCAATCCGTCTGAATTGGAGAGAAAATGAGTGAACAAATAGTTTAATATTATTACATGAATTACTAAGCCATATAAATTGACAAGCATTGAATTTAATTTTTTTAATTAAATTTGCATTGACAACAAAAATTATAGAAGTGATTGAAGAAGAAAAGAATGGGAGAAATGAATCAACCAATTTTATTTTTTTTAGAAATGGAAATGGGAAGAATTTGAGAGAGTTAGTTCTATAATGGGTTTTTATTTAGATAAATTTGTTGAAGTGATTTGAAAATAATTAATTTAATTCAGATGAAAAAAAATACCAACTTTTGGATGATAAAAGAATGTAAAATAATTGAAAGAAAAAAAAATAAACTATTAATAAATATTCAAGAGTTGTAAACTTCTAGATTATAAAAAAATAACTTAAAAAAAAAAAAGTCTTTTACTAATTTAAGCTATGTACCAAAACTACATGACCATGTGAATTACAAGGCAAATGAGATAATTGCCTTAGGCCTACTATCTAGGAAATTTTAGTATCCTAGTTATTAATTTTTTTTTTTGAAAAAATCCTAAATATTAATGATATATTCAGAATCTGATTGTGGAAACGAAAAAGACCTTACCATTCCTCTGCGTGACCACCACGAGGTGCAACCTCGCCTCGTGTGACCTCCGCAACGCCTTCTCATTCAACCTTGATGGCTCACGCAACGAACACCGAAAGGGAGGAGAAGAGGAGAGGAGAAGGGATGTAGGGTCGTTGGGTCTCGGAGGAGAAGAGGAGAGGAGACTTCAGAGTAGTAAGAGAAAAAAATTAGGATTCTGGAGAGGAGGAGAAGAGTGTTGGGCCATTATTATTAATTCAAAAAAATATATGGGTCATTATTATTAATTCAAAAATATTAAGTAGACAAAGTCAACATTAAAATTAACGGTCAACTCTATTAAAATAGACGAAGGGATTAAATTTGTGTATTTTTGAAACTAGGAGAACATAATTGTTCACTTTTAAAACTAGGAGATGAAAATCATCATTTCAGAAAATCAAAGGGATGAAAATTGCAATTAAACCTATATAGAAAGTCTTGACTTTTTAGATCGGATATCAATGTTGATCTAAAAAACTGTCATATAGATCGGCTTTCTAAAGTAACTAATCTAAAAGGTCCACTTTTTATATGACTGAAATTCTATGCAACCTTAAAGGTCCATGTTTTAGATCATTTGTCGTTATATGTGATCTAAAATGTGATTTTTTTAGATCATATGTTTTTGTTGGATTTAAAATGTTAAATATATATTTACATTGGTTATGATCATAACCAATCTCAAACGATTTGTTTTTTTCTCCCTGCAAACATTACGTTGAGTTGTTGTTTTTGTTTTAGGTTAATTAGAGATTTAGTTGTCATATATCTTATGTTTTTGTATAATTATCTTTTCTCTCTTAATTAGTTGTTTCAAATTTGACATTATCTTTAGGTGAAAGAGAATCAAGACTTTCATTAACGGTTCATTTGACAAACACGGAATACATTTTATCTAAATTGTGCAATTTCAATGTGTGTGATTTAGAGACAAACACTTGAGTGCACTTGTGATTGAGTGAAACACTTGATTGGTGAGAAGTGAAAATATTTATCTTGCATCAATGATGAATTGCCATGCTTGTTGTTCTCCTTGGAATTTTGAGTATTTGTATCCTTGTTATGATTTCCCAATGAGGACATCACAGTTGATTGTCAAAACATTGTCCCACTCCTTTTTGGTGATTTTTGTTGAAAGATGCATGTGTTGGATATGTTAGGATGGAATTGATCTCAATTCATGTTAGCGTTTTAGTTTTAGTTTTAGTATTTAATAGTTTAATCTTGTGTGTTTAGTTTGTTTACTTTTGCTTGAGGATAAGCAAAGTTCTAAGTTTGGGGAAATTTGATAATTTTCATGCATACTTAGTAGGAGATAAAGTTCTAGACAAATTCTCTTATTTTCTCCCTTAATTAGAACCTTGTTTGGCTCGTTTAGTTATAATTTTATAAACATTTAGTTTTAGTCCTAGTTATAGTTATTTTGATGATTACACCTTAGTATTGATGGTTTCTTCTTGTAGGATGGAAGAATGGATTGAAAGGATCAAAGAAATAAGAGATTTGTTGAGCTTGAAGATGAAAATCCTAAATTCAACTTAAGTTAAAAAAAACTTTTTGGAGGAGCTACAAAGTGAAGAATTACATTGACTATCTGTTTCAGAATTGCTTAAGTTATAGTTCTTTAGCTTAAGCTAAATTTCATTAAAAGTTGGGCTTGTTGAAATTGTATAAATTGTTGTCATTTTTGTTTCATTAAGTTAGGTTAGTTAGTAATAGAAAAACACTGCTCCTTGTAGAAAGAACTAGATCCCCTCTTCTCTTCTTCCATTTTCTTCCTTCTATCACTTGTTTTGATGCTACACATGGAAATGAGTAGCTAAACCCTCTATTGTTGGTATTAGATTAGAATTGAACTCTATACTCTCATGTATTTCTCTTGAAATATTATTATCTACTCTTTTTGTGTTTCAATATTGTCATTTTTACTTCTGAGCTTTGTGTTTGTTATGATTTAATCACCCATAACATGATTTTTAGATGAGATTGTTATTTAAAAATAATTTCTTTATCTTGAATTGTCATAAAACGCTCTTTAAACCTCAAAGATAGGAATAGGATGTGGTTTATTAATTATCTTGAGATTATTGAGCTTAAAGTAAGTTTCTTTGTTAAAAGTGAAAGGGATTAATTAAGGAATTTAGTTTCTTTTCACCTAAGGGGTTAAGGATTGGAATACCATTTTTTTTACAATGACTGATTTTAATATTGAACTGCAATTTGAGTAGTGTGCTAGATCTAAAGAAAGTCTTGTTAAGTGAAATTGAACCTTGGCAACTGTCATTATCTAAATTTCATATTGCTTTTATTGTGCTTCTATCTTGAAAACCCAAAAATGACGCTTCCTTTGTGACGTGAAGGTGCTTCAGCCATGATGAGACGCAATTTTCTAGCTTTGGCACAACGTTGTTGTGCCTCTACAACTTTGTTGTTCATCCGTCAAACCATTGGCACTACCATAATTGTGAAGACCTTGATTATTAGCGCAACAATCATTGGATAAACGAAACACCATTGTTATGCTATGCTCTGTAACCTTTGGTTGTCATTGCTATCTCCAAAATGAGGTTTGAGTCTTCTTTTGTGCTAGTAATTAGGTTTGATTGTTTTTTTTTTTTTTGCTCTGCAAAAATATATGTATATATATATAAGAATGATGTAGAATATATTAATTACACAGTACGAAGGTCCCTTTTCGTGTCCCCACAAGTGTTGAATACATATGGAAAACAGAGCATAAATAGCTATATGTATTCCACACCTACTCATGCACAAATGAATAGCCAAAATATCTCGCATTATAATGACATTCCGCTTTCCTAATTCGATCAACCATGCATCCATATGGCCATCACTAACCAATTCCATGCGGCACCGTGCCAGCTCAATGTCTCACCACTTAACACCATTATGGAAGCTATAAACATTGTTTTAATTCCACGCCAAACCCATTGAATGGTCTCATCAACCCACCAAGCAAGCACCTAGGTTCAAGGTCCATTAAGTGAAGGAATATTCAAAGGCTGCATCAAATGTCATCAACCAAGTCCAGGTATGGAATTTTACCTGATATGAGATAGTCTAAATGCTTATTTCTTTTCCTTTGAAAACCCAATTGTTTCTACTATTCCACAATGTCCAAACAATTCTGCACCACACCACCCACTATCTATCTTGTTTTTGCTTTGATTTAGTTGGTACAACGTGTTACAAAAGGTGCTCCTCTACTGCATAAGGTAGGACAATAGTAATTCCTAACCACGAGTAAATATCACGCCACAAAGCCATGTTCCTAGGGCACCAAAGAAAAGAGTGTAGAGCTGATTCCTCAAATTGGCTACAGAACACACACGTTGATCCCTACTTCGAAAGGGGTATATTCCTCTTATGTGGTTATCCCTAGTTGGTAACTTATTCCTTAACAACTGCCAAAGGAAGATTTGAACTTTGATAGGTATTTTTAAGTTCCAAACCAGTGAGGAAGAGTTGTTAGAGTTAGAAGTCCCTCCTTTGTCACATAACGCAAGGTATGTAGAGTGAATTGAGTAAGTCCCAGATGTTGATGCCTTCAAAGTCCAACTATCGAATTCTATAGAACTAGTCGAGCCTTCATCAATTAGATTATAGAGGCTAACATACCCTTCCCTTTCCCACTCGAACCATTCTCTATGCCATTTCATATCCCACACCCAAGCCTAGTGTATCCAACTCTCTATGTTTCAGATCAAGCCCTATTTTTGGTCTGAATTTTGGCAAGCCTTTGGGAACCTAGATGCCAAGTTCTCATCACCCACCCAGATGTTTGACCAAAATAAAGCACTGCCCCCCATCCCTACTTTCCATGCCCCCATTGAGTCAAGTACTTTCCTATTGTAAAAGTTACCAAAGCAGTCCTCATTCCATGATTTTAAGCCCTTTTTAAGAGCCTTAAGTTTTTCTTTAAGCACAAAACCTCCCCACCCTTGAATCTGCAGCCCATGCCATATATCCTCCACTGTCTTGATAAAGCTTTTGTCTTCAAACCAACAATCAAGAACCCTAAATGGTCTAGGACCCCAATCAACCATACTATTTTTCATAACAATTAGGCAGTGATCGGATACATTCCTTTCTAGAGCGTACTGAGTGCTTCCAGGCCATATTCCAACCCATTCTCTACTTACCAACACCCTATCAATTTTGCTTCTAGCTATTCCATTTGGTCTATATCACGTAAAAATCCTACCAACTAATGGTAAATTAATGAGGCCCAGGCCCTTAATGAATGAATTGAACTCAACTTTTTCTCTGCCATTCTCATTTATCCCATTAACACCCACCCTCTCAACAGTTTGTCTAACACAATTAAAGTCTCCTAAAAAGCACCAATATTGAGTTTGACTATTCTGCATCTTTTCACTGAGTTCCTCCCACATAATTCTCCTCCTAATTCTATTACTTGGTGTATAGATGTTAACTATAACCACTTGTATGCCTTTGTCCACCCAAATCCCCTCCACACCAATGTAATTAGTAGTAACAAAATGCGAATTAAGATGAAAAAAATTCCTATCCCACATAAAGACTAAACCACCCAAAGTACCAGATGAGGAAGAAGCAATCCATTCCACTGCGTTGTCACCCCAAATAGAAGCACATAACCAGTTGTCAATGTTCTCCAACTTAGTTTCTTGAATACATATGAAATCAATCTCTTCTTTTTTAACAATGCTGCTAATATATTTCCGCTTGACCCCACCCCCCAAACCCCTAATATTATAGGGCATCATCTTCATAAATTTCCAATGCAATTTCCCTCCTTACTACCTTGCTTCGCTTCCATCTTTCTCACATCACTTTGAAAGACAATCTTTTTTTTTCTATCCAACATTGCATCTTCACTTTCATCATGTGAGATCCCAAATTCCTTGCCCATCCCCCACATCCTACGCAATTCCTCTTTAGCACTTTTAATCCATAGTAATCTATTGCAATTCTTGATGCACTCATCAGGCAAGTCATTCAAAAGCCTCCGCCCTCAATATTTTTCTCTTTTGTTTCTTGTCTTCAATTTTTGTACTTTGTATACCACTACATTCTGAGTTTTCCTCAAGAATAGAGGATCCTCAAATCAAGCCCCTAGTGGTGTTGTTAATGAGGGGCCAGAACTTGTTGCATGAGGTAGAATTATGCAAGGTGCCAATTTCGTTATTTTTCTCTTGGACACAGGTGGTGCTTCATCATCATGGCTGTTTCGAGAAGTAGCACACATCCTTTTAATTAAATTAGGCCCATCATCAATTGGCCCAACATTAGTTGTTGAAGTTAAAATCCCTCCAAGGCCCAATCTGGACCCACCAAGTGATAGCATCTCTTCAACATTTCAGTTAGCAGTTCCCGTCTCCTCCTTTTCCCCACGTGCCATTTTAGTAGGGTCCACACTACCATCCACGGTAGCCATGGCCTCGTCCTGTCCTATGGATTTATGCACTATGGAAGCTTAAGCCATTTCAAAATCAGCAAGCATGTTGAGTATGCTTGCTCCATCCCTTTTACCCATAGGATCAGGCATGTAGGAACTAATGGGTAATACCCGTTCCTCTTGTGACAGACTCGCACAGTAAACGTTCAAATGTGCCTTCCTCTTTGTTGCAATCGACAGCTCCATCGTCTCCACGTTCCCAACTACTAGTCTGTGGCGGTCCGATCCATTTCTCTCGCGTCCACCAGAGATGCCTCTGTCAACTTCAACTAAACCCATGCTGGTTATAGTAACCTCGTGTTTTGAATCTGTTGAAAGAATGTTTGTGTCGAAGACGCTGCTGTCGGGGCTACTAATTTCTTCTTCATCATCACTCAATTCATCTCTATGTCCATTTCTCCAACATGCACAAGCTCCCAATACACTCGGCATTTCTTCGATCGCTTTGACCAAGTAGACCACCCCGTTGATTTTGATCATCGCACTAAATGTTACTTGTAATGGTGATGCTACCATCATTAGCAACCTTGCAAAGCATATGTTTTCCATTTTAAAAGTTGCACTGTCCAATTTTATCAGTGTTTCGAATTGGCCAGCAATTGTTGTGAAGCATTCCCCTCCCCATGCATCCAACGATACTCCGGTGCACCGAACCCAAGTTAATCAGTTTCCAGAAGTTAGGTTGGCATTCCATTTTTGAACGAAATGAAAAATGGATAATAGGCCCTCTTGTTTGATGTTTTCAGTGACCTATTCCTCTGAGCATTCCGAAATTAGCACCATATTAGCCCCGAGGTATTGAAACTTCACCTTTCCTCCGCACTTAGCGACATAAATGTCTTCTAATTGGTTAAACAAGGAAAAATCTCTCAAATGTCCAACCCAATAATTGTTCATCCTTTCCTCATTCTTCCTTTGCATGTTAAGTTCCATACCCTGCCACTTTTTTTCCTCATCTAATATCGGTTTGCCTTGTCTCAGTTTCCAAATCTTCATCCTAGTATTGCTCTGTCCCTTGACAACATCAGCAAATGACTGCACTTTCGTTCTTCCATCTCTGTTTTCGCAGTTATCTCCTTCCATGACCGTCATCGCTTTATGTATACTCCTAGATTTATAGTCCGTCCGTTCTTCCGATGTCCTTCCAGTTCCTCTGTCCATAGTAGCTAATGGCCTTTCAAACTTGGGTAAATTCACATTCATTTTAACATTACCGATTCTGATCTGATCAAGTTGTTTCTCCAGAGATAGTATGTTATCAACATCAATAATCCTCACAAATCTATACCTATTTCTCCATTTATCTTTCCGGTTTGGAATGAAAACTTCCCACACCTTACTATATCTTCTGAAGATCTTCCAAAGACTTTCCTCACTGTAGTCATTAGGGAATTTAGAAAAGAAGAAGGAGGTGACTCTCCTACCTAGATTAACACTTTCCTCACATTGTTTAATAGCTATTATAATATTATTTTATTTTGCAATTTTATACCATCATGAAAATTCTTTTATAACTCTGGTAACAAAATTTGAAACATAAAATTGATATTATGACTTAAATAATGAAGAAAAATCACATGAATTTCCACCACAAAGTCACTGAAACGAATCTGTGTTCGTTTTCATCCCAATAAAATGGCTCCATGTAAATCATCCTTGAAAAGTCTAAAAGAGCTCAGGACAACACTCATTTAATTTGGAGTACGTTTGTGGACAGAAATTTACACATTATTGATAGCACTCATTTAATTTGGAGTACATTACACATTATTGGACAACACTCATTTAATTTGGAGTAACGTTATTTGTAGAGAAAAATCTAATGAGGCAAATACATCACCGATTAAATTGATTAACAAAAAATGTAATCATAATTTTACTCTCCTGCATTGACAAGGACGCAACAGGCCTCCTCACATACAATATCAGAGGCCAAGACAAGAGGAGAAGAAGTCAACTTTGGAGGAGGCCATGATGCAATTCATCACTAAAACTAATGCCCACATGAGCAAGTATGCAATCTTTGTTGTCTCAAAGGACCCCATGCATCCTTCCTTCACAAACTGAAAATAATCCAAGGAAGGAACATGTCAATGCTGTGATGACTAGAAGCAAGAAGGACACATAAGAGCTTGAGAAAAGGGAAGAGTCGATCACAATTATGGAAGATGAGTTTCTCATTGAGAAGAATCCACCAATTGAAAAAGAAAGGAAAAAGGATAAAGAAAATGAGGTATTGACGCCTCCTCAAGTAACTCTTCGTTTCCTTCATAGTTAGAATGAACAACAAGATAAGCAATTTACTACATTTGTGGAAAAGTTTAAAAATTTTCATATCAACATTCCTTTAAGCCAAGACAATTTCTCAAATGTCAAAATATGTCAAGTTTTTAAAAGACATAAATTCAAATAAAAAGAAATTTGCAGAATTTGAGACAATTGGCCTCAAAGAGGAGTGCTCTGCTATTGTTTTAAGAAAGCTGTCATGCCCCAAAGTTAATGATCTAGTGAGTTTTACTTTGCCTTGCATAATAGGAAACTCTAAATTTGAAAAAGGTTTATGTGCCTCAAAAGTTGGTCGAAAATCAAAGTCTTCTTTAAAGGTTCAAGTGAGTCTTGAATTGGTATAGTGTAAGCCAGTCAGTTCAAGACTCACTTAGAACCTTCTTAAAAAACTTTAATTTTATTCCAACTCTTAAAAACACAAAAGAGGATGTTAAGATTTGAGTTACAATTTGCATCATTGAGATTACAAGAATCACAATGCCAAAATATTCTTTATGAGGATGAACAAATGAAGGTACTAAATTTAATTTAATGTATTTGTATGTTTTTATTCAATTATTCAAGTATACGGCAGTGTATAACATTGTTTTCCTTGTTCAGCTTACAATATAACATTTCATTTCATGGTTAACAAGAAATCTTCAGCTTATAGTGGAATATTTTTAGAAACAGTCTCATAGATTTGGTAATGAAAAAGCATTTACCATACTTGAAATGTCAATACAATCAAATTTTGCGTGGTCATGCTTGACCTAGAGTGTAATGACCTAGTTATTGAAATGCTTAAGCATTTTCTCTAAGATATGTAATGTCAAGAGCCTTCACAATATTTCTATAATATGTTTCTCAGAAAAAAAAAATAAAAAAATCCACCCGATTTAACCCCAATGTTATACAGTAGCCACTTCCATGATAGAGATTGTATTTGTCCCAGCAAATCAGATAGATCTCTCAAACTTATAAAGATAAAAAGTAGACCAAAAATTTTGTAAGGACTAAAAAAATACATTACCATATTTATAAGAATTAAAAAAACATATTTTAGCCTTAAATAAATAATAAATTGATTGATTTTACCTCTTATTCAAGGATTTTCTTTTTTAATTTAACTGATTTTTAATTTATCAAAATTGATAATTTTAAATAAATTTCAACCAACTACTTAGATGAGTATCAAAAATAGTTTGTGTAGAGAATTTCAACCAATCGTGTAGAGAGTTATAAAAAATTGATAATTCTTCTTTTTTATATATAAACATAATATTCATTCATATCAGTTTGTTATCTAGTTCGCACTAAATGTCAGATATCATTAAAGCTTATCATATTATTATCCCATCATGTTCTTATCATATTCTATCATATTTGCATATTTTATCATATTTTGTCCACCAAACGGGCCTAAGCATTTTGGCATTTTACCTAATACATGACATGTATTTCAAGTAATTCAATTATTAAAATTCATCACACAAGGTCAAACTAATTAAGTTAAAACATTTCCATACTTAATCAAATAAATAATTAAATTTACATATTTTAAATAACTAATAAAATAAACCAAATCAATAAATTCAAACAACACATTAATCAACCAAATCAAATAAATTCAACCTATGTATAATGATATTAAACTAAGAGTTGCAACAATTAATTCAAATCACATATCATGAAATGATAAAAGAATTAAAAAAATCCCGAAATCAAACAAACAAGAAATTAACTACAAATTTTATCGTTTGTCAGATTCCCATCAAATCAATCAATAAATTATATTTTAAGAAATAATCAAACTCCTTAATGTATATTAAACAAACTATATTATTATAAGGAAAAATTGGGATGTTACAACCAATGGAGGACCTGTTGTCGAAACAGCCATCACAACAGCCTAAGTATTATGCTCCACCACCGCTAGTCTTTCACATGCAACCACTTGTGGACTAATTGGATGGCTTGGAGGCTCCTACAAATGTCTCTTTGGATGCCCAGGATGCTCACCTTGAGGAACATCATTAGATGATGACTCCAACTTTTCCGCTAAGATGGAGTCTATGCAACAAATGAAGAATAGCTTATTCTAGGGTTCACCTTCTTCTTGAGGAGGTTTTTTTTTCTTTTAGGATATTACTTTTTTGTATTTGCATTCAGTATTGTATTGTTATTTTGATATGTTTTGTTATTCATTAAGTCTTGCATGCATTGAGGATACTGCATGTTACAAGTGCTGGGAGGTGTATCACCGTTTGTTGCTTCCCCAGCTTTTGAGCCATATTCTGATGTGACATTTGCATTATTCTGAGTTCATTCTTGTGTTTTGCTTAATTTAAGAAAAAAATTCAATGAGCCCTTTTTAAAATAAAAAAAAAAATGTTTTGGACTTGTAATTGGACAATAGATTTATCTTTAGGGATTTGAAACATTAGAAAAAAAATATATCTAGATAGAGTTTTCTTTCAACATAACCACTTATAAGTTATGAAGCTCTTGGTTTTATTTTGAAATATCTATCCTTTAGTGATTTTCTTGTGTGCATAATATTGCTGAGGCAATGTGTAGGCTTTCTTTTTGAACATAGTTCTTTTCCTACCATAAAACTTTTAGATGCCCCATTTTGGGCTTCTTGAAAATTTATTTGACACCCTACTTTTGATTGTCACTAACTTACTTGAAAAATTTTCACACGATAGGGATCAAACAAGTACAATTCAATAAATAGATCATCCTCACAATATATGAGCACAAAGTGCTTAACTATTAAATTATAAAGAAGACTTAAATATATTTTTAGTCTTTTGAATATGAGATATATTTTTCTTACTCCCTCAAATTAAAAATTATTTTTTAGTCCCTTAAATTGAGAAAATGATGTTTTCAATCCCTCCATCAAAATGGTATTAACTAAACATGGCATGACAAATATCGGGACAAATTGGGGTGGCTAAAAGCCCCCACAATATGTCAAAAAATAAAAAATAAAAATTTGATCGATTTAAATCCTCTTTTTAAAAAGGTTTAAATATGTTTTTAGTCCTTCAACTATGTGTCATATTTTTTTTAGTCTTTCAAATCAAAAGTTTCTTTTTTTAGTCCTTCAAAATCGAAAAATATTTTTTTTAGTCCTTCTCATAAAAAAATATCAAACAAGGAACAAGATATTTGCAATTTGTGGCGGTTTTTTAGTCGTCACAAAAATACAAAAATGTCACAAGTCAAATTGTGACGGCTAAAAAACTACCACAAATTTTAAATATCTTATTCCTTGTTTGGTATTTTTTGTGAGAAGGACTAAAAAAACATTTTTCGATTTTGAAGGACTAAAAAAAGAAACTTTTTATTTGGAGGACTAAAAAAAATTTGACTCATATTTGAGAGACTAAAAACATATTTAAACCTTTTAAAAATTAAATAATTAAATCCCCCACCATCTCCTTTTGCCTCCCCTTGCCTCTTCTTTATCTCCTCACCAAGGAAGCCGTGACAAAACGATGTCACCTCTCCATCATCAATATTGTCCTCGTCACCCTTCGCCTACCTCTACCTCTTCTTAGTCTCCTCATCGAGAAAGTCATAACAAATCGTTGCCACCTTGCCATCCTCAATGTCATCCTCAGTTGCCACCCTTTGTTAGCCCCGCCACTCTTCCTATCTCCCCAATGCGGTGGAGGACAAACGTTTACAATGAGGATTCTACGAAGTTGTTTTGTGGGAATGCTAGACGGAGAGAGGTCAAAAAAATCACCACGCTCATAAGTGGAAATGCAGAAGAACCATGGGACATCATCAACAAAACGGTCTCATCTTTTTCCCTTCGTCGAATCTACGAATGTGTTCTTCCATTATCATTCGCAACACCAAAATAGCGTGCATGGAATCCATCCTCATCACGTCTTGCAAGCTCCCCTTCAACGACCACTAAAAGCCTAACTCCGTGCTCAACTTGTTTGCCACTTAGACTTCTCCCTTTCCCATATTTACGCTATTGTCAAAACCCACTTTGAATTTAGTTACCTCTTTTTTTTTATGTATTTTAAATTTGAGTGGTGTTCAAATCCCATTTTCTTATTTTCATTGTTAGGGACAGACCTAGGTTGTCCACTGGAGGGCCATGCCCCTGCCCCCGACTTTTTCCATTTTTTTTTATCATATAGGGGTGTATTTAGTAATTAGTGGGGTGTGTTTAGCATTTTTTTCTTTTTTTTTGCTTATGTAGAATTCTAATATTTTATTAATATTATATCATTTTTTTAATTATTTATTCTCTAAATTATCAAATCAATATCAATCTTTTTTTAGAAAATCTTATTTAAATATTATATTTTAATTATTATAGACTCAATTTTATCTTTACTTTTTTTAAATGATAAAATTAATAGTAATTTTATATTCTTTTTTATAGAAATTTTATATGAAGATTATATTAATATTTTATTTGGTGTCAAAGTTTAATTTGACTCCTTGGTGTCAATTGATCCTAGCCCTTATATTTGATTAATTTTGTTATTATATATAATTAATTTTTTTATTGAGTTAAAAATTCAATTGTCAAATTTTATTTATCTTATAAGTAAATAAGTTGTTTTTTTTTTTATCAAATTACACATCATTACAAAACGTCATAGTCACGAGTAGTTAACATCTTCGACAAAAGACAAAAGTTAAAAGACATAATAGTATAAAACAAAGGTATTTCTAATTTTTACATTTCAAATTTTACAATTAGTATATTACACTTTTTTTTTGTAACAATGTTATTGTTACGAAGAAGGGAATTAGTATATTACATTCTTAAGTTAAAACTACAATTGTCAATATAGTCATAGACGATTTTTGTTACATGCAAGAAAGATTTTTCGCATTTTAATACATTATTAATGTAATCAAAATTTTAGATCAATTTATGAATATTTTATATACAATTAATTATATTTTTTTTTGTTAGATAATTTTTTTTTCATAGTTGGCCCCCCCGTCCTTCAAGTCTAGGTCCGCCCTTGATTGTTAGACTTTGAATTTGTAAATGAATCCAGGAGTATGTCTATCTTTTATTTTATTTTAATTTGTTCCATGTAATGGGGATTCTGGGTTCTACTCATCCTTAGATCCATTGTTTGAAATAGGCTTGATTGACGATGGTTATTTGAGTCCAATGTGGAAAATTCAATATGTGAACTGATGAGATATTTTGGCAAGTGTACCAAATATCATGCAAGTAGTATAAAAAGGAAGATCCCAGTATTGAATCCACAGGGGAATTGTCCATATTGGCTACTAATAAAGTGATCAATTCCTAAACACTAGTTTGGTTTTAAAAGTTGATTTGTTTTGCAGAACATAAGTAACAACAAAAATTAAGTTAAACACTACTAAGATAACAAGTAAAGTAAATGACAAAACAAGAATGTTGATTCAAGACAATGATCAAACAGTTGGCATGTGTGAATGTGAAATGATGAATATGTTAAGGATTTGGTTCAACCGGTTTGCTTTCCATGTAAACATACAAAACATATTCTTCATTCAAAGCAATATGTCATATTAACTTCAATCTAGAAGTGCTCAAAATGTGATGTCTTATCAAATCAAGCTTAAACTGCTCAACCTCACTTCTGATGTCTCAGTAAATTCAGTTGAGTGGTTTAGTGAAGCTCGGAGATCTTTACAAAGCTAATGAAGTCTATCCTATGTCTAGAAATACACTTCATTAGAATCCAAACTCAATTCCAAGTTCAAAAACATTTGTCAACGACATTCAAACTCTAAAACATGCATATACAACTGATCAAATCATATAATAAGAGTAAAGATAGAGAAATGGACTTTAAACTGAATATTCAATGAATAGATATGAAGGAAAGCATTTACATGTTAAGCACCTAGTTCTAAGTCCTCAACACAAATGGACTAGCCTCTCATTGCCATGAGAAGCTTACAAAAATGGGTTACAATGGAAGGGAAGAAGAGAAAATGGAAGAAGTAGTTGTATGAATGATAAAAGTCTGAATGTGTTTAAAATTACAAAGTGAAGCTTATATATACTATAAGTGGACTTTTGCTTAGCACGCATGTCCGCTAAGCACAAGTTCATGATTCTACAAATCTTCATCTCAGATACAGGGCTTTCGCTAAGCGCACATGTTCGCTAAGCAAATCTTCTATTCGAAATAACACTTCGCTTAGCGAAATCTTGCGCTCAACGCTACATAAACTGCTTGTATCGCTTAGCACAATGTGGTGCTCAGCGCAAGGTGCGCTTAGCACCATGTGGCGCTTAGCGTGAGCTGTTTCAATTCTTCTATCTTCTCTTGTTGTTGAAGATAAGTCTGCAAACATGAAATTGAGTATATTTCTCACAAAATAGCTTCTTGTGGTTAGAATTAGCAAAATTATACAAATATATATTAAATAAATTCAACCTAAGCTAAAAATCTTGAGAACATTGGATAATCGCTACAAAATATGATGCAATATTTACGTATATAAAGCGATTATCATGAACATAAGGTGTTTGACAATATGTTTGAAAGTGGCTCATGGAAGATCCAAGCTATTTTATTGATTTGGGGTTCAAAAATGGTTGAATATAATAGGTTTAGAAGTTTAAGGATAGTAATATTTTATTTTATTTTTATATTTTTTGGTGGCTTTTGGCTGCCATAAATTGTATTCATAGATTGAACCAAAGAATAATTTTAACACCACTTGGCACATCACAGCCTTAGTTAATGGTTTTATGATGGAAGGACCAAAATATTCATTTTACAATTTTGAAAGACTAAAATTTATTTTGTTTGATTGACTATTATTACAGTTATATTTTTTATTCAAATTTTTTAATTTTAGAAATCATTTGAAATTATTTTTTATTGGTAATGTACAAAGTTAAATTCATTAACAAATGTATGCAAAATTGTTCAAAATATTATAGAAAATAGTTATTTCTATAAAATAAATCAAATTAAAATTTGGCACTTTAAGAATATGTAGATATCAATACTACTACATAAATGCAGAGTTTAAAAAATTGGACCGACTCAACCGATCAAACCAAAACCCAGTGGTTAGCCCAGGTCAGTTCCGACATCAGATCGAGAATGTAGTCAAACCAATTTTACCCGGTGTGAACTAGTCGGATTTGCAATTAACTCGCTGACTCGGACCAAGTCACTTAAAAAAAAAAAAACCACGAAAATGGCACCGTTTTTGAAATAGAAAAATAAGAGAACCCTAAATTCCTAAACCTCTGCTTGCCACTACACCACCAACTACGCCACCAACTACCACCACACTCTGAGGTGGAGGAGGAGAGTCGAGGTGGAGGAGGGTAAAGTACTGCCCAAACACAATGGAGGTGTGGGAGGTGAGGGGGGAGCAGGGGAGGTGAGGAGGTCGAAAGCTAGAAGGTGGGAGGGGGAGGGGGAGGGGATGGTGGTCAATGGTGAAGAAGAGATGGATGAATGATGAAAAGTTGAAAGACAAGAGAGAGAGAGAGAGAGTGATGAAGTTGAAGAAGATGGATGAAAGAGAGAGAGATTCAAAAGATGGTTGATGAATGATGATTGAGACTACGCGTTTTGGCCTTTTGGGAAGTGTGGAAGATGTATTTTTGGTTTTTGAAATTTAGTATTTTTTTCTATACATAATATTTTCTATTTTATAGTACTTAGAGAATATTTAGTTTCATTTTAGTGATTTAAAGTATTTTTAGTTATATTTTGTTAATGATATTTTAGTTACAAACATAAATAAAAGTAAATTAACAACTTTGAAATGTATTAAAATATAATTAAAACATAGTTTAAAGTATTAAAATGGAATTTTTAAAACACTATGTACAAAATATGTCTAAAACATAAATTAAAAGTACCGAAATAAAATTTGAAAACATTATATATTAAAATGTAAAAAAAATATAAAATTCAATAGACTAAAAGTGACATTAAGCATTTTTTTAATCTTTATATACATTTTTTTTTATTGTAAATCGGGTCATGCGATTCAATCAGTGATCCATTGGTTTGATCATTAATCCAATGACCTAGTACCTTGATCGGTTTGATTTTTAAAATCCTACATAAAAGGTTTAATTGCAATTTTTATCTCAAATTTTTTTTAATTTTTGACAAATTTTACCTCGAATAAATTAATTTGGCACATTTTATCCCAACTTTTTAAAATCTTGCAATTTTTTTCTAGTAGAATTTGCAAGATTTTAAAACATTTGGATAAAATATGTCAAATTAATTTATCAGGCAAAAATTCGCTAAAAATTAAAATGTTTATGATAAAAACTACAATTAAGTCTAAATAATAGTATACATTTATGATATGAGTTTTAACTTGTATTGTATGTAAGGATATAAGTGAGTCAAGCTATCCTATAACAACGTAAATGAGTCAAGCTATCTCTGAATTACAAGTTCCATTAAGCTCATTTGTATAGATGAATTATAAGGTGTTGTAGTGGTTGAAAGGAAATGAAAGATGACGAACTTGTGGATTCGACTTCTCCCACTAACTAACAATTAACAAGTAACATATAACATTTGTTAATAATAATAAAAAGTTCATTTATTTATTTCAATTAATTCAAAAAGTACCTTAATAGTTCATTTTTATATAATATATATCATTAGATAGATTGGACAATATAATACCAAATGTTTAACACATTTTTATTTGTAAATTCTTACAATATTAATTTTTTTTTATTAAAAAGTAAATTGATTAAATTAAAAAACGATTTAAGTTTTTTTTTTTAAATTAGAACATGATTAAGCTATACATGAGTTAAAAAGTCAAGCTCAAACTTTAATTTTTTTAAACAAGTCAAGCTCAAACTTTTAATTAAGTTTGATTAAATAAATAAGTCAATTTAAAGCTATAATTTCTTTCACAAATTAAACCTAAATTTTTAATACTTGACTTGACTCATTTACGTTCATAATCATAATTATATAATTATATAGTAATCGTATTTATTTGAACACACATAAAATGATTTATAGTTTTTCACCGTTAATTATAACCTTTTTTTTCTCGTTGTATTAGGCGTGATGAATTAGTTCAATATTAATGAACGTTATTGTTGAAGTTGAACATTTGGCTAATGTTCTGAAATTAACGTGCCCGAATTAAACTATTTAGAATTTCCCAAAGATTACATTATTTCACGATATAATTTTGCATATTGCATTCTTAACAATCCTATTTCCAAAAATATTATACAGCTATTCTCATAGACATATTATGATTAGTGTTTAAAATGGTTTTGTATAAACTCAAAATAAAAGTAAAAAAAAAATTAAAAAAAACAACTAAATTAAAATGTAAAAAGTAAATAAAAAAAAAACTTAAATTACTTATTTAAAGATTAAAAAAACAAGTTATTTTAGACAAAAACTTTCATCCCATGAGATCGGAGTGGGAATAAAAATTACTAAAAATGTGAAAGAGCAGCATTTTGAGAATAAAACATGAGTTTAATGGTAGTATAAAATAGTTTACTTTATCATTCATTCACAATTCCCTATTTGTATAATTTATCATAAAGAGTTATAATTTAATAACAAATTAAAACTATTTTACATTATCATTGATAAAACATACTAAGAATACATTTTCACGAGTAGCACCCCCGTTTCTCTCCAATGTTTAAAATTCCGGATTTTAACGGAGAAACACCGATTGGAAAGTATTCATGTCTAGAAGCATGCATCTTTCTCAAATAGTATAAAATAAGCCCTTTCATTTTTCTGACTTGCAAAAATCAGAATAACAAGAGTACTTCCGTAAATGCACAGTAATAGAAACTAAAATCAATCATATCCAATTACCATAATAAAAATTACAAAGTAACTCAATTAACTTGAAAAATATTATTCGAAATAAAAAGATGCTGTTCAAGCTTCAAGCGCAATTTAAGATGAAGCACCACTTCGAAGAGCACTACCCTTCTTCTTGTTGCTTGTCGCCAATTGGGTCTCCGCCTACAAGAACAACAGATAGATAAGAATTTGATGCAAAAGAAAAGAGCAAGTCAAGATAACATTGACAAGAGATATGACCCAATCATTCATTACCTCTTTCTTCACAGGCTCTTCCTTCTCTGATAATATCAGCTCAATGTGGCATGGAGATGACATGTAAGCTGCCAAAAAACACTCACTGTCAACATAACAAGTAATAGTAATACAATAAGACTGTTATCCACAAAATCAGCAGTAACATACGATTGATTCTTCCATGAGCTCGGTAGGTGCGGCGTCTTTGCTTCTGTGCTTGATTAACCTGGACATGGGAAACATACAGAGCATCGACATCCAACCCTTTAACCTGTGGCAAAACAGCAACCAAGTATAAATGACCTTGAAAGTTGACTTAGTACATGTTTGGTTTCACATTGCAGAATTGATGCTGAACTCAGAATTGATTTTAGATAGTTTTTTACATATTTGGTTTCACATTGTAGAAATGTTCAAAATTGATTTTGGGTTCAGAATTAATTCTGAACTAAAGCAACTAAAAGAAGTTTCCATGTTAAATCCAAAAATTTGTAATGAATTTTACTTCAAAATCAATTCTAACCAAAATCAATTTTACCAATGCTCATCCAAACACACTTAAAATAATCATTTGGAAATTCAAATTCAGAAACATATAATACAGGACGTACTTCAGCATTACTCTCAGCATTCTTCAGCAAATCTAGGATAAATTTGGCTGATTTGGCAGGCCAGCGTCCTTGCCCATTGGAGTGTCTGCTCTTAGCTTGGGCTGTCCTCCCAACACCACGACAGAAGCGTCGGAATGGAATGGCCTGTTTGTGGGCCAAAACATCCTCCAAGTATCTTTTAGCTTTAACCAGGGGCAACTTCCTGATGGCAAAGGCTGTCTCTCTTGTGTTCTGTAAATTAGACACAATGGAAAATATTAACCCAAAAAACTACCATAGTTTCTATAAGGTAGATACAATGGAAAATATTAACCCAAAAAACCATAGTGGCTATACCCCAAATGGACTACATAGAAGCATATTTTTAAACAATTAGTCAATTACAAGTCTAAAAGCATATCTAGATTCTAAGAGATGAAAATATGACAAAAAATAAAATAAAATGAATTTTTCCGTAAGCTAAAATTAGCTTCTCATTAACTGATTAATAAAAGCTCTCTCGTCTTGGAAAAGTTATATGAAAGAACTCCAACAAATTAACCACAGCAGAAACCCCAATTTTAATTTTTCCATGGAATAGAAACCCCAATAAACTATTGCAGAACTCCTACAAATTAACCATTGCAGAAACCCCAAATTAACGTACCCAAACCAAACCGACACTAAATAAAATTTCATAGCGATATTATCTAGATCAACTATTCTAGGCCACATTACTAGCAATACAGTGGAAAAGCTTGTTCCATCATTTACTGAACCTTTCAGTCACAACAAAAAACAGAGGTTCACCCAACAACAATGGAAAATTATATCCCTGAAGTTTACGAGAGGCGAGTCCACTAAGTCAAAACAAACCCCTGCTTTTTTCATCAGGTTTATTGGGGTTAGGCACACCCAAAATGCATAAAAAATAAAAATTCACATTCAATTCCCAAAATTAGGGTTAGGCACACCCAATATAAACGGTTACAAATCCTCTTCGTCGTACCTTAAAATGAACTCTGAGGTCCGCGCCTCTGGCCTTGCAGGCTGCAATAACAAGCCGCCACAATAAGCGCATATATAAAAATAAACACAGTGCAAAAACACGGTAATAATAGTATATATGATTAAGGGCTTTGCAATGTGATGAGAGAGAGAACACGAACGAGAGGACTTACACTTGGTGGGATTGTCGGGTTCTCTGGAGTACTTCACCTGAGAAATAAGAGAGAAGAAAACGGAACAGAGTGATGAGATCTAAGAACGATTTTCAGAGGAAAAAAGTGAGAAATGAGAAAGAAACATTGGTTCATTACCATAGCGGCGGCTTCTTCTTCTTCTTCTTCCGAACGATTGAAGCAGAGGACGAGAGACTAGGGCAAAATTAGCGCTGATTCGCTTTAATAATGGGTAACCAATTTATTTTCAGGTTTGGTAGAAGATGATTATGGGCTTCAACTAGACGCAGCCCAGTTTAACTATTTTGACTCTAGCTAAATACACCTTAATATTTTCTAAGTTCACCTCCATTTTTTTCTAATTAAAATCTTTTTTCCAATTATACTCTGTACTGTTGAAGTGGGTGACGGTGGCAGGGAAGTCATGGGTGTTACAGCAATGGCAGGAGTTGCCGGTGAGAGGTTAGTGCGACCGCTAAGGGAGGTCATTAGGGGTGGATCTGGAAAAAAAAAAAGGAAAATAGGGAAACTTTTTATTTTTATGAGTATCTGAAAATATTAATTATATTTCTATGACGGTAAATATGATATAAAAATAGGAAAATTTAATATTTTTATGAGTATTTGAAAAAAAATTATTTCTATTTTTATGAGTATCTAAAAATTTGATGTGGAATTAACTTGATGATACCCACACCCACACTGGACCATTCATTTTGTTAGTCCTCACTAGATAATGTCAAAAGTAAAAGAGATTTAAATGAATAATACACAGTGAGGGTGTACAAATGAGTTTAGAAGGGTATAATGGACAATAATTAATTTATTAAGAAGGAAGGAAAGTAAATTTAGTAAATATTGGAGTGTATTTAGTAAAGAGCTTTTTTTCGAAGATAGCCCAGTTTAACTAAATTATCTATGGCATTTGTTTTAAAGCACCTATTATTTACTGGTGTACCCCCATTAAATTATCAAATAGACGTAAATAGCCTTAATTTTTAAAGTGGGCTATTACCCAGAGTTTTTTTTTTTTTCTCCAGCCACACAGCCGAAAATACGACAGAAAGTGTGCATAGGAGAAGGGATAACGTTGGCTGGGCGCATTTGGGAAACATCATTAATTAATTAAGGCTTAATGGTACTTTTAGTATATTAAGTTTTTTTATTTTATTTTGGTATATAATGTTTTTAAAGTTTCAATTTAATACTTTAACATATGTTTTAAGTATATTTTAGTACATTTCGCTGAAAATATTTGAAAGTTAATCAAGTTAGCTTTAGCATAGTCATGGTAAATGTCAATACGACTGTGTTGATTCTAATTCTTGTAACACATCTGTGTTATTTTTTTAACATTTCTGCAATGTACTTTTTTCCCCTATCTGTTATCACATGAAACAGTGAATTTCCAATCTCAATAACTTGGTTGAAAACATTAGACAAATTTAATTTCCTTTTTCATATTCTTCCCCAACACACCAATAAAATTATCCATTTTTCTATTTTTTGTAACAATTTTATGCAACTTGAAAATCAGAACAATTTTCTTGTCCAACAAGTTCCTTGTACTTGTCGGTTTGTCGAATTTTCTGTTGGTTTTGTTATAATAATTAATAGTGTGATATATATCTCAGATATGATTGATTGTTATGCCAAAAAAAGATAATAATATTTTGTGAAGAAGGAACTCTAGCTAGATGGGGAGAGAAAAAGTTCTAATTCTTTGAATAAAAAATTCAATGAACAAGCTAGATGGTGAAGAAGGAATTAAATATTCATGTACTTAATTAATTTTATATTTGATATCCATCTTCTACATTTTAAAATGGGAGTGCTCAAAGAGTACTAACTAAATTTTTATTTATAAGATAAAAATACACATCTATTTTCTAAAAGTTTAGCACAGTCATGTTAAAAAGTAGCACGGCTATGTTAAAAATTAACACGACCATGTTATAAGGAATTGGGATTAACACAGCCGTGTTGATATTTACAATTAACACTCTGTTAACTTTCAAACGTTTTTCAGCAAAATGTATCAAAATTAAAATTTTGATATATTATGTACCAAAATGAAAAAAAAAAGGTAAAATTTAATAGACTAAAAGTGACATTAAGTCATTAATTAATTATAAGTAAATAGTAACATTCGTGTTTTGAAAGTGTAATGCGTTGTCAAATTTGTCCTTGAAAGATGATAACTTAAAATTTAGTTCCTAAATGTGTGAAAAGTGCGATATATTAGTCATGTCTATTAGAATATATATTATCTTGATAATTATTATCTTTATATTATCTTGGTAGTTATTATTTATCTTTATCTTTATATGATATAATCAATTACTGAGGTTTCATGAATATAAATAGAGATGGGGTGTGGTCTTCTAAAACACACATTCAGTAAATACATTATTCTAATAATGTCGTTAAGTTTTGTCCGTCATATTTAACATTTGTGCTGATTTTACTTTAATATGTGGATTATATTGACAATAAGTGCATTGTTCAAGGTCTATAATGACATTAAATGACATTGTTTAAGAATTTATTTGTCAATAAGTTGTAAATTTTTCAAGTATCGAACTTACTTGGTTGCATCTTTTGTGAGTCAATGACCCAAGTGACATTTTTTTGTGACAAATTAGTGTCAAGATACAACATAGGCGTGGACATTGGACAAAACGAGCAAAACTTGACAGTAGAACTAATATGTCATACTTTTTACACATTCAGAGGCTAAATTTTATTTTATCATCTTTTAGTAGAGATGTCAAAATGCACCAAAACCCACAAGTTGGCCTGACCCACCACAGGTCCGGGCTAGAAAATTAACATATTTTTTTATGAGTGGTGAGTTCGAAGACTAAACCCGACCCACCACAGGCTTACCCGTGGTGGGCTAAGCTGACCTGTGAACCCACCAAGGATTGTTTTTCCATTATTTTTTAGTATTTTGTAATGTGATTTCACTTTTTTTTTAAAATTGAATGTGTTTCATATAAAAAAAATATAATGTGTTTTTTTTTAGGAAAAATATATATTGTGTTCAAATTTATTTATTTTTTATTTTTTAAAAACTTTTAAGTGGATTAGTAGGTTGACCCGTTTAACACACCAACTTGTGGTGGCCCGATCCAAGTTCATTTTCTAGAACTTCTTAAGGAGTGAGTCAGGTTGGCCCAACCCACCAACAGGTGAGTCAAGGTGGGTCAAGCTTAACCGGTCAGCTGGCCCGTTTTGACAACTCTATCTTTTAAGGACAAATTTGTTAATACATTATACTTTCAATAATGAAATTGACTATTTACCAATTAATTATTCACTAACAATATCACTTAATATTTGTAAGATGTTTAATATATTTGTATTTTTTTTTATATTTAAATAACTAAAATTTTAAATTATTATTATTGGTAAAAATATTATTATTATTGTAATGTTACTCATGTTAATGTATTTGATTTTTGAATTATTATTATTATTATTATAACAACAATTTTGAATTTTTCTTACCCAATTCATTTAGATCCAAATGCATAAAAACATATTAACTTTTTTTTTTTTATCAGTAGCAATCAAACATGATAATAATATACTAATAAAATAAATCATAATTACTAATTATAAATATTATGATTAAAATAATTAGAATTAAAAATAAATATTTTTAAGTAAATAAGAAATATTTTATTCACAATTTTATTTACATTATATTTATATAAAATTATGGTAATGTGTTTTTGATAATTTTGTTATTTTTTTTTATATAATTACAATAATATCATTTTAAATGTTTCCTTATTATTACGTATATATTAATTCCCCAAGATACATAATTATATATTGATAATAATTAAGGTACCTGATTAAAAAAATTAAAATAATTATAATCAGTATCTATTTTTTTGCGGAATATTATAATCAGTATAATATTCATGATTTAAACATTCAAAATAATTAATTGATTTATTCAAATTAAGTAATGTTAATAATAATAATAATAATTAATAATACTAATAAATATATATCCTAATTTATATTCAAATTCATATTTGTAATATATACAATTACAAAATCATGCAATAATTTATTATCTTTCATATTACAAATATATTATCTATCTATCTATCTTTTTTGTTTTTTACTTATTGATTATCTATCTATATATTATATAAAAGATAAAAGATAAAAGATATAGTTGTTGATTAAGTAATGTTAACAATAATAACTAATAATACTTTTTTTCACTGAATAATTAATAATACTAATAAATATATATCCTAATTTATATTTGTAAATTATAAAATTACAAAATCTTGCAATATTTTATTATCTTTCATATTACAGATATATTATCTATCTATATATTATATCAATAAATATCAATATCATATCATCATATTATATATTCATATTTCATATATTATATCGCCGTGCTTTGATGAAAAATTTTCTTTTTTATTATTCAAAAATCTATTCAAATTAATTAGAGTAATATATCGTATAAAACACAGTTGTTGATTGGGACTATCAATATAAGTGTCGTGCTCTAGTGAAAAATTTTCTTTTTTATTATTCATAAATCTATTCAAATTAATTAGAGTAATCTTGATTTTTTTTAAAATATTAATAAAAATGGAAAGTATGTAGGCAAATTAGTGTTGAGAAAATAATTATTTAAATTCAATTTATACTATTAAATGCATTATCACCCTAAAAAGAGAAAGTGTGCATGTAAAATTGTAAATTAGCAATATTCTATATATACCAAGTATTTACGGTTTGCATGTATTGTATTTTGCATACCTTCTTTTTTATTGTCTACAAATTAGTTTTGACAATAGTTAAATTTTTTTTTCCAATATAAATGAAGGTTCAAGAATTCTGAATGTTTCAAAGTGAAAAATTCTTCTTTCACTTTTACTAACAAAAATTGGTTAGTTTGTGTTTATCTATAATATTTTTCATCTCCATGGGAGCACATTGTCTAATTTTCTTATCAAATTAAAATTGTTATACTTAATGATGTGTGATAGAATGATAATGTAATTTTTTTTTTAGTCAATGCATCACCAATAAATTTTTATTTAATTTAGTGTCATTATTCTCAATATTTTTTTTCTCACTTTGATGATAGGTTTAATGAAAAGAAAAAGTGAATCCTACAAGACCAAATAAGATTCTTTTGTATTCTAAATAAATTTTATTTTATGGAGAAAATAAAAGGCATCAAAAGTAAATATGTTAAGTTTGTATACCGATTATTTTTAGATTGGTAGGATGATTTGCAACTTATATTCTAAATTTTGCTGGCACAAATTAACAACATTTTCCTTTTCATAACATATTTGAAATTAAAGTTTATTATTCAAAGTTAAAAGTTAAGAAACTTTTTCTTTATAATCAATATTTGTTGCATAGAGAATGTTTGTGCACACAAGCTTAATTTAATTGTTTTTTGGTTATAAAAGCTTAATTTAATTTAAAAAAGTACATAATTCTTTTCTTTTTCTTTCTTGACATAAGGTATATCATTCTTAAACAATAAAAAAATATAAAACTCACCATATTTCAAATATGTTATTGAAAGAAAAATGTGCAAGCAAACATGAATTCGACAAAAGACAGAAACTAGAATTTTGAACACCATTACAAGGGTACCTATAATTTTTTATTTTAAATTTTTTAGTCCTTAAACTTTTGTTTTACTTGAAAAAAGTCTATAAACTTAAAAAAAAAAGTCCTTAAAAAGTTTGAACTGCATTTTTGTATTTATTTAATAAAATTTCGGTTACAAATAACTGAATTTAAAAAAAAAAATCAGGGACTAAAGACCTTAAAAAAAAAAGTATAGACTTTGGCCAGTAAAAAAAATGTTTAAGGAATAAAAACCTTAATAGAAAAAAGTTTAAGTACTTTTTTCAATCAAACAAAAGTTTCTGGATTGAAAATTTAGGGAATGTATTGGATTAGGATTTTAAAAAACTATTTTGGTATAAAAAAAAGTATTGAAGATTTTAAAGATTTTGTAAGATTTTTTTAAAAAAACTTTTGTGATTAGGATTTTGTAGTTTGGATTTAAAACATAAGATTTGAAAGGACTTTACGCATTTATAAGATTTAAAAGGGCTTTATGAATTTTTATGGCTGTTACGATAATGACTTACTTTTAATCACAAATTTTCATAAAGTGATATTGAAAAATAATAACAAAACATTAGTCAAAAATATAAAATGTTTCATTTAACCCATAAAATACTAACCAAATAATTCAACAAAAAAGACATATAAAAACATGGTTAATTAGAACCAGAAAGTTTATTAAGAGATGATTAAAACATTAATTATCTGCCTAATTTGAAGAATATCCAAGAGAACACTCTTTTAGTGACATTTGAACGAATAAGTCTAGATTTAGGATTTTTTTTATAGTATCCCAAATATTCCTTTCCGTTTTTCTATTAAGTTGTATATCTTTTCAAAATTGACTGCAATAGTTTAAAAAAGTCTTTTAAAACTTTGACTTAATTGTTTACCCTGACTAAGTTAGAACTTCCTTCTGGCTCAAATCTACTTTTCTTATGAAGCTTTTCATTTCATTAGGAATTTATGAATCTAAAGGGGAATGAGATGGTGGACTACATTGTTCAGGTAATGTAGGCTTGTAAGATGATTTGTAGTGATTTGGGGGTATGAACATATCATTATTACGATCATATGAAAAGTCTCATCTTGAAATAGGAATGACAATTGAACCCATACCCATGGGAATGCCCCCGTCCCAACCCCAATTTTGACAGGGGAAAATCAAGTTGATCGAGTGTGGGTGTGGGTTTGGGTTTTCTCCGCTTAAGAAAGTTAGGGATGGGGTTAGGGTTAGGAATTGTGATCCCCGTCTCGTACCCACATCCACACCCGTCCTTGTTATTGATATAGTAAATTATATAAATACTCTAGAATAATTATACTTAAAATGTATATTTTTTGTGTTTTGTTTGATTGACACAATATTCATGGTTTATTATGAAACAAACATGTATTGATAAAATAAATTAAACAACTCTATTTATTATGAGAAATGGAAGTATGTTATATGAGGATGTCACGTGTAACATTTAAGATGATATATGTATCAATTTACGTTATAATGATCTTTTTATGATTTGAGATGTCATATGTATCGAAGATGGGGTGGGACGGGAAAACCCAATCCTCGACAAGGACGGGTCTAGGTCAAATTTTTATGTCTCGATGGGGAATGGGGACGGAAGTGGGGATGATTTGGGATGTTAGGGGCGGGGAGTGGGGAGGCTAACCCCGCCCCACTGCCATACCTACCTTGAAATAGAAAAACAAGAGATTGGGTGGGAGATTATGCCAACACCTCAAAATGAGAGATAATGAAATTAAAAAATGTCTATGATGAGAAGGAAAAATCTCTCGAGGTTGGATGAGATTGTTTGTTAAGTTTGGTATTTATATAATCAACTAAAAAAGTTCATAAAATCCATCAAAATCCAATTAAGAAGACAATTCTTTGAAATTTTTATGATTTTGAATAACAGATTATTTTTTTAAGTTATTTAAAATCCCAATTGAATACCACAAGATTTCATTGTCCTCTAAAAAAATATTGATAATCTTGATTGAATACTATCAAATTGTTTTTTATCACTGGCTTAATTGTAATTTTCATCCCCTAGTTTCGTGAAATGGTGATTTTCATCCCTTTGGTTTTTAATTGTAAAATTAGGTCTCCTGGTTTAAAAAACGTGCAAATTTGGTCCCTCCGTCTATTTGTTATGGTTGATCATTTTTTTTTTAACGTTGACCAATTTAATTACTATTTACACCTCCCTAACTTCTAAATAAACCCCCATTCAAAAATAAAAAGAAAACAAACTTTTTCTTCCAACACCTCCTATTTTATTTCCTATACTCCCAATTTTTAATTTTTATAGCCATGATTATTTTTAGATTTGGAAATATTATCAAAATTGGTAATTCCATTTATATACCTTTCAAAAAAGCAAGACATGATTTTTGGAAATATTTGTAAATTGGTATGAATTTTTTACAAATAAAATCTTTTTGGTAGTTTTAATTTTTTTATATGAATATTTATGACGTCTTATTTTTACAAACCAGTTTATTCATATTTATAAAATTTGAATTTATTAAATTTACTTGAATTTTTTTTCTTAATAAAAATGTTGTTGATAACTTTAAATATGTCATATATGATTGGTCATACAGTATAATCATAGTTATAAAAATTAAAAATTAAAAATTGTGAGTGTAGGAAATAAAATAGGAGGTACTAGAAGAAAAAGTTTGTTTTTTATTTTTGAAAATGAATATATTTAGAAGTTAGGGGGTGTAAATAGTAATTAAAATGGTTAACGTTAAAATTAAACAAAATAAACGGTCAACCATAACAAATTGACGGAGGGACCAAATTTGCAAGTTTTTTAAACTAAAAGGACCTAATTTTATAATTAAAAATCAAATGAATGAAAATTGTCATTTCACAAAACTAGAGGATGAAAATTGCAATTAAACTTTATCATTTAACAATCCTGATTGAATATCCAAGACATTTTCATAAAAAGAAACTCTTTTAAAATTTTAAACAATCCCAATCCAATACACCCCTTTAAATTCAAAAAAAATTAAGAATTAAAAACATAAGAGAGCAAGGAAAGTACATGGAGTATTTATATTTCATTACAATTAAAAATAACAGTATTTAACTAAATTATATTTTTATATTCAAAATTTAATATTTTGATTTTTTATACAATTAAAAATATTTAATAAAACTATTGACATGTTATATTTTAAGAAAATACATTTGTATTTGATCAACTTTTAACAAAATTATTTATATATTCAATCAACGTTATAACTATTTTAATATCAAAATCAGATTTATGCATCCTGAATATATGCACGAAATTCAATTATTTTTCTAAAAAACATTAGTTATCATACAAAATAATTTTTACTAAAAAAATAACATCATGTGGAAAATTGATGAATATAATTTTTTTTCTTAATAAGTTGATATGATAAATATCATTTTTACTAAAAAACAATAACATCAGGTAAAAAAAATCTTATTTTTTACACTTTACAATAAATTTAATTTAAGAATTTTTATTAATATATCAAGTTAAATATTGACTTAAATCAATAAAAAAAAATACTAATGTAATTAATAATGACTTAAATCAAATTACATTATACCATATTTTTCTTGTTGACAATTGACTCTTTTTTATAATTATATTTCAATTTAATGTATACAAATTTTATAAGAATGATATTTAAATTTTTCGTATAGCTAAACATCTTTATTTTTATATTTTGAAGTATAAAAAAATATTTTTTTAAGCATTATATCCGCCACACGGATAACTATATTATCATAAATTCATTAAGAATAATAATTTTATTTTTATTGATTTATTATTTTAAGAGTCTTTTAGATATTTATATTTAAATGTAATGTATTCAATTTTTATATGAACGATACTTAAATTTCTTTTCCTATAAAGACATCCTCCATTTTTTTTGTTTTGATTTGTAAGTTTAAAAATTTATATTTATAAAAAATTATTTATATTACTCTAACATCTCTCCATTAACAATGTTAGCTCCAATTAATTTTTAAAAAGTAAATTACATTTTTAACCTGTACATTTTTTGGAAATCCAAAATTATCGTTCTTCCCAAAATTACTCAAATTCATTCCACCTCCCTACCCCCTCTTTCAAATCCTACCCAACTAATTTTCATGTTCTAATCTTGCGAGGAAGAACCCCTTCTCTCTGACACCATCGGCCTTGGTGAGGAAATCATGGGAGCCTTATGAGTGTTAGCATTCGGCGTTGACGGAGACAGGCATGGGTGGTGGTTTATTCATGTGTTATTATGTTACACCATCTTTAATGTTACATTTTTGTTGCATGTTTCAAGGAAAACAACTGTGTTTTTTTTTTTAGGGATCCATTGTAAACATTGATTTTTAAGGGTCCAATGTAATGTAAGCCCGTTGCTTCAATTTTTTTATTTATAAAAATAATGAATATAGTAATTAATACAATAGTTAATGAATATTTTAATAATATATATTTAAAATTTGAAAAATAATGGTTAGTTTTTATAAAAATCAACCGTTACTTTTTTTTTTTTTTAAATAGAGACTTCAAAAAAACTTATACAATTCCTCCATTTTTTGATTTCATGGATCCAAACCAAAATCTACTCAATATGAATTCATGGTATATATTATGCTATTTTATGTTTTTTATTAACAAAAATGTAATTTAATTATGTTTTTATTTATATTCTTTTATTGCCCATTTTTTGTTAACATAATATTAGTCTAATGTAAATTTTTTAATTTGTAAACTTTAGTTAATTTTTAAAAGATTATTAATAAAATATAATAAGTTAATTTTTTTTGGGATACATTGGATACCACCAAAGGCAGACCTAGGTTTTGAGGGTGGGGTGGGGATAAAAAAAAAATAAAAAAATAAATATATATATATATATATATATATATAAAATAAAAATCACAAAACATAATAATAATAATAATAATAAGTCTTATATAGCAGAGGATTAATACATATTTTACATTAAAGGATAGCCTATACCCTTCATTATTAGGGATAGTCTAGAAGAGTATACTCATATTGACATATAATTAAGATATAATTATTTTACAATATGGACAATTATTTTACAATGTTTTTTAGTCTTGTCATAGGTTTTAATAATTTTATTTCTTCTATCCTTGTTATTTTCTGTCGACACTTCTTTTACAACGCTTTAGTCTTGTTAAGATCTTTAATAATTTTGAACCTTACATTTTTGTTGTTTTCTATCGACACTTCGATTTCAATGCTTCAGTCTTGTTAAGATCTTTAATAATTTTGAACCTTACATTCTTGTTGTTTTCTATCGACACTTCGGCTATTTTAATCAAACATATCTTCATTGCGAAGATAAGGATTATACCGAGAAGTGCTTTCTTCGAAATAATAATAATAATAATATACATTATTTATACATTTAGTCCGATAATCACACCATTAAATATGTATAATATAATAACTAGTTTTATTATAATATATTAAAATAAAATACAATAATACATATTGAAGTAAATATCATAACATATAGCAGCAGGCCACACTATTTTTTTAATGTTTTCTAAATGTATAATTAGTATACAGTTATCATAGTTTAAAAGATAATTTTTATAAGATTATATTGAATATAATAATTATTATTAATATTTACTTATTCTCTGTTTTATAATGATATTTTAATTATATTTAAAAAAAAACGCGACAACGTTGGCATAAAAAGTATTTTCCCAAAACATTATAATTGCAAAAAAAAAAAAATCTAAAATCTAAAAAAATTTAAAAGTTAGGCAGCAATTTTTGCCAACAAAGTCTAACATAGATGTCATATGTATGACTAGAATTTGACTTGTGAGAATAGAAATCCCTCGTGAAAGATAGATAAAACTATTAGAAAATTATTGTTTTTTTTTGTATAGTTTTGTTAATTTGTCAATACACACCGAGTTAGTAGGAATATCTTTGCAGTTGAAAAATATATACAGATAAAATAAAAGGGCAAAATATTATTTTTTACCTAAAGTTTTGAACATTTTCGTTTATAGTTGTTAATGTTTCATTTGACTATTTTTCTGTTTACCTCTTGGTCCCTCTCTGAGTGAGCTTCGTTAATGAGTGATCTGACTCGATAGATGCCACGTGTTTTATTAATTTACTAACATGTGTTTTTTTAAAATTTATTTTTTAATTATTTTTGTAAAAAAAAAGATCATATCAATAACATGACACGTGACTCAGTGACTCAACTTGATATAAGCTACTAAGGTGCAAATCTAACCCATTGATAGAGGGATAAAAAACAAACAGAAAAATAGTTTAGAGATCAGACCAATCAAATGAAACATTAGGTGTCCTAACATCCCTATTTAGTGTCTTGTTGACACAGGTAAGCTCACTTTTAAAGAAGCTTGTCTTTTCTTGTCTCTTTCCTTGCAGCAGCTACCTTGGGCCAAGTTAATCTAGTCTGCAACCATTCCACTGTTCAGAAGTTTTGTATATTGGCGTGGCATTCATAATGCTCTTCCATGTGATGATCTATTGAAGAAAAAGGGTTGTGTCACTGTTTTTGTCTACAACCATTGTCTTTAGTAAGAGGAAACTCTTCACCATCTTTTCTTGCCAGTGTCCATTGAGCACAATCCCTTTGGACTTGGTTATTAAGCATCTCTCTTGTCTCTCTTAACCTCTCCAACCTCACTATGCTAATCATGGATGTAAAAAAGGTAAAAAGCACATTGGCGAGGGAAGTTTTAACCTTAGCAATTCTTCATATTATTCATGCGATTTGGAAAAGCTGCAACTATGCTAGGTTCAGAAACTGCCAACTACCTTTATCTCAACTTATTGCTAAAATCAAAGTTGGGACTGCCCTTACTAGTTTTTTGAGCAAAGGTCATGCTTCGAACTGCATATTGGAATTCTCTTTTTTAAAGCACTTCAACATCACCATCAAGGCAGCTAGGTCTAAATCAATTAAACTAGTCTTTTGGCAAGCTCCCTCTACTGGTTACATCAAATGAAACATCGATAGAGCTGCATAAGGGTCTCTTGAGCATGTTGCTTCAAGAGGCATTGTCCCGTGGCAGATTAGAAGAAAATGGCAAACTATGTTGATACATTGTAAGCATATTAGATTTAGAGTCCCACATCTTTTATGAAGGAAATGAATGTGCGGATCTTTTAGCTAAGCATGGCCTTACCACAAGAGGCCCTTATACTTGGCTACCTGTTCAGCCAATTCTTATATCTTCTTATCTTGCTAGAAACAAATGTGGGTTGCCACAATATAGATTTCGTTCTTGTCCTTTGTAATTTCTTTATGCGATTTTGGTTGATGTCCCCCCGTTGTAACCTCTCCTTTTTTTTTTTTTCTCTTTTTTCTCTTAATAATATTCAACTTGGTTGTGTTTGTCGGATCCTTATGTGACAACCTAGTTGGGATGTTGGAATCCTTCTAAATACCACCCAAACTCCGATTTCAGTAAAAATGAAACATTAGAAATTATAAACAAAAATGTTTTGAACTCCAAGGACAAAAAATATATTTTGCCCTAAAATAAAAGCACAAAGTACAAACTGATTGATATTCTAGAAAACATATTACAGATAGATATATACATGACCTTAAGAAGAATTTAAGACAAATAAAAAACAACTAATAACTTGCAAAAAAAGTAGTGATTAGGTCGACTAATATTGACATGTGTTGCAACCGAGATCACGGCGGGACGGCGATTAAAATCGAAGGTATGGATCAAAAGAGTCGCCATCAATATTTATTAAGAAAAACATCGGAAAAATATTTTTTTTAGAAAAAAATGGTCTTTGAAACTAGATTTTGAGTTCGGGAGTCCATTACGTGTAGGGAAGGTATTAGCACCCTACAACGTCCGTCACAAAAACAGTTACCCTTAATTAATTAAGAGAAAATCTTTTATAATTTTTAGACATTTATCTCACCAAAACATTACTAGAAAAGAATAATTAATTTTGCTAAAAGAAAGAAGGAGATATACTATTTTTATTCCTTTTTTTATTTTTTAATTTAGGACTCTTGAGTTGTCGCAACTCATTTATCCTAAAAAGACACTTGAAAAATTGATAGAGGTGTACACCCAAGTCAATTCATCTTTATTATTATTTTTTTAAAAATGATTTTAATTTAAACAACTATTGATAATTAAAAAAAGAAAGAAACTTAGTAAAATGGAGGGTGTAAACAGAAATATGGCCCCAAAACGAGAAGCTGTAATTTAGTAAAATGAGGTGTAAATAGAAATCTGGCCCAAGACAAATGTGTTGCAGTTTAGTAATAATAGGTGTAAATAGCAAACTGGCCCAAATTGCGAAATTAAAATTTAGGGGTTTCTGTTTCCCTCTCATTCATTCTCATTCACTCAGCTTGATTGCACGACCTAGGGTTCTAGGGTTCGCGAGAGAGAGGAAGGGGCGAGATTGGGAGTGGCGATTCGGACTCCACGGCAATGTCGTCGCGCGTGCGGTGGTGATCGCGACGCGCGACCGTCGGCGGAGGGCTTGGCGAGGGGTCGCAGGTGGCGTTTAGTGTTGGGTTCGTGGTAGTCGTGTTCGCGTGGGGGTGAGGTCGAGGACGAGGCCATGGTCGCGGGACGCGGCGGCACGTGGAGGAGGAGTGAATGGGAGGTCACGGGGGAGATCACGACGCGCGGAGGTGGCGGTGCCGTGGTCGGTAGTGGTTTCGGGGTGCGTTGAGCGTCTAGGTATGGTTCCATTCTCCGTTTCTCCTTCGCTTTCTTTTTCCCTCTCACTGTTTCTCTTTGGCTTTGAACTGATTGCTCTGTTTGATTATTTGATTGGTTTATGCGATTGGGTTCTCAGATTTGCTTCTCTTGCTATAAACCGGTGTATGGTGATTTGATTTTGTTCTTTTGGTAACTGTGTTTATGCTTGTATTTGGGATTGGATTCAATGGCTTTGTTTGTCTCTATTTTGGGTTTTGTTTGGGATTGAGCTCAATGATTCTAGTTTTGGTGTTCTTATGTTCCTATATCTGTCTCTGCATATATCCCTGATCACGTTTTTTGGTATCTGTTCTTGGTATCCAGTCCTGGTCCTGCTTATGTTTTGGATCTTTACCATGAATGTTTGATTCTGATTCTAAGGTCAAGTTTACACCTTTGATAGGTTTGATTAATTTAAATTTAAACATGGTATTTTCTTCTCAGATTCATATATCGTTATTTTTTCTGAGCAAATAGATTTTAGTACATGTTTTTTTTGCTCTCTGATCCTCTGATTTTTTTCTCCGTCCTTCTCTTTCTTCTTTTTCCTCCTCCTCTTGCTCTGTTGATTCTCTATTTCTATATATAGTGAGGTTTTCTGAACCTCTTTGCTTAATCCCCTTTTTCTTTCTTGCAGCTGCAATGTTTGACCAAATCCCTTAGTGCTCTGCCTCCATCTGATGAAGCGGCTGAGTGCTGTGCTTGATGATGATGAAGCGACTGAGTGCTACCTGATGATGGAGCTGCTTAGGGATTTACTAGTGGATTGATGAAGTTGCTGATGAAAATCTCCATTCTTCTTCTCTTTCTTCTTTTTCCTGTTTCTTTTTCCTTCTTTTTTTCTCTTCTCGTTGCTTCTTTTCCTTTTCCTTTTTCATGTGCTTGATTTGTTCACTTACTGTGAACTACACTTCAATTTTTAAAGAAACTTGGAGGAAAATGAGAAAAAAATTGGTTTCTTGCTTATTATATTATTGTGTATTCTCCTTCATTTTTTTCTTTCCCCTTTCATTCTTTCATTTTTTTTTATGTAGCAATATAAACTTTTGGGACAATAATAATAATAATAATAACAACAACAACAACAATAATAATAATTATAAAAGATAATTAGACAAAGAATTTCATTGATAATAAAAGAGCATAAGGATTGCTCAATTATAAACAACAAAAACAAAAGACAAAAAGTAAATAAAAAAAAACTCCTAAAATAAATCTAGTAGTTACAAAATGCCTTTGTTCCCAACAGAATCCCCTAATCCACCTAAACATGATAATCAGTTACACACTGAAACATTGCCATTAACCACAAAATTCTTTTCAATAAAATACATTAACTCTTAAAGGCCTACACTATGCATAAAAATCCCATTCTCCATTCTCCAATACACTTCAATTCATCCCCCCCACTCCCCCTCACCACACCTATGCTCGACAGAGAACCGTCGACGCCACCTTGGCCACTACCCCTAGAGACCAGACAACGCCACCATCGGCGTCTCGTAGAATAGTTTTGAGCATATGTCTAACATGAATACTTGGAATGAATTAAGAGTAAGATTTGACAAAAATCAAACAATTGATAAAAATTTTTAACAAGAGGTTATGAAAGAAAGAGAGCGTTGGAGACAAGTTTTATTGAGAATATGCTTAGTTGTGAAAGGTTGAATGGTTTGACAATTGTTAGAATATATATTGTCTTTATATTATCTTGGTAGTTATTACCCTTATATTATCTTGGTAGATATTATCTTTATATTATCTTGTTAGTTATTATTTCTCATTATCTTTATATGATGTAATCAATTACTGAGGTTTCCTCAATATAAATAGAGATGAGGTGTGGCTTCTTCCCATACACATTCAGTAAATATACATCATTCTAATATGGTATCAAAACCTAGTATTTGGGAAAAACCAAAGTACTCCACTGGCTAGAGAATAAGTGGGGGCAATCCTTACCCTATGAGCTAGCTTGTGGGGTTGAGTTAGGCCCAAATCCACACCCTAAGATATCAATGGTGAATGGTATCATAGAGCTAAGTTCAATTTCCCCCCTTTTTTTTTCTTTCCTTCAAAGTGTCGTGAATAATGCGTGAATAGTACCGCACCTATGTGAAGTTGGCTGTTTACCATCGTCGACCAATCTTTTTCTTGGCACGTACACTCCACGTGTTGTCACTAAATTAGCACGTGCCACTTTTTCCAACATTCCCATTCGTTGCCGATCGCTCCTCAGGGTATGCCTCATTCTGACGAACCTTCCCACCCTTCTATTTGACATGTTTTTTGTGAAGTTCTCTCATGGCCATAACTCTTGCTCCTACAGTTCCTACCTATGACATGGTACATGAACAACTATTACGTATCTTCACTCCGCATACTTTTGGACACCCATCCACGTCTATTGGGGGTTCCTCTGCCCTCGTCTCTCACTCCTCTCATTGTGGGGGTCGTGGTGGAAGACGTGGTAATGGTTCCGAATGTAGTATTCGTTGCACCTATTGCAGAATCTTTGGTCATATTGAAGCCAAATGTAGGATAAAAGCTCGAGTGCAACCTCAATCAGTTAATGTGGCCACGGTCACTTCTTCTGCTTCTGATATTACTATCTTTACTAAGGAATATAATGAGCTTCTTCAGCCAACAAACTTGCATCACCTATTACCGTTGTGGTTTAGTCTGGTAATCCTATGACTTTTATTTCTTAGTCTTCCTCTATTGGACCTTGGATACTTGATTCCGGTGCCCCTAATCACATGACTGGTAACCAATCCCTTTTCTCTTCCTTAACCTTTTCAAACTCCTTACCCTTTGTTACTCTCGCAGATGGCTCTCAAATTAAAGTCTGGGGCATCGGACAAACCCATCTCCTTCCTCAACTTTCTTTACACTCTGTCTTATTTGTTCCTGATTGTCCTTTTAATTTAATTTCTATTAGCAAACTTACCCACACTTTTGATTTTTCTGTCTTGTTTGAAAATAATTATGTTCTTGTACAGGGTCGAAGCAATGGACGAACGATTGGAGTAGGACATGAGTTTGGAGGATTATATTAGCTTACGCCTTCGGTTGCTTGTATCTCCTCTATCTCTCCAGCTCTTGCACATCAATGCCTTGGGCACTCGAGTCTGGAAAAATTACGTCTTTTAGTTCCTAGTCTTTCTAAAGTTCCATCTTTTTAGTGTGAATCGTGTCAACTAGGCAAACATAGTCATACTAGTTATAGTCCTCGTGTTAATAAGTGTGTTGGGTCACCTTTTGCTTTAATTCACTATGATATTTGGGGTCCTAGTTGAGTTTGTTCCACATTAGGATATTTTTATTTTGTCACATTTATTGATGATTTTTCTCATTGTACTTGGATGTTTCTAATGAAGAATTGTTCAGATGTTTTTTCTATTTTTCAAATTTTTTCTGTTGAGATTTAAAATCAGTTTGGCTCCTCAATTAAAATTTTATGAACTGATAATGCAAAAGAATATATGTCATCTCAGTTTTAGTCCTTTTTAAACTCCCAAGGGATTCTTCATCAAACATCTTGTGCCCACACACCACAACAAAATGGTGTTGCTGAATGCAAAAACTGCCATTTAGTGGAAACCGCTTGCACACTTCTTCTTCACTATAATGTTCCACTTTGTTTTTGGGGAGATGCTCTCCTTACTGCGTGTCATTTGATTAACCGCATGCCTTCATTGGTTCTTAACAATCAGATTCCTTACTCCATCTTATATCCTAAACAGACTCTTCACCATGTTCCTCTTCGTGTCTTTGGGAGTGCATGTTTTGTCTATGATCTCACTCTAGGTAAAAATAAACTCTCCACCAAGTCCCTAAAATGTATTTTTCTAGGATACTCTCGCCTTCAAAAGGGTTATAAATGTTTCTCTCCTCAATTTCAGCGATATTTTGTCTCTATTGATGTTACATTCTTTGAGAATACTCATTTCTTTTTCTCCATAGTTGAAAATGTCCCTCTAGAGGTCCCACCTATTGTTCCAGCACCACTTGTTGCTCCTACTCCACCTCCATTACTCAAAATTTTGGTCTGGATTATAGTGACACTTTTTCTCTTGTGGCGAAAATCATCTCTGTTCATCTTTTTCTTGCTATGGTTGCCATTCGACACGGCCTCTTCACCAACTGGATATAAAAAATGCTTTCCTGCATGGTGAGTTGCAAGAAAAGGTGTACATGGATCAACCACCTGATTTTACTATTTCTGGTGGCTCACACCTTGTCTATAAGCTTTGTTGCTCCCTTTATGGTTTAAAGCAATCCCCCCAGGCTTGGTTTGGTCGTTTCTGCTCAGCTCTACTTGAGTTTGGTATGATTTATTGTGAAGCTGACTACTCGGTATTTTCCCTCCATTCTTCGTTTGGCTTGTGTATATCTATCTTGTTGTATATGTTGATGACATCGTCATCATTAGCAATGGCTCAGTTGGAATTACCCGTCTCAAGTCTCACCTTCACACCCAGTTTGAGACTAAAGATTTGGGTCCACTCAGGTACTTCTTAGGCATTGAAGTTGCCCAATCCTCATTTGGTATTGCCTTTTCCCAACGAAAATACACCTTAGAAATTCTGACGGAAATTGGAATGCTTGATTGTCGTCCAAGTGACACTCTTATGGATCCTAATGTTAAGCTTATTCCGGGTCAGGGGGCATCTTTGAAAGACCCAGGAAAGTATCGACGACTTGTAGGCAGGCTTAATTATTTCACTATCACTAGACCAGACATTACGTTTGTTGTTAGTGTGCTGAGCCAATTCTTGAAAGAACCTTATGAAGGTCATTGGGATGTCGTCACTCGTGTCCTTTGATATATTAAGAATGTACCAGGTCGTGGATTCTTGTATGAAGACAAAGGCAATACCAACATCATTTCTTACTTTGATACTGATTGGGCAGGATCACCATCAGATAGGAAATCCACCTCTAGATATTGTGTTCTTATTGGAAGGAATATGATTTCATGGAAAAGCAAGAAACAAAAGATAGTTGCCAGATCAAGTGTTGAAGCTGAATATCGTGTGATGACAATAGCCACTTGCGAGATTACATGGCTTATGGAACTTCTCCAATAGTTAAAATTTGGAGACACTACAACCATTAAACTAATTTATGATAATGAAGCTACCATTCACATAACATCAAACCCGGTGTTCCATAAATGAACCAAACACATAGAGATAGACTGTCACTTTGTGAGAGAGAAGATACTTTCAGGAGCAATTATCACTGATTTTGTCAATTCTAAAGATCAACTTGTAAACATGTTCACTAAGTCTCTCATGGGTCCTAGGGTTAACTACATTTGTAACAAGCTTGACTCATATGACATATATGCTCTAGCTTGAGAGGGGGTGTTAGAATATATATTATCTTTATATTATCTTGATAGTTATTATCCTTATATTATCTTGGTAGATATTATCTTTATATTATCTTGTTAGTTATTATTTCTCTTTATCTTTATATGATGTAATCAATTACTGAGGGTTTCCTCAATATAAATAGAGATGAGGTGTGACTTTCTCCCACACACATTCAGTAAATATACATCATTTTAATAACAATTTTATCTATTGAGAAAGATATGTTGGAGAATATTGATGTTGATGTTATTATTAATGATTTTGCATCTCAAAATACTAAAAGAAACCATTTTTTATGATCATTTATGTGTTTTGTTTTGTAGGCGATATGCATGATAATTTCGGAGAAAATAATTTGTTGACGATAAAAGATAGAATAGGAGTTTATTGAAAAATAAATTGTAATACATCTTCTTAAAGAATTGTTAAAAGTTTATTCACAATATTTTAATAAGATGTACTTTTTTTTATTAATTTTTTTTTTTTATCTTTTATTGAATACACATTTAAATTTTATAATATTTATATGTAAGTGTCTCTTGATCATGATTTCGCCTTGGGCCCTAAAATGTTAGGACCAAAGCTGCATCCAGTTCTCCTTTAACAACTATTAAAGGGTTCCACTATAATCAAATGATAACAAAATAAGTATTCTTCATTACCATTTCTAGCTACAAGTATTCTCTATACTACTACTAGCAACTAGTATTCTAAACCACTACTGGTTACAAGTATAAATCTCTCCCAAGATTATACTTCCCAAGTATTCTTTAAAGTCACTCCTAGCTTTCTATTCAAAAATGAATAAGATTCAAGTAACTCTCCAAGAGAGGATATGAATATGGTTTGAATCTCTAAGAGTTTTATGTAAGATGAAGTATTATTTTCTCTCAAGTCTAGTTTCTCATTAGGTATCTCACTTTTTTCATAATGCTTTTCTTTGCTTTTTAGCTTGAGCTTGTTTTTGTTTTTCATCTTGTACTTTTGTTTGGGTTCGTTTCGTTAGTATTTTTGTTGCATAGAAACATCTATTTATAATAGAGTTTCATGGATTTGAACGTTGGAGAAGAAAGGTTCCGTTGTCTCACAGTTAAGTGTTGAAGTTGTTTTAGCTTGAGTTTGATTAGATAGGAGCAAGTTCCTATCTTGCCACAACTCGCTTTAGCTATAGGTGTGCTTCTCAAAGCTGATTAACCTTTTGTTGTACCTACAAGACTTTACACTTTTCAAGACATGCAAACAGTCATACAAGGAATAGAAGAAAAGTATTCAAAAAGTATTAGACAGTGTGTTTTTAAAGTCAATTGGTGATAATTAAACGCATAGTCCACAACGCATTTGAACAGTACATGGTCTGGTTCAACACAAACATAGTCTGGTCTAACTATCACATAGTCTAGTTTGAGATACATGCATGGTCTAGTCTGAGACTTTTATCGTCTGGTCTAGCACCTATCACATAGTCTGTTCCAAGACTACTACATGGTTTGTTCCAAGACTTTGCTTAGCAAGGACCTTTACATGGTCTACGAGTGATGCACAAAAAGATATATTTGATTGCTATTGGCAAGGGGGCGAACCTACAACCTCCCCTGTTTTTTTTTTGAAAATATTTATTTTTATATTAAAAGATGTTTTAAAAATATTAAATAATTATTTTTAAATAAAAATCAACTTTATAAATAATGTTATTTAAGTATTATTTTATTGAGATTGTTTGTGATATACTCTATTTTAGATATTTTTTATATGATTGGTTGTAATTTATTTGAAATCATCAATTTTGGTAGATTTCATATTATTTAATTATTCGCTTACTTGACTTAATTGATCCAAATCAAAATTGATGATTTCCAATAAATAAATTTAAGTCAATCACAAAAAAAGAATGTCTTTAACACCCATGTTATATATTATATTATATTTTAATATTTATTGTAGAGATAATTACAATTTTTTACTTTTTCTAGATATAATATTTGAATATTATTTATTTTTATTTCAAAGATTTTTTTTATAATATGTTATTATTAATATTTTAAAATTATAAATAATTGTAATTTGTAATCATTTTATTTTATTAACCTTTGTAAATAAGTCAAACTTTACATGCACTATATATAAGATTGACAACTTAATTTTTGAAATAGATAAATAAATGGCAAAGGCTAGTATGAACCACTTATATAAATGGTTTATCGGTGGATCACGTTTCTAAACCATTTGATTCATCTTACCCACACATCCATATGATGCACCATCTTCACTATATTTTTTTTTCATATTTCTCTCTCTCTCTTTCCTTTGTATGACTCTCCCTCCCATTTTTTTTTTCTTTTTCTTTTCCTCTTTCCTTCTCAAACATATATGTTGTGACTTCATTGAGATTAAAATCATATATGCAATGAAGATTGAAAATATACTCATTTAATAAAGAAATGCATAATCTCTAAATTCCATTCCCAAATGCTAACATTAGTGCAACATAATTCTGAGTTTTGATAATTTATTTTTACTTAATGTTATGATTATATTAGATGGTTAAGTTTTTGTTTAGAGATGTGATTTGTTTATTTTTGTTAAAAATGATATGATTTAAATAATTTGAAGAAAGAATCATACAATAATTTTTGTTAACACATTTATCATTTTTTTTTTATAATTTGTGACTATTTTAATTTAATTTTTTTAATGGTTACAGTCGTTACAAATTGTGAATTACATATTCTCCATTTGACAGACTCGAGACTATAATGATATTTAGAGATAAGGACTAAAAGAAGAAGTACTTCACAATTTTAGAGACTTAAAAAAACAGTTTTTTATTTGAGGGACAAAAAAAATAATAATCTAATTTAAATTACTAAAAATATATTTAAACCATTTTTAACCTCAATAAAGTAATAGTATATATGTTTGAGAAGGAAAAAGGAAAGAGGGAAAAAAAAGGGAAAAAAATGGGAGGGAGGGTCATATAAAGGAAGAAGAGGGAGAAAGACGGAAAAAATCTAGTGGAGATGGTGTATTATATGGATGTGTGGATAAGATGAATTGGATGGTTTAGAAACATAGTCCACCAATAAATCACTTACACAAGTGGTTCATGATAGCCGCCTTCGCCTAAATAAATATTCAATCTTTTTATCATCATTTTTTTATAATATTTTTATTTTTCTTGTCTCGTCTTTGTCTTAATTTTTATTATTGAGTTTTTAATGTGTTTTCTATCTTGGTGTATTGATCCAAACCCATATGCTATATAAGTATTAATAAATAAAATTAGATTTACAATTGCACTAAAGATTTGTGATAATTTGTTTTTAAAGTTATAACATTTGTCACTATAATTTTTTCTTCAATTTTTAAAAACTTTTTTTAAGTAAATTATTCTTCAAAGTTAGTGACTATTATTGTTCTAAAATACAATGAGTAACACAATTTATTCAAATTTAATATAATTTTGAAATATAATTAATAAGAATTTTCAAAAAAAATATATAATTAACATTTTTTTATTATAAATTCATTAAAGTTATTGGTGGCATATGAAATATATTTTATCTTTTGTAATTTAAGATCTTTAAAAATAAGTTTAATATCTTCAATCAAAATGTATTTTGATTATGTGTTTGTACTAATTTTAATTTTTACAAATTTAATTGATTTTAGCCCCCAAACATTGAATGCTGGTCCGTGCCTGACTATTGGTGGTTTAAAAAATAAAAAGGCCAATAATTTTGTGAAAATCAAAAGTGACGCTTGTTTAGGTCTGTTTCGTGCAATTACACCAAAAATAATTTGGTAAATCGGACCCCATATATAACATTCAGATTATATAGTTCCTGACAATTTATCTACAAGCTGCATCTTCCAATTTCCAACCTTAAGTTTTTTTTTTTTTTTTTTTTACAGCATTTCCACCCTTAAGTTATATTCACTATTGTAACTGTTACACATAATGGAAGGATAATATTGAGAATTATCTTTTTAGATGAGAATGGTAATGGATGTTCCATTAGATTAAATTATATAGTTAAAAATTAAAATATTTATTTAAAGATTAACATACATATTATATGATCAAATTGAAATCTCTACAAGATTTACTAATTATCTATAATTATAATTAAGATTTATTGTCATCACCATAACCACTGTCACCACCAACTTGACCACCATCATTGTACTTGTTGCTTGTTGATGATGACAATAGTGGTGATGGTGATGGCGACCAGAGTGCTTCAACTCCTGTCGTTGCTCCTTCCCCTTTTTAATATATATATACATATATATATATAATAAAAAAAATTATTAAAAAATAAATTTTTAAGTTAATATTTATTTAAATTTTTTTATTAATAGATCATATCTTAATTTTATACCTATTAAATATTTGGTTTCATTATATTTTTTATTTATTTTTTGTAAGTTTTATTCTTAATAAATTAATTTGACACTTTTTATTTATAATTTTTTAAAATCTTATAAATTTTACTTTATTATTTTACTCTTATATTACATGATTGCAGATTTTACTCTCAATTTTTAAAAAATTGACAAATTTAATACCCATTTTTTTTTTATCTTTTTTTAATATAAATTTTACATTAAATTTTTATTTTTTTTTAAATTTATCTTCAATTTTTGTAAAAAAATTTTTAACCCTTCCTTACTTAAGTTTCTGGTCCCTTAGACAACTCTTAGTGATAGTTATAATAAATCTGAAATATTTTAGAACATGATAAAATAAATCTTTTAAATATTTAATAAATTTTAAAGATTTTAATCCGGTTTGATGTATGTTAATTTTTAAATGAATGTTCTAATCATAGCCATCTAAATTAATCCAACGGATAAAAACATCTATTTTTATTCTCAATTAAAAATCTGATTTTCATATGATATCTACCGAGTAAGTATATTATATATTAGATCGCTACTAGCTTTGCGCACCGTGAATACCACTAAAGATTAATATAAATATTCTGTACTATATAATACGGTAATTGGCGTTTAAAGGTATGGTTATAATAATATTTTCACATGCGGGATAAATTGTAATATATTTTTTTAAGTCTGATGAAAACAATTTAAAAATTAGCTAAACTACAATTTATTTTTTGTGGATTTGTAAATTCTATTCTGATAGGTGTCCAAACATGCACCAAAATGTCACCATTATCTCAAATTTGTAATTTATCACTTTTTTTTTTTTTTTTCGACTTCTCAGTTATGCAAATGATATCTATCATGTCTGAATATGATCTGAAAAAGATCTCAGATTTCTGAGGTAACATAACATGAAGGTTCTTTGAAATAAACAAAATGCAGTATAACATGATGTTGTCAAGTGGCGGACACAAACACATTGAGTCAATGAAATCATAGCCATTAGCCAGGACATGACTTTCATCCCAGTTAACAATAAGCAATGAAATCATGCAAAAGGAAATCTCCCGAATTTATTGAATTGATCAAAGAAAACATTTGAACTAACAGAACACCCACAGCAACAGACACTTCAAGTTCATGTCCACCAGGAAATCAACACATGTTATTTTACTCATCATAATATAAATTTGAACTAAAAGAACAACAGAACACCCACAGCAACAGACACTTCAAGGTCATGCCTACCAGGAAATCAACACATGTTATGTTACTCATCATAATATAAATTCTTTTGTAGAAATTTCTAAATCTCAATCCTGGTTCTCCAAAGTTGTATATATATTAAATAGATACAAGTTAACAACCAGCTCTTGTAAATGTAAAAACATGAAATATTTCCTGTTTCAAATTAAGAACCCCAAATTCAAAACACAGCATGAGTTGAGTTGTAAGCCATAATAGTCAAACAAGGAATAAGGAGATGAGGTACCTTAAGGAATGCTAATGGGCCTTGCCATGATCATCGTGATGACCCTCCCAAGGATGCCTCCAACCCTATAAAATAAAACAAAGAATGCGATTGTTAACGGAACAGTCAGGGGTGTGGGTGGAGGTGGGGTAACAAATTATTATCACACACAGAGAGATCGTGTTAGTTATGTTACCAATACAACAGGAGCATCTTGCTTAGCCCTGTAGAGTACCCAAAACCTGGAAGTAACATAGATAGATAGATACAATCTCGATGAAATAAACTAGGGCACAAAAATCATAGAATACAAGTGAGAACTGACCACATGACGGCGCACAAACCCTTGCCAGTGATAGTGTGCCAGCGCTTTGGTTGATAAATCGTAACACCTTTGTAGGTTGTGCCGTATCCATTTCCTCCCCCCATCACAATTCTTGTCTGTGCCTTGTAGACAATAATTTGACATTTACTTTGAGTATAACTAAACTTCCAACTTATATTAAATATAAGGGGGGTTAGGTACATAGGCAAGTCTGACTTTTGACTTCTACGAGACTTATAAAAACAAGGGAAACAAGTCTAGACAATGATTTAAGCAATACATCTCTTAAATTGAAACAAGCAGCAGAGGTATATAAATCTATCCTGCAATCACTCACCACTAACCTACTGTGCCAAAATATTTATCAAATATGTTAGATGGTTCCAAAATTCATGAGATTAGTTGCCAAGGAAAGAGGAAATCTAAAACCAGAATATTGAAGGAGGGCAAGGTCTGGTTCAGTATAGTCTGTTCTCACGAAATAATAGAAGGCAATGTGGAATCATTGCTAATTTTTAGCATACTCCCTTGTCATGTTTCTAAGTTATCTAGTTTCCTATTGGCTAGACATATTGGAGAGCTTGCAAGAGTTGGAATTGGGATCATCTATGGTATATGAAACAGGAAATACAATTCCAATCAATGGCTCTAACCTGAAAACCCAGAACTAACATAAACATCGGCTATAGCAAAACTGTCTCTGCACATAAACCTACCCAACCTATTTGGCCAAAATATCCACCAAATATTCAAGAGAAACATAAAAGTTGTGAGATCAACCAGGTTTGAAAGAAGACATTTAAAACTAGAAATTCACCGAAGAACTTAGCTTAGTTTAAAACGAGCAGTTCATAGGAGTTGGTCTAAGACAGAAGACAGAACAGAATCTGTCCCAAATTTCAGCAATAAATCTTCAAATTTTAGAATACTACTTAGTTCCAACTCTCCTCATGTCAACCAGTATTTAAAACGATGGCTTGGTATAGAAACAATAATTAAACACTTAAGTAGATAAAAATAGAATTCTTGATTCTAATTTGATGGTCATAATCAAATACTTGAATACACTTTCTTGACTTACTAGAAAAGATTAAGAATAAATTAATAAGCATAATAATCACCCATTTCATAGACTTCTCCCATTAGATTCACAAGAATCACACAAACACAGAGATCCAAGGAATTAAACTCATTGCATATGTGAATCTCATACGAAATTAATTTCACTAAGCATGTGTAATCTATCCAAGCTAAAAATGCACTATTTGGACAATTATGCTAATGACTCATGAAATTGGGGTTCACCAATCTTGAGAGAATATTTAGAATCTCTCAATCATACTAATTTAAATATCACATTATAGAACATTTCGTTCATATTTGTTTTCCACATTCACAAAACATCATTCACAATAAATATTGTAACGTCACATAATCACCTCCTCAAGAACATCACCATTCCAATAAAACATAAATATATCACCAAGACATCACATACATTTAAATACAATTATTCAACTAAGTTCATAATTGACATACCATTTCTTAAGTCATGTTTGCCACCCCTTTCAATTTCTATCATGCGTCTAAGACTATTATTTGCTATAACTATTATATCTATAAATATACTAGCTCAATTAAGTTGGTTCTTATCTCATTTTAAAGCAAAGAATATTATCTACAATTCTTATGTTTATCTCGAGACCTAGTTTGAAAGTATGCTAAGCCTAAATTATGAGCAAAGTGAAACTTTTACCAATTTGTGACAGCTTGACCTTCACTTACTAATTTGATCATATTTAGAGTTGTACTTAATATTTTTGAGTGAATCTAAGGTCATTCGTTAGTAAACATCCATATGTACAACTTTCATGAAGACTATATTTTCAAATTCAGACTCTAACAGAGTTTCATGCCAAAACAGATTCAGAGTTCAGAGAAGAAAACAGACCATCAGATTTCAAACTGCAGAGAGCACGGTTTTTGGACCAGAATTCCACCTTCTTTCAACAACATAACTCATTTTCAGGCAAAGTTTCATATTAGTAAAATTAGGACAAAACAGCAGCAGAACTTAAACTTTATATCATCAAAACTAGAACTGAATCAGCAGCAGAATGTTGAGCTTTATATCAGTAAAATTATCAACCATTGCACTATAATTCAAGGCCTAATAGCAGCAAAATGCCAAATAACACTAAAATTATTTCTTATGACAGTATATTAAAATTCAGAAACAGCAACAATAAGCTCAGTGACAGCAAGAACAAATTTCAGAGGTGACAACAACAGAACCTCAATAGCAATAGCAATCCCAGTTTCAATCAAATTTTTAATGGTACACTCATATAAGCTGAAATCAAAGAATAGAAGAAATCAATAAGCTCCCCTTACCTAATTAGCTCGAAAATCAACCCTTTGGAAGAAACGAAAACAGAGCAAGCTTGACATTCAATTGCAAAGCTCCCCTCTACTCCACTAGCTATGCTACACCTCATAGGAAACAAACAACAAACAACCCAAACACTTTCAATTTCAGAATTTCGAACCCTAACCTAGGGTTTCTCACGAAATCCCTCTAGGTTGTTTTGAAGGAGAGGAACAACGAAATCTATGGCATTTAGATTTAAAGAAACTCACCACGTCAAGGAGAGAGATGGGTCTTTGCCAAGTGATGAAATCTTCCGTGCTCTAGGCTCTAAGAAGCACTTTCGTGGCTTGGGTGAGAAAGAGATTGCGAAGGAGAGTGAAATTCCGTGTTCTAGGCTCTCTAAGAAGCACTTTCGTGGCTTGGGCGAGAGAGATTGCGAAGAAGAATGAAATGGGAGGCTCGGGGGTGGTGAGTGAGTTTTAGAGAGGGCATCTTCATAAATAAATTTCTATTAACACCTAGTTTCTCTACTAGGAACACCCCTTACTCTCATAATCTATACTATTTCAAAGTCAATAATACACATAAAAACATAAAAGTATCACAAACATTAAGTTATTAATTCTAAACACTCCAAATTAAATTAAATTTCTCATACAATTTAATTAAATCACTCGTTAACACAATTAATAAAAACACGGAGATGTTACAAAAAAGACATGCACGAAATCTCTTGTGGCCATTGGAGTGGGGTGCTAGTATGAATGACAAGGGCAATCTGATCAAAATGCAAGGGATAGGGTTTCCAAATTGGGAATGGGTTTGGTTGTTGTGAGAGAATTGATCATAGGGTGTTAATTACTTGCAAGGTCAGGTAAATAGGTTAAAATTGAGGAGGGTTTGTGATGTTGAAATAAATCATATGTGAGGATGAAACGTGGATAACTTGCCTTACTCTTCAGTTTACAGGTAAAAGGATTTAAGAAAAATAATTAAATTAGAGGTTATAAAACTTAAATCAAAGAATTAGGTGATTTAATAAAAATTAACCAATTGGAATGAATAATGAGAATAATGGAATAATTTCAAATAAATTTAGTAACAAGGTAATTCTTTTAAAATATTAGAAATAGTCATAGCAATTAATTTAGATGATAAAACTAACAAAGTAAACAATAGAAATTGCTACAACTTGGTGTCTTTGTAATTTAATTTAGATATACTAGAAGTACAAGAATAAAATTTAGAGATTAATGAGATTGTCCAGATATCTTAGTTTGATTATTTAGAACTTAATCGTTTTAAGATATATGAATTGTGATCTTTAATTGACCACTTTAGCTCTAAGCAAGTTCTATAAGTGTTCGATCTTTATCACGGATACTAATGATTATAAAATAATTAATTTTAGGTGTGCACCACTAAGTCTTAAATTACTCTAAGCTCATGAATCTTATAGTAATAACTTACAAACATAATAATAAACACTCAAGCACATATACATATGATACAGTAACCTCTAATAAACTTAGCTCTTGAAAACAGGATGTTACACAAGAGTGAAATAACAATAAGTGTGAAGAGCATGCGAATGGAGAAACAAAACATGTTTAGGGTTTGAACTCATCGAATGAGAATGCGAGAATAGAGAGAATGCAAGAACGAATCATGTAGTGGAGAAGTGAGGATAGATCATCGAGAATGTGAAAATCATAATCATCGAGAACTAGGGACGGATCCAGGAAGTTGATTAGGGAGAGGCTAGATTTTTTTTTAGGTATTTAAATATATAATTCCTAAAAAAATATATTTATTAAATATATATTCTTAAAAAAATATTTATTAAATAATAAATTTTATAAAATTATTTATGATTTTTAACCATAAAATTAAAATTATTATTTTTATTTAAAATGATAGAAGAAGAAAATGCATACATTTATAATTTTAAATTATTTTTTTTTATCTCAAATACATTAATAATAATAATTTCACACTTAAAAAATAAACTCATTAGATTTTATAACAATATATATAGATAAAAAGCTAATAATTCACAAAATATAATTAGTCTAAATAATAATAATAATTAATAAAATTAAAATCATGAGATATTTATATCACATCTATTAATTAATATATTATATATTTTTGAATTAGATTATATATCAAAATATATTATTTAAAATATTATTAATATATAAATAATAATAATAATAATATATATTATATATTATATTTTTATTTTTATTTTTATTTTTTTTACTAAAAATAATTATATATATATATATATATATATATATATATATATATATATATATATATATATATAAAGAGAAGAGGGATGGGGGGGCTGAAGCCCCTGCTTGCCTCCCGTGGATCCGTCTCTGTCGAGAACACTTGTAGGAATTTTTTATTATTATTTTTCCAAGTTTTAGCTACACTCATTATGTGTAGGTAGAAGTTTTTTTTTTAATGTTTTATCAAGGTTTTCCTACACCAAACAACCATAGGTGGAAATCTTTGAGTTTTACCTACATTTAATTTTGTAGGTAAAAGATATTTTTAAGTTTTACTTACACAATACAGAGTGTCTATAGGTAGTGGCGGACCTAGGATTAGAAGATTGCATGGGTCCATTTTTTAAAAGTTCTAAATGTTTTTTAGTTCTTATAACTTAATATTTTTTTCATATTTTATTCTTGTAAAAAAAATTATTTAAATCATTGCAAAATAATTGTTTTGTTTTTCATTCTTAATGCAATTCAAATAATGCTTTAAACTATACAAAAATGGTTATACTAGAGAACAGAAAACAAAAAAAATAAAATTCACAATGACTAAAATAAAAAAATAAAAATTACAAGGACAAGAAAAAAAAAAGTGCTAAATTACAGAGACTAAAAAGATAATTAAACTTAAAAAAATACTATTAAACAAAAGAAATAAATTATACTTGAATATTTCATGAAATAAAAATTCAATTATCTCTCTAATTATAATATATATATATATATATATATATATATATCAAAATCTTCATAATAAATATTATAAAAAATAATAAAATATTTTATCAAAAAATATAAATAAAAATAAATAAAACTTAATATTTTTACACTAAGAATCCTAAATATAAATAATTATCTTAATTATTATAATATTCCAAATACAATATATCTTAACAAAAATAACAAAATTTTAATAGAACCAAGGTCTCTAAGTAAACAAATTTGTTAACAGAGTTAGGATTTTAGATAAACAAATTCGCTACAACGTGATTCCATCCTGCATGTAAGCAATTCACAAATAGAGTTAGAATTCTAGATAAATAATAACATGTTAAATTTTTAGAAAGATAAAGAAAATATTTTATCCTAATAAATATTTTTAATTCTCTCAAATCATCGTAAAAAGACTAATAAAAATATTGTAAATGTAATAATGAGCATTAAATTAATAATAACAAATGACAAAAGAAAATTAAATAATATTAATTTTTTTATTATAAAAAATAAATGAATATAGTTATCATCATAAAAAACCTATAAAAAGATAAAAAAAAAATTATATAAAAAGATAGAATATTATTATCTTTAATTTCTACTCTCTTCATTCTTGGATTGGTTCTCAATATCAGCTATTTTGTTCCAGGTTGTCGAAAAGGAGCAGTGTTTGGTGCCTTGGTTGAAGCTCCTCTTAAACCATCCAACAAGAGAAAATATCGGGTCCACCACTCATCTCTTATCTCTACTATCAAATGTTGTTGGGCATTGGCTGCTTCATTTTACAAAATGTTAATTTTTTTATTTTTATCTTGTTGGCATTAAAATTTGCACAGGGAACAAACAATTCATTTGTTTTCACAAACACCTCTGGTTGTCTTGTTATATATCGCCTAACAGGTATCTATTTTTCATTGAGTTTGAATATTCCATTCTTTATCTTTCTTTTGTTATGTATTTTGCTTGGTATCAAAATCAATGATTAATTTGATCTATTTGTAAATAACTTGTATTTAGATAAATGGCTTAATCAATAAATGAAATTTTTTATTTATATATATTTTATCTCAAAGCTATGTGGAATGAGAGAATTGAAGTTGGTTTATTGAGATGAAAAATGATGACAGTTTAGTTTACCAACATATGAATTTCTTGTGGGTTTTGTGGTGAACCTTTTAGAAATTATTCTAAGAAGTACGTTTTATTTTAAATCCAATGGCGTTTTTTTACCTCAGAATTTGGCTAAATTTCATAACAACACCACTTTCCATTTCATTTTTAAATTAAAAAGGCTACATTTGTGGATAATCATGAGATCATTTGGTGTCTTGCTAAAGGAAATGTCAATATAAAACCAATCCCCATTGAGGAAGGCTTGATTTTACTTTTCTTTAGAGCAATGTTGTTAAATGGTGGCACCATGACTGCCGTGGTGGATTTTTCCAATGACATAGGCAATTTGTGAAGGGAGGCCTGCTATGGCATATTAGAGAATAGTTTTACTACTCAACCACTATTGTTAGGTGGTTAGAACCATGTTAGTTGTTATAATGTAAACTTTATAGAGTAACTCTCATTGTAATAATTGAGAATTCATTATTCAATAAAATTAGTTTTAGAAATTTCATTCAGATGTCTGAAACTCTAAAATGGTATCATAGAGCTAGATTTTTTTTCGCTTATGCTATTTTTACTGTTCTGGTTGTATTCTTCGACAACTTTTCCAGTTCCGATCGTCTTCTCCGACAACATTTTTTACTGTTCCGATCGTCATCCAACCCCCTGCACTATGTTGCAGAGCATGTTCTAATAACTATTAAATTGAGGAATGTACTAATCAACAAAATGATTACATATGAAGGAAACAAAACACATAAACTGGTCTTGTTTTCTTTTATTGATGAAATGATTACTACTTTGCTTCTTTGTCAGATCATATATACATGAGTTTAAGAACCTAATAGTAATTATACTTTGTGCATCTAAATATGATTCTCTCTATTATACATATATAGTTCCATTTAATATGAGTAATGTTTGAAAGTTATTTATGTAATTTTATTAAAAGAAGAAATACGAGATGTAACATTAGAACATAGTACTAATATCCTTTTGAAACTTGTAAGATGGACCTAGAAAGCTAATGAATTTACAAATAGTTATGCATTATAAATCTTATTTTGCATGGTCTAGACCTATTAATTTGGATTAAATTGATAGTATATTATTTGAGGGGTTGCATCCCTCTTTCCTTGCCTCTGCTTCTCTCTCTTTACATTGCCTTTCAGATAATGGTCCTTTTGTCATTAAATAAATTCTGTGTTATTTTTGTCAGCCTTCTTGATCTTTAGACACTGACCTTAGCCCCTTTTTAGCCGTTAGCATTTTAGCAACAACACCCCTCTTTTTCTCATCCCTTTTGTGCACTGACCCACTCAAGAGAGAGTTGGTAGTGATGCCATATGATAGGGTGGGTAAAAGCCTAAAAGGGATTGGATGAAAGAGGAATCTGTGCAGAGACCCAACTATACATAACCATGTTCTCTCTTTGATGCAGGTTCTCTCTTATTATTTGTTATTCAACAAACAAGATTGTTTTTTTTTCTTTTCTTTATGAGACACAGGAAAAATCACATCTTTTATATCATGCTTTAAATACAATACAGCCCCCTTCTACTACTATTAATTAATGGGAGGAGGATCTTCACTTTATGTATGTGTGGTTTTATGTAAGTTAGCATCAATATGTGGCTCTTGAATTATGTATATATTTTTAGAGCATTAATTGATACATTATATAAACTTGGTTTGGCTGTTACACTTTTTGGTTTGCCAGGTTGTTACATGTTTCTTTATAGTTTGTTTTTCAAGAAAATATCTTATACAAATACTTTTTTGAATAAATGTCTCATGTCTTCTTGTTTCTTTATGTATTTTTTTTTTAGACGAACAAAAAAATACAAAAAAGGTTCAGCTAAAAAAGATAGGTGTGTTTGAGATGCCACATGGTGAACGCATTGTTGTGCCATTTGATATGCAATTGCGAGCCTATGGAGAAGCATCAACACTTCTCTCAACAGCATGTGGACGAATTGTCACTAATTCAAAAAATGTTCCTATTAACTCTGATAGTTGGCTAAAAGTTCCAAAACCATACAAGGTTGAGCATGAACACTTTAAAGGTAATTGCATAAACCAAATTTTATTGCCTTGTTCTATTTAATTTTGATATACCTACTAACATGTATTTTTTTTTCTCTTTGAAGCATTTATTTCATTTTCAGGCATCAGAAAAAGTTGTTGAACGTTATTGTCTCCTTACTATGTCAAAAAAGTATAAGAATGGGAAAAAAATTGTGGGACAGCACTTTTGATCCTTTATTGTCAAGAGAACAATTAATTGCCAAAGTTCCTAAAGGTGTTCATAAAGATCAGTGGTCATCATTTGTTAATGGACATCTAAAGCTAGAGTATAAGGTAGCTTTAACATATATTTATTATTATTAACTATTTTTTTTACCTTTATTTTTAATAACCATTTGTTCTTTTCAAAGGATTTATGTAGGAAAAATTCTGAAGTTAGAAAAAAAAAAAAGAATTCCACACACCAGTGGGTCCAAACTTTTGTCTAGGAAACAAAATGAGATGGTAAATAACTTGTGTTTATTTTTGGGTATTAAAAAAATAGATTGTTTATTTAAATTTATAAGAGTCGCATATGTGTTTATTAGGAAATAGAGCTTGGATGCTTTGTGGGGCGAGGTGAATTATTCATTGCAACTTACAAGACAAAAGATGGATCCTATATTAATGAGGATGCAAGATCTATTGGGGTAAGCAAACAATATTTTAGAAAATGAAAAAAAAATATATGATTTTTCATGCTAGTTTTTCTGTTGAGTATACTCCATCAATTTGCATGCATGCTGGCTGTTGACCACTAACTGAGTTAATATGCATATGTTTCATATGTACAACTATTTAAGATGCTAGTAACATGTTATTCAATCACAATTAATATTGAAAAGAAAAAGTATGTGTAGTGTTCACATAGAATCTGATTAAGTCATGGTAAGAATTCTTTGAACTATATATTTGCATGTAGAGCAAAACATTTAGTTGGATATTGACCAATGGCTAGGTTCTTCCATAGTGTGATTCAATTCCTCTTTTCCATTCAAACAATATAGTACTAGATATTAATTCATAAGTTTCAAAAGAAAATCCAGTGCATACATCTAACATATTTTATTAACACTTTGTTGCTATAATTTTTATGCATGATAAGTGTATAGATTTTTACACATCACAGGTTATCAAATTAAGTAATAGTTGTTATATATTTTGAACTAATGCAAACTAATTAGTAGGAATTAAGAATCAAGCAACATTTTCCCTAATTGGACAGCATATATATTGTCTCTTGCCAACAAATAATATTTGATCTAAAATTTATTTAAGACTATATAGTCTCTCTTAGTATGTTGCATTTTTGTTGTTCACAGGAGAAGATGACTCAAGAAATGAGTCAATCTAATAATTGTTCAACAATTTCAGCCAATGGTGCTTTTGCAAAAGTGTTGGGGAAAGATCATTGTGGACATGTGCGTTGCTTAGGCTTGGGAGGTTTACATAGTGTTGCATTTAAGTCTAACACAAAATTCAGTGGTGTGGGATGTAGTTCCTCTAGTTCTGAATCTGTTGAATGTTCTCAAGTTAAAGAAGAGGTTATTAGTTTGAAGGCTAAGTTAGTAGCTTTGGAGGAAAATGTCAAGACACTAAAAAATTTAATGCTTGCATACATACATATGAAGGAATGATATATTCCTTTGGAGTTAGGTGCTATGCTTGGTAATACAAGTAATTCAAGGGTGGTTGAAGAGACTTGTAGTGTTTCCTTTGATCCTAAATAATAGAGTTAGGAGTTAGTGCTTCCCTTAATCCTAAACTCTTGTTTTGGTTTTTGATTTGCATAATGACTACAAAGCCTCTTGATTAGTAATATTTTTTTGTGGACATGTTATGTAAAGGAAAGGAAATCACCTTTCAATAAATCTTTTCTCTCACAATTCTTACTATTTGTCAATCTTATTGTAATGAGACAACCTATCATTTGATATATTTTACATTAAATTGTTCAATTCTCTTTAATGTTGTATTATTTACATGATTTATATATACAATATACATAATTATTAAATATATTCAAGCCAAAATTATATATCATTCTAAAATTATGATGAAATCAATCAATTAACTGATTTTTTTTTTTCAAAATAATAGATGCAATTTCTGGCGATTATTAGCTGTTAGTAAATACTACAATAAAAAAATTTTCAGAAGGCATTTACTGGCAGCTAAAAAATTCATTTTCTGACGGCTTTTAGTTGCCAGTAAATGTTAAAGAATTTGTGACAGCTTTTTCTTGTTAATACCAACAGCTATTTTAAAACAATAAAAAACTGTTTGTGACTTGCGTAATTTTGACAACATTTTTAGCTGTCAGAAACGTCATTTGTGATGGTTTTTAGCCGTCACAAATTACCATTTTTTTGTAGTGGTATTTGCAAGGATATTCACAATTTGTTTTCCAGTAACTAAAAGAAAAGAAGTGCTTAGAGATAAAAATACAATAGAAAAAATAAAATAAAATAGTTAACACGGAAGGTCCAAAATTTAACTAGTGGGACAACAGTGGAAGATATGCAAATCCAAGGCTCGTTTGAACAGGGAACAACCTAAATCAAGAACGTGGGGGGAATCAAATTAGAAGTTCCAAGGTTCAGATGTTTCAATTAACAAGGATGGGAAGTTAGGGACCAAACATAGTCTACTTTTATTATTAAAAAAAAATAAATTAATTATGTTATAAAAATTTAGAAAAGTAAATTTTGGCATATTCATGCAACTTAAAATTTCATTTGTTTCCTGATAAATGTCTTATTTGAGAAAAATATGTCTTAAAGTAAGTGTCATATTTAGAATTTAGGTTTTTAATTTAATATGAATAATTTTTTTTTCATTAATTCTCTTAAGAATTGTCAATTTAATTTTTCGATGTAATATTAACAATAAGCTTAATTAGTTTTATAAAATCATATTGTACTCTCTTTAATATATTCATACACTCAAATTTAAAAGTAAAAGTAAAAACCTGACAAATAATGGTAACCAAAAATTGAGATGAGACAAACAGATTGGTTATTTGAAGAATATTAATAAAAATAGATTAGTTATTGAAATTCTCAAAATTCAAATGTTCCTTATGTAATATTCATAAACTTATCCTGCACACAAGGTTAATAATAAATATAATTTAATGGTTTTTCCTTGTAAAACGTATTGTTTAGTGATCAATAGGATTGTGTCATGTGTCATGTCACATAATTATCTGGTAAATAATTTATTTAATATTTGTAACTTAATCCAAAAGATATTTTATAATTATTTTTCACCATACTTTATCTATTTCATTTTTTACTCAATTCTTTATTTCTCTCACCAATTTTTATACTTATGTTTTTTTTTTTTTTTTTACATTTATCTTTTCACTTTTCAGTTTTATGTTTTTTTATTAATTTTGTTTTCATTTACTCATTTCCTTTTTTTTTTTTTACACTTTTATTCTTTTTAAATTTTATTTTGGTTTTAACAAATTTTTTATTTTGAAATTCTATAAAATTATTTCTTACTAAAAAATTATATAAAATAATTTTAAATAATTTCATATAATATTTTGTTAAACAATAATTAAAATATGAAATCAGCAAGATCATATACTGATAATTCCAAACTACTCTGTTATTGACAAAAGTAACGTTCCATACTACCAAGATAAAGAAAACAAATTAAAATAACTACTTATAACTTTAAATTACCAAACAATGAAAGGACCACGAAAAAAACACATACTCACTCCGTTTTATGTCCTACAATCTCAAATTCTACTGAGCTCACTGAGCCTACTAAGGCATATAAGCTATTTTGAATCAGCTGCAAATTGACTTGAAGTTCCTTCTTTCACGTAACTCTCCTTTTGTGAGATAACTCCCCACCATCACTTTCCCACCAACTTCACCATCACCATCATGATCATCATCATTTCTCTTGCTACAAATTTTCTTCTTCTTGTTGCTCTGATCTCTTTCTTCACGCATCCACTTCTCCTTCATAGTGTTCCAAGTGACTTCAAAAGCGTCACTGATCCTACTTGCGGTTCTGTGAACCTCACTCCTTTGAGGGTACTGCAATGCATAAGACAACACAAGCCTCACATCATCCACAAACTCATCTGCCTTTGAGTAAGCCAGGCTCTTCAACTTCGTCTCAACATCTTCCAAACCCTTTGGCTTTCTCAAAGCCTCCGTCTTATCAAGGACGTACGAACCTTAGGATCAAGAATATCCTTCTTGAAAACCCACGCATCTCTTCCTACCATCAAACGTTTCAACATAGCCCAGCACTGCATCTTCTTGCAACGGTCCAACGTCATTGTCATTGCATGATGCTGCACCTTTCGCTTCTTCTCTTTCTTATTGCACTCCACACGCACGGTATCCTCTTTCTTGTTCTTCAATCTACCGTCCTCAGACCCAGTTTTTGAGATTCCAGAATCAGCAACAGAAGATTGGGAGGTGTTTTTGGTGTCAACGTCAACCCATATTGCCATGGCATAATAACCCTTCTTGTTTTTGAGTGGATACACTTTGGACACTCTGTGAGATGGTTGGTTGCATGAATAAGAAACCTGAGAGGGCACTTCATGCCTTAGAGAAGGTTTAGAGAAGAACTTTATAATGAGTTTTTTTCGAGGATATTGTTGTGTTGTTGCCATGAGTGCGTAGTTGTTGCAAGAAATGTAGATCAAAAGAAATTCTCAATACAAGTAAAGAAGCTCTAATTCAAGACTGCGTTTGAGATTTGAGATTGGAGGGAGAAGCCAAGATAACGAATAAGATAGAATTTAACCACGTGAACTTTTTTTAAAATACAAATTGGATCATTTTATCTCCAAAAAGATAAAGTATATCTTTATTTAATGAATTAGTTAAAGTAATTAGTATAATATAAAAAAAGATAAGGTAATAAGATAAAACCCTTATACTTACTATCTAATGTAATAATTATAAACAACAAGAGTTCAAAGGAAAACAACTTTTTTCACGGGTTATGCTATTTTGGTGCTGAATGAAAACGCCAGCATCATTGATGAAAAGGGTTAAAAATAAAATTAAAATATTTTTATAATTTTATTTGTCATACAGCAATAAATAAATTAGCCACCCTGGAGAGTGACTATTTATTCGGTACTTATAAAAAATATAAACAAAAATTAAAATTTGTAGAGTCATAGGTGAAAAAATATTAAATTTTTAAACTTAACAATCACCATTATTTTTAAGTTCGCTAGTTTTAAATTATAAAACCTAATAAAATTTTAAAAGTTAAATTTTAAATTACAAAAGCTTTTATTAGTTAAATTATTAACAAAAATTTAAGATATATTGTCAACAATAATATGAAAGAAAGAGTCTTTGCATCCATGCATGTCTTCCCACGGTCATGATGCCTCGTAGTGAATTATTCATCTCTAATGCTTATGAAGTGAACACAACCTCCTAGTAATCTACTCCTTTAAATGTGTAGTCCGAGATCATTACAGTCAGAAGCACATATGTCACATGCAAGTAAAGCCAAACAAACAAATTTGGGCTCGTGGACTACCCGTGAAACCCGCACGATATAGAAACTAATTTTTAAACCAGTTTAACTAACACGCCTGGCAAGCACTTGGAATAAGTACCATGGGGTGTGTAGGTAAGAATTTATATGTATTAATTAGAAAAAGTAAATATATAAAATAGCACAAGTGGAATCTTCCTTGCATGGTTTTAAAAAATTTCTTTTGATAGATGAGCACAGACGTTGACCCAATAGAAACTAAAACTTGAGAAACGTAAATTTCTTCTTGGGTTAAAAGCTGTTTGTCGTCGCTCTCTGTCGTCGCCACTCATCGCTAAGGCTGGGACAAGTCAATTCTCACTTTGTAGATGTCACACACTGTGACACATCTTAGAGTCATACTACAATCGTCATCACCACTCAACCTTGCACATCACGATCACTACTGATCGTTGTCATCTCGTTGTATTGTTGATCGTTGTTCGCTCGTCACACTGCTAGTTGTCATCAGCTCGCCGCACACTCCTTTGTGCAGTTACCCACCATTTTTATTATTATTGTGAATGCAGCGATTGGGGGCTCATTAAAATTGAATCCATTAACTTTATGGGCTTTGCGGTGCGGATTCTGCAATTTGCAGATTTTAGGTTTGTAGGCTTCCAGGGAGGGCTTACCGATGCCCAACTCCACATGCAAGGAGCCACATGTGTCACACGCAAGATTAAGCTCACCCAAACAAACACATGTAAAGAATGATTATATTAAAGAAAATAGCTAGTTATATCTATAGCTCAAATTACCAAGCATGACATCTTAAAAGAAAGAAAACAATGAGATTTAAGTCATGCCAAGAGGGTCTCATATATAAAATCAATCACCACATCATAGCTCAATTTCCAAATATCACCACAATCCATCAACTATCATGAATCACATTTAAACATCAACTATCATGTTTTTAGCCAATTAAATTTGAGTGATTTTTTTTTTGTCCTTAAAAAAATTCTGCGCTTATTTGTTCCTCAAATATTTGAATGTTTTGTGTTTTTTAGTCCTTCAAAATAAATCTATTTATAATAGTCCTTTCAATTTTCGAAAAATTACTTTTAGTTCCTCTATATTGATTGCGTCAATTATATTATAATTTGTGACAGATTTTCATCCTTAGATTTATTTTTCTTACATTTTTTAAAGTGTTTTTTTTTTTTTTTTGTTTAAAACAGGGAATTCCATAAAGAAAAATACAATAAAAACATGGATGTGGATTTATCAGAGTTCTTTTACTTATTTTTTAAATATGCTAACAATTTTAAAACTGCTAGAAAACAATTTTAGGACTAATGAGAGGAACTAAAAATATGTTTTAAGAAAATTGAGGTACTAATAAAAAAAAATTTTAAGGACTAAAATATACAATTACTCAAATTATTGATACCAATAATGGAAGTTTTTTTTTTAAGGACTAAAAAAATAATCCCTCAAATTTAAAGGACTAGAAACTTATTTAAGCCCTTTTGAGTAAACAATTTTATAATGTGATTGCATAGCCATTTTTCTCATTCTATAAATACCTTAGTTTCTACATCTCAACTTATATAGTAAAAACAGATTTAATATTCAATGCCAAAATTGAATATGATCATTGTTTTCAAATGATCAATTTGATCCACTTAACAAAAAAAAAAAAAAAAGAATAAATTAAACTTTTTAAAAGATAAGAGACCAAATCGAATATAATCTATAACATAAAGGAGTAAAAGTACATTTTAGCCTAAAAAAACAAACATATTGAATAATGATTCAGTTTGCTTAATTGTTTTCTTTTGTTTAATCAATTCGGCTTAATGATTAATTCCGTCCCTATATTATTATAAAAATATCAATTTGATTCCCACATTTTAAAATGCATCAATTTGGTCGTTGTTGTTATGTTCGCTAATTTGACTGAAAAATTTATGTTACGTGGAACTACGTTATGTTGTAACGTTTATCCTAACTTAACGTCGTTAACACCAAATTGACAACAATAACCAAATTCGTGTATTTTTAATAATTCATGAATGAAATTGAAACATTTTAAAACGTTGATGTTTTTGAAATAATGTATATATCTTGTCACTTTACTTTTTCATTTGATAAACTAACCAAGGGGTGGAATTTATTTCTCTTACGAAATACATGTTTTTAATTTGAACAAAAATTGCGTTTGTTTTTCAAACAAAGTCTGTTTTAAAACTTTTTTTTTTTTTTTTTTACACATACAATAGTTCGTTTTGTTTTATAGAAAACTCTTGCAAAATTTTTAAAAACACAATTCAATTGTTATTTGTCTTTATAGATAGTTATTAGTTGAATCCTTCAGATGTATTGACAAAAAAATCAATTTTCTTTGGTATAATTTTTGTGTCTGTACATAGAAACATTAAAAGACAAGCTAGGAAAGCCAAATAACATTAGATATTTTTTTTTAAAAGACCAAATAACAATACCAGGTTCAAACAAAAGACACTCTCTAAACCTTGCTAAGAACAGCATTCTTTTTTAAGGCATATGAGCTAAGCCAATACACTTGGAACATCAACATCTCCCAATGGTATCATCTCTCATTGCCAAGACCATTGATGACGTCCGTAAACAAATTCTATTTTTGCATGTCATCTACAGTGACATTGGTCACTGGGCACCCTTGGACATGATTCACAAGTGCTTGCTCTCCCATGGTTTCTGCTCCATTGTCAACAATTGTTTTTACCATTTGGGCTTGGTTCATGTGATGGAACAAATGAGAATGTGTATAAAAAAAATGGATTAATTATATTTTTGTTCTCTAAAGGAAAGAAGCTGACTAGTCTTAGTCATAGTGTTTATCTCTATTTTCTTTTAGGCAAATAAAATATGTTTTGATCCCGAAAGTATTGAACATTTTTGTTTATAGTCCCTAATATTTTATCTGACTAGTTTTAGTTCCTAAAGTATCTTTCCGTTTCTTTCAGTCCCTCCGTCAACGAGCTCTGTGAGTGGATGATGTTTAACTTATCAGATTGTGACGTGTCATGTTTATTATTACTAGATATTGACCCACGCGATGCGCGGATAAATAAAAAAAAACCAATTAGATTTTTTATTAGTTAATGTATTAGTTTTATAAGTGATTTCATTCAAGTATACTATGTATGCTAATCGTAGATGTTTTTGTGAAGATTTTATCTTATTTTTGTAAAATTTTGCATAAGGATACCTTTCTTATAAAAAAAGTTTAAGAACATCAATAAACAATAAATTTATAATGTTGGAGTAAATTCTATTTTCTATCAATAATAATAAATGTTTTAAATATATACAACTTGGGGAAGGGTGATGATTCATATTATATATGCTCATTAACTTGGGGACTAAGTAAATCTTATTATTTTAAAAAAAATCAATATGAAATGTTTTAAAGAATAACACAAAAATAATAATAAATGTTTTTAATATATACAACTTGGGGAAGGGTGATGATTCGTATCATATATGCTCACTAACTTGGGGACTTGGTAAATCTTATCTTAACAAAATATACAACATACATAAAATTTGTTTAATCTTATCTTATCTTGAAAAAACCGACATCCTATTATTTTTATTTAAAAAATCAATATAAAATAGTTTTTGAAGAATAATAAAAATAATAATAAATGTTTTAAATATATAAAATTATTTTATCAATTATTATTAAAAAAATATATATAAAAAAAAACGTAGAATGTTATCATTGATATTAGTTTATAATTTTTATACCTTGACTTTTATAATTTCAAATAATATTTGGACATTGTTGTATTTTATTAAAAATTATATGTGAGTAGCTCTATGTATTAGCAATTATGCGTGTTTTATTAAATATATATGGATGATTCAATTTATTTTGTTTTTCTTTCCATACTATTTTTTATGATAAACAAACACCAACAGAAGTAGGTGGCCTAAACCCTAAGGATATTATTCATGTGCTTAAGGACAGATACTTCACCACAAAAAAATCCGCCTTTAGCGGCGGTGAAATCTTGGCTTTACCGGCGTTAACAACCGCCGCTAACAATCGTTCCCTCAGTTATAAAACCAGACGCAAAACTTGCCTTCCTTAACGAATTGAAATTGACGTCGGTTTTGATTTTTCAGTTTCAAAAAACTTGAATTTATACTGATGCAACATGGGTTTCAAAAGACGGATTTGAAGGCTTATAATAAATGGATAAATGGTTAGAACTCCTCAAATGTTACAACAGCTAAAAACAGAAGAAAAAGAAAAAAAACACACACACACACAAACAGATAACTGATAACAACGTGCATGATCCCCAAGATTGATACACATCAAGAACTGAATAAAGATTCGTGATAAATATAAAATCAACAAGGCATCTATAATAAATGTACATCAGTTGAACAAATCAACCCAGGAAACAAAGAAAAACAATAAAGGATTATAAAGAAAAAAGTGGAGACGACATAGAGAAAACACACCCGAACAAGAACAAGAACAAGGTGAAGAAGAAGAAAACTGCGAATGATTCTTTATCTTCCAGGCCTCATCATCATCATATATTCTTCAGCTTCTTCTTCTACTTTCTTGAAGCAGCATGCACTTCGTTGGAGAGTTTCCTCTTCTCGGTGGAAGAAGAACAAGAATCAAATGCATGAGAAAGAAAGAGAGAGAGAGAGAGTCTGAAAACTTACACGTTTATTAGCCTCCTGGGGATTGGAGAAGAAGCATGCATAACTTTTCATGGCACGTTAACTAAACAGTTCCATAGCTCTTTACCTGTAAGACCCTCAACATCGATGTTATTTACATCAAAGAAAGAAAGAAGATGATGTAACAGATAAAGAGCTTCGGAAATGTTTCTAAAACGTGTGTTTCCCTTTCCTCAGATCTGAACCTTCCCATCTTCATATTATTCAACTTGGGGAAGGGTGATGATTCATATTATACACGCTCATTAACTTGGGGACCAAGTAAATCTTATTATTCAAAAAAAAAAAAAAAATCAATACAAATTTTTTTAAATTATAATAAAAAAATAATGATATATGTTTTAAATACATACAACTTGGGGAAGGGTGATGATTCATATTATATATGCTCATTAACTTGGGGACTAAGTAAATCTTATTATTTTAAAAAATCAATATAAAATATTTTAAAGAATAATAATAAAAAAAATAATAATTTTTTTTAATATATACAACTTGGGGAAGGGTGATGATTATGCTCACTAACTTGGGGACTAGGTAAATCTTATCTTAACAAAGTATAGAACTTACATAAAAAAAAATTTAATCTTATCTTATCTTGAAAAAGCTGAAATCTTATTATTTTTATTTAAAAAATCAATATAAAATATTTTGAAGAATAATAAAAAAAATAATAAATGTTTTAAATATATAAAATTATTTTATTAATTATTATTAAAAAAAAATAAAAAAATAAACCTTTAATGTTATCATTGATATTAATTTATAATTTTTATACCTTGACTTTTATAATTTCAAATAATATTAGGACATTGTTGTATTTTATTAAAACCCACGCAAAACTTGCCTCTGTTAACGAAATTGACATCAGTTTTGAATTTTCAGTTTCAACAAACTTGAATTTATATTGATGCAACATGTGTTTCAAAACACGAATTTGAAGGCTTATAGAGAGGCCAAGGGTATACCTAGAAGCTATATAGTAATATTCCCAAGACAACGGTGTTAAGCAGTTGGACTCTACCCATGTAAGATAACAAGTTGCCTTTCCAAGAGGCAAGCTCCGCTTTGATTTTGTCCGCAATGGGCTGCAAGTGCCTGGTGTGAGGTTTACCCACAAAAATGGGCACCTCAAGGTAACGAAAAGGCAATGAGCCAAGTCCAAAGACAAGACAAGATCTGAACAGAGAATGCTTGGCAGCAGGGCAACGACCAAATTAATATTTGCATTTCTCCGGACTGGTCCATTGCCCCGAGATCTCTCCATAGCATTGAAACAACGGTTGCAAATTTTCCAGATTTGATCTACTCCCTTTACAAAATATCATGACATCATCGGCGTAAAGAACATTGGAAGGAAGCTTGCTACTCTTGGCACCAACCATGGGGTGCAATTGACTGTGTTGAGCCAAGGAAGAAATTCCACGGCTGAGAACATCTTTAGCAAAACTAAACAAAAGAGGAGACAATGGGTCACCTTGCCGGACACCCCTTTTGCACTTAAGATAACCAATCGAAGAACCATTCACCAAGAAGGATAGGCAAGCTGATTGGAGAATGAGATGGATCCATGAGCAAAAAATGTCATTAAAACCAAATTGCTTGAGAGTCGGCAGGAGGAAAGACCAATCAAGCGTATCAAACACCTTTCGAATGTCAAATTTGATAGCTAAATTGACATCATGAGTCTTGGTGTCCAGCATATTAATTGCTTCTGAAGTGATTGATGGTGATGCATTCAAGAATTTGTCTATTAGGAATAAAACCTTTGGTAGAAGCAGCCACCGGATCCATCAGGACCCAGGGAACTAGAGCTGGTCATGGCAAAGACTGCAGACCGGACCTCTTCCAAGAGGGGAATGGCTGTGAGCATGGAGTTTTCATCAGAGGAAACCAAAGAAGGAACGACAATTTGCACAAGGTCATTCATGGAGCAGTTATTGTCCGAAGCATAAATATGCACAGAGTATTGAAGCACATGTTGCTGAATAGCATCTTGAGAATGGATTAGTTCCCCATCATGTCTAAGGGAGCTAAGCCGCTTGGTGGAGTGACGATAGGATGCCATGCGATGAAAAAAGGAGGTATTCCTGTCGCCTTGGGTGACCCATTTTAGTATGGATTTCTCCTTCCAGAAAATTTCCTCAAGTTCAAGAGTCTTTTGCAACTCGGTTTGGGCGCATTTTTCCAGAGCAATCAAATTATCTAAGGGACCAAGAGCATCAATTTTTGCCTGAACATCAGCGAAGGATTGAGTTGCAGCCTTCACCTTCTAATGAATATTACCAAAGACCTCTACATTCCATTTTTTCAGGGCTGTCTTGACATTTTTTAATTTCTCTCTCAGCACAAACATAGCACAGCCAAGAATGGGCTGCTGCCAAGTGTTTGAGCCACATAGCATGAAATTTGAAGCTGCCAGCAGGTCGAACAACTCCTGAGCAGAGTGAAAGAAGCAGCGGATGATGATCTGATTTACTGCGAGCAAGTGTGGAGCAAGTAATTGAAGCAAAGCAGTCCAGCATGGCTTGATTACAAACAATCCTGTCCAGCCGTAAAGCAATATTGCTGCTGCCAATTCTACCATTCAACCCGGTAAGTTGATGTCCCCGTGTAGGTAGATGAATGAGATTATTTGCGTTGGTCCAACCACTAAAATCATTGCAAGAGGTAGAGGGTGGAGGGTTACCGCCTCATTTTTCATGAGCACCAAGGATGGCATTGAAATCCCCAATGAAAGTCCAAGCACCCATAGAGGAAATCTGAAGTTGGGACAGAGCTTCCCACAAAGTCCGACGCTTAATATATGTGGTGGCTCCATATACAGCAGCCACATGAAACGTTGTAGCATCCACAAAAATAGACAGGGCAATAAATTGATCAGCAGTAGAAATTAAAATGGGAGACAATTCGGTCGAACAAAAACACCAAAGGTTAGGAGAAAGGTTAGGCCTATGGTTTGTAGCAAAGAGTTGTAAAGTAAATTGCGATAAATAATTGAGAGGTATTCTATCAATTGAAATCATAGGTTCAGAAATAAAAACCATGTCAGGTTGGTGAGTCTTACACAATGAAGACAGCACACACCTAGATTCTGCATTAGTTAGGCCTCTCGCATTCCAATAAAGGATCTTCGTTTAAGATTTGAGGTAGTGCCACCTCGAGTGTTATACCTCTTTCTTTGCTGCTGCTTCTTTTTCTTTGGGATTTGGAAATTACAGGAGTAAATCCATCCTGCATCAAGTCTTTAACCCCAGAAGGAACTTTATCGTCCTCTTTGTCCTCTTAAGAATCCTCAGAATCATCATTCTTATAGACTCTATGCATATTGTGTTGAACCTGCAAAGGGGTTGCAGCCACCTCAACTACAATGACAGCAGAGTCAGAAACATGTTCTGAGTTCGAGGCCTCCTCCACTTGCCAATCCTGACGTGCTGCAAAATGGTTTGCATGTGTGGTAGAATGTGGCTGTCCTAAGCCAGAAGCTTGAGCAGATTCATTTTGGGGTGTGGCTGTTGTTTTCAAAACTGAATGTGAAGAATCCTCCCCTTGATGTGGCGACATGCGGCCAGATTCCTCTTCCGAATTAAAAGGATTTGTTGCCTGGACAACAGTCCCTGCCTGTGTGATGTGACCAGGATGCTCCTGCCGAGGGTTGTGGACAAGGGTAGCTGCATCAGGGGCCTGTCGCGGGATTGCTGAGGCAGTTTGCTCCTCCGTAGAGTTGGCATTATGTCCAAAAGGCTGGTTTTGATCAATTGGATCAGCAGGGTCCTCTTGTCAGGGAATAGAGACATCTACGGTCTTAGGTTTGGGGATAAAAACAGACTCTCTCTCGACTTGGGTTGCTGCTTGCCAATTCTTTCCTTGTTATGTCTGCAGTTAGAAAGACTATGCCCAACAATTTGGCATTTATCACAAAAAGGCAGGAAGACGTTCATAAATCAAATTAACATAGAAAGCAAAGCCTTCCCGTTCCACCATAAGTTGTTCCCGAATTGGTTGCTTGAAATCCACATCAACAAGGATACGTGCATAGTGACCAAAGGACCGCGAAGAGGTTGCTTCATCCACAACAAGAGGAATGCCAATGCCTCTAGCAATAGCAAACAAAATTTTTCTCCTCCAATATTCCTGGGGCAGGCCATGGACCTTAACAAAACAACATTGTATACCATGCTTATGTTTGTACCCATTTAACATTGGGTATGTGTTCCTGCACCTCAACCTTGACTCAGCTATTTGATTCTTCTTCTTCTTCTTCCACCAAGAAGAGGAAACTCTCCCACGATGTGCATGCTGCTTCAAGAAAGAAGAAGTTGAAGAATCATGATGATGAGGTTTGGAAGATCAAGAAAGTGGTGAAAGAGAGTGATGTTGGGAACATGAGCAGGTTAGTGCTGGGAAGAGACACGGCTGAGGAGTTTGTGCTTCCTGTGTTGGGGGCTTATGCTGCTGAGATTGATAGAGGAGTTGCTGTTAAGGTTTGGGATGTTGACACAAAGTCCATGCACTCTCTTGTTTTCAAGAGATGGGTTTATTTTGGTACACCAAAATAGTCCCACATTGCTTAAAAAAAGAGGTTAAGGGTAGTTTATATAGTCCTTCTTCCCATAACCCTTTGAGGTGTCAATTAAAGGACAAGCCCATGAAGCTAAGGCCATTGCTAAAGCAAACAATACTTTGGATAACCATTTGAATAATGATGACTCTTTTATTTGCTACACCAAAATAGTCCCACATTGCTTAGAAAAGAAGGCAAAGGATAGTTTATATAGTCATTCTTCCCATAACCCTTCGAGGCGCCAATTAAAGGACAAAACCGTGAAGCTATGGCCAATGCTAGGATGGTGCCTAAACGATGTGGTTGACTTGATGTAGAAAAATTGGAGGGTCTAGCTAGCTAGCCTTCGTCAAGTCCCACAATCGCTTAGGAATCGAGGTCTTGGGTAGTGCCCATGTCCTTAACCGTGAAGCTATGGCCAATGCTAAAGCGGACAATACCTCAGATGGTGCCTAAACGATGTGGTTGACTTGATGTAGAAAAATTGGAGGGTCTAGCTAGCCTTCATCAAGTCCCACAATCGCTTAGGAATTGAGGTCTTGGGTAGTGCCCATGTCCTTAACCATCCGAGGCGCCTTTTAACAATGTACCCTAACCATCTTGGAAGTCTGAATTTGGTCATTTTGATTGACGATAAACTTAATATTAGATTTTTCGTTAATTCGCTTTTTCATTGGATACACTTTTCATAAAATTTTTCACTATGTTTATCGCATGTTTTTTTATTCTAACATTAGTTGAGTTTTATAGTTCTAAGTGAATCTAATGAAATAATTTTTACGTTTTGAATTAGTCAAAAATTGCGTCACAAAATTGAAAATCATATTTGTTTTGAGAATGACCATTTTGACTCATTTCTAAAACATAAATGACTAAACGGAGCAAAAACTAAAATATAAATGACCAAAAGTGACATTTAACCCTCAAATAATTGTTGGGAAATTAATCGAATCACAACGGCAAAACCCCTAAGTGCCAACGATGCATCCAAAGAGTAAAAGATGAAGTCTAGGAGTGTGGGTACGAAGGAGAAGTGGCTATATACCTCTTGCTCATTTATTCCATGACAGCATCATAAGCAATAGCTTCTCCACTTCTTTTTTCTTCAAAACTTGTTTTTTAAGAGCCCTACTTTCCAAGTTGCTTCACAGGTTAGGAAATGGGTTCGCATGTCATGGGAATGAGAGGAAGAAGAGGATTTAAAACAAAAAAAAAAAAAAAAACAAACAAATAGGTCATTTGGCCTAATTTAAATGAATTATTATTATTTTTTAGATTGGAGTTGTTTTAGGTCTCAATTGCTGTCAATTTTGTCTTCCAATTCAGATGAATGGAATTATGAGCAAGAAACACAATTATATGCACATCAAAACAAACCCTATTACATCAATCAAATACCAAAGAAAAACCTTCCTTAATGTCACAGCAATATTTCATAAGCACAATCCTTCATCTTTTCCCATAATTCATCCACTATTTATGGACACAGAGAGGATAAACAAAAGCAATGTTGTTAAACATAACATGTGTTTCAACTAAACCACAACCCTCCATATATGTTTATATATAATACATGTAATGAGCAGAAAGATAGATACAATATTCTTTCTAATTAGTTACAATGTTTAAAAAGTGATCACTAGTACTTGTACACATGACCAAAATTTAGATTCTTAATCACCTGATTGCACACATCACATGTTCTGTTGCCTTCGATCTTAAACCATTTAACTGCACACCAACATGTCTACCTCGCTACACTAAGTGAGTAGCTGTTGTCGCCTCGTTCGTCACCACACACAGAGTTGGAAATATTAATGCACATCCCATTCCAGTTGGTTCCTCTGACCAACTCTCACTGAGAATACCTTTCTCGTAAAACGTGTCATTGACATCGTAATCACGTCCAAACACGTCAATTTCACTTGTACCGATGTCGAAGGAAATCCTTTCCTTTTGCATCTCACTAAACACATCAAACAAAGCAATGCGTGCATTAAGCATCGCACGCCTGTCATGAACACTGTTCACGACCCCACCCCATCAAGTTTTATTAAATCTTATGTACTTCTCACATACACTCAAGCATTATGCTTCAATTGAA